>OY740809.1:31592164-32799664 GCA_963514005.1 Raja brachyura | reverse complement strand
GAAGGGCCTGTTTCCATGCTGTATCTCTAAACTAGACTAAACTAATAATTATCTGACTGGGTCCTGCGCGGTAACATCTATGTCCTGGCAAAACACAAAGTGCTGGAGTAACTCATCGCATCAGGCAGTATCTGTGGAGGGAATGGATCGGAGATGTTTTTGGTCGAGACCCTTCTTCAGACTGTGTCAAGACTCCAGATCAGATCAGTCAGAAGAAGGGACTCGACCCAAAATGTCACCCATTCCTTCTCTCCAGAGATGCTGCCTGTCCCGCTGAGTTACTCCAGCGTTTAGTGTCTATCTTCTGTTTAAACCAGCATCTGCAGTTCCTTCCTGCACATCAAGACTCCAACATCCATCGGTCCTTTGTGTATCCATCTCCTGGCTCTGGGAATATTCAGAACCAATGCTGTTATAAATTCATTGAATAAACCAACACCGTCAACTTTGGAAGGACCCATGATTTTCATAGCTGTTTGGGAGAAGATGATTTCCTAATTGTTGAGTCTAAAGGGCCTGTCCCACCAGCATGCAACTCTATGCGATGAGCGCGACCTAACGTGGTCGCTTGAGCCGTCCGGCGTCGCGGGGCCGGTCCCACTTCGATCGCCGGAGCCGTGCGGAATTGTGCGGAGTTCATCCCGACATCGCGCGGGGCTCCGAAAAACTGACCATGTTCAAAAATTCCGCGCGGCAACGGCTTGTCGGCTCGCAGTCGCCTCGACGCATTACACACCGCCTCGATATCGTGCCTCCGTGACCCTCTATATGTGTGTGGCTCCGTGGCCCTCTGTGTGTGTGCCTCTGTGCCCCTCTTTGTGTGCCCCTCTCTGTCCTGGCGAACTTACCTTTAAGACTTCGCTCCAAGTTCGTCTCACTTTGCGCCGCGTTGCGCCACTCACCCAACCTCCGTGCGGCCCTCGCTGCCGGTTTGCTCGCGCTTGCCGCAGTCAGGCGCATGCTGGTGGGAACGGCCCTGTACAGGGGATCACCCGACCTCCGCGCGGCCCCCGCTTCTAGTTTGATCGTGCTCATCGCATGGAGTCGGATGCTGGTGGGACAGGCCCTTAATACCCTTTATCCCTCTTGCCATTTATTTTGATGCTTAATCAGCAAAAGCATTTAAATATAACACCCCTCTCATTTAACACCAAGCGTAGCCATGGGGTCATAAAAAAAGTCTCTGGTCCAACTTGCCCACGCCGACCAAGATACTCCATCTACACTAGTCCCACCTGCCTGCGTTTGGCCCATATCCTTCTAAACCTGCCCTGTCCATGTACCTCTCCAAATGTCTTTTCAATGTTGTGATAGTCCCTGCCTCAACTACCTACTTAGGCAGCTTGTCCCACACACCCACCTCCCTTTGTCTAAAAAATAGTTGCTCCGTTGGTTCCTATTAAATATTTCCCCCTCTAACTGAAACCTACACCCTCTGGTTGTTGACTGTACTCTGCCAAAGATTCATCTTCAATTCCTGGCTGCTTTCTCTCTTTCTCTTTCTGCCAATGTGTCTTTCACCTCAATTCTGAAACAGTGAAAGAATCCTGCAGCTTGAAATGTCAACAGATCTTCCACGCTGGGGCGGCCCAGTGGCGCAGCGGTAAATCCTTACAGCGCTCACAGCACCAGAAACCCGGGTTCGATCCTGACTACGGGTGCTGTCTGTGTGGAGTTTGTACGTTCTCCCCGTGCCCAGTGTGGGTTTTTCCCCGAGATCTTCAGTTTCCACCCACGCTCCAAAGACGTACTGTGCAGGTTTGTAGGTTAATTGGCTCGTTATGTATGTAAAATTGTCCCTAGTGTGTGTAGGATAGAGTTAATGTGCGGGGATCGCGGGTTGGTGCGCTCTTGCTGTGTCGTGGGGCCTGTTTCAGCACTGTACCACTACAAAAAAAAAGAATTCTCGCACCTGACGTGCCTTTATCTCATTGTAGATGCCCTCACCACATCTACCACACACGATGCCTCAGGAAGGCCGTCAGCATTCACAAAGGCTCCTCACACCCTTGCAATGGTCTGTTCGAACTCCTACCTTCCGGCAGACGTTACAAGGCCTTCTACGCCCGCACCTCCAGACTCAGGAACAGCTTCATCCCCAGAGCTATCGCTGGTCTGAACCGGCCCTGCTGAGACCCCCCCCCCCCCCCTTCATGAACTGTCTCCCTCGGATGGTCACCTCGCACATCGACCCGGCACAGACCTATTTGCACCTTATACTGTTTTACTGCTTTTTTAAAATCTTGTTTCTCTGGGTGTCTAAAATGTCAATTAATTAGGTTATTACATCGGATGGAAGCTGCATACCAAATCTCGTTGTGCCTCTGTGCAATGACAATGAAATATATTATTTTTATTATTATTAATATTATTGTTCATATTTTGCAACAATTAGTTATTTTTGTTAAGGGTCTCGACCTGAAACGTCACCCATTCCTTCGCTCCACAGACGCTGCATCACCCGCTGAGTTTCTCCAGCATTTTTGTCTACCTTCGATTTTTCCAGCATCTGCAGTTCTTTCTTAAATGTAAATGTTTTTGTTAACTGACTCTGTTGCAACTGAACTAAAGTTAGCAGTGTCCAACCGTGCCCCTGACAGACGACGGCAGCCCTGTTTCCCAGTAAAGGTAAAACTCAACATGTAAACATAGAAACATAGAAATTAGGTGCTGGAGTAGGCCATTCGGCCCTTCGAGCCTGCACCGCCATTCAATATGATCATGGCTGATCATCCAACTCAGTATCCCGTACCTGCCTTCTCTCCTATCCTCTGATCCCCTTAGCCACAAGGGCCACATCTAACTCCCTCTTAAATATAGCCAATGAACTGGCCTCAACTACCCTCTGTGGCAGAGAGTTCCAGAGACCCACCACTCTCTGTGTGGAAAATAGTCCTTCTCATCTCGGTCCTAAAGGATTTCCCCCTTATCCTTAAGCTGTGACCCCTTGTCCTGGACCTCCCCAACATCGGGAACAATCTTCCTGCATCTAGCCTAACATGGAAGTGCTTACAAGGCACTGGAATAAATATTGTATCGGACTGAAATAAAAGCTTGCTGCATTATTCGCGAAGCTAAATAAAGTGTCTCATGACCCTTCACTATTATATTCATGAACCAAACAATGAACAGTTTACACATCGTTAAAATATTGATATTTCCCTTCAACAAAAATAATTAATTTTCCAGTTCCAGTCTCGTCGTTGCCATGCAACCACACACAATTTTCCAGGGTCACCGCACGGAATAGTCAGTCTCTGTTAACCTGGTCCCCACAAGAGACTTGAGTGAGAAATAATGTGCCATGGAGAGGATTGTTCTCAACCGAGAGCAGAGAATATTGTAACAGAGAACAATTTTCCTAAAGGTAAGTCAGCGTTTCTATATGAAGGAGTCCTGGAGTCACACAGTGTGGAAACAAGCCCTTCGGCCCAACTTGCCAATACCGGCCAACATGTCCCATCTACACTGGCCCTACCTGCGTGCGTTTGGCCCATATCCCTCCAAACCTGTCCTATCCATATACCTGTGTTATTGTCTTTCCTATATAACAGTAATAAAACCACTTTTAGATTGATTGGTCCCCTATCTTGCTTTGCTTTCCGCAAAACTAAGACCACCTTCTTATACTGGTGGAAGAAGGGTCTCGACCCGAAACGTCACCCATTCCTCCTCTCCAGAGATGCTGCCTGTCCCACTGAGTTACTCCAGCTTTTTGTGTCTGTCTTCCTATTTCGACCCATGAAGATGAAGGGCCAAACGTACACCGTGAAGGGAACATGTTGACACCGAGAGACATGCCCTTTCTCACGGGAGAAGTTTTGGAGATGCTGTCAGAGCAGACTGGGCTAATAATGTCAGTGCATTTTGTCCTTGGCGGACACTGCATCCTCTGTGAGATGGTTGTGGGGGGAATGAGTACTGAGGGTGGTGGAAGAGCTGGCAATCAAGTGGCTCGAATCAAGATTTTGGGATGTTATGGGAGGAACATTCATCCAGAGATGTGGAGAGTGGTTCATTACGTTCCAGTTGCACCGTAATGGGCCTGTCCCACTTACGCAACTTTTTGGGCGACTGTCGGCACCCGTCATGGGTCGTTGCAGGTCGCCGGAAATGTTCAACATGTTGATAATTCAGCGGCGCCCAGAAAGACGCTACGACTCTTTGGGCGACTGAGCAGACTACTCACGACCATACAGGCGACATCCTGCATACATGTCGCGGGGTGAAGCCTGTGTGTTCGAGAGTAGTCGCGCCAAAGAGTCATACCTTGTTCTGGTCGCCGTTGAAAATTTTCGCCGACCCTCTGCGACTATGACGGGTGCCGAAAAAATCACGTAAGCGGGACAGGCCCACGACTCTCAGCACCCTCTGACCCATCCGTACCAGCCTGAACATGATGCCAAGTGGGACCTTGCCCTGGGGGAGAGGGGGTCCACGCCAACTGGAAGACTCGCTCAGCTCAGCTGCATAGACCTTCCATGCCCACGCACAAATGCACACGCACACATGCGAACACACACACACATGCCCACCCACATGGACACACATGCGCAAGCACACATACACATGCCCGCACTCACAAAGAGAAACACGCATGCATGCCCCCACGCACACAAATACACATCCACCCGCTCACATATGCTCACCCACACACATGTACACACTCACACACATACATACATGCACCCACGCACACGCACCCACACACACAAAAAGTACACACACACAAACAAATATGCGTACGCACACATATATAAACAAGTACACACACTGCACACAAACAGGCATACACACACGTGCACACATACACACACACACGTGCACACACACACACACATGCACACATACACACACGTGCACACATACACACACGTGCACACTCATACACGCACACACACACACGCACACACACGTGTGCACACACACACACGCACACACACACACACACACACACACACACACACACACGTGCACACTCACACACACATGTGCCACACACACACACATGCACACTCACACACACACACACACACGTGCACACTCACACACACACGTGCCACACACACACACACACACACGCACACTCACACACTCACACACACAGGAGTCCTGTGCAAAGGGGTCTTTCAGGTGATGGAAGCTGAATGATTCTGTGCAGGATAGACGGCCTTTTGTCAGCTCTTGTAGCCAGGGTGTTTACATGGCTGATCCAGACAAGTGTGGTCATAGGTGTTGAAGATGAGAGGGCTGGCGATGGTAAATGTTCTGGGATGTCGACTGTGGGCAAGAATGGCCCTGGAGCAGGTCAGCTCGCCCTCGTCATCACCGTTGGCAACCGGCCACATTAAAGCCAATTGCCCCGACCCTTCTCATAGCACGGCGGCTAATCCCGTCTCCCTCTCCAGCTGCTTTTTCCTTGCCTTGTTGATATTTGCCCTTCTTGCTTCATTGACTCATGCTTCCATTTGCATGAACCATTGATCATTGTAACGAGAGGCCCCGCCACATCAAAACTCTGCAGCGTAAGCACTTGTGGGGCTAAAAGCTTCTCGTGTCACGGCTGCACATAAATGCCAGCGGATGAAAGAAGCCTTACAATAAAGGGAAGCAGAAATAAAAAAGAAAAACGAGGCAGCCGATTTAATCCCAACCTTCAACATTTATTGCCTGTAAAAATGTACGGGGAATGAGTGTGGGAGTGAGACTGACTGATCCGTTAAGGCAACGGGATAGCAGAGGAAGATGGGCTGAGTGGTCACCTTCCGTACTATTTACAGCAGGTTGATCAGGAAACATGTTTCAAAATATTGGGTAGAGGATTGGGATTAAGTGAAAAGAGATTTTCTGACCTGGACTAGTCTTTTTGATTGATTGAAAGATGCAGCACGGAAACAGGCCCTTCGGCCCATCATGTCCACGTTTTACCAGCACTCAAAGCTGTCAACGGGATTGAATTTGATTCATGGAGTAATGCAGCATTGAAACAGACCCTTCAGCACAACCTGCCCATGTTGACCAACATGCCCCATCTATGCTAATCCCACTTGCCTGCATTTGGCCCATGTCCTTATAAACCTGTCCTATCCTTGTATTCATTCAATGTTGGACACAAAATGCTGGAGTAACTCAGCGGGTCAGGCAGCATCTGTAGAGAGAAGAAACAGGTGATGTTTTGGGTCAAGACCCTTCATCTGACTCAGACCTATGTTGTGCTACATGTCTCTGGCAAAAACACTCAAAACACTTCAAAATACTATTAAAAATTAATATTATTAAACCACTTTCATAAATAAAGATAATGAAAGATGGCAAGATGGCAACCTTCACACAACCCTGTTTCGACGAAGGAATGCAATCAACCCGGCGTTCACAACCAAATAAGATCAAATAGAACAAGTTGTCAATAGACAATAGACAATAGCCAATCGGTGCAGGAGTAGGCCATTCGGCCCTTCAAATCAGCACCGCCATTCAATGTGATCGTGGCTGATCATCCCCAAACAGTACCCCGTTCCCGCCTTCTCCCCATATCCCCTGACTCCGCTATCTTTAAGAGCCCTATCCAGCTCTCTCTTGAAAGCATCCAGAGAACCTGCCTCCACCGCCCTCTGAGGCAGAGAATTCCACAGACTCACCACTCTCTGTGAGAAAAAGTGTTTCCTCGTCTCCGTTCTAAACGGCTTACTCCTTATTCTTAAACTGTGGCCCCTGGCTCTTGACTCCCCCAACATCGGGAACATGTTTCCTGCCTCTAGTGTGTCCAAACCCTTAGGTTGTCCTACAACTTTGGGCTGTGCACGCCATACGCAAGAAGAAGATAAATAAAAGATCGAAAACACTTAAAAAGACAAGGAAACAGTTACGTCTGAAGAAGGGTCTCGACCCGAAACGCCACCCATTTCTCCTCTCCAGAGATGCTGCCTGTCCCGCTGAGTTACTCCAGCATTTTGTGCCTACCTAGGAAACAGTTAAATATGTTGAACTGAATTCTACTGCTTCACAGCTGTTTCTTGCTATTAAAATTAATGGGGTTGCTGGATGAGTTTCCCCGTTAACCTAGTGAAGGGACACTGGGCTGATTTCCCAACTTAAGTGCTCGGAAAACATAGACTATGGGCCTCCTTAAGAAGTGAAATGACAGAGCAAAGTTACAGCGTAAAAGATGACACTTACGAGCGGGGATTTTAGCTTTTAAGCGTAAGATGCAGTCAGTCCATTAAAATGGCTGTTACATTTATCCTGGACCGGCCTGTAATTCTCACTTAAACTGTCAGCGCTATTAACAATTCAGCCAACAAACTATTAATCGCCGATGCCCTCCATTTCACATCCCAGCGCCAAATCACGTCTTTCCGATGTGTTGTTTATTCTGTATCTCCTCTGTAAGATGACGAGGAAATTAATGTAGCCAGACCTCAATGTTAGGAGTTCATGATTAATCGGTGAGATAACAATTTGAATCTTTAACACACTGATAAAAATTGTACGTGATGTATTTGGTCATTTTGCATCAAAACATTTGGAATGCTAAGGTAAATAGCAATGGCCAGAAAAGTGAACTCTTATCCAGATTCAAGAGGGTTTTCTGGTCATATTTAGTTTAGAGATACAGCATGGAAACAGGTCCTTCTGCCCACCGGGTCCGCGCCGACCAGCGATCCCCGCACATTAACACCATCCTACACCCACTAGGGACAATTTTTACATTTACCAATTAACCTACAAACCTGTACGTCTTTGGAATGTCTGAGGGAATCGAATATCTCGGAGAAAACCCACGCAGGTCACAGGGAGAACGTACAAACTCTGCACAGACAGCACCCGGAGTAGGGATCGAACCCAGGTCTTCGGACCTGCATTCGCTGTAAGGCAGCAACTCTACCGCTGCGCCACCGTAACAACCGATATGTCCAAGACTGAACAATGAAATTCTTACTGTCAGCAGCACAACAGAATATGTAAATGTAGTACACTGTAAACGTAGAACAATATAATAAATGAAAGCAAAGTTCAATATACACACACACACACATAAATATTGAACTTTTCTTATATATATATACATGTTTCTTATACACATGTGTGTGTGTGTGTGTTTGTGTGTATATCTATATATAAATATACACACATGTGTACATACACACACACACACACACACACGTATATATATATGTATATAGAAGGTAGACATAAAATGCTGGAGTAATTCAGCGGGACAGGCAGCATCTCCGGAGAAAAGGAGAGAAGGGTCTCAACCCAAAACGTCACCCATTCCTTCTCTCCAGAGCTGCTGCCTGTCCCGCTGAGTTACTCCAGCATTTTGCGTCTACCTTCAATTTGAACCAGCATCTGCAGTTCTTTCCTACAAATGTATGTGTTGTGTGTGTATACGTGTGTGTTTTTATATACACACTCACACACACATATACACACTCACACACACATATACACACTCACACACACACACACAGGCAGGATCGATTTAACATTTAAAAGTAAAGTGGATAGGTGAAGTGGAAGGGAATGGAGGGGTATGGTCTGAGTGCAGGTAGATGGGACTAGGGGAAAATAAATGGTCGACACGGACTGGAAGGGCCAAGAAGGCCTGTTTCTGTGCTGTAATTGTTATATGGTTATATGGTTATATGGTTATATATATATACACACACACATATATATATGCATACACGCATGCATACATGTAAAAACAAACAAATGATAATAATGCGGAAATAAAAAACCAATGCCCCCGTCTGTCTTGTTCAGAACTTATTTGGAGGTTGTAATGTTCAATAACCTAGTGGCTGTTAAAAATATGGAAAATGTCATACTTTAATGAATTTAATCAAGCTAATGCAATAATTGCAGTCTACATACTGCCATTCAAAAGTATCCATCATCTCAGATTATTATTGTGTATATGCACCAGCTGGATATAAAGTTTATTTCAATTATGCAAACATTTCTTAAAGAGTTCCATCTGGTCTCATTTACTTCACTCTGTTGACAACAGCCATGTTTTCATTTGGATGCCCTTTTAACTCCAATCCGCACAGAAAATGAATAAGGAAATCAATTCAAAAATTTAGTTGCATTGATCATTAAAACAAATCGATGATCCCCCACTGTCAGCCATATTGATTGAGGAGCGTTCAGGTAAAGAATCTATGTCGCCGCAGTTTCGTTTAGTTTAGTTTAGAGATACAGCGGGGAAACAGGCCCGTTGGCCCACCAAGTCCGCACCGACCAGCGATCCCCTCGAATTACCACTATCCTACACACACTGGGGACAATTTACATTGACGGATTTGACGCCAAGCCAATTAGCGTACAAACCTGTACGTCTTTTGAATGTGGGAGGAAACCGTGGAGCTCGGAGAAAACCCTCGCAGGGCACGGGGAGAACGTACAAACTCCGTACAGACAGCACCCGTAGCCAAGTCTAGTCAAGTTTATTCGTCACATACACATACGAGATGTGCCGTGAAATGAAAAGTGGCAATGCTCGCGAAATTGTGCAAAAAACAACTAATTAAAGTTGTGAGCACCAACATTTCAAGGTTTACTCAAGGTTTATATTTTCACTCCTGAAGTAGATAAACTCATATTTTTCTACACTTTCTATATGTTCCATCCACAACATCCTCACTCCAGCACTGAATCCTGCAAATCCATCTTTACTTCGGAGATACAGCATGGAAACAGGCAACCCGTGCACTAACACTTTCCTACACACACACACACACACACGGGACAATTTACAATTTTTTTTTTTAATTAAGGGGTACAATGACTGTAATACAATACAAAGGATGTACACTGATGTAACTTACAGTACCGCTAATAAATAAAGATATATATTTTTTAAATTAAAAAAAAAAAAAATCACAATTTTAACGAAGCCAATTCACCTACAAACCTGTTGTCTTTGATTCTTCACCCCACAGATGCAGCTTCATCTGCTGTATGTTTCTAGGATTTTTTATTTCAGTTCCAACAGCTGCAGTATTTACCATTTGGAAGCTAGGTAAATATACATCCAATCACTCACATCTACATGCACACTTTTTTGAGGACCTTTTTTGACCTTTAGAGATACGCGGAAACAGGCCCTTCGGCCCACCGAGTCCGTGCCGGCCTGCGATCACCCCGTACACTAGCACTATCCTACACACACTAGGGACACTGTACAACCTTTTCCAAAGCCAATTAACCTGTGAACCTGCACGTCTTTGGAGTTTTGGAGGACACCGGAGCACCCGGAGAAAACCCACGTAGGTCACAGGGAGAACGTACAGACTCGGTACAGACAAGCACCCACAGTCAGGATCGAACCCGGGTCTATGGCGCAGTAAGGCGGCAACTCTACCGCTGCGCCACCGTGCCGCCCAGGACACAATCAGGATCACACAGACAGAAAAACAGAGGCTCACTGCAGCAGACGCACGGAAATAGATAGGTTTGCTTACACAGCTTTTAGCAAAGCACCTCAAACCTTATTACCGAACAATATTATCCCAACGCACAAAGAAACCCTTCCAAGAATTCAATTGCTCGAGCCGTCTTATTATTCGGAGTAAATTTATGGTAAGCAGAAGCTGTGGAATAACAAACTTAATTTCATAACCAAACCCGCGGCCATTTAATGAATGATGTTGCAAGCACCATCTTTATAAATCCCCTTTTAATATTCTATTTGTGGCAAAGCTTGACAGTTCATTTGAACTGCTGAACAGATCACACAAAAATGTTATTAGAATCAGCATCAGTATCATGTCAGACATTAGCAGACATGCTCCCGCCTGTCTAGACTGTGGGTTTTAATATATCAGGATGTAATGCAAATGCTGGTTCAGCTCTGTACAGTTGCATGAGGGATCCTTATCACAAGAGGATAAGGACTGCTGACGAATTTAGTTACAGGCTGGTTTATTATTCAATGCTTTCCTCATTCTGAAGGCATTTAATCAACCTGAACTCTGGGTCGGTATACGTGAGCAGGCAGATAATAGCTCACCCGACTGACCATTATATTTAGATGAGAAGGAAGGGTCTGAGATGCTGGTTTATACCCAAGACAAAGTGTTTCATTTACTTTAGAGATGCAGTGCGGAAACAGGCCCTTTGGCCCGCATAGTCCACACCGACCAGCGATGTCCATACATACGCACTACCCTGCACACACTCGGGACAATTTACAATGGTACCGAGTCAATTAGCCTGCAAAACCTGTACGTCTTTGGAGAGAGGGAGGAACCCGGAGCTCCCGCGGAAACCCCATGCAGTTCACAGGGAGAACGTACAAACTCCCTACATGTCAGGATCGAACCTGGGTCCCTGGCCCTGTGAGGCAGCAATTCTACCGCTACCACTGCACCACCGTACCTCCAAGTGCTGGAGTAACTCAGCGGGTCAGGCAGCATCCCTGAAGAAAAGGTATAGGTGATGGGGGGGGGGGGGGTTGGGTTGTTGCATCTGCAAGTAGAGAGAGTCTCCCCAACCCACCCCCCCCCCCCCCCCCCACTCTCAGAGTACCAAGGATTCCAACCCGAAAAAGGTCCCCTATTCCTTCTCTCCAGAGATGTTGCCTGACCCACTGAGTTACTCCAGCACTTTGTGCCTATATTCAGATGTGAGATGACTCAGCTTGTATTCCTGGTTGTGGTCCATCTGGGAACACAGTCAGTGCTGAGTCACAGCGGGCTGTGGTCAAGTTGCTATCGCATTTGTTTCTGAGTCGGAGGCTGTGAATTCCAGCCCTACTTTGGTGGGAAGGTCCGGCCGGAAGCTTCAGTGTAGTGCCACAGGAATGCTGCAATCAATGCCAAAGCTCATAAGGAATAGTAGTCAAATTAGGGCATTCAGCCCAACAAGTCTACTCTGCCATTCAATCATGACTGATCTACCTCTCCATCCGAACCCCATTCTCCTGCCTTCTCCCCATAATATCTGACACCCGTACTAATGAAGAGTCTATCTATCTCTGCCTTAAAAATATCCACTGACTTGGCCTCCACAGCCTCCTGTGGCAATGAGTTCCACAGATTCTCCGCCCTCTAAAGTAAAGAAATTTCTCCTCATCTCCTTCCTAAAAGATGATCGGTATATGGACGGGATGGGGATGGAGGGTTATGGTCTGGGTGCAGGTAGATGGGACTAGGTGAGAGTAAGCGTTTGGCACAGACTAGAAGGGCCGAGATGGCCTGTTTCCGTGTTGCAATTGTTATATGGTTATATGGTTAAAAGGTACCAGTTGATGCTAAATAGTGGCTGCCTCATTCTTCTTTGATTAAAGAAATGCACCTAATTGGTGGAGTAACACAGCGGGTCAGACAGCCAATCCAGAGAAAGTGGATAGGTGACGTTTCAGACTCTAAAGATAGGTCGCGACCACAAACGTCACCCATAACTTTTCTCCAGAGATGCTGCCTGACCCGCTAAGTTACCCCGAAATTTTAAAAAAAAATGTTTAAATAAATTTTTTTATTAGAAGTAAATACATAATAAAAAGCATTCTGTTTGCTGTAGTCATGCATTATTAATATTGTTTGTATTAACAATTGTATAATAATTGTACTTCTATATATTTTTTTAATTTTTATCTAGATAGAAAATAATAGAGAGGGACAGAAAAGAGACCAAAAAAATTAAAAAAAGAATGGAGTAATCAGCTAATTATGCATCATTGGAGATATGTACGTGGATTATAAAATGTAATTCTTCATCTAATCCTTGATTCGGGTTTCAGTCGGGTCGCTCCAACATTTTGTGTCCATCTTCGATGTAGACTAGTGTCTGCACTTCCTTCCTGCACCTAGAACATTCAGTATAGGAACAGACCCTCCGGCCCATGATATCTGTGCCGAACATGATGCCTAGATAAACTAATCTCATCTGCCTGCACAGGATCCATCACCTCCACTCCCTACATATCCATGAGACCATTCAAAAGCCTCTTAAATGCCCCCAGCGAATATGGCTTCACTACCGCCCCTGCCAGCAAGCTCCAGGTACTCATCACCCTCTGTGTACAAAATACTTGCCCTGCTTTTCTCCTGTGTGTTTTATACAAGATTCCAGCATCTGCAGATCCTTGTGTGCCTCCATTTTACTGCTCTACTGGTGATTCTCCACGTACGACTGATTTGATGGCGTTCCCTTCCTCTACAATCAGTCTGAAGAGGTGTCCTGACCCGATACGTCACTTGTCCATTCCCTCCTCCTGGAGAAAACGTATGAGGAAGGGTCTCAACCCGAAATGTCAACCATCCTCTTTCTCCAGAGATGCTGTCTGGCCCGCAGGATTACTCCAGCACTTTGTGTTTTTGCACAAGATTCCAGCATTTGCAGTTCCACATGTCTCCGTTTCACTGAGCCAGTCTTGTCCCATGACAAACCTACAACGGAACATTGAAAGAGTTAGTTAATAATTGATTTTTGCCATATTTACGCTTTCCTGTAGTAAAAAGCCAATTGTATTTAATGATGGGATTTGGAAAATAATCATCATGACAAGGTTTCTTACGTAAGTTGAATAGTTCACAGCTCTCTTACAAGTTTTTTATGTAAGTTGAAGAGGGTAATCAGATAAGAAAGGGCCACAGGATGTCATTGGGATGACTGGCTTTTGGCAAATAGTGAAAAACAACTTCATATTTGGAGGTGGCTGATGGTTTCTGGTACATAACCTCATGCAATTGGTTTTATGTCTGTAGGTATATAAACTCTGGTTGTCTGGTATTTATTTGTGTGCTGCTGGAGATTTGGAGGTAAAACTGTTGCCTCTTGGTCTCGAGGTCCACACCCATCAGACGTTAAATTGAAGCTTTGTATGGTCTTAAGAATTTGTACTTTGTCTATCTTTTTAAGTGAACTTTTACAACATCATGTCTACAAGCAGCAGGAAAAGGTACTGCTTGCTTACACTGTGGAGTTTGATGCAAATGTGAATGGTCTTCCAATGGTTAACACTGCAGAGCCCACTGGGGAAACAATGCAGTCTGACGAAGGGTCTCGACCCAAAACATCACCCATTCCTTCTCTCCAGAGATGCTGCCTGTCCTGCTAAGTTACTCCAGCATTTTGTGTCTATCTTCGATTTAAAACAGCATCTGCAGTTCAAACCACTTCCTTGCATCCAGGTGGTATGAATATTAATTTATCTAACTTCAAGTATATCTAGGGGGCGCTGTCCAGTTGGTATGGCTGCCCAGCCTGCAGCTGTCTGTTTTTTAACTTCTTTATTTTATTTTTAGTGAGTTTTAGTGTTTTGTTTTGGAGTCTATTATTTTTTATGTGGGGGAGGGGGGGGGGCAAAAGGGAGAAACTACTTTTCAGGATCCCTACCTGGTCGGAGAGGCAGCTTTTCTCCAGGCACCTTCGACCCGTCCTCACGGCTTACCAGCGGGCCTGGAGCGGCGTTTCCTGAGGGGACCGACCAGAACCTCGGCTTCGGAGGCGGGTCGCCGCGCTGGAGCTCCGGAATGCTGAGACTGCAGGAGAACATCGCGGAGCTGCGGGACTGTGGGGCGGCCGGCTGCAGGCGGCAGCGCCGAACTTTAACATCGGGAGCCTGGGATCTTTCGGCGAGATCACCAGTTGTGGAGCTCCATCCAGCGCGGCCTTGTCGGCTTCGGAAACCATGGACTCCGGTGAGGAAGCAGCCGTTCCAGGTGTCCCAAGCCGCTGTGAGGATTCTCCCGAAGCCGGAACACCATCACCCGGCGAGAACGGCCTGGAACATCGGGCCGCCGTAGCGCCGACTGCGGAGGCCTCAATAGGCCCGACTATGGGTGGACATGGGGATGGGACTGGACTTTGTGCCTTCCCCCACATTGGGAACCATTGTGGGGGGATGTTTTTATGTTCATTGTTAATTCTTTAGTGTTGGGTCTTATCTTTATTTGTGTGCTGCATGACAAGTCAGATTTCACTACACCAATTGGTGTATGTGACAATAAATGTCCTTTGTCCTTTGTAACCCCGACATTCCCTCTCTCTCTATCCCTCCCCAACCCAAGTCGCACCAGCTTCTAGTTTGCAACCATCAAACAGCTTATGATGGCCTGTTTCCTTCATCATCGTTACTCTTTTGCATATCTTTAATTCATTGTTCATTATCTCTCCACATCATCGTCTATATCTCTCGTTTTCCTTTTCCCTAACTAGTCTGACGAATTGCCTCGACCCGAAACGTCACCTATTCCTTCTCTCCAGAGATGCTGCCAGTCCCGCTGAGTCAGGGGCGGAAATCGCTATCAAAACATGGGGGGGGAACATAATTTCTTGGTGGCCGCGTGCACGCGCACACACGCACACATACACATACGCGCGCGAGGTTTCGTAGGCTTCAGCCGTGGGCCCTGTGGGTGGTAATATCGGGAGCTGCGACGGGCAATGAAAGGCCACGTGAACAGGCCGATTCAAGCTTCGCTCTATGATCTTTACTCCACCAAGATGTCTCCCTGCTCCAATCACCACGCTCTATCCTCAGTCCCACCCCCCTACTTCCGCCTCAGACCGACACCTCCCTCCTCCAATCATCGTGCTGAATCATCATGATCCCCCCCTCCCACTGCCTGCTGACCGACGTCTCTCTCGTCCAATCGGCGCCCTCTCTCGATCATCAGTCCCACCCCCACTGTCTCGTAGAAAGCGGAGATTTTTTATAGATTTTTTATTTCCCCAAATTTAAATATCCGGATTGCAAAACATGGGGGGGATTGTCCCCCACCTCTCAAAACATGGAGGGGACGTGTCCCCCTGTCCCCCCCGGGATTTCCGCCCATACGCTGAGTTACTCCAGCTTTTTATGTTTATCATGGAAGACCCAAAATGCAAAGTTGATACTGCTCTATCCTTGTGGCTAAGGGGATCAGAGGGTATGGAGGGAAGGCAGGTATGGGATACTGAGTTGGATGATCAGCCATGATCATATTGAATGGCGGTGCAGGCTCGAAGGGCCGAATGGCCTACTCCTGCACCTATTGTCTATGTTTCTATGTTTCTATGTTTTCTCCCTCTCCAGAAATAATCGCCACAGACATAGGAAGATGATCAGATGGGGTGGGCTCCTTAACGGGCCGTGACTTGTGAATAGCCACATTGCACAGGCCAGACATAGCCCTGAAAGGTGACAATAGCAAGCAGATTTCAGTCCAACTAACCACCAGCAGAAGAGTGACACAAAATGCTGGAGTAACTCAGCGGGGCAGGCAGCATCTCCGGAGAGAAGGAATGGGCGATGTTTCGGGTCGAGACCCTTCTCCGGACTGAGAGTCAGGGGAGAGGGAAACGAGATATATAGACAGTGATAGAGAGAGGTATAGAACAGATGAATGAAAGAAATGCAAAGAGGTAATGAAGAGCGCTGTGGGACATGCGGAGGTCAGGGGAGGTGCAGCACACATGCATCACCATTGAAACACGGCTGCTTTACTGATGGGCGCAGCAGCAATTTGCAGCCAGCGTAGCTGATGACACTGTTCGCATGGTCACACGGGGAGGGGAACGGCAGCGAAACTCAGGTCAACTGAATTTGCAATTCAGGCAAATGTGAGATAGCAGATGATAGATTGCTAGACGTAAGTGGCAAAGAGAAGCAAATGGAAACTAAAGAAGACTCTCCACGCTGGAGGGGCGGGATGATGAAAATAGAGATTACATTTCAACTCCTTAGAATGTATAGGGCTGAACAAATATGGTCTCCATTCACTGACTATCTGAAGGGGTAGCTGAGCTCAGCATTGTAACTCAATAAATACCCGGTGGTAGGATTAGATGGAAAGATCTATTCTGAGATTTGTATACACGTGTCTATAGATATTGTTATGTGAAATTGTTCCATTCATTGTTAAGATGTATACTTCTATTTTTTATTATTATATAATAATTGTTCGCTTGTATTATTTTTAATTTTTAATTTTTATTGTTTTGTTTTTTATTTTTTTTATTTTTAATTTTTTAATTTTTTCTTATATAATCATAATCAATATTATTTAATCACCATCTTCATTGACTATACACCTATTCTTTCACTTCTTTACTTTCTAAAAAAAATAGAAGCTTCTATAAACCATTTTGTAATATTTGTATAACTTTTGAAACAAGTTAAATGTGTATTTGAAAAACTGTTACATCATTGGCAACATGCATTGCTTCTAATGAAAATATATTAAAAAAAGAAAAAAAGAATGTATAGGGGAAGAGAGAGTGGGAAAGTCATACAGCATGGAAACAGGTCTTTCAGCCCAACTTGCCCTCTCCGACCAACATACTTTGTCTAGACTTGTCCCACCTGCCTGCATTTGGCCCATATCCCTCTAAATCTAACCTGTCCATGTCTGTCCAAATGTTTCTTAAACTTTGTGATAGTACCTGCCTCCTTGAAGTCTAAAGTCTAAAGCCTCAACAACCTCCTCCGGCAGCTCGTTCCATACACCTACCACCCTTTGCATAAAACAGTTCCCCCACATATTCCTGACCTTAAACCTTTTACCTCTGGTTCTTGATTCCTCTATTCCGGGTAAAAGATTCTGTACACTTACCCTATCAATTCCGACCTGCTTTAAGAGGCAAAGTGATTTAATGAATGGGTCGTGAGCTAGTTTGAACTACTACATATTATTTTTTGGTTTTAGCTTTCGTTTTAGAGGCGCAGTGTGGATTCAGGCCCTTCGGCCCACCTAGTCCTCACCGACCAGCGATCACCCATATACCAGCTCAATCCCATACACAAGGGACAATTTACAGGAGCCAATTAACCTACAAACCTGCACGTTTTGCACCTGGAGAAAAGCCAGATAAAACATTAAACATCACTAACAAAACATTATTGATTAAACATGTGAATTAAATAAAATACCGGAGCAAAAGGGTGCAACATATTTTTGGTTATCGAGTAGAGCTACTACTCGTGGAAAAAAGCTGTTTTTATGTCTACGACAATCAGTGAAGGAATTTGAGAACAGAGATACAGAAATGGGAAAGTAGGAAAGCAGAATAACAAAGTCAAACTATATTCTGCAGTTACTTCGGAGCCGAGAGGTGAAGCTAAACCTATTGAGCATGTTGATGTACTAGTAAAGTGTACGGGGGTACATGCAATAACAATACCCAGTTGGAAATTAATGAATTGCTACTCTACTGTAAAAAAAAGACACAAAGTGCTGGAGTAACTCAGCGGGTCAGGCAGCATCTCCGGAGAACATAGATGGATGACGTTTCGGGTCGAGACCCTTCTTTAGCTACTGTAATTAATATGAACCACATATCGCCTTGGTGAACTATATTGATGGAATGGTACTTGGGACCATTGCAATGGTACTACATTGATGCAATGGTACTTGGGACCATTGCAATGGTACTACATTGATGCAATGGTACTTGGGACCATTGCTCGCTTAAAAGTTGCACAACAAGCTTTCAAAGGGTACATTTCAACAGGGCAGCACTCCCAGCCCTGGGTTCAATCATCTCCGCCTTGTTTGGTGGGAAATGTATTAATTGATTTTGACCAGCCTTATTTTCACAGTCACAGCTCACGGTAACAGATCCTCATCTTATTTCTAATTTAGTTTTTCACCAAGGGTATCGTGGGCAAGTCTCATTCCTGGTTGTCCTTGAAACGTGTCTTGCTTAACCATGCTGGAGAACAATTCAGAGTCAGTTACCACGCTGAGTTTCTTCTTTCTTAATGACATTATTCAAGCGGATGAGTGTTTTTTAACCAACCATCTGCTGGTTTTGTGATCACCGCCACCAATCTGAGATGTATCTGACTGACTGATTTTTAATTCCCCAGCTGCCAACAATCACTCTCATGCAGCGCCCGTACTAATCCTGCGACATTAGTCGGAAGATCCAGAGAACAGTCTTTACCAAAGCAAGGTAGACAAAAATGCTGGAGAAACTCAGCGGGTGAGGTAGCGTCTATGGAGCGAAGGAATAGGTGGCATAGAAACATAGAAACATAGAAAATAGGTGCAGGAGTAGGCCATTCGGCCCTTCGAGCCTGCACCGCCATTCAATGTGATCATGGCTGATCATCCAACTCAGTATCCCGTACCTGCCTTCTCTCCATACCCCCTGATCCCTTTAGCCACAAGTGCCACATCTAACGCCCTCTTAAATATAGCCAATGAACTGGCCTCAACTACCTTCTGTGGCAGAGAATTCCAGAGACTCACCACTCTCTGTGTAAAGAATGTTTTCCTCATTTCGGTCCTAAAGGAATTCCCCCTTATCCTTAGACTGTGACCCCCTTGTTCTGGACTCCCCCAACATCGAGAACAATCTTCCAGCATCTAGCTTGTCCAACCCCTTAAGAATTTTGTAAGTTTCTATAAGATCCCCCCTCAATCTTCTAAATTCCAGCGAGTACAAGCCGAGTCTATCCAATCTTTCCTCATATGAAAGTCCTGACATCCCAGGAATCAGTCTGGTGGCGTTTCGGGTCGAGACCCTTCTTCAGAATGCTTCAATCTAAACACAAGGTGCTGGAGTTTCCCAACAGGCCAGTCAGCGTCTGTGGAGGGACAGGCGACATTTTTGGTCGGTGCGCAGTTTGGACTTTGAAACTGGTGCCAGGACCTAGCGCCACTAGCATGCAGGTTCAGCGGACTATTTCTGAACATTATGCTAATCGGGGATGTGCTTAGACATGGCAACGTTTTACTGTAAGAAAGAAATGTCACTATGCGTTTGCACGTGTGAGAAACAAAAGCACCATTGTCCGTTGACACTTGTTCCCTTCATCCTGTAGTTGTACACTGCGGACGGCTTGATTAAAATTATGTGGAGGAAGGAACTGCAGATGCTGGTTTAAACCGAAGGTAGACACAAAACGCTGGAGTAACTCAGCGGGTCAGGCAGCATCTCTGGAGGAAAGGAATAGGTGACGTTTCGGGTCGAGACCCTTCTTCAGACCCTTCTAGCAGGCAACAAAAAAGATTTTCACTGTACCTCGATACACATAGCAATAAACTAAACTAAACAAGACCATCTAACATTGAACACTACAGCACAAAAACAGGCCTTTGGCCCACAATGTCTGCTCCGAACACGATGCCAAGACCAAAGATAGACACAAAATGCTGGAGTAACTCAGCGGGACAGGCAGCATCTCTGTAGAGAAGGAAGGGTTGACCCGAAATCACACCCCTTCCTTCTCTCCAGAGATGCTGCCTGTCCCGCTGAGTTACTCCAGCATTTTGTGTCTATCTTGGGTTTAAGCCAGCAAGTGCAGGTCCTAGCTACACAAGATACCAATTCCAATCTACTCATGCATAATTCATGTCCCTCCATTCCCTGCATGTCCATGTGCCCATCCAAAAGTCCCTTAAACGTAACAGCGTTGACGTGGATAAGCTTTTCCCATTGAGGGCAGGGAAGATTCAAGCAAAAGGGCATGACATGAGAATTAAGGGACAGAAGTTTAGGGGTAACATGAGGGGGAACTTCTTTACTCAGAGAGTGGTGGCTGTGTGGAATGAGCTTCCAGCAGAAGTGGTGGAGGCAGGATCGATTTTAACATTTAAAAAGTAAAGTGGATAGGTATATGGACGGGAAGGGAATGGAGGGGTATGGTCTGAGTGCGGGTAGATGGGACTAGGGGAAAATAAATGTTTGTGCTGTAGTTGTTATATGGTTATCTGGTTAAATGCCACCATCATATCTGCCTCCACCACCATCCCTGGCAGCATGTTCCAGGGACTCACCGCCCTATGTGTAAAAATAACTTGCCCCGCACATCCCCTTTCAACTTTGCCCCTCTCACCTGAAAGCTATGCCGAATATGCTGCCCGACCCGTTGAGTTACTCCAGCACTTTGCGCTTTGCTTGAGATTCCAGCATCTGCAGTTTCTTGTATCTTCTCTTTGGATCTAGTTACAAGCTGCGACTTTATGTGCAGGTGTCGTGCTTTTGTGTCAGAAGCTTAAGGATTGAGAGTCCTTCCCCGAGACCTAAGCCCATAAATGAAACTGACATTGGATTATGTGCTTTGGGAACTGCTATCTGTACAAAGAGATATTATACTGAGCTCCCCTTTGCCCTAATGGTTTAACCTAAGAACCCACGCTGCTCTTCATTGCACTGGCCAATATTTATTTTTCAGCCTGAACCTCTAAAAGGGCCTGTCCCACCAGCATGCAACTCCATGCGATTAGCGCGACCCAACGTGGTTGCTTGAGCCGTCCGGCCTCGCGGGGCCGGTCCCACTTCGATCGCCGGAGCCGTGCGGAATTGTGCGGAGTTCGTCCCGACATCGCGCGGGGCTCCGAAAAACTGACCATGTTCAAAAATTCCGCGCGGCAACGGCTTGTCGGCTCGCAGTCGCCTCGACACATTACACACCGCCTCGACATCGTGCCTCCGTGAACCTATCTGTAGGTGCCTCCGTGACCCTCTATGTGTGTGGCTCCGTGGCCCTCTCTGTGTGTGTGCCTCTGTGCCCCTCTCTGTGTGCCCCTCTCTGTCCTGGCGAACTTACCTTACCTTTGTTCCAAGTTCGCCTCACTTTGCGCCGCGTTGCGCCACTCACCCGACCTCCGCGCGGCCCTCGCTGCCGGTTTGGTCGTGCTTGCCGCATGCAGGCGCATGCTGGTGGGAACGGCCCTGTACAGGGGATCACCCGACCTCCACGCGGCCCCCGCTTCTAGTTTGATCGCGCTCATCGCATGGAGTCGGATGCTGGTAGGACAGGCCCTTAAGCATCTACTGCATGTAGAAATGGTAGAGTTGTGGAGAGGCGCAGTGGTAGAGTTGCTGCCTTACAGCGCCAGAAACGCAGGTTCGATCCCGACTACGGGTGCTGTCTGTATGGAGTTTGTACGCTCTCCCCGTGGCCTGTGTGGGTTTTCTCCCACACGCCAAAGACCTACAGGTTTGTAGGTTAATTGGCTTGGTATAAAAGTAAAATTGTCCCTTGTGTGTGTGGGATAGTGTTAATGTGCGGGGATCGCTGGTCGGTGCGGACTCGGTGGGTCAAAGGGCCTGTTTCCGCGCTGTATCCTAAACTAAACCAAGAACTGCAGATGCTGGTTTATACCAAAGATGGACACAAAGTGCTGGAGTAACTCAGCGGGTCAGGTAGCATCTCCGGAGAAAAGGGATGAGTGATGTTTCGTCACCCTTCTTCAGTGTCATCTCCAAACTCGTGGAACTTGGAGCAACCGCTTGCCTCTGCAACTGGATCCTTGACTTCCTGACCAACAGCCTGAATCTGACGGAGGAGCTCAACCCGAAACATCACCCAATCCTTTTCTCCAGAGGTGCCGCCTGGCCTGCTGAGTTACTCCAGCGCTTTGTGTCTAACTCCAGTCCATCACAGGCTCATCACTTCCTTACAGTCCATCTTTGTGGAGCTTTGCATCGGAAAGGCTGGGAGTATCATTTGGGGCAGGTGATATCGAAATGTTTAAGAAGTAATAAGACATGTGCATGGATTTGGAGGGACATGG
Organism: Raja brachyura; assembly: GCA_963514005.1. The sequence continues at coordinate 32,777,201 of OY740809.1, read as the reverse complement.
GCCAAATGCAGGCAAGTGGGGCTAGTGTAGATGGAACATGTTGGTCGGCGTGGGCAACTGGGGCCGAAGGGCCTGTTTCCACACTATTACCAAGACTCTACAATCCTAGCCATTCCCTTTTCTTTTATTTACTTCTTGGGAGATGAGCTTGAAAGCCCAGATAACTGGATTTAATCTATTGTCTGTTCGTGATCACCTTTCTCTTTGTGGGTTTGCATGTTGGCTGCCTCCTGTCCTAATGCCCGTGACAGCATTTCAGAGTCACTGTTGCTACACTCTTTATAGCTCTTTCCATGTTTATGCCCTGTGCACATTTGGAAATGGTCAGCAAATCTAACTTATTATAATACCTCAGGAAGGCAGTTGGCACCCAGTCTCCGCTTGGGGAATGACTTCATCCGGCATCCCCCAACCTAATAAAACCCTGACTCTCTGTCCCAAAGATTGCTCTCACCATGCTGCCGTTGTACTCTTTTTTACTCCCCTGGCTTCAATTTGTTCTCTCTACTTCTTTGGCAATCTCTCGGCAAAGGGGATGTCTTATACAGCGGCAGAGCTGCTGCCTCACAGCGCCAGAGACCCGGGTTCGATCCCGTCCACGGGTGCTGTCGGTTCAGAGTTTGTACGTTCTTCCTGTGACCACATGACATTTCTCCAGGTCCTCCAGTTTATTTACACAATCGCAAAAACGTGCAGGTTTGTTGGTTCATTGGTTTCTGTAAATTGTCCCTTGTGTGTGGGATTGAACTGATATATGGGTGATTGCTGGCCGGTGCGGACTCGGTGGGCCGAAGGGCCTGATTCCACACTGTGCCTCCAAAATTAAAGGCAGGTAGGTGGGACAAGTGTAGATGGAGTGTAGAGGTAATATGTTGGTCGGAGTGGGCAAGTTGGGTTGAAGGACCTGTTTCCATGCTAATATCACTCTAATGGGTTGAAATGTCTGTTCGGAGTTTGTACCTTCTCCCCGTGACCGCGTGGGTTTTCACCGGGTGCTCTGGTTTCCTCTCACATTCTTAACATCAGCAGGTTTGTCAGTTAATTGGCTTCTGTAAATTGTCACTAGTGTGTGGGATGCAAAAGTGGGATAAAATGGAACTAGTGTACGGGTGATCAATGGGCTAAAAGGCCGGCTTCCGTTCTGTATCTGTAAACTAAACTGATTTTATAAATGTTAGAATGGAATTTCAATCCATGACTCCAATGGAAACTGGGATCTGATCACAACCCCATGAACTGCTTGCTATTTATACTTACGTACATACATATATACACATACATACATACGTTCAAACACACATATATACATGCATATATACATACATACAAACATACATTCATACATACACACATAGATACGTACAAACATACGTACATACATGCAGGCTACATATAAACATATGTATGAATTATACATATGTTATTTTCTGAATTTCCCTGAGAGGATCAATAAAGTATTTATTATATTTATTATTATTATTGAACATACCAGCGCACATACACACATGCATTAATTCATACACAACACACACGCACACATACATGCCTACATACATGTGCGTGTGTATGTGTCTATACACACACACACACACGCACACACGCACGTACATACATATAGACAGATGTGTGTGTGTCTATATATATATATATAACATGACACACACACACACATTTAGAAAGTCTACATGTGTCAATCCTCTCTGCTGTCTACAAAAAAAAATCTATCAAGTGAAGTTCCCAGCCTCAGCAGATTTTACTTCAGCAATAGACCCACTTTAGTAAAGGAACATATTGTGTGAACATAAAGCATTTTGCGCTCGCTTATTTATATTCATCCTTGGCTGCCAGTGAATGTGTACTGGTTTTCCGTCTACCACTCGTATTTTAGTTTCCAGATGACTACAGGTGATTAGTATTTCATGAGAAAGTTACAGTGCCATGAAGCAAGCTGAGTTACTCAGGCTAGTATTTCCATTTTGGGCGTTGCTCATGCATCATTTAACAATCGATCAAATTTTACAACAAATTTGCAAATTGCATTTTGCCAAAGAAATCTGTTTCATTAATCTAAAATAAAAACACAAATGGAAGCACTGATCACAAGAATGATCAAGTAATTTTCATGTGTGGGAAGGAACTGCAGGTGCTGGTTTAAACGCAAGATAGACACAAAATGCTGGAGTAACTCAGCGGGACAGGCAGCATCTCTGGGGAGATGGAATGGGTGACGTTTCGGGTCGAGGACCTTCTTCGGACTCAGGGGAAAGGGACACGGGAGATATAGATGGTGATATAGAGAGATATAGAACAATGGTGAATGGTTTAAATTGATAACGGACCGATCAGCCAGCCATGTTGTTACCGTGACAATAGCTGGTCAGGCCTACATCCCGCTCTTCAGGAAAACGTATCAATCATAAATGCAATGCGCAGCTTTCAGGGGGACTGTAAGCCATAACGTGGCAATATTTTTCTTTGTTTGAGTGCTGAGGCTGTTTGCATTGAGGCACACGCCGGCACTCTCTCAATCAGCTGCTTGGACAACCTTTCCCCGCTCCTTACTGGGGGGATGGGGTTGGAAGAGGTTGGTGGAGGGCCGGAAATGAAGGAATGGCCTTTCAGGTGCGATTAGCTGGGAACAATGCTGACGAGCGAGTGCAAGCCTGCAGCCCGGCCTCTCGTCCCCGACCGTGGAAAGAAATGCTTGCTCTTTGCAGCGCTTTTCACGAGCCAAATGTTTGCTTGTCAGTGCAATAAATGTGACATATCGTGACTGTTGTAACACAGGAAATGTGGTAGCCCAGACACGCACAACACCAGCCCTCGCACTGAAACGTGATAATGGTCTGATAACATGTTTCCAGCCATCTTGATGATAACATAGAATAATACAGCATAGGACCAGGCCCTTCAGCCCACAATGTTTGTGCGAACATGATGCCCCATCTCTTATAGACAATAGACAATAGACAATAGGTGCAGGAGTAGGCCATTCGGCCCTTCAAGCCAGCACCACCATTCAATGTGATCATGGCTGATCATCCCCAATCAGGATTAAAATATTCTCTTCATGACTTGCAGGGAGATGAGGGATAATAGAATGGAAGAGTTTGGAGCAAGGGGAAACGGGAAAGTGAGGTAATGGTGCCCAGATGTCCAGAGACTAAATCTCTGATGTATGATGTATTTAATAGACAATAGAAATTGACAATAGGTGCAGGAGTAGGCCATTCAGCCCTTCGAGCCAGCACCGCCATTCAATGTGATCATGGCTGATCATCCCCAATCAGTACCCCGTTCCTGCCTTCTCCCCATATCCCCTGACTCCGCTATTATTAAGAGCCCTGTCTAGCAAAGCATCCAGAGAACCTGCCTCCACCGCCCCCTGAGGCAGAGAATTCCACAGACTCGCCACTCTCTGTGAGAAAAAGTGTTTCCTCGTCTCCGTTCTGAATGGCTTACTCCTTGTTCTTAAATCTACTTGTGGATCATCTACTTGTGCATAATCCATATCCCTCCATTCCTTCTATATCCATGTGCCTGTCCAAAAGTCTCTTTCGTGATTAGTAAGCATATTTCTGGATTAGTGAGGATGTCAAGGATTATGGGGAGAAGGCAGGAGACGGGGGTTGAGAGGGAAAGATAGATCAGCCATGATTGAGTGATGGAGTAGATCCATAAATTCTCGGATCAGAATATGGCCATTCTGTCCATCCAGTCTCCTCCTCCATTCAATCGTGGCGGATCTGTCTTTCCCTCCCAACCCCATTCTCCTGCCTTCTCCCCATATCCCCTGACACCAGTACTAATCAAGAATCTGGTGATCTCTGCATTGACAAGGCCCCCACAGCCATCTGTGGCAATGAATTCCACAGATGGACTTCCACAGATGGTCTAAATGGCCTAATTCTGCTCCTATGACTTAGGAACTTATGAACTTGTAAATGCCATGATCATTTCTGCCTCCATCAACATCCTCAGCAGCGTGTTCGAGGAACCCACCACCCTCTGTGTAAAAAACTCACACCGTAAAACCCCTTAAAACTTTGCCCCTCCCCCCACCTTAAAGCTATGCTTTCAAGCGTTTGATATCTAGGGAAAAGGGTTCTGCCTGTCCACTTCTATCTATGCCTCATCATTTTATATATAATTTTGCATAGGATTGAGTTCACCACGGCACATTGGCGCTGTGGTAGAGCTGCTGCCTTACAGCGCCAGGGACCCGGGTTCAACGCTGACTACGGGTGCTTGTCTGCACCGAGTGCGTACGTTCTCCCCGTGACCTGCGTGGGTTTACTCCGGGATCGGTTTCCTCCCGTACTCCAAAAACTTGCAGGTTAATTGGCTTGGTGTAATTGTAAATTGAGCCTGGTGCGTGTAGGACAGTGCTAGTGTACGGGCTGATTGGCTGGCCGGCGCGGACTCGATGGGCCGAAGGGCCTGTTTCCACGCTGTGTCTCGAAACTAAACTCAACTCAACTCAACATACATTGGCTGGGGGAGTGGGGGAGTGGGGGAGGGGGGGAGAGGGGGGGAGAGGGGGGGGGAGAGGGGGGGGAGGGAGGGGAGGGGGGAGAGGGGGGGAGTGGGGGAGGGGGGGAGGGGAGGCAAGAACTCCTTGGCTTCCTCTCAAGTTTTCCTTGGGATCATTTATATTCATCTGGGAGAGTGAACTATTAGGTTCCCAGTTATTTCAACATCTCGAGCAAAGGGATCTGGCAACACTGTATTCCTGGCAATCGTGCAAAACTTCTCTTTACTGTGCTAACAACATAAAGGAACATAGCGCAGATTTTCACTGGACCGCAGTACACATGACACTAATAAATCTAAACCTACACAAAAACGTAATCACAAAAGACAGTGCGTTTCTGGCAGTGGGGGCCACATATTAATCTTCATGCATTATGTTATTTTTCAATTCAGCATTTTATTTAGTTCAGTTTAGTTTTTATAGTTTAGTGATACAGCGCGGAAACAGGCCCTTCAGCCCACCGGGCCCATGCCATACACATCGTACACTGGCACTATCCTCCACACTAGCGACTATTTACAATTATATCAAGACAATTAAGCCTACAAATCTGGCCATCGTTGGAATGTGGGAGGAAACCGGAGCACCCGGTGAAAACCCACGCGGTCCGAGGAAGAACGTACAAACTCCGCACAGACAGCACCCGTAGTCGGGATCGAACTTGGGTCTCTGGCGCTGGAAGGCAGCAACTCTACCGCTGCGCCACCGTGCTGTCCTTGTGCAGAATGATTGGAAAACAAATTAATTAGTCATTTTTGTTCTAATAGTGAGCTAGAAAAACATTGAAGCCAGGAGTATAAAGTAAGTTAGTAAGTTAGCATTGATGCATCTTTACAGGGAGTTGGTGAAATTCCTTCTGGAGTACCGCTGGCAGTTGTATTATCCACATTTATGAAGGAATATACAAAGGCATTTTAAGCGGTGCAGAGCAAGTATGTAATTTCTAGAGGGATAGTGTAGGCTCCATGGCTTTCTGTGCCATGCTATTCCTTGTTAGGGAATATTTAGGGAATAAAAGCAGAAAATGCTGGAAATATTGAGCATTTGAGGCAGCAATGAATGGTTGCTAGTGCAGACTCGGCGGGCCGAAGGGCCTTTTCTGTGCTGTATCCTTTTATCATTCTATAAGCAACTGTGAAAAGAGGGATCAAGGATTTGACATGGGAAAGAAACATTGATTAAGGTGGGCCCATATTCATTGGAGTGCAGAACTTTCTTGCGCACCCAACACTAACACATGAATGTACAAGCGTAGAGTGCAGATTGACATCACCATTTCTTTGTTTTCTCTCTCTCGAGGAGTACCCTCACTAAATTCACCCTCCAGACAACTCCAGACACAGTGGAACATAAATCGGGAACATTGGTACATAAACACCTAAGTCTGAAGAAGGGTCTCGACCCGAAAGGTCACCTATTCCTTCGCTCCATAGATGCTGCCTCGCCCGCTGAGTTTCTCCAGCATTTCTGTCCACCTATGACTATATCCCTTGGTCATATCCATCTGTCTCCCACCCCGTGTGCAGTTTAAAACTGTTGTATTCTCTTTCTTCCAGTTCTGACCGATGATTTTCCATCTGAAATGTTAACTATATTTATTTCCACAGTTGAATGAATGAATGAAATGTTATTGTCGCATGTGACAAGTCACAGTGATATTCTTTGCTTAGCTTACTCAGGGTATGCAAAGAGTCGCTATATAAAGGGCAGCGACAAAGTTACGAAGTATTCAATTTTACACAAACCGTTTTAAACACATTCCATTTGTGTTCCCTCTAAGTTCTCCCCACTCTGGATCTCCTTTTCTTCTCCCCCCCCCCATGCCGGGTCCTCCTTTATTCTTGGCGGCGTGTTCGTCCTCCGGATTGCCGTCTTCGATCGCCGACACAATCCTCGACCTCGACCTCGATAGAGTCATAAAAGGAGGCAGCACTGGAAGGCGCCTTTGTCCCACCAAGCCTGCACCATTGGCCACTCATTGCTGCCTGGCCCCATCAATGTTTCCAGCTTTTTCTGCTTTCTTTCGCTATATATTCCCCGTCATGGAATCGCACGGCCGAGAAACACTTGGAGCCAACACTATCCCTCTAGAAATTACACATGAATTCTACAAGAGAAAGTAACAAGACTCTCTATGGAGAACATCTCTGGAGAACATGGATAGGTCTGAAGAAGGGTCCCGGCACAAAACGTCACCGACCCATGTTTTCCAGAGATGCTGCCTGACCCACTGAGTTACTCCAGCACTTTGAGTCATGTACTGTTCTATACTTTTTTTTCTCTTTCAAAAACTTTATTCAACACAATCGTAAGATACATCACATCAAAACACAATCGGAAGTTACAATGTATCAAATAATCATTATAGTGCAATAATGCATTCATTGTTTACAATACTCTCAACCCCACGCGGTGACCAGCGTTGACGGAAGGCCTCCAGAGTCCCCGTGGACACGCGCGCACGGACGTAGGCCCGGAAGAGGGGCAGGCAGCCGACTCTAGCCTGACCATCGACCGCCCGCTGCCTGGACCCGCGAATGGCCATCTTGGCCAGGCCCAGGAGCAAACCGACAGGTAAGTCCCCGTCCCCCCCCCCCCCCCGATCGGCTCTCACCACTCCCTGCCTTGTGTCCGAACACCAGGATTGTGGGGCTAAAATGCAGCCAAAACTTGAGGAACAACCCCTTCAGATATTGGTACAGGGGCAGTAACCTCTCACACTCCATATACACGTGGAACACGGTCTCTTCCTCTGTTCTATGTACTCTCTCTCTCTCTCTCTCTCTCTCTCTCTCTCTTTTTTTTTTTTTTTTTTTTTTTCATTTCAAAAACTTTATTCAACACAAATCATAAAATACAACACATCAAAACACAATCAAAAATCACACTATAATGAACAGATCATTGTAGTACAGCAGTACATTCATTTATAATCGCCTCAACCCCACGCGGCGACCAGCGCTGACGGAAGGCCTCCAAAGTCCCCGTGAACACCGCGTGCTCCCTCTCCAGGGACACACGTGCACGGACGTAGGCCCGAAAGAGGGGCAGGCAGCCGACTCTCGCCAGACCGTCGACCGCCCGCTGCCTGGACCCACGAATGGCCATCTTGGCCAGGCCAAGGAGCAAACCGACAGGTAAGTCCCCCCCCCACACTCGGCTCTCCCCACTCCCCGCCTTGTGTCCAAACACCAGGATTGTGGGGCTAAAATGCAGCCAGAACTTGAGGAACAGCCCCTTCAGATATTGGTACAGGGGCAGTAACCTCACACACTCCATATACACATGGAATACGGTCTCCTCCTCTCCGCAGAAAATACATGCGGCAGACGAGCCCGTGAACCGACTCAAAAGTTTATTACAAACCACCGCTCCATGCAGCACTCTCCACCCCAGGTCCCCAATATAAAGGGGTACAACTCCCTTATGGAAGGACCTCTCTCTCTCTCTCTCTCTCTCTCTCTCTCTCTCTCTCTCCCTCTCCCCCTCTCCCCCTCCCCCCTTTCTCTCCCTTCCCCTCTCCCTCTCCCTCCCCCTTTCTCTTCTCTCTCTCTCTCTCTCTCTCTCTCTCTCTCTCTCTCTCGTACTACGTAATTTATTTTATTATGTTCTACCTGCTAACTTTAGCACTGGCTTCATACTCTTTATCATATACATATATTTATATTTATATATATATATAATTCTGTGCGTGTGTGCGTGTGTGTGTTTGTGTGTGTGTGCGTGTGTGTGCGTGTGTGTGTGTGTGTGTGTGTGTGTGTGTGTGCGTGCGTGTGTGTGCGGGTGTGTGTGCGTGTGTGTGCGTGTGTGTGTGTGCGTGTGTGTGTGTGCGTGCGTGTGTGTGTGTGTGTGTGTGTGTGTGTGCGCGTGCGTGTGTGTGTGTGCGTGCGTGCGTGTGTGTGTGTGTGTGTGCGTGTGTGTGACAAGCAGTTCCCTCATCATCTCTCTCTCTGTAAATATGTCAGCATCCAGTGCATCGCCAAAAGACTGCGGCCCCTGTCGAGATGATTAGGGACCAGTTGGTGACAGTCCCATAAACCATCGTTGGGCTATTGGAGGTAAACATGGAGAGTGATCAGCTAACAAATACAAATTTCCAATGGTTCAGCTTGACTCCTCAACATGTTTGTATTTGGGCTCCACTTAATTAATATTGATACGAAGCTCTCCAGCAAATCCTCGCGACATTAATTCAATGACAAACACTTATATTTTATTCATGTGGATTTGTGTCTGGTCACTCACGGCAGATGGTGCGAATTGGAAGTGAATTTGAAGCATTCTGCAGCCAAGCTGACGGTATGGCATTTCATGTCAGTGTTTTCATATGCAGACAGATCCATTGCGCAAATCAATTCTCTCAGCTTCGGAACAGACAGCTGTGATTGATGTCACCGCACCTAGGAATAACCAAAAATATCCCAGTGATATTGGCTCCGCCAATGAAACATTAATCTGTATTTTCTCATTCAGATGCACTCTGAGTAAGTAGCAATTTTCATTTGTATTTCTGATGAATAGTTTCAGTGCTGTCTCTGGAAATTTCAAGTCCAGCATTTGATACAAATGGTGCTGCCGATGTCGTTGGTGGTGGAATATGTAGGATCCACTGGAGACGAGGAGCTTAAACTAAATTCCTCTGCTCTTCGCCACCACATAAACCTGCAGTGAGCGGTGAACACAGTGTGAAGAAGGGCCCTGACCTGAAACGTCACCTATCCGCTTTCTCCAGAGATGCTGCCTGACTCCTCCAGCATGTTGTGTCCAACTCCAGTCCATCACAGGCTCATCACGCCATTCCATCCAGTCCATCTTTGTGCAGGCTTTGCAACAGAAAAGCTTGTAGCATCAGTTGGGGCAGGTACTATCGCAATGTTTAAGAAGCAATTAGACAGGTGCGTGGATGGGACAGGTTTGGAGGGATATGGGACAAATGCAGGCAGGTGGGACTAGTGTGGATTGGACATGTTGGTCGGCGTGGGCAAGTTGGGCCTTGTGGCTCACTTCCAAGCTGTCTCACTCTATGACTATCATCAAGGCATCAACGTCCAGGTTCAGGAACAGCTCCTTCCCCACAGCCATCAGGCTATTAAACTCAACTCAAACAAAACTCTGAACATTAACAGCCCATTATCTGTTTATTTGCACTTTATCTGTTTTATTTATTCATCTGTGTATATATTTATACATTGATATATGGACACACTGATGTAGTCATGCCTTCTATATTCTGTTGTGCTGAAGCAATGCAAGAATTTCATTGTCCTATCTGGGACACATGACAATAAACTCTCTTGAATCTTGAATCTTGGATGCCTGCCTTTTCTTTTCTCTTATTTACCTCCTGGGAGATGACACAGAAGCTTGAAAGCCCCGTTATGTAGATTTAAGAACATTTTCTTCCTCACTGTTATTGGTCTCCTGGGGTGGCTCGGTGGCGCAGTGGTAGAGTTTTTGCCTTAACAGAGCCAGGGTCGATCCTGACTACGGAAGCTATCTGTGTGGAGATTGTATTCTCTCCCCGTGACCGCGTAGGTTTTCTCCGGCTGCTCCGACATTCCAAAGACGTACAGTTAATTGGCTTCTGTAAAATTGTAAATTGTCCCCAGTGTGCAAGATAGTGCCAGTGTACGGGGTGATCGCTGGTCGGCGTGGACTCGGTGGGCCGAAGGGCCTGTTTTCCTCCTGTATCTCTGCAGTCTAAAGTCTACAGACTACCTCCTTCACACCTCCCAGAGGCGCAGCCAATGGTTAGTGAACACGGATGGCACGGTGGCGCAGCGGTAGAGTCGCTGCCTTACAGCGCTTGCAGCGCCAGAGACCCAGGTTCGATTCCAACTATGGGTGCGGTCTGTACGGAGTTTGTACGTTCTCCCCCTGACCTGCGTGGGTTTTCTACGAGATCTTCGATTTCCTCCCGCACTCCAAAGACGTGCAGTAGGTGAATTGGCTTGGGTTTGTATACTTGGTATAAGTGTAAATTGTCCCTAGTGTGTTAATGAGCGGGGATCGCTGGTCGGTGCGGACTCGGTGGGCCGAAGGGCCTGTTTCCGCGCTGTATCTCTAAACTAAACTCAACTAAAGATAGATGGACCTTAGTATAAATCAACAATTGGGCACTCATCACTGAACTGTACATGGTGTATTTTCCCGGCCGGCTCCCCTAACATACACCCCACCCAACACACTCTTAGACAGTTAGTAATGCCTGAACTAGTTTGGTTATCCGTTTTTCCAGCTACTGGTTTGGATTATTTTAACAATTACACTCCCAGTCTCTCGACAGAATTATCCAAACTAATGAGTGAGTGAATGAATTGTTTCGCCAATTGTCAAGGACAGAATCTATCAACTAATTCATTATTAATCACTGAATCAATTTGAGTTATGCAAACGATAATACTGCAGTAAAACAGGACCTGAGCTAACGATACTCATCGCCACAGACTGCTGTGGAGGGATATTTTTACGACGGAGATGGACAGATTCTTGATTAGCACGGGCGTCAGGGGTGATGGGGAGAAGGCAGAAGAATGAGGTTGAGAGGGAAAGATCGATCAGTCGTGAATGAATGACGGAGTGGACAGGATGGGCTGAATGGCCTAATTCTGCTCCTATAACGGCAATGAATTCCACTGATTTGCCACTCTGTGACAAAATTAATTTCTCCACATCTCCTTCCTAAACGAACGTCCTTGAATTCTGAGGCTGTGGACCAGAGTCTGGTCCAAGACTCTCCCACTGGTGGAAACATCCTCTCCACATCCCCGTCACATACTTTGATCTCAGCCAGCGAAAGCCTACAGTCTTCACCCAGTAGCATCTGCTTCCCTCAGAAGATCTCCGCGCTTTAAAAATACACATTGCCACTTAAATGAAAGGAAGGGGAAAGCTAGATGTTTGTACACCATGTTTATTAAGTCTGCACACTAACCAGAAACATCTTCCACTTGCTACATGGATTATTGTGGAAACTCACAAAAGAAACTCAATTATTTAGTAGGCATTAGATAGGAAAAAAGCATATGCAAATCATTTTTTTCTACTTTATAAAGTAGAAAAAAATGAGGGGATATAAAACAGTGAGTTATCTGTTGCAGGGAAAACGGTCGAAGTTATTAATAGAGATACTATATATAGCATGGCACTTTGAGAAATTCGAGGTGGAAGTTTTATAAAGAGGAAATCATGTTTGATTAAGTTATTGTAATTCTTTATGGTGTGGATGCAGGGGAACTGACGGCATTTAGTCGTTACTTCTGCTTTTATTATATGTCTAAACTAAAAATTAAAAATAGCGAAGAGTAGAAGTTCTTCAAAGTTGACCTACCTTGTGGAGATTTCACAGTGGAGCGGATAAAATGTGTGGGAAGGACCTGCAGGTGCTGGTGTATACCAAAGGTGCCGGAGTAACTCAGCGGGTCAGGCAGCAACTGCGGAGAAAAAGGATGGGTGATGTTTCGGGTCGAGATGGTTTCATTACTCTGAGAGCGTTATGATCCCTTGGAACGCTCTTCCTTAAAGAGTTAAAAGGTGGTGGAAGAAGAGCTTTTATGGAAGAGCTAGTCAGATACTTGATAAGGTATGGCTGCCTCCTCCCCTTCCCACCTCTTCCTCAGCCCTCGGGCCCTGGCATTCCCTCTCTCTCTATCACTCCTCCACCCAAGTCGCACTAGCTTCTCATTTTCACACCACAAACAGCTTACAATGGCCTGTTTCCTTTATCATCGATACTTTTTTGCATATCTTTCATTCATTAGTCTTTATCTCTCCACATCACCGTCTATATCTCTCGTTTCCCTGATCCCTGACCAGTCTGAAGAAGGGTCTCGACCCGAAACATCGCCTATCTCCTTCGCTCCGTAGATGCTGCTGCACCCGCTGAGTTTCTCCAGCTTTTTGTGTAACCCTAGATACTTGATAAGCATGGGGCGAGAGTTCGCTGTGATGAGACTGAAATGTGCAGTCCAGCATACGTTGATCAGCCACGATCTTAGTAGCGGCTTCAAGGAGCTGAGTAGCCTACGCCTCTTTAACGTTCACGTTTTTATATAAAAACCAAGAAATGTAGTTGAAAACAGTATCAAATAACCCGCCATCTATATTCTTCACTTTATAAAGTAGTTTTGTCACTGCTTTCATTTGAGTGTCACGGGTTAGAAATGTTCTCCTTTCCAATGTCATTCACCCTACCCTTGGCGGACATCTGAGGTCAACCCAAAATATCACCTGTCCATTTGCTCCATAGATACTGCCTGGCCTGCTGAGTAGCTCCAGAACTTTGTGTCTATATTTGTGTCTTTGTGATATCGCAATTGACCACCAGGTCACTGTGTTGTTGTCTGTTGAAGCGAACCGGACTTTAACAACTTTAGTGAATGGAAGCACGAGTTCACTTGGTTACTCATTTGTTTTCAGGCTAAGCCAAGGCTTGAAAGCGCACAGCACCAGACTCAGGAACAGCTTCTTCCCCTTCTGTTGTCAGGCCTCTGAACAGCCCTTCCATAAACTGGGGTACTGTCTGATTTACTCTTCCCTATTGTGGGGACATTGGACTTTATCCCTGGAACTGATGTGCTTCAATGCTGAGAACTATATTCTGCACTCTGTATCATCCCTGTCTATATAACCATATAACCATATAACAATTACAGCATGGAAACAGGCCATCTCGGCCCTTCAAGTCTGTGCCGAACAACTTTTTTCCCTTAGTCCCACCTGCCTGCACTCATACCATAACCCTCCATACCCTTCTCATCCATATGCATATCCAATTTATTTTTAAATGATGCCAACGAACCTGCCGCCACCACTTCCACTGGAAGCTCATTCCACACCGCTACCACTCTCTGAGTAAAGAAGTTCCCCCTCATGTTACCCCTAAACTTCTGTCCCTTAATTCTAAAGTCATGTCCTCTTGTTTGAATCTTCCCTATTCTCAAAGGGAAAAGCTTGTCCTCATCAACTCTGTCTATCCCTCTCATCATTTTAAAGACCTCTATCAAGTCCCCCCTTAACCTTCTGCGCTCCAGAGAATAAAGACCTAACTTGTTCAACCTTTCTCTGTAACTTAGCTGTTGAAACCCAGGCAACATTCTAGCAAATCTCCTCTGTACCCTCTCTATTTTGTTCACATCCTTCCTATAATTGGGCGACCAAATATATTAACTTGAATTTGATTTGATTGTATTTATGTACAGCATGGAAGCAGGCCCTTCGGCCCACCGAGTCCGCACTGACCAGCGATCCCCGCACATTAACGCTACCCCACACACACACTAGAGGGACAATTTATACTTATAACAAGCCAATTAACCTACAAACCTGCACGTCTTTGGAGTGTGGGAGGAAACCAAAGATCTTGGAGAAAACACACGCGGTCACGGGGAGAACGTGCAAACGCCACACAGACAGCACCGGTAGTCGGGATCGAACCCGGGTCTTTGGCGCCGCATGTGCTGTAAGGCAGCAACTCTACCGCTGCGCCACCGTGACGATCTATTTGGATTGCATGCAAAACAAAACATATCACTGTACCTTCATATATGGACCTACTGTACTGTCTACCTCAGTGGAGACCCTCGCGCTACCATCAATCGGACTTTACTGGAGACATTCTTGCACTAAACACTATTCCCGTTATCCTGTATATGTACACTGTGGACGGCTTGTTTGTAATCACGTCGTGTGTCTCCGCTGACTGGATAGCACGCAACAAAAAAGCTTTTCACTGTACCTCGGTACATGTGACAATAAACTAAACTAAACTACACTAAATGAAACAATATTAATAGGTATGTTACAAAACTTACCTTTAGCGGTGCTGCAGTTCTGTCACTGGCCGTGTGCGCGACTTTGGCGCCTTTAAGGGGGGGGGGGGGCGGTGTTAAAATGTGGGTTTCCCCATGCAATCCGGAACTTTCTGTTGTCGGAGTGCGATCTATTTCTGGAGATGCGTTCCGACTGCCGGTAAGTCCGTTTCTTTTAATAAATAGCCCGACTACTTCATCACTGCAGTAAAATAAAAATTAGCTCCTAATGCCGTGAACGTCGACAACGGGGACCGATTTTACGTAGGGGACAGGTAAGTGAAAGCTGTTTATTTTTACATATAAACTTGCTTTTTTAGGGGACTTTAATCAATATTTCATGTTGCGAAACGGTGATTTAGTCCCCATACGAACGGGCAGAAAATTTCCTGCCGATATTGGGTTTAAATTCACCGCAACCGCAACGTTCCAATACATCGCGTTCCAGAAAATCCCACTCGCAAGCTGTTTAAAATGCCCATTAACTTACAGGCATTAAACACTGAATTCCTTCAATTTGGCCTATAAATTAATGACAATTAGATTTAAAAATCATGTTATATTGTGAATTATTGTGTGAATGTTAATTGGACACTTAGGCTTTAAATTTCTTTTAAAAATTTTCTTAAGAATTGGATAGATGTTTAGATCTAGTAATTGAATTTTGTAATTAGCTCAATTGGGTAACTAACTAATTATATGCTTTAATTTCAGGTCATCCAAGTAAGATTGTTTCATAATTGTTTCAGAATACTTCAATCTACAATAACTGAAAATTTCTTTCAGTTCTCTTAATTTTTAAGAAAGTTATGGGCTTTTGACTGTCCTCGATCACAACTTTTGTGTTGTTAAGTCAATGGAAAAGCAATAGGGAACAAGATGCTAATTTCCGAGTATGAAAATGGCCATAACTTTTTTAATACTGAAGATATGAAAGTGAATTAGGTGTCAAATTAAACTTCTTTTTATGCTTTATCTGATGGGATAAGTTGCAGACTTGATTTTTTAAATCTCAAAATTTTGTAACATTGCTAATATTAAACCAAACCCTAAATATAAACCGAACTCTAATTACATCAGAGTTGATCTCACCCGGATTCACATTTTATATGTGGAAAGGTACTGCGGGTGCAAGTTTACACCGGAGATAGACACAAAATACACTGAAGATGGACTGGAGTAACTCAGCCGGACACAAAATGCTGGAGTAACTCAGCGGGACCAAACATGTTGAGTTACTCCAGCATTTTGTGTCTATCTTCAAACTGTACATGTCTCCATATCGTTCCTGTCCACGTGTTTCGACAATGGCCTGTCTTACAATCTTTAGTTTGCTTGAACTAGCATTAACTATTTAATGTCCTCATAGACAGTCCAGCCATAGACATCATTTGACAGCACATCGAAAGTGCATCTTTTTCTGGCTGTTCTACAAGGTCCCTAATGGGATGTGTTCCGCAGTTCAACTGCACCTTCCGATATTCATCCATGGAGAATGAACCACAGGGGGAGCATTTGTCCATCTAACCATTGACTGGAAACAGTGTCCTCCCTGGCCAGTTTCCTCAGCACCCTTCTCCCACCGTTGCACTAAGGCAACCATCCAAATGCCCCAGATGGGCGATGGTTGCCTGTAAAATAATCTGTCCCTGTAAGAGTTGAAGGCAAAGATCATCCCACTGAGCTAGATGACCACATGCCAACTACATGAAATAACTTTAATATATTAACCTAGGACATCGTTCAGAAACCATATACGTCACTTCCAAGCTGGAGCTCCACAGGGAAATCACACAATGAATGTTCATCAGTGAACCTTGAAATTGAAGCACTCCCTTTTTATACAACTGACTGACCACAAGACTGACCACAATGCTGTTTAATTAGGTTAGAGATACAGCATGGAAACAGTCCCTTCGGCCCACCGAATCCGCACTGACCAGCGGTCACCTATACACCAGTTCTATCCTACACACTAGGGGCAATTTACAGAAGCCAAATAACCTACAAACCTGCACGTCTTTGGAATGTGGGAGGAAACCGGAGCACCCGGTGAGAAACCCACGCGGTCACAGGGAGAACGTGCGAACTCCGTACAGGCAGCGGCCATTAGTCGGGATCAAACCCGGGTCGCTGGCGGCGTACGGCAGCTCGACTCTACCGCTGCGCCACAGTGCCATCTAATAGCACGTTAAACTAATTCAACAGTAAACCTCTGAATCATCTGATAATTCAATGTCTGAATTAAAAACAGCACTGTGCCAATGAAATATTTAGGCATTAAGACTGCTCTGAACATTCAGTCCTGGGTTAGGATTTAAAACTATGAATGTTAAGGTATAACATTTGCCTGGTAGTCACACAGAGAGAGGGAGTGCTGTGGAGTGGGTGGATGTTCGCTTGGCCTGATTTTCCATTGTCGCACATGCATAGCCCACGTCAAATTCCATGCATTATGAATGACACTGAACCATTTGTGTTCACTAAGTCTTTGCATACTTCTAGAAGAATATGTTCAACCAGCAACAAACTGATGGCGAACAGGATGGTGCAATGTAGTCTCAAGGAATCTCATCTCTGTTTTTTTTGCTGTGCGTGCGTTACAAAATGGTGGACTCAACGTTCAGTTCAATGTTTGCAGCCAATAATTCTGCTTCTGCCGATCACATCTTCTCCAGACCCGACTTTCATCATCGTCGGCCATTGCCATTCCACTTTCGCCCTGTCATCCATGTGATTCTATGACATTACATGATGTATAGAAGATGATGCATCCTATAGATCTTCCTCATCTACACAGCCATCGTAGAGTCTGTCCTCACCTTCTCCATCATGGTCTGGTTTGGCTCAGCCACCAAGCACGACACCCGGAGGCTGCAGCGAATCGTCCGATCAGCAGAGAAGGTTATTGGCTGCAACCTTCCCTCCATTGATGAACTGTACACTGCAAGGGCCAGGAAGCGAGCGGGCAAGATCATCTCTGAACCCTCTCACCCTGGCCACAAACTCTTTGAATCACTACCCTCTGGAAGGCGACTCCGGACTGTCAAAGCTGCCACAGCCGGACATAAAAACAGTTTTTATCCACGAGTAGTTGCTCTACTCAACAGCCAAAAATCTGTAGCCTCCCTTTGATCTGGTATTTTGTTGGTTCACATGCTTGATCAATGGTGTTTTATCATTAATGTTTTATTATTAGTAATGTTTAGTGTTTTCTGAGTCATTCGTAACTGTCACTGTATGTCATGTTGTTACTTATGGGTGGAGCACCAAGGCAAATTCCTTGTATGTGAATACTTGGCCAATAAACTTACTTACTGATTTACTCTTCGCAGTTGCTCTCCTTGCTGCCGGACCAGTAATGTTGTAGGGACCAAGGACATTGATCTTTGCAGCCGTCAAGGACATGTCCGTTGATTTATGGGCTTAATTAATCATACTCTGCTCACAGCCGTTGGATATTGATCCATGTTTAACAGCAACACCATTCGACGGAGCTGAAGGCAAGATTTAACAGCCATGATCCTTTCTCATTGCCATACCTTCTATGTTATGTTTTAATGTACAGAAACAGCAAGGAAACTGGCCCTTCGCCTCACCGGGTCCACACCGACCGACCATCACCCATACACTAGTTCTATGTTATCCCACTTTCACAATCTACACACTCGGGGAAATGTATAGTCCAATTAACCTATAAACCGCACGCCTTTGGGATATGGAGGAAACTGGAGCACCCGGAGAGAACCCACACGGTCACAAGGGGAACGGACAAGCTCCACACAGACAGCACTCAAGGTCGGGATCGAACCTGGGTTACTGGCGCTGCGAGGCAGCAGGCCTCACACTGCGCCACCGTTCATTTGGTTATTTATTGTGTTTTTAGCCTCAAGCAGTAATTACAGGGTTAGAGCCAGACTTTTAGTTAAACAATACTCTTTTAGAAACATAGAAACATAGAAAATAGGTGCAGGAGGAGGCCATTCGGCCCTTCGAGCCAGCACCGCCATTCATTATGATCATGGCTGATCGTCCCCTATCAATAACCCGTGCCTGCCTTCTCCCCATATCCCTTGACTCCACTAGCCCCTAGAGCTCTATCAAACTCTCTCTTAAATCCATCCAGTGACTTGGCCTCCACTGCCCTCTGTGGCAGGGAATTCCATAAATTCACAACTCCCTGGATGAAAACGTTTTTTCTCACCTCAGTCTTAAATGACCTCCCCTTTATTCCAAGACTGTGGCCCCTGGTTCTGGACTCGCCCCCACATTGGGAACATTTTTCCTGCATCTAGCCTGTCCAGTCCTTTTTATAATTTTATGTGTTTCTATAAGATCCCCCCTCATCCTTCTAAACTCCAGTGAATGCAAGCAGATTTTACAGCAGATTAAAAAATTAGACGGAAAGTGAATCATCAGCTCACAAGACTTCCCCAAGAGAAACTCTTCGGTAGAGATAATGAGGGCTAATAAAGTATAGATTTTTTGTTTGTTATATATTATCTATGTATATTATGTTTACAGACCTGTTATATGTTGCATGTAAGAATGTCTGAAGAAGGGTCTCGACCCGAAACGTCGCCTATCTCCTTCGCTCCTTAGATGCTGCTGCACCCGCTGAGTTTCTCCAGCTTTTTGTGTAACCCTAAAGGGCCTGTCCCACCAGCATGCAACTCTATGCGATTAGCGCGACCTAACGTGGTCGCTTGAGCCGTCCGACGTCGCGGGGCCGGTCCCACTTCGATCGCCGGAGCCGTGCGGAATTGTGCGGAGCTCGTCCCGAGTTCGTCCCGACACCGCGCGGGGGCTCCGAAAAACTGCTTGTCGGCTCGCAGTCGCCTCGACATTTACACACCGCCCCGACATCGTGCCTCCGTGAACCTATTTGTAAGTGCCTCCGTGACCCTCTATGTGTGTGGCTCCGTGGCCCTGCATCTGTGTGTGCCTCGGTGCCCCTCTCTGTGTGCCCCTCTAAGTCCTGGCGAACTTACCTTGGACTTGCTCCAAGTTCGCCTCGCTTTGCGCCGCGTTGCGCCACTCACCCGACCTCCGCGCGGCCCCTGCTGCTGGTTTGGTCGCGCTTGCCGCATGCAGGCGCATGCTGGTGGGAACGGACCTGTACAGGGGATCACCCGACCTCCGCGCGGCCCCCGCTGCCGGTTTGATCGCATTCATCGCATAGAGTTGCATGCTGGTGGGACAGGCCCTTAAGAATGTTATTGTTCATTTGTTGGTGCACACCATGACAATTAGACACACTTGACTCTTTTATATTAAAATAATACACAGCAGCCTCCAGAAACGTAAAAGGCAGTTCAATTGTCATTTTATTTTATAAATGGGCACAGCACAGATATATATAATAAAAAAAGACCAATCCTTTTATTTCTTAAATTCCTTTCCCATGGCCAGCAACTTGAAATGAAACAGTTTACAAATTGAGAAGACAAGGTTTTAGAGAAGGCCAGGCTGACTACCACTCTACAGGGATTATATACAAGACAACCAAGGTCCATTTATGATATACTTCCTATTAAAAATATTTACATGCTTCTCTCCAAAAGGTGGGATTTCATAGCGCACACACGATACAATTGTACAAATAGTCAGAAGCCGCCGTTCCAATTTCCACTTGATTCCTGTGTACTGCGCGCGGAATCACGGTTATACATCGTCGGAGGGAACAAGTTCTAAGACACACAATAATGCATTAAAATTTGTACAGTATTTTGTATTTTTAAGCTATTCACAGAATTTGTAAGAGGGCAAGTTTCAAAGTGTGCCACATTTTCTTCAGTAACCCCACTGCGTGGATTCCGCCTATCACTGGTGAACACTTTGCGGACAAGATATAACAAATCCCGGTTGTCAGATACAGCGTTCATCGTTCAACTGATCTCTGCCCGTCTCGGGAGGTCCGCCCTCTCATCCAGAGGGCCTCAACTCTGTTTTGGCAGGCTGATTATTCTTGTCGGATGCCACTGAGGTAGCTGTGACAGCGGTGCAATATAAAACATGACAGCAAGTGTACCGATGATACCCAGCGGGGGGAGGGAGGGGGAAGCATCTTACAGCTCCCAGGTCTCTTGGTGACTACGATAGGTCTCTCGCGTAATACTGAGTCCTAATGAAAAGGCATAAACCTCTCTGTTCACGGTTGGCAAGATCCCATCACATTAAATACTTCTGTCTTCCAGCTTTATGGGAAATATGTTTTTCTACTTGGGCAGTGGTATGAAGCGGGGTTGTGGAAATTCAATGTATCCGGAATATCCCAACCCTTCTGTGGTGCTGTCGCTGATGTGAGGATATTGAAGATAGACGCAAAATGCTGGAGGAACTCAGCGGGGACAGGCAGCATCTGTAGATGGAGGGAATGGGTGAGGTTTTGGGTCAGACCCTCCTTCAGACTGAGAGTCGGGGGAGAGGGAGACAGAGACATGGAAGAGTGTGAGGTGTGAAAACGGGGTATTGAAGCTTTCAACCAATCTAGGCCTACTAATCACTCACGCTGCCAGGCACACTATGGGCCATTTGACCACCAGACATGGTGCTCCTCATTATAACCTTCGAGCTCTGCCATTCAGGATAATTGAAGATAATAACTTTGGGATGAAATGCTCCTGAAAGGTGAGTTTGGATCCCCACCAGCCCCAGCTGATTTCACAACTGCGGACTGTCCCATCCAACAATTGATAAATAACCGTAGACAATAGACAGTAAAGCCTACAGGGCAACATTTTAAACTTTAGAGATACAGCGCAGAAACAGGCCCTTCGGCCGACCAGCGATCACCCCGTATGCTAGCATAATCCCACACATCAGGGACAATTTACATTCTTTACCAAAGCCAATTAACCTACAAACCTAAATGTCTTTGGAGTGTGGAAGGAAACTGGTGCACCCAGAGACAACCAAGTCGGGTCACAGGGTCACAGGGAGAACGTAAAAACTCCATGCAGGCAGCACCCATAGTCAGGATCGAACCTGGGTCTTTGCGCTGTAAGGCAGCAACTCTACTGCTGCGCCACTAGGCCATCCCCAAAGAGTAGGAGCGGCGGGTAGAATTGATTAATTGACCGGGTGTATTGTGTGCATTTTTGGTCCCTTAATTTGAGGAAGGACATTCTTGCTATTGAGGGAGTGCAGCGTAGGTTTACAAGGTTAATTCCCGGGATGGCAGGGCTGTCATATGCTGAGAGAATGGAGCAGCTGGGCTTGTACACTCTGGAGTTTAGAAGGATGAGAGGGGATTTAATTGAAACATATAAGATTG
The DNA here is from genome assembly GCA_963514005.1 of Raja brachyura. The sequence continues at coordinate 32,755,582 of OY740809.1, read as the reverse complement.
TTAAGGGCTTGGACACGCTAGAGGCAGGAAACATGTTCCCGATGTTGGGGGAGTCCAGAACCAGGGGCCACAGTTTAAGAATAAGGAGTAAGCCATTTAGAACGTAGACGAGGAAACACTTTTTCTCACAGAGAGTGGTGAGTCTGTGGAATTCTCTGCCTCAGAGGGTGGTGGAGGCAGGTTCTCTGGATGCTTTCAAGACAGAGCTAGATAGGGCTCTTAAAAATAGCGGAGTCAGGGGATATGGGGAGAAGGCAGGAACGGGGTACTGATTGGGGATGATCAGCCATGATCACATTGAATGGCGGTGCTGGCTCAAGGGGCCGAATGGCCTACTCCTGCACCTATTGTCTATTGTCTATTGACTGATTGATGGAAAGATCAGGCATGGCTACAGGCCTTTTGGCCCACTGAGCCCATGTCGATCATCAATCACCCATTCATGTCCCATGTAGCCTGGAATGTAAGCCCTCAATTGTCTTGGGATGCTGAGCAATAAATGTTGAAGGCATTGGAACAAATGACCCTATGGTTTGAGAGGCTAAAATTATTTCACACTAAATTTGACTTTTTAGATAACCAAGGTCGCTTGATGGGTAATGCATTGTCTGTTGGACAAAGGATTTAATCATCTGATATGCAGTAGTTGCCAATGATAATACAATGATAATGTTTTAGGAATTAAAGATTCAAAAGGCAAAAAGTTATATCTAACATAGGAAACGGACATAGATGTCGCCATTTTTGATTTAGCTCTGGGCCTTTATCCCCCAATGGTTGTAAAGCAAAGTTCATTTTAGGTGACATTTTATTGAGACAGGTACTGTCACAACATTGGAGGCCAAGTCAATGGATATTTTTAAGGCAGAGATAGATAGATTCTTGATTAGTGCGGGTGTCAGGGGTTACGGGGGGAATGGGGTTAAGAGGGAAAGGTAGATCAGCCATGATTGAATTGCGGGGTAGACATGATGGGCCGAATGGCCTAATTCTGCTCCTATCACTTATGAACATGAACTTTTAAGAAACATTTCGACAGGTACATGGATAGGTTAGGTCTAGAGGGATGTGGGGCAAATGCAGGCAGGTGGGACTAGTGTAGATGGGCCATGTTGGTCGGGATGGGCAAGTTGGGCCAAAGGGCCTGTTTCCTCACTGTATCACTCTAAGACCATCCAAAGATCCTAAGTTGTACGGGTCTGTAGGTTAATCCATTTTGGTAAATTATTTATTAATTCTCCCTAGTGTGTAGGACAGTGTTAGTGTGCGGGGATTGCAGGTCGGCACTGACTCGCTGGGCCGAAGGGCCTGTTTCCGTGGTGTATTTCTAAGATAAACTACAATAAACTAAACCCTCTGACTCTAATGAGATCCTTCCAGTCTTCTGCTTCTCCCCTGTCCAGCCATAGCTAATGTGAAGAATTTGGAGCTTTGTAACCGATCTAGAAAATTATTACTGCTGGGCAGAAAGAAATAGTCCACAGCAGATTCCTACCATGTTCCTCCACGTCTTATTTTTACTTCTCTGATGGAGGTACGAACTCAGGCCCAGGTATCGAGACGAATTCCCGGAGCTTCTCAACAAATTATGATTGAGATCTGTAATGAAGTTTAGGCATGCGATGTTACCAAAACCTATCCCCGTCAATAATTTAACAAGTTGACTTGCTGCCCATAGGATTTGTTTGGTTGACCTCCCGTCCTCAGCATTCTGTCTGAATTCAATCTATAGACAAAGGAGCAGAATGAGGCCATTCAGTCTATCGAGACTACACCACGGGTGATCTACTTTCCCCTCTCAAACCCCAATCTCCTGCCTTTGTCCTGCAACTTTTGAATTTGATATGGGATAAGGGAATTTTGGCTACTGAAAAAAGGAAGTTGTTATCTTTAGATGAAACAAGAACTTGGTCTCTGTTCAAGATAATCTTGAAACTTGAAAAGTGACAACAAAAAAATTGCATTCATATATCACCTTTCAGAATCTCTGGACATTAGTTTGTAGGTTACTTTTTTATCAGTGAAGTGCTTTTTGAAGTTTGAATGCAGGAAATGCTGCTGACAATTTGCAAACATCGCTTCCGCAATCACCAAAGTAATAAAGGGCGTATATTATAGGCCACACTCTCATTTCACTCCTGCCCTCGTGAAGAAGATATAGAAGCCTGAAAACTGTAATGTCCAGGTTGAGGAACAGCAACTGCCCAAACAACCATCACGTTACTGAACACTACCAACTGCAACTAAGCCCCGAATTCCCTTGATTGCACGAGGGACGGTTTTGGCCTTGGTTTGTCTGTTTTTATATATTGAAATTATTTTTGTTGTTCTTTATGGAGTCCATTGAGTATTCCATGGATCGGCCAAGTTTTGAGGGATATGGATCAAACGCAGACAGGTGGGACTAGTGTAGATGGGACTGGTTGGTCGGTGTGGGCAAGTTGGATCAAAGGGCCTGTTTCCACACTGTATGACCCTATGACTCCATGATGTTTAAGAAAGAACTGCAGATGGTGGAAAAATGGAAGGTAGACAAAAATGCTGGAGAAACTCAGTGGGTGAGGCAGCATCTATGGGGCGAAGGAATAGGTGACGTTTCGGGTCGAGACGTCTGAAGAAGGGTCACCTATTCCTTCGCCCCATAGATGCTGGGTCTACCTATGACTCTATGAGTACAGTACTATGTTTACATAGAAGATAGACACACAATGCTGGAGTAACTCAGAGAGACAGGCAGCATCTCTGATGAGAAGGAATGGGTAACGTTTTTCGGGTCTATATATTCCGTTGTGCTGCTGCAAGTAAGAATTTCATTGTTCCGTTTCAGAACATACGCCAATAAAATCTTGACTCTAGATGATTGCCAAGAAATTCAGCCTGGATTGGTCATGCCACATAGTACTAACACACTGTAATCAACCCAGAAACTGACTTCAATGCAACTACAGAGTTGCAGTTTCCACCACGTGATGGATTTACCGCAACTGAACAGGATTGGATTTCCAGCCACATCTGTTTAAGTGATGTTGGTTGAGGTATAAATATTGGCTGGGATAAACATCTTTGTTTTTCTTTGAGACAAGGTACGGTGGCACGGTGGCGTAGCTGTAGAGCTAGAGACCCGGGTTCCATCCTGACTACGGGTGCGTGTCTGTACGGAGTTTGCACCTTCTCCCCGTGACCTGCGTGGGTTTACCTCAGGAGCTGGTGGAATTCCCAGAGGGCAGTGGAGGTCAAATCTCTGGATGGATTTAAGAGATAGTTAAATAGAGCTCTTGGGGCTAGTGTAATCAAGGGATATGGGGAGAAGGCAGGCACGGGTTATTGATTGGGAACGATCAGCCATGATCACAATGAATGGCGGTGCTGGCTCGAAGGGCCGAATGGCCTCCTCCTGCACCTATTTTCTATGTATCTATGTTTCCAGGAGCTCCGGTTTCCTCCCACACTCCAAAGAGGTTTGTAGGTTAATTGGTTTGGTATAAATGTAAATTGTCTCTAGTGTGTGTCGGATAGTGTTAGTGTGTAGGGATCACTGGTTGGTGCGGATGCAGTGGGCCAAAGGGCCTGTTTTTGGGCTGTAGCAGGTCCAGGAACAGCTTCTTTCCGGCGGCTGTCACGCTACTCAACAACGTACCTCGGTGACTGCCAATCACCCCCCCCCCGGACACTTATTATTATTTATTCAAATCATTTGCTGTGTCGCTCTTCCAGGGAGATGCTAAATGCATTTCGTTGTCTCTGTACTGTACACTGACAATGACAATTAAAATTGAATCTGAATCTGAATCTGTAAACTAAACTAAACTAAAGGTACTAGGGTTTTAAAAAAAATATATCACTGTGGTTCTATCTCACAGACAAGACTTTGACATGCACCATACCCTCAATACTGCACTGAAGGATTGTATACGTCATCTTTAGGCTTAGATGTGAGAATGGTACCAACCAAGGTCTGGGCATCAGCACTAGAAGCAGAAGTAAGATGATCTACCACAAGTGAAGATTGCCCAATTCCGTTTGCATTGGGTATAAGGGCCAGGAAGTCATGATGCTGCTCTATAGGACTTTGGTTTGGCCACATTTTGAGTATTGCGTGCAGTTCTGATTGCCCCATTACAAGAAGAGGGTAGAGGCTTTGGAGAGGGTGCACAGGAGGTTTACCAGAATTATATAATGAAAGGTAACTGCAGATGCTGGTTTATACCAACAACAGACACTAAATGCTGGAGTGGCTCAGCGGGTCACGCAGCATCTCGTTTTGGGTTGGGGCCATCCCTCAGACTGTGGAATTCTCTGCCTCAGAGGCCGGTGGAGGCCGGTTCTCTGGATACTTACAACAGAGAGCTAGATAGGGCTCTTAAAGATAGTGGAGTCAGGGGATATGGAGAGAAGACAGGAACGGGGTACTGATTGGGGATGATCAGCCATGATCACATTGAATGATGGTGCTGGCTCGAAGGGCTGAATGGCCTCCTCCTGCAACTATTGTACATTTCTATTGCCTATTAAATACATCCTACATCAGAGATTTAGTCTCTGGACATCTGGGCACCATTACCTCCCTTTCCCCTGTTTCCCCTTGCTCCAAACTCTTCCATTCTATTGTCCCTCATCTCTCTGCAAGTCATGAGGAGAATATTTTCATCCAGCTGCCTCCCTTCCCCTGTCCTCGCACAAATACCGTCCTCACTTCCCTTTTCCCATTGAGGTTAGGGAAGATTCTAACAAGAGGGCATGACATGAGAATGAAGGGACAGAATTAGGGGTAACATGAGGGGGAACGTCTTTACTCAGAGAGTGGTGGCTGTGTGGAATGATCTTCCAGCAGAAGTGGTGGAGGCAGGATCGATTTTAACATTTAAAAGTGAAGTGGATAGGTATATGGATGGGAAGGGAAAGGAGGGGTATGGTCTGAGTGCAGGTAGATGGGACTAGGGGAAAATAAATGGTCGGCACAGACTGGAAGGGCCGAGAAGGCCTGTTTCCGTGCTGTAATTGTTATATGGTTATATGGTTAAATACGGTGCCGGCTGCCTGATCAAACCCACCATTTGGCTTCTACCTCTCTGAGGGCAATATTTCTCTGAGGGCAAGATTAATTCCCTCAGTAAGTAAGCAGAGCTTCGCACAAAGAGCGACCTTCTCCTCAGTTGAAAGGGCTTCTCCATAACATTTGCTGGTTCCGTTCCCAACCTCAACGAAACGGCCAAGAAAGACATCCCAAGAACAATCGCCGAGGTTTGATTTGAATAGAGACGGTGTCACAAGTGGGTGCTGGAGGTCGGTCGAGGATACAGAGGGACCCGGCGTTGGGGAGGGCCCCCGAGAATCAAGGAGGAGCCAGCATGGTGGGGGGGAGTGGAGGTGACGCTGAGAGCAAAGAGGACTTTAATGAATACTCTTTAACTACGTGGCCACTCTTTGCATACCTTGTCTACGGTTCGCAAAACGATGAAATGTCACGTGCGTAATAAATTTGCAATCAATGAATTACAAGATTTACATGGCATCTGTGAAATAGAAAGCTGTCTGAAAACTAGGGGTATTATCAAACTATCAAACTGGTGCTAAGCCATGTTAGTAGAAGCCATGGCAAACAGGTTGATGTTTCAAGGAGCATTACGAATCAGGACAGAGATCAAAATTCCTGTGTCCTGGCAGCGAATCTGTGGGTTATATCGGGATTATGTTGTACTTTCAATTGGATGATATCTTGCTCTAAATATCGCACCCTTTATCCCATATCTGTACACTTTTCTCCACAGATGCTAATTGACCTGCTGAGTGGCTCCAGCAGTTTGTGCCTGTCCTTGGTAAGAACCGACATCTGCAGTTCCTTCCTACACATGAACACATCAGACCTGTGCTGCTAATTTTGCATCTTATTGAATGCTGGATAAACTAGACATTGCGGCTGCGAGAAAAATCTCTGCATTCTCTAAGGATGGGTAGGATGGCATCTAAAGGCTGGCATGGACTAGTTGGGCCAAGCATGGTCTTTAGGCTCTGAGGGTACCACGGCGATCATCCTTGGGGTGGGAGGTTGCAACCTTCACGTGGTCCGCCCTGTTTCGACGAATGAATGCAATCAACCCGGCGTGCACAATCAAATAAGATCAAATAGAACATGTGGTCCTACAACTTTAGGCTGTGCACGCCAAACGCAAGAAGAAGAAGATGCCATTCATCCTAACTTGGTTGCTCGATTCTCTTGAATTGTATTCTCGATGGATCAAGTCATCATTTTAATTTAACCGGAATGGAATGTCTGAATTGGTCAGGCCTATTTAAAGTACCACACACAATGCGTACATCACATTTGTTCAGAATGTAACTATATTTCTCACTATTATCCTACACACTAGATGACATCTCGGGCAGGTTCTAACTTTGAGGAGATTTCTTTTCCCCCGTTCTGTTGATATTTGCAGATGTAAATACCATGTCTGAACCTTGGCCTCATGGTCAGGATAATTTTCTATATACATATTTAAGTTAAAAAAAAAGTGAAAAGACGTGGAGAAGAGGCGAAGACAGAAGAACCCACTTGGGTCAGAAGAAGGGTCTCGACCCGAAACGTCGCCCATTCCTTTTCTCCAGAGATGCTGCCTGACCCGCTGAGTTACTCCAGCATTTTTGAGTCTATCTTCGGTTTAAACCAGCATCTGCAGTTCCTTCGTACACAGAAGCCTGTTGTTGGTGTTTGGAGACATTAGTTGTAGATAAACCGCAGGGTTTAACTGGGGGGGGGTTGCCCACCTCCATTCATTCCCATCTATTCCCAGGACTTCCCTCCTTTCAGCCGGAATAATTCCACCAAATGGTTGGGAAACCTGCTGAGAGCGCTCTCGACGCAAGCCTAATTTGAAGGGGCAGATTTTGTTTTTTTCTCATCGATGTCGGTTCAACAGATCACGTCCAAGCCTCCTCATCCCCACCTGAAGCACAGGGAGGGACACCTCTTTTAAAACAAATCCATTTTTATTCAATTTGACACAATCATATATTTATCCAAAAATGTAGCAACATTAACTTAAGGATATGTTTTGTCCCGTTCAAGCTGCTCGTCAGACTTTAATACTTCTTCATTACCATCTTAAACAATTTCTGCAACTCCATGGACACCAGTTATTGATTGTCTATTTTTACTGGGCAGTCAAACAGGAATCTGTTCCTTTAATATATGTATTGAAGAATAGAGAATAGGATAAACACAGTAGCAAGTTGTGGCTCACAAGAGGTTTTGGAGGGAAGTAGCCTTGGAAACAATTCAACTACTGACATTAAATAAAAAGGATGTAGCAGTCTGGGTGAGCAACAAGTATTAAAAAATCCTATTTTCCTTTGATATGCAAACCGTTCAGCAATCTCTCAGCCACAATGCTCTGCCCCAGCCCATAACTCTACTGTGGTGCTGCAGTTCTCCGTAAGCAGTTAGTGTGCTTTTTGTTTTTCTAGTACGAACCCCCCCCCCTCCCCCCACCCGCACCCACACCCCCCCCCCCTTTGGAAGTCTTGGTTGGGACAGTGACAGTAAATTGGACAACACCAGTGGAAAAAAAGACCAGCATTAAAACACGACTCTGCTGCTCGCAGGACTCTGCTCAATCAGGAGACATCTGGCGTGGTTCCCCTTCCTTACGTATTTTGCTTTAAAAGGGAATGATCTGTTTACAGTCCGAACAATTCAGAGGCACTCTGGAAGGGTCTACGCGTAGAACTCCTCCTGCTTGTCAGGTTTTTGGTAAGCTATGCTCGCCTGCTTTGGCTCTTCCAACGTGTAGCTCCCTTCGTCCTTTTTCTTCATCCGGTAGATGAGAAGCATGACCAGGAAGGCAGCGAAGAGGGCTCCGACCACTCCTCCAACTATGACCGCTGCGCGGGGAGGAAGGAGAGTTGAAATGTTAGTAGCACCAGCAATTAAGACCATGATCAACCTCCCCACCACAGCCCAGCCTGGGAATGCAGAGCAGAACAACAGGCAGCCAACCATGTCATCTCTTGGTGCCCGCTCTACCACCCACCAAATGGAGCTCTGTCAGGGCCTGGCAGACATTGACGCCAACAGAGACAACAACCTGGCTGCTCAACACCCGGCTTGAGATCTAACTATTCCTTTGGTTTATGTTTCATTCGCAAGAAGAAGACCACACCCCTGACTACACGTTTCGACTCCTCAAGGGCAGTTAGGCATTTGGCATCATGTTTGGCCAAGCTGTATTGCCCTATGTTTAGTCTTAGTTTAGTTTAGAAATACAGCACAGAAACAGGCCCTTCAGCCCACCGAGTCCTCGCCAACCAGCGACACTATCCTACACACACTAGGGACAATTTAAATTTACACCAAGCCAATTAACCTACAAACCTCTACGTCTTTGGAGTGTGGGAGGGAACCCGAAGATCTCGGAGAAAACCCACGCAGGTCACGGGGAGAACGTACAAACTCTGTACAGGCAGCACCCGTGGTCAGGATCGAACCCGGGTCTCCGGCGCTGCAAGCGCTATAAGGCAACAACTCTACCGCTGCGCCACCGTGCCGTGCCTGTTCTGAGGCAGACGACACACTTGCCTTCATCAGTTGGTGCATTGAATATAACCTTGGGAGGTCATGTTGCATCTGTACAAAGCCTTAGTTAGACCAACTCTTGTTACCTTGTGGTTTGCAAAGCGATTCTGGCCCGATCATTCACATCCTTGATTCCCACACAAAGCCAATGTTGATGGACTTTATAGAGAGACTACATTGACAGTCCGAAGAAGGGTCTCAACCTGAAACGCAGTTGGTTTTATCGGTGATTTGGGTGGACCCTTCCTCTCCAAACACCATCCCTGGCCAACAATCGGCTGATCGGGACCACCTGCCTGACGTCATCTGTTACCAGCCCCTGAATTGTCCTGGGCCTTTTCTTGCTTCCAGTTCCTCCCCGCTACGATCAGTCTGAAGAAGGGTCCTGACCCGAAACGTCACCTGCCCATTTTCTCCAGAGATGCTGCCTGACCCGCTGAGTTACTCCAACGCTATGTGCCTTTTTTAAAATCCAAAACGCAACAAAGGTGAAATTTGGAAACTGCCTTACCTACTAACACCTCTTTCCTCTCCAATATGTTCTTCTGGGGGAGTTGAGCGGCTGATGAGGAGCTGCCAGAGTCTATTGCATTGTCTATAACGTCGGGCAGACCGATCTTCCCAGTGTCCCGGACGTTTGATTGCGTGACGGCAACAAACACTTCGTTGTTCGCGTCCGTGTTCACCACCTCGCCTTCCTCCGTCAGCTCAAAGTCCCCGCTCGGCAACCCAGCCGCGGGAGCCTCCACCTCGTTGTTGATGGTCACGCCTACCGCCCGCTCACCGGAGCTCGCCTTCTACGCGTCGCGGGGTTGGAAAGAAAGACGTTTATACATCAAGAGAATGTATCACTCCCAAATCCCGTCAAGCCCCCACTCGATGGACCGAATGGCCCTAATTCTGCTCCTATGATTTATGAATTTATGAAATCAAAACAAGCAATGGAAATACCAGGGGAACGCGCTGCGTCGGCAAGGCCAGTAGCAAAACCAAGGACCAGTCGCACCCTGGCCACGACCTCTTCTCCCCTGATTGGGGATGATCAGCCATGATCAGAGTGAATGGCGGTGCTGGCGTGAAGGGCCGAATGGCCTAGTCCTGCACTTATTGTCCATTGTTTATTGTCTCTCCCATGAGGCAAAAGGTACAGAAGTGTGAAAACGCACACCTCCAGACACTTTGTGAGTTTGTGAGCATCCTTGATGTGACTTTTATATATTGCCCTAAGTGCAGAGGATGTGAAACTAGGATACATAACATAAGGTGGACAAAAATGCTGGAGAAACTCAGCATCTATGGAGCGAAGGAATAGGTGACGTTTCGGGCCGAAACCCTTCTTCAGACTGATGTAGGGTGGGGGGCGGGAAGAAGAAAGGAAGAAGAGGAGCCAGAGGGCTGAGGGAGAGCTGAGAAGGGGAGGAGACAGTAAGGACTACCTGAAATTAGAGAAGTCAATGTTCATGCCGCTGGGGTACAAACCACCCAAGCGAAATATGAGGTGCTGTCCTCCAATTTCCAGTGGTCCTCACTCTGGCTGTGGAGGAGGCCCAGGACAGAAAGGTCGGATTCGGAATGGGAGGGGGAGTTGAAGTGCTGAGCCACCGGGAGGTCGGGATGGTTATTGCGGGCCGAGCGGAGGTGTTTGGCGGAACGATCGCCAAGCCTACGCTTGGTCTCACCGATATAGATCAGCTGACATCTAGAGCAGCGGATGCAATAGATGAGGTTGGAGGAGGTGCAGGTGAACCTCCGTTGGACCTGGAACGACTGCTTGGGTCCTTGAATGGAGTCAAGGGGGGAGGTAAAGCGACAAGTGTAGCATCTCTTGCAGTTGCAAGGGAAAGTGCCCGGGGAGGGGTTGTTTTGGGTGGGAAGGGACGAATTGACCAGGGAAGACATAACATAACATAAAACTAGTGTGCGGGTGATCAATGGTCAGCATGGGCATGGTGGGCCGAAGGGCCTGTTTGCATGCTGTATTTCTAAACTAAACTTAACTAAACTCTACCCACAGAGCTTAAATGACCATTGATGAGAATGTCTGCTCATGTCCTTCATGAATGTTTTGGTGGTGATGGAATGACAGGGTGCAGTCATTCCGCTGCAGATCACCTTGAAGTTGTCCCACCAAACTAACACATTTAGACACAAAATGCTGGAGTGACTGAGCGGGACAAGCAGCACTTCTGGAGAGAAGGAATGGGTGGCGTTTTGGGTCGGGAGAAAGGCCTTGATCCGAAACGTGCCCATTGCTTCTTTCCAGAGATGCTGCCTGTCCCACTGAGTTTCTCCAGCATTTTTTGTCTACCTTTGATTTTTCCAAGATCTGCAGTTCTTTCTTTAACACTTTTTGGGTGCATTTTAAAAGGATTAAAGGGAAGGCAGAGGGGACTGACACCCAGTGTGCATGCGCATGTAATAAGAAGTCTGTCTCATTGTGATAAAAGTCAGTCATGAGCTCCTGAGGCAGAGTTGGCTTGGAACGATGCCCCCATTCACCAGGACTACACTGCCAGGGAGATTTTGCTATGTGCCCCAACTAATCCCAGGATTAGGCACGTTTTGACAAGCATTAAAGCAGTAAATTCACCATCGCACATTCTGCAAATCAAACGCAGGCAAATGTTGAAAGCACCCCCCAAAAATATTAACATTTCTGTATCCAGAAATGCTGGAACGTTAGCCATGCAGATCTAACCTCTGCCCCAGGCACTCGCTTCAGCGCAGAGGGAGCTGTTAAACGATTTAAACACAGAAATACAATTGACTCCAGTTATTTTATAGAAACCTACTTATTACTGCATCGACAGGCCAAAGACCAGGATTCCATCCTGACTACGGGTGCTGTCTGTACAGAGTTAGTACCTTCTCCCCGTGACCTGCGTGGGTTTTCTCTAGGAGCTCTGGTTTCCTCCCACATTCCAAAGACGTACGGGTTTGTAGGCTGATTGGCTTGGTAAAACTGTACATTGTCCCTTGTGTTTAGGATAGTGTTAAGGGCCGGTCCCACGAGCACGTGACCTGCATGCGGCGAGCACGACCAAACCGGAAGCGGGGGCCGCGCGGAGGTCGGGTGAGTGATGCGAAGTTGGAGCGAAGTCTGCGGTAAGTTCGCAAGGACAGAGAGGGTCACGGAGGCGCACAGAGAGGGTCACGGAGGCACACATACAGAGGGTCACGGAGGCACACAGAGAGAGACACAAAGGCACACAGAGAGGGGCACAGAGGCACATAGAGAGGGTCACGGAGGCACATAGAGAGGGTCATGGAGGCACATAGAGAGGCACGGAGGCACATGGAGAGTGTCACAGAGGCACATAGAGAGGGTCACGGAGGCACATAGAGAGGGTCACGGAGGCACATAGAGAGGGTCACGGAGGCACGATGTCGAGGCGGTGCGTAATGCGTCGAGGCGGCTGCGGGCCCACAGGCCGTTGCCGCGCGGAATTTTTGAACACGGTCAGTGTTTCGGAGCCCCGCGCGATGTCGGGACCAGCTCCGCACAACTCCACACGGCTCCGGCGAGCGTCGCGGGACCGGCCCCGCGACGCCGGACGGCTTAAGCAACCACGTTAGGTTGCGCTTACCGCATGGAGTCGCATGCTGGTGGGACAGGCCCTTTATTAATGTGCGGGGATCACTAGTCGGCACAGTCTCCGTGGGCCGAAGGGCTTGTTTCTGCGCTGTATATCTAAACTAAACTAACTGGACTTAAAGGGACCATTGGGCCCATTGGGTCCATGCCAGCTCACAGCACAGCAATCCTTACATTCCTCCTGTTATTTCCCTGCAGCCTTGTAAATCATTCTCTCTCTCATTTCCTCTTTTGCTACTTATTATACAGAGAGGTTTAAATATGTTTTGACGCAAGTACACCCTAGCAATGATTATTTTACTCGACTTTGGCTCCAAAAATCTGCACTTAAAGCCAGTGGTGCAATCACAGCGAAGGGGAACTTCAATTTTTAATTAACTAAAAAATAAAAACATGTGAAGTCACCAAGTTCAGGAATAGCTGCCTCATAACAACCATCGATTTCTTGAACCAAACTGCACAACTTTAACCCATCCGCAACAACTGAACGCCACAGGCTACCTCTTGCACTACCATGGACTATTTCCAATTGTGATTTTTGCACTAAGGCCTTGTTTGCTTTTGCCGACTAGCATGTAAATCATGGATCATTTATGTGTGTTTTTGTTGCGTTGTCTTGAGTCTAGATTAGACTTTAGAGATGCAGAGTGAAAAAAGGCCCCTTGACCTCCCTAGTCCAGATCGACCAGCGATCACCCCGTACACTAATGCTCTGCTACACACACTAGGAACAAGTTGTAATTTTACCGAAGCCAATTAACCTACAAACCTGCACCTCTTTGGAGTGTGGGAGAAAACGGGAGCACCCGGAGGAAATCCATGCGGTCACGGGGGAGAACGTACAAACTCCGTACAGACAAGCACCAGAGGTCAGGATCGAGCCCGGGGTCCCTGGCGCTGTGAGGCAGCAACGTTACCGCCACGCCTAAGGTGTTGGGAAGACTCACCTCGGTGATGAAAGGAATGGACAGGATGGTTTTGCTGGTGCCTGCCGTGAACGTCTCCAGCGTTGGCCGATGTGCCCGTGGGTCTGGCGTGGAGACGGGGCGGGCCACGGGTCCCGGCCTGGTGACGGCGCTCTGCTTGGTGGTGGCCGCGCCGCCGGTGGTGGCGAGAGGCACGACGGCCACGGTGAAGCCGCCGCGGGTGTCCGGCACGGCGGAGGTGGCGGTGGTGGCGGTGGAGGTGGTGGCCGCTGCGGTGCTGACCCTGGTGGGCCGGTGGGTGGTGGGCCGGTGGGTGGTGGGCTGGTGGGTGGGGGTGGTGGCGGTAGTGGCAATGGTGGCGGTGGTGGCCGGCATGGTGGCGGGGGCCGGGGCGGACGTCACTGCCCTCTGGGTGGTGAGGGTGGCGGAGGTGGGTGGTGGTGCCCGGGCACCACTGCCACCTGCCAGGGTGGAGCTCCTGAAAGTGAAGGCGAAGGGCTGGATGGAGCTGAAGGCAGAGGCGGACGGTGTGGTTGTAACTGCCTGGGACACACCGGTGGTAAATCGTAGCTCCATGTCGTAGTCAAAGTCTGAAAAAGAACAGAAATACTGAGGTAAGTCAGGCAAGAATGGATCGACTTGGCTTGTATTCAATGGAATTTAAAAGGATGAGAGGGGATCTTATCGAAACATCAAATTCTTAAGGTGTTTAAGAAGCTACTGCAGATGCTGGAATATCGAAGGTAGACAAATTTCCAGTAGTGGCATAAATATCGAATTCACCAATTTCTTGCTGTCTCCTCCCCTTCTCAGCTCTCCCTCAGCCCTCGGCCTCCTCCTCTTCCTTTTTCCCTTTCTTCTCCCCATCCCCCCCACCCTACATCAGTCTGAAGATGGGTTTCGGCCCGAAACGTTGCCTATTTCCTTCGCTCCATAGATGCTGCTGCATCCGCTGAGTTTCTCCAGCACTTTTGTCTACCTTCAAATTCTTAAGGGATTGGACAGGCTAGGTGCAGGAAAAATGTTCGCGATGTTGGGAGGGGAGTCCAGAACCAGGGGTCACAGTTTAAGAATAAGGGGTAGGCCAGTTAGGACTGAGATGTGGAAAAACCTTTTCACCCAGAGAGTTGTGAATCTGTGGAATTCTCTGCCACAGAAGGCAGTGGAGGCCAATTCACTGGATGTGTTCAAGAGAGAGTTAGATATAGCTCGTAGGGCCAACAGAATCAAGGGATATGGGGAGAAGGCAGGAATGGGGTACTGAATTTGGATGATCAGCCATGATCATGTTGAATGGCGGTGCTGGCTCTATGTTTCTAATACTAAACCATCGTATCCTCAATGGGTAAGGAAGGACTACGGAACATGACCCAGGGCCATGATATTGCCATTCAGCCCTTCAACCAACTAATCAGTTACTCCAGCATTTTGTGTCTATCTTCGGTGTAAACCAGCATCTGCAGTTCCTTCCGACACATTATTAAGTTTGAGAGTCAGTTTTTGGAACTTTGTCCAAAGGCAGTGATTAGGCGGTGGTGAATCTGTGGAATTCTTTGCCACAGGAGGCTGTGGAGGCAAAGTCAGTGGATATTTTTAAGGCAGAGATAGATAGATTCTTGATTAGTACGGGTGTCAAGGGTTATGGGGAGAAGGCAGGAGAATGGGGTTAGGAGGGAGAGATAGATCAGGCATGAATGAATGGCGGTGTAGACTTGATGGGCCAAATGACCTAATTCTGCTCCTATAACTTATATACTCATGAACTTGTCAACTACAATTCTACTGAACAGTGGAACCCAGCCAAGGCACTGTATGGCCTCCTCCTGTTCCAATGTAAAAACAGCAGAGACTGTGGAAAAAAAAAATCATAATGTCAGGTGAAGCCCATTACAGATTGCAAGAGGCAGACTGGGACCTCATTAGAGAGAAATTGGTACTTCTATGCAATCTGCTCCTCCTGTTAAATAGGTATAAAAGAAGATGAGATTGAGTGGCATTTTCTGGATAGATGTCAGAACAGCTGCTCAGGAACAGGCTACACAGGACAGTTCACTTTAGGTTTCCAGTCACTGCGCGGAAACAGGCCCTTCGGCCCACTGAGTCCATGCCGACCACCACACTATCTCCATGTTATCCCAGTTTCTCATCTGCTCTCAACACATTCGGAGCAATTTTACAGAGGCCAGTTAACTTAGAATCCAATTAACTCCAGAACAAGGGGTCACAGTCTAAGGATAAGGGGGAATTCCTTTAGGACCGAGATGAGGAAAACATTCTTTACACAGAGAGTGGTGAGTCTCTGGAATCCTCTGCCACAGAAGGTAGTTGAGGCCAGTTCATTGGCTATATTTAAGAGGGAGTTAGATGTGGCACTTGTGGCTAAAGGGATCAGGGGACATGGAGAGAAGGCAGGTACGGGATACTGAGTTGGATGATCAGCCATGATCACATTGAATGGCGGTGCAGGCTCGAAGGGCCGAATGGCCTACCCCTGCACCTATTTTTCTATGTTTCTATGTTTCTAGAATCCATGCCTTTGGCGTGTGGGGGGGAAGCGGAGAACCTGGAGGAAACAGAGGTAAAAATGTGCAAAATCCCACACAGACAGCACCCGCGGTCGGGATCCAACCAGGGTCTGTGGCGCTGTGAGGCAGCAGCGCCACTGTGCCGCTCTCTAATTGTCTATTTGCTTGTCATCAGCCAGCCACTGCCTCCCTTCCCGATCACCTGCATCTCGTCCAAACAATGTCTCCTCTCACAGTTTAGCACTGGCCTTGGTACCGGACTGGATTGCCAGCAATGGTTTCAGTCTGAAGAAGTGGACTGCCTAAGAGAGAGTTAGGTAGAGCTCTAGGGGCTAGTGGAGTCAATGGATTATGGGGAGAAGGCAGGCACGGGTTATTGATAGGGGACAATCAATAGGGTGCTGGCTTGAAGGGCTGACTGGCCTCCTCCTGCACCTATTTTCTATGTTTCTATGTTTCTATGTTTCTAAGGGTCCTGACCCGAGAACATGGAACATCTTCTCCAGAGATGCTGGCTGACCCACTGAGTTACTCCAGCACTTTGTGTATTTCTGTGTAAACCAGCATCTGCAGTGACCTGGGGCTCGGAGTCATTGCAAGACTAGCAGCAGCAGTTATTTGGTGCTGATCTCAAAATCAATGGTTGTGTTCATCTCGCTCCCAATGAATGGTTGGGTTGGGAGTCTTTCCGACAACATTCCGCATTTCTTCTCATGTCATTCGTGTAAACGACGGAAGAGTTAACAATGCAAACGGCACGGAGATTAACGAGGCGCTCAGAAGTGGGAGAAATTAATCCGTGATTACTGGTGCTAAACGTGATTGCAAATCCCTGCTTCATTGCCTGTGCTATTATACATTCACGCTCCATAGACATACAGACTTGTAGGTTCATTGGCTTCGAAAAAATAGCAAAAATTATCCTTAGTGTGTAGGATACGTGCAGGATGGTATTAGTGTAGGGGATGGTCGCTGGTCGGCACGGACTCGGTGGTCCGAAGGGCCAGTTTCCGTGCTATATCTCTAAAGTACAGCATCACTGGCGTCTAGGTTAGTGGCGGCACGGTGGCACAGCGGTAGAGCTGCTGCCTGACAGCGCCAGAGACCCGTGTTCGATCCCGACTACGGGTGCTGTCTGTACGGAGTTTGTACGTTCTCCCCGTGACCTGAGTGGGTTTTCTCCGAGATCTTCGGTTTCCTCCCGCAGTCCAAATCCGTGCAGGCTTGTAGGTTAATTGTCTTGGTATAAATGTCCCTAGTGGGTGTAGGTTAGAGTTAATGTGCGGGGGCTCGCTGGTCGGCGCGGACCAGATCGGTTTCCGCGCTGTATCTCCTAACTAAACTAAAGTAGAAGTTTCAATAGTAAATGACACACCAGCGGTGAAAAGCCTTTTACAATCAGTGGGATTGGAGAGTTGATGCCCCGCAACGTGTGTCGGAGCAATTCTAGTTGTTGCTCGTTGTAAATGGAGACTAACATCACACAGGTTCGCTATGAGACGCACGGCCGGCAGTTGCTACTTACATCCTGAACCGCCAGAACCGGAATACAATCCTTCATCTTCATCATCCGACCCTGACCCTTCCATGTCCGTTAGTGTTGCAAGGTCCTGGGTTTGCCTGGATGTGCGGTACATCTGCAATGAAAAAGACAAGTGGCTTTTAAGGTTAGTCTTTATTTGGCTCCATTTGATGACCCAGGTAAACGTAGTACAACTCTATAGGCAGGGAAGACTGGAAAAGAACTGATTCATAGTAAATCATTATGGAAGCTAGAAAATACAACTTCCTTTCTTCCCCCTCAACCTACATTTCTTTGCTCATCGTCTGTTATGAGTGTCGGTTCACTCCTTACCCTTCAATATCTCTAGTTTCCTCTCCCCCGACTCTCAGTTTGAAGAAGGGTCACAATTTGAAACGTCACCCATTCCTTTGCTCCAGGGCTGCTGCCTGTCCCGCTGAGTTACTCCAGCGTTTTGTGTCCATCTTCGGGAGCAAACCAGCATCTACAGTCCCTTCCTGCACACCTCCCTTCCATGGACTCCATCGACACTTCATGCTGCCCGAGTGAGGCCAGCAGCATAATCAAGGACCAGTCTCATCATCTTCCCCCCCTCTCCCATCGGGCGAGAGGTACAGAAGTGTGAAAACGCACACCCCCAGCTTCTTCCCAGCTGTGATCAGGCAACTGAACCATCCTATCAACAACTCCCGTTCGCGGAGCTGGGATTCAGCCGCGGGAATCACTTACTATCTGCCGACGGGGTCACAACATCGGAGGCCTGGATCGCCTCAACGCAGAGGGAGAACAAGGAGGGAAGAGGGAAAGACTTTGGGACTTTTGCCTTCCAGCACAGTGAGGAGGTGCCTGGTGGACTCACTGTGGTGGATGTTAAACTGTGTTGAGTGTGTGTTTGGTTATTTATTCTAGGTTATGTCTGCAAGGTTAAACCATTTTGTTGCACTGTAAATGTGCAATGACGATAAAATTGAATCTGAATCTGAATCTGAACTAGAGAGTGGCCTTGACCTCCCATCTATTTCATCGGAGACCCTCGGACTATCTTTGATTGGACTTTACGGAACTATCTTGCACTAAATGTTATTCCCTCTATCCTGTGTCTGTACACTGTGGACGGATTGATTGTAGTCATGTATAGTCTTTTCACTGGAGGGACAGCATGCAACAAAAATGCTTTTCACTCTACTTCAGTACACATGACAATAAACTCAACTGAACTCAACTCAACTAACACGAGTGATCTGGGATAAATCTCCTCCCCCACATTTACCTCCCATTTTTGTGTTATATTACTACTGCTTCAAACACAAGGTTCAAATATGAAGGAGGTAGTCTGGGAACTAGACCATAACAAAACCAAAACTTACTGGACTTCAGAGGCAGATAGAGATTTCACCAGCGGTGAAAGTACATAAATGGGCTATATTGTGCAAAGCATTCAGAATCGCTAAATGCAGACCGAGACACTAATATTACCACTTGTCTCCCTTCACACATTAGTTTGTAAGTGGATGGGCCCAATCTAATGGATGCGTGCAAGCATGAACTGTTCGACAAGACTCCTTTAACCTGATGATTCCACCAAGCCTCGACGAAGATTAGTTTTAAATCTTTAGTCCCACAGGACTCTCAGACTGATAGTAATCAAACTGAAGTTTTTTAATTTCTAATTCATTTAAATTTAGTTCATTAAATTTAATTAATTTTAAGTTTGAGGCAATCGGGCTTCACAGAGGCACAGCTGGTAGAGCTGCTGCCTCGCAGCGCCAGAGAACTGGGTTTCACCCTGATCCTGAACTCGAATGCTACCTGTGTGGAGTTTGCACGTTTGCACGTTTGCACGTTGTCCCTATGACTGTGAGGGTTTCCTCCAGGTGCTCCGGTTTCCTCCCACACTGCAAAGGCGTGCAGGTTTATGGGTTAATTGGCTTTGGTAAAAATTGTATATTGACGCTAGTATATGCGCAATGTAATGCTAGTGTAGATCACTGGTCGGCATGGACACGGTGGGCCGAATGGCCCGTTTCCGCAAAGTATCTCGAAACTAAAGATCAGATCTTATTAAATGAGGGAACAGGTATGAAGGGCTGGAGGGCCTTATCCCTCGTTAGTATTTTGGTAAAATACTTCCGCTCTTTTAAAAAATCATTTTTCACTCATTCACAACTAGGCTAATTTACAACTAGTTTACTCACAGTTGACGGATTGACAGGGTAATGAAAATAGTTATTCTCTTCAGTGATAAACCCATTTCCGGCTGCTTTAATAAACTGCATCTGGTCGCCTTGCAATACATCAGGAATTTTTTTTTTAGAACGTAGATTAGGTTGTAATACTGTCCAGTGTCATTGGCTCCTGTCAGATGTGGTCTTTTCCAGCAGAGTTGGTTGGCCACAACTTTTGCCTGTTCGGCTGCATCTGTGTCTTTCTTGCACGCACCATGCTCATAAGCTCATATGTTCATAAATCAAAGGCCATTCAGCCCATCAGCTCCCTGCATTCAATCATAGCTGATCTATCTTTCCCTCCCAACCCCATGCTCCTGCCTTCTCCCATTATCCCCTGCACCCGTACTAATCAGGAATCGGTCAATCTCCACCTCCAAAATACCCACTGACTTGGCCTCCCTAGCCGCCTGTGACAATGACCTCCACAGATTCACCACCCTCTGACTAAAGACATTCCTCCTCATCTCCTTTCTGAAGGTACGTCCTTTTATTCGGATGCTGTGCCCTCTGGTCCTAAACTCTCCCCACTAATGGAAACTATCTGACGGCTTCACAAAGTGAGCGCTTAAACATAATCGTTTAAAATTGCAATAATAAAAGAAGTCATTTAAAAGAATAATTAATGGAACGTGGGAAATGCTTGGGTGATCCATGTCTGTACTTAACTACCCGACAGGCTGGTGGTGGGACTTCTATTAGAAGTCGTATGCACAGCATGGCAGCGCCCTTCGGCCCACCACATCCATGCTGACCAATAGCACATAGCTCATCCCAGATTCGATCCTGACTACGGGTGCTGTCTGTCCGGAGTTTGCACGTTCTCCCTGTGACCGCGTGGGTTTTCTCCGGGTGCTCTGGTTTCCTCCCACACTCCAAAGGCGTGCAGGTTTGCACATTAATTGGCTTTGGTAAAATTGTAAAAAAATGTCCCCCGTGTGTAGAATAGTGCTAGTGTACGGGATGATCAGTGGTCGGTGCGGACGCGATGGGCCGAAGGGCCTGTTTCCGCGCTGTACCTCTACAGTCTAAAGCCTCAACTACTTCCTCTGGCAGTTCGTTCCCTACACCCACCGTAATCTTCTCCCAATTCTACAGCAGGACTGACAGGAGCCCTGAAAGAAATATTGAGTGAGAACAAGGGCCTTGGCTAGATGCCAATTAATTGTTGAAACAATCCAGCTCTTCAAAGCACAACATTAATCCAACGGCTCATTTTACATAATTCTGGCAGCAGGACAAAGGAAACAAAAAGTGCAACTAAATCTGTGATTTAATTTTGAACGATGCCCTTAATTCATGAGCCTGAAGCCATTTCCACCACTTAGAACCAGTGATGGCTTTATAACAAAACAGGACACAAAGTGCTGGAGTAACTCAGCGGGTCAAGCAACATCCCTGGAGAACAGGATAGACTTGAGTCTGAAGAAGGGTCCCGACCTAAAACATCACCCATCCACGTTCTCCAGGGATGCTGCCTGACCTGTTGAGTTACTCCAGCACTTTGCGATGTTTTTATCTACTAAAACTAGCATCTGTAGTTCCTTGTTTCTACATTATGGCAGGGACTGCAAAGGGTGTACAGAGAAGACTTATCGGCGATGTCGCTAGGACCTGAGGGCCTGAGCTATAAGGGCCTGTCCTACAAGCATGCAACTCTATGCGATGAACGCGATCAAACTAGAAGCGGGGGCCGCGCGGAGGTCGGGTGATCCCCTGTACAAGGTCGTTCCCACCAAACCGACAGTAGGGGCTGCGCGGAGGTCGGGTGAGTGGCGCAACGCGGTGCAAAATGAGGCGAACTTGGAGCGAAGTCTAAGGTAAGTTCGCCAGGACAGAGAGAGGCACACAGAGAGGGGCACAGAGGCACACACACACACAGAGGGCCACAGAGCCACACACATAGAGGGTCACAGAGGCGCCTACAGATAGGTTCACGGAGGCACGATGTCGGGGCGGTGTGTAATGCGTCGAGGCGACTGCGAGCCGACAAGCCATTGCCGCGCGGAATTTTTGGACATAGTCAGTTTTTCGGAGCCCCGTGCGGTGTCGGGATGAACTCCGCACAATTCCGCATGGGTCCGGCGATCGAAGTGGGACCGGCTCCGCGACGCCGGACGGCTCAAGCGACCACGTTAGGTCGCGCTCATCGCATAGAGTTGCATGCTTGTAGGACAGGCCCTATAGGGCGAGGTTGAGCAGGCTACGACTTTGATCCTTGGATTGCAAATGGATGTGAGGTGATCTCACAGAGGTGTACAAAATCACGAGAGGAATAGATTGGGTAAATGCACAGAGTCTTTTGCCCAGAGGAGGATAATCGAGAACCAGAGGACATAGGTTTTAGGTGAGGGGGGGAAAGATTGAATAGGGACCTGGGGGTCAACCTTTTTACACAAAGGGTGTGAGTATATGGAATGAACTGCCAGAGGAGGTAGTTGAGGCAGGTACTTTCATAACATTTAATACATACTTGGACAGGAATATGGATAGGATAGGTTTTAGAGGGATATGGGCCAAGATGGGCAGGTGGGACTAGTGTAGATGGGGCTCGTTGGTTGGCATGGTCAAGTTGGGCCAAAGGGCCTGTTTCCACGTTGTATGACTGCTTTGTAACTACCAGTAAATTATACAGGCCGGTCTTGTGCAACTTGCAGTCCTTTGACCCACCCCTCCCCACACAGTAAAGGAAATCCTGAGTGATATCAGTTGAATTGGATACAGCACAACATGTCACCCACCTCTGATGACAGCAGAGTGTGAGATGCCTGGCGGTGATTAGCATGGTGATTAACTGCTTGCTCCGTGCCCAGCAAGCTTGCAACGCAACGGAATGGACAGTTAATCCTCCAATTTTGTGGTAACCTCGAACAGCCACCCCCTCCCCCATGCCTTTCTCCCCCCCACCCCCCAGCACTGTGCCCCACCTGGAATCACAACAATCCCTCCTCTTCAGGAATTCCTTGCCACTGAAGGTTGTGGAGGATGAGTCAATGGATATTTTTAAGGCAGAGATAGATAGGTTCTTGATTACGTTCACAAGTTATAGGAGTAGAATTAGGCCATTCGGCCCATCGAGTCCACTCCGCCATTCAATCATGGCTGATCTCTGACTCCTAATCCCATTATCCTGCCTTCTCCCCATAACCCTTGACACCCGTTCTAATCAAGAATGTGTCTATCTCTGCCTTAAAAATATCCACTGACGTGGCCTCCACAGCCCTCTGTGGTAGTGAGTTCCGCAGATTAACTACCCTCTGACTAAAGAAGTTCACCCTCAACTCACTTCTAAAAGAGTGCCCCTTAATTCTGATTAGTACCGGTGTCAGGGGTTATGGGGAGAAGGCAGGAGAATGGGGTTAGGAGGGAGAGATAGATCTGCCATGATTGAATGGTGGAGTAGACTTGAAGGGCCGAATGGCCTAATTCTGCTCCTATCACTTATGAACCTATGACCTTGAGAACTCCCCCACCGCCTCCACCTACATTCCTTCCTCGAGCTTCACAATTTGCAAATCTTCAATCCTATTGTCTCATGCCTTTTTTTCACCGCTCCCCTGTGTCTGACCGTCAGGCTTTCAAAAAACCTTCTCACCTGTTCACCGATTACCTGCCACGCTTTGTCCTGCACCCTCCTCTCTTCCAGCTTTCTTACCCCCTACAATCAGTCTGAAGAAGGGTCCCAACCCGAAACTGGACCATCCACGTCCTCCAGCGATGCTGCCTGACCCGCTGAGCTAGTCCAACACTATGTGCCTTATCGTTTCATCCTCTGGCCAAAGTTTGGCCTCTCAACGCTGGGCAGTGCGATGGCAGATCTGATTTTGTTTCTATTTTATTCTCGTCTTATCTCAGGAGAGATTTTGTTCATGACACCTACTGAGCTCCGTTGAAGGCTGAATCAGGTCGGCGAATGTAAAATGTGGGAGCAGGTGAGTTTTCAGTAACTTCCTCGGCATTTGGGCAACTTTCCACAGGAATTGCACATTATCCCACAATAGACCCATAAAATGCCAGATGCTCTGTGGAACCAAGCGACACATTTCTGCTGAGCCCTCGACTTGCTTTAAGACTGCCTGCAGCAGCTCGATATGGGGTTCGCAGTCAATTCTTGTCAATAAAGAAGCCATTTGATCACTTCTTGTTAAAACCGGTGACTTCCTTATTCCTGCAGCCAGTACCAAAAGCTCGGGGCTCTTCCTCAGAACATGATCCCGTTCTGGTGGTTTGCCATGTGATCCCTCAAGTCGTGGCGTCCCTTTGCCACGCAAGCCCAAGAGCTTCTCTGCACAACACTGGCTGACGCTTCTAAGGCCGTCTGGATCAAGACGAGATGGAGAGACCAGTGGAAGTCAGCGGAACTTATAGAAACTTACAAAATTCTTAAGGGGTTGGACAGGCTAGATACAGGAAGATTGTTCCCGATGTTAGGGAGGTCCAGGACAAGGGGTCACAGCTTAAGGATAAGGGGGATATCCTTTGGGACTGAGATGAGAAGGACTTTTTTCACACAGAGAGTGGTGGGTCTCTGGAACTCTCTGCCACAGAGGGTAGTTGAGGCCAGTTCATTGGCTATATTTAAGAGGGAGTTAGATGTGGCCCTTGTGGCTAAAGGGATCAGAGGGTATGGAGAGAAGGCAGGTACGGGATACTGAGTTGGATGATCAGCCATGATCATATTGAATGGCGGTGCAGGCTCGAAGGGCCGAATGACCTACTCCTGCACCTAATTTCTATGTTTCTATCTTTCTGTGTTTCTATGAACCATCGAGGCTACACCATTACATCGATGACCCCATGGACGTCCCTGGCTAGGACTTGCCCCGAAAGCAGTGGACAACCCTCAACTGCTCGAGGACAGGCGTCGGACGCGATAGAGTAGCGATGAAGAGGTGGGGCCTCGTGGACAGCGAGCGCCTCCTGCGAGTGTGGGGACCCAACACAGACAGTGGAGCACACAGTCATCAGTTGCCCCAAACACCGGCCACCCAATGGTGAACGAGGTCTGATTGACCTGGACGATGACACGTTGGCCTGGCCCGCCTCAACGGAGCTGCAGGTCTAAAAGACACACGACAGAAGAAGCAGATGAGATGTGATCCAGGTCCTGATCGAGGACTCCTGCACTGTCGTACTTCGGACAGTTGGACAAGAACATTACTTGTTGACCTCCCAGCAGAGCGAGTTGTTCGTTGGGGAATGTTTCTGACTGGCCCACTCCAGCCTGCGGGAGTACGTGCAGAGGGACGCACTGAAGTTTGGTGCAGCCAACGGCAAGGCTCTGTGGGGGAGGGGCCGCAGTCTAGGGTCCTTCCGCTGCTGGACATTTGGGGGGGGGGGGGGGGGGATCTGAGGTTGTGGCCTCTAGTCCTAGACTCTCCCACTAGCGGAAACATCCTCTCCACATCCACTCTATCCAGGCCTTTCACTATTCGGTAAGTTTCAATGAGGTCCCCACTCATCCTTCCAAACTCAAGCGAGTGCAGGCCCAGCGCCGTCAAACGCTCATCGTACGTTAACCCACTCACTCCCGGGATCATTCTCGTAAACCTCCTCTGGACCCTGTCCAACGCCGGCACATCCTTCCTCAGATATGGGACCTAAAACTGCTCACGATACGCCAAATGGGGTCTGACCAGCGCCTTATCGAGCCTCGGCATCGCTTCCCTGCTTTAGCATTCTAGCCCTCTGGAAACAAATGCCAATTGCACTCTGCAAACTGAATCCGTAGCAGTGTGTCACCGTTTTTTCTCCGATGAGTATGAACTCATTTTACGGAATAATTTTTTTTTTCGTGACGTTCGCTCGATGCCACCGCTAAATCGAAGGTGAACGGACAACCTAATAAGGTTAAGGAATCATTGCTTACGAGCTGACAGTGTATCCGGACCCAGTGTGTGGCAAGAAGGCGCAGCTGAACAGCGCAGCCAA
This sequence comes from Raja brachyura, assembly GCA_963514005.1. The sequence continues at coordinate 32,730,289 of OY740809.1, read as the reverse complement.
CACTCTTGCAGTGATCTCATTATGTTTATGTTCAAGCATTAAAACAGGGTTACTTTATTTCCCACAGTAACATTCCTCCCGGTCGCACATTCTCTTAAATCAGTCAGAGGAAAAACACTGTAATGAATAGAGTACAGACAATTTTAGTTCAAACCCCTAAAAATATCAACAAAGTCCCCTCCAGTTGCATGTTAAATACAGGCTGGAACAACAGCATGACTGCGGTATGCAATTTATATTTGAACTATATCATACAATTAAATTAGGCTGCGTCAGATTAAAGGGGGCATCGATGTCAAGAATGAACATGCCAGCTGGTCCTGCCTGTAATCTTCTGTAAACGTTACTCCCATTTCCAGTCCAGTAAGCCCACATACACTGATAGGATGTGTTTTCATCCCATCCCTTCTAATTACCCTGATGGCAATGCTGGGGGAGGGGAGTCTGGATACAGAGCCCCACGATGTGAAACACATACGGACTTTGTACGTTCTCCCCGTGACCTGCGTGGGTTTTCTCCGGGTGCCCCTGACACGGACAGAGGGCAGTGCTGAACTGCTGTCTATCTCTTTGGTAGACCCCTGGGATATCCTTGATCAGACTTTGCTGGCTTTACCCTTGCACTAAACGTTATTCCCTTATCATGCATCTGTACGCTGTGAATGGCTCGATTGCAATCACGCATTGTCTCATTGAAACATAAGATTGTTAAGAGGTGGAGAAACATGTTCCCGATGTTGGGAGAGTCCAGAAACAGGGGCCACAAGTTTAAGAATAAGGAGTAAGCCATTTAGAACGGAGACGAGGAAACGCTTTTTCTCACAGAGAGTGGTGAGTCTGTGGAATTCTCTGCCTCTCAGGGCGGTGGAGGCAGGTTCTCTGGATGCTTTCAAGAGAGAACTAGATTGGGCCCTTAGAAATAGCAGAGTCAGGGAGAAGGCAGGAACGGGGTACTGATTGGGGATGATCAGCCATGATCACATTGAATGGCGGTGCTGGCTCGAAGGGCCAAATGGCCTACTCCTGCACCTATTGTCTATTGTCTATTGGCTTTCTGCTGACTGGGTAGCACACAACAAAAGCTTTTCACTGTACCTCGGTACACGTGACAATAAACTGAACTGATAGAATCATAGAAAATAAGTGCAGGAGTAGGCCATTCGGCCCTTCGAGCCTGCACCGCCATTCAATATGATCATGGCTGATCATCCTACTCAGTATCCTGTACCTGCCTTCTCTCCATACCCCCTGATCCCTTTAGCCACAAGGGCCACATCTAGCTCCCTCTTAAATATAGCCAATGAACTGGCCTCAACTACCTTCTGTGGCAGAGAATTCCACAGACTCACCACTCTCTGTGTGAAAAAAGATCTTCTCATCTCGGTCCTAAAAGACTTCCCCCTTATCCTTAAAAAAAGATACTGAAGACGTACAGGTTTGTGGGTTAATTGGCTTGGTATACTTGTAAATTGTCCCCAGTGTGTGTGGGACAGTGTAAGCGTGCGGGGATCGCTGGTCGGTGCAAACCTGGTGGGCCACGGTGCCTCTGCTAAACCCTGCAAGGTACAAGCGCCCCCCCCCTCCCCGCTCTTCCTGATAGTCCTGCAAACTAGGGGCGGCACAGTGGCACAGCGGTAGAGTCACTGCCTTACGGCACCACAGACCCGGTTCGATCCTGACCACAGGTGCTGTATGTACGGAGTTTGTACGTTCTCCCCGTGACCCCGTGGGCTTTCTCCGGGTGCTCCACTTTCCTCCCACAACCCTAACAGGTGCAGGTTTATAGGTTAATTGGCTACAATAAATTGTAAATTGTCCCTAGCATGTGTAGGATAGAAGTCGTGTGCAGGTGATCGGTGGTCAGCGCGGACCAGGTGGGCCGAAGGGCCTGTTGCCACGCTGCATCTCTATGTGATTTCCTTTTCAAATATTCCCTTTGAATTTGCCAGCGTCCAATTCCAGATCACTACACACTGGGAAAACACATTTCTGCTATTCTCCGCTCTCCTGCTCTTGCTGATGGATCTTATAACTGTTTTTTGGGGTCAACAACCTTCCTGCAAGTGGAAAATCCTTCTTCGTTTCCGTTCAATAAAGCCCCTGTCCCACTTAGGAGACCTAAACAGCAACCTCTGGTGACCTTGCCCGCCACCCAAAATAAAATCAAGGTTGAGGTGACCCTGCAACCTCCTACCACCTCCCATGCATATGTTGAAAACCTTCCTCAACTATGAAGAAAACCGGCTTAGAAACATAGAAACATAGAAATTAGGTGCAGGAGTAGGCCATTCGGCCCTTCGAGCCTGCACCGCCATTCAATATGATCATGGCTGATCATCCAACTCAGTATCCTGTACCTGCCTTCTCTCCATATCCTCTGATCCCCTTAGCCACAAGGGCCACATCTAACTCCCTCTTAAATATAGCCAATTAACTGGCCTCAACTACCCTCTGTGGCAGAGAGTTCCAGAGACCCACCACTCTCTGTGTGAAAAAATTCCTTCTCATCTCGGTCCTAAAGGATTTCCCCCTTATCTTCAACTAGGCTTCAACTAGGCCTGCGACTAAAAAAGTTTTGATTTTTAAAACGGCAACCTATTTTTAGTCGAGGCACGTTTTTAGTCATGATGATAAAATAGCAGCAACCTATAGGTCACCAGAGGTTACTGTTTAGGTCTCCTAAGTGGGACAGGGGCTTAAGAACTCCTCATCATTTTTAACACCTTCCTCCTTTAGCCCAGTTGCTTTGTGGGAGGTATCCTTACAGCTTGCTACCATTGGACACGTCAGCCTTCCTCTCACCTTATTCTATGCAGCTGCTTCACAGCGCCAGAAACCCAGGTTCGATTCCTACCTCCGGTGCTGTCTGTACGAGGTCTGTACGTTTTCCCTGTGACTGTGTGGGTTTTGTCCAGGTGCTCCGGTTTCCTCCCACATCCCAAAGACGTGCCGGTTTGTCGGTTATTTTAGTTTAGCTTAGTTCAGCGATACACTGCAGAGACGGGGCCCTTCGGCCCATCAAGTCCACACCGACCAGACCAACGTGTACCTGCATAGTAGTTCTCTCCTACACACTAGGGGCAATTTACAGAGGCCAATTAACCTACAAACCTGCACGTCTTTGGAATGTGAAAGGAAACTGGAGCACCCGGAGTAAAACCCACGAGGTCACGTGCAAACACCGTACAGACAGCGTCCGTAGTCAGGTTCGAACCGGGGCCCCTAGTGCTGTAAGGCAGCAAACCTACCACTGTGCTACCCAGATGCGAACACTACTGAATATGACGTTACTGAATCTATAGACACTGAGCATGTATGATGAGATTTTTTTTACACAGCTTTCTTTTCGTATATATTTTTTATTCTGGATAAGGTTTATTTTGGGGGAAATAAATGATTTACACTTTGTGCGAGATGACTCTCGTCTGCCAAAAACTGCACTTCTGGAGTCAATGACTCCACTGGGATGATAAATAGTTGACAAACCTCAGTGCCTTCACTGCACCTTACGGCTCAATGCTCTGCTTTTCCATCAGCATTGTTGCCGACTGGCCCGCTCCAGACTGCGGGAATACGTGCTGAGGGACGCACTGAAGCTCGGTGCAGCCAACGCCAAGGCTCTGTGGGGGAGGACCACAGTCTAGGGCACTTCCGCTGCTGGATATTGGGGGGCAGAGTATGGTGGAGATGTCCCTTAAATAAGGGAGTGGATATCACAGGGGTGGCAAGGATTGGGGTAAAATTGGGAAACACTCCGAATGCAATAGAGGTCCGACAGATAAGCTCAATATAAAATAATTCAAAATGCATCCCTTCTATGTGTTTACATTAAAGTGGATGATGACATATCTACAATGTCAACTCTCAAGGTCTTGACAGAGGTTCACCTGCACCTCCTCCAACCTCATCTACTGCATCCGCTGCTCTAGATGTCAGCTGATCTATATAGTTGAGACCAAGCGGAGGCTTGGCGATCGTTTCGTCGAACACCTCTGCTCGGTCCGCAATAACCAACCCGGTGGCTCAGCACTTCAACACCCCCTCCCATTCCGTATCCGACCTCTCTGTCCTGGGCCTCCTCCACGGGCAGAGTGAGCAAAACCGCAAATTGGAGGAACAGCACCTCATATTCCGCTTGGGGAGTCTGCATCCTCTTGGCATGAACATCGAATTCTCACAATTCTGTTAACCCTTGCTGTCTCCTCCCCTTCCTACCTCTCCCTCAGCCCTTGGGCTCCTCCTCCTCCTTTTTCCTTTCTTCCCCCGTCTCCCTCCACCCCCCATCAGTCTGAAGAAGGGTTTCGGCCCGAAACGTTGCCTATCTCCTTCGCTCCATAGATGCTGCTGCACCCGCTGAGTTTCTCCAGCATTTTGTGCACCCACGTTGCAACGCAATACATGTATGTATAGCCTCCGAGAATGTCGGAAGAATTCTTTGCACAGTACCGGATTTGGATTTATTTTTTATACTGAATGAAGCTGACTTTGAATAGTGAAAAGTCCACACAGCCACAAAGCTCTTAAAGCAGAGGTGTAAGCAAAGCCTCCAGCATCGACTGCAAGCCGATTGTCTGCAAAGCTTTGATTGCAAGGGCCCAAACGATAAACAAGTTAGAGACAGTGCTGACAACAGGGGAACCTGATCCCAGAATCCACTCGCTGAAGAGATGACCCAAGGAGCTTTCAAGATGTTGAGACAGTTTTCATCACGACTGGAATGTGGGCTTGGGTGCATGTCAACAATCTGCAGGAATTCATCCAGAACTTGTGCTGGATTTCCTTTTTAGGCAGTTTCTCTTTGGCTGCACATTTGGAATTAAAAGGGAAGACGCACAATTCTATAGTGGCGGTCAATATCACCCGGCATCGCGACATGTTTTACGGCCAATTTTACGCTATTTTCACCATACGGTTGCTGTTGCAGGGAACATGGCCTTTAGACTTTAGACTTTAGAATTTAGAACTGGTTCGTGACCAGTCGATGAATACATTTCGGAAATCCTGCATTGTTGCTCTTTCTATCTTTTTTTTCCTCATGAATTGTAGGGTTAAATGTCAATGTTTTACTCGGGCCGGGGCGTGAATAGGAAAAAGGATTTGGCTCAAATGCAAGGAAATAGGATTGGCATAGATGGGAATCTTGGTCAGCTTGGACGAGACTTTGGACTTCAGACTTACAGCGTGGAAACAAGCCCTTCGGCCCACCGAGGCCACGCCAACCAGCGACTATAAACTACGTAGGCTTTCTTTCCTCGGTGACCTTCTCCATCCATCATCAATACCACTAAAAATGCTTTATGACAATAGACAACAGGTGCAGGAGTAGGCCGTTCGGCCCTTCGAGCCAGCACTGCCATTCAATGTGATCATGGCTGATCATCCCCAATCAGTACACCGTTCCTGCCTTCTCCCCGTATCCCATGACTCTATCTTCTATCCTCTACCCTCCCCGTATCCTCTATTTTTAAGAGCCCTATCTTGCTCTCTCTTGAAAGCCTCCAGAGAACCTGCCTCCACAACCCTCTGAGGCAGAGAATTCCGCAACTCACCACTCTCTGTGAGAAAAAGCGTTTCCTCGTCTCCGTTCTAATTGGCTTACTCCTTATTCTTTAAGGATAAGGGGGAAATCTTTTAGGACCAAGATGAGAAAAACATTTTTCACACAGAGAGTGGTGAATCTCTGGAATTCTCTGCCACAGAAGGTAGTTGAGGCCAGTTCATTGGCTATATTTAAGAGGGAGTTAGATGTGGCCCTTGTGGCTAAAGGGATCACGGGGTATGGAGAAAAGGCAGGTAAGGGATACTGAGTTGGATGATCAGCCATGATAGGTATAGTGGATAGGTATATGGACGAGAAGGGAATGGAGGGGTATGGTCTGAGTGCAGGTAGATGGGACTAGGGGAAAATAAATGGTCAGCACGGACTGGAAGGGCCGAGAAGGCCTGTTTCCGTGCTATAATTGTTATATGGTTATATTATATGGTTATATTGAATGGCGGTGCAGGCTCGAAGGGCCGAATGGCCTACTCCTGCGCCTATTTTCTATGTTTCTATGTTTCTAAACTGTGGCCCCTAGTTCTGGACTCAACCAACATCGGGAACATGTTTCCTGCCTCCAGCGTGTCCAATGTCACTTTGCCGTATCTGCAACTCGCTGGGCAGTTTTTCCAACATGATTAAACTAACCGAAGTTCCACTGGTGATAGGATTCTTCAGGCCATCCTGAGACCCTGAAAGGCACCAGAGAAATGGCAGTTCTTTCTGCCTCTTTTTTTCCTTCTGCACTTCATGCTGAGGGACTGGGTGAAGCTCGTTGCAGCCAACGCCAAGGCTCAGTGGGGGAGGACCGGAGTCTAGGTTCCTACCGCTGCTGGACAATGAGGGGCTTTGCAGGCCACAATCAATACCAGCTGCCGCAACAATTACAACTTGTCCAGCAGAACGCATTTCTGGAGGCGGGACTTGTAAACTATCGTTGGATCGTTGAGCTCTGGAAGGGACCTTGTCAAAAAAGGGACCTCACTCCAGCTGGTGAGAAACATAATGCTGGGAGGGGAGGCCATTTAAGACTGAGGTGAGAAAAAACTTTTTCGCCCAGAGAGTTGTGAATTTGTGTATCCTACACACGAGGGACATTTTTCAATTTTAACATATCTAATGAACTTACAAACCGGCTTGTCATTGGAATGTGGGCGGAAACCGGAGCACCCGGAGAAAATCCACGCAGTCACGGGGAGGGCGTACAAATTCCATACAGACAGCACCCGTAGTCAGGATTGAACCCGGATCTCTGGCGCAGTATTCATTGGAGTTTAGAAGGATGAGGGGGGATCTTATAGAAACATATAAAATTATAAAAGGACCAGACAAGCTAGATGCAGGAAAAATGTTCCCAATGTGGGGTGAGTCCAGAAAATGGGGCCACAGTCCTAGAATAGAGGGAGGGCCATTTAAGACTGAGGTGAGAAAAAACTTTTTCACCCAGAGAGTTGTGAATTTGTGGAATTCCCTGCCACAGAGGGCAGTGGAAGCCAAATCACTGGATGGATTTAAGAGACAGTTAGATAGAGCTCTAGGGGCTAGTGGAGTCAAGGGATATGGGGAGAAGGCAGGCACGGCTTATTGATAGGGGACGATCAGCCATGATCACAATGAATGGCGGTGCTGGCTCGAAGGGCCGAATGGCCTCCACCTGCCCCTTTTTTCTATGTTTCCATGTTTCCATCTTCATTTTGTGTCTAAACCAGCATCTGCAGTTCCTTCCTCCACATTAGAACAGCAAGTGCTGGAGTAACTCTGCGGGTCAGGCAGCATCTGTGTCCTAACCCACATCAGGTTTGGAGAAGTGACCTATTCAGATTCTTCAACATCCAACGATCAACAGCACTCAGAGGCTGTCGGGGGTTGCAAAGGTTAATCCTTAAGGCGGCACAGTGGAGCAGCGGGTAGAGCTGCTGCCTCACAGCACCGGAAACCCAGGTTCAATCGCAACTGCCGCCCAATAGCAGAAGCAGCCACGTCACGGGGCTGGAAGCTGGACGTATCCCGAGCCAATTCTGCTACCACCATCATCTGTTGCAACAAGTGATGCCTCCCTCTGATTGTCACCGGAAGCTTGTGCCCTTTCCAGGAAAGGACGCAAGCCGGGTGCTGCATGTGTGGAGTTTGCACGTTCTCCCTGTGGCCATGATGTACAGATACAGGAGAAAGGAGAATATCGTTTAGTGAATCAACATATCTGGGAGGAGATTCAGAAAAGCGTCGTTAGAGTAAGCAGTGAGAAATACTGCTGTTGGAGTAGGGGTTTAAAACAATGGAGCGATTGTAATGAATGATTGCAGATTCGCATCTGGGACCTGCACGGAAAGAGTCGCCTGGCATGGCCACCATCTTGGGTAGCTGATTTACATCAGCATATTTGAATGTGTTTACTCCAAGGGAGGTTGGTCTTGGAGGGGAGGATGCTCCTCAAACTGCGGAGCATCCTGGACAATGCAGCTCACCCCCTCCATGACACACTGGTCAACCTGAGGAGCCCCTCCAAGCAACAGACTGGTTCCACCAAGATGCAGCACAGAACGCCACAGGAGATCCTTCTTCCCTGTGGCAATCAAACTGCACGACTACTCCCCCTTCTGTCAATGGTTAGACTGGGATTAACTCCGCTCCACACACCCCCCCCCCCCCCCTGCCCCCACACCCCCATTTCCCAATCTTTGCACATCCCCAATCCTTTCCACACGTCACTTTAATTTCATGTCTCATGTATTTTGTGTTTATATGACTGTTGGCAGATCAATTTCCCTGCTGGGATCAATACATTTCTATCGTATCGTAACCAGACTGATTCCTGGGATGTCAGGACTGTCTTATGAAGAAAGACTGGATAGACTCGGTTTATACTCTCTAGAATTTAGGAGATTGAGAGGGGATCTTATAGAAACTTACAAAATTCTTAAGGGGTTGGACAGGCTAGATGCAGGAAGATTGTTCCCGATGTTGGGGAGGTCCAGGACAAGGGGTCACAGCTTAAGGATAAGGGGGAAATCCTTTAAGACCGAGATGAGAAAGACTTTTTTCACACAGAGAGTGGTGAGTCTCTGGAATTCTCGGCCACAGAAGGTAGTTGAGGCCAGTTCATTGGCTATATTTAAGAGGGAGCTAGATGTGGCCCTTGTGGCTAAGGGGATCAGGGGGTATGGAGAGAAGGCAGATATGGGATACTGAGTTGGATGATCAGCCATGATCATATTGAATGGCGGTGCAGGCTCGTAGGGCCCAATGGCCTACTCCTGCACCTATTGTCTATGTTTCTATGTTTCTATGTTAAAACCCACCTTGTTAATGCAAGTTTCAGTTGTCGTCAAGCTTGAAACGTAATTTTTTAAAAATCAAAATAAACTTTATTCAGAATAAAACATATATACACCTTACAACCCAGCTGTATGAATGTTGATTTCTCTAACCAAGTCACCCTTGCATCTCCCCTCTCTCTCAACCCCTCCCCCACCCTAGTCGTTGCACTAGTTTCAATGTCATCCTGGTGAGTTTCATTGTGTGAAACTGATTTTCACCTAGCCCACAGCTACCACTGGCCTGTTTCCTTTATCACTGTTACTTTTTTGCATTTCTTTCATTAATTTGTTCTCCATCTCTCTATGTGACCATCTATATCTCTCGCCTCCCTGACTCTCAGTCCGAAGAAGGGTCTCGACCCGAAACGTCACCCATTCCTTCTCTCCAGAGATGCTGCCTGACCCGCTGAGTCACTCGGGCTTTGTGTGTCTATCATCTATACAAAACAAGAACTATGCAAGAAATCCTTCCTACATTCTCAGTGGCTATACATGCATTCATTAGCGTTGTATTTGATAGTGTCCACAGAAATATAATTATACCAGGCACCATTGCCACTCATGCAAATCCTGGGGTGAAATCCCTTCCTTTATTTAAGGGGCATCTCCACCACACTCTGCCTCCCACTGTCCAGCAGCGGAAGGACCCTAGACTGTGGTCCTCCCCCACAGAGCCTTGATGTTGGCTGCACCGAGCTTCAGTGTGTCCCTCAGTAATTATGCTTCTCAGATTCTGTGCTGGCAATACATTTCTGAAGGCATGAAGGCAGAACCTGCTTACTTTTATACTCTGCACTCACACGTATACGATTCTCAAAGGACTGGAGATGTGATGAAGTTCTGTGAAGTGGAATCAATGCTGTAATAAGGACAGTGCGTACGCACATTGCGATGCTTGACCTTTGAGTAAAAGAGTTTGAGAGCATCTTGAGCCGATGGAGACTTGTTCTAAATTACTTTCCCTCGCACTGAGGCCAATAAACGTGATGCCGGTGAGGTGAGGTGAGGTGGGCCAATAATGCTCGGCATGAGTGTGTGAGTTTCACACGTGTGGTCTTGCAGTTTATGGATAGCTGCAATTTTTTTTAACGTGGTGGTGGGCTGGCACAATGTTTTTCATTCAATCACGGCGCGTGGAAAATGCAGGCAACTCAGGAGGGCGGGAAAATCTAGGAACCGCAGCGGGGCGGCATGGTGGCGCAGCGGTAGAGTTGTTGCGTAAAGGGGCTGTCCCACTTGGGTGACCTAAGCTGCGAGTTTAGAAGAGTTTGCCCTGGACTCAAACTCGCAGCATGGTCGACACGAGGTCCTAGGAGGTCGTATGAGGTGGCTGGAACTCTCCTTCATGCTCGAGGGAGGTTCCCGCCTACTCGCGGCCTCAGCTAGGTTGCGGGAACTTTTTCAGCACGTTGAAAAATTTTCCGCAAGTAAAATTTGGTCGGCATGGGCCGCTATTTACTTACAGGCATTCGAGGGCAGCCGTAGGCAATCTCCTTCGCTGGATTGACTGGCCATTTTGATTGGCTCATTGGAGTTTCACGGCGTAGGAAGACCTACCAGTAGGTAAAATGCTAAACTTTATTGAACTTCTTAAAAGTGTCTCCACTCCTTCTCCCCCCCTTCTCTCCCCCCCCCCCCCCCCCCCACCCCCAGCCGCGCTCTCTAAAGGGCTTACAGCGCCAGAGACGCTTGTACGATCCTTACCAGGGGCACTGTCTGTATGGAGTTTCTACGTTCTCCCTGAGACCGCGTGGGTTTTCTACAGGTGCTCCGGTTTCCTCCCACACTCCAAAGATGTGCAGGTTAGTAGATTTAATTGGCTTCAGTAAAATTGTAAATTGTCCCCGCTCTGCTGTGGATAGTGCTGGTGTTCAGGGCGATCGTTGGTCGGTGCGGACTCGGTGAGCCAAAGCGCCTGTTTCGGCGCCGTAGATGGTTGAGTTGAGTTTAGTTCATTGTCACATGTACCGAGGTATAGTGATATGTTTTGTGCATGCTAAACAGTCAGCAGAAAGACAATACATGATTATATTGGAGTCATCCACAGTGTACAGATACATAATGAAGTTAATAATTGTTGCTGTTGGAATGTAGTTTAGATTAGTTTAGTTCAGAAATACAGTGCGGAAACAGTCCCTTCGGCCCACCAAGACTGTGCCGACCTGCGATCCCTGTACATTAGCACTATCCTATACACACTAGGGACAAATTACAATTCTGCCAAGCCAATTAGCCTACAATTAGTGTGGGATGAAACCGGAGATCCCGGAGAAAACCCACGCAGGCCACGGGGAGAAGGTACAAACTCTGCACAGACAAGCACCCGTACTCACGATCAAACCCAGGTCTCTGGTGCTGTAAGGCAGCAACTCTACCGCTGTAACACCAAGCCACTGATTAAAGCGGATGGCTTGATTGTAACCATGTATTGTCTAAAGCTTTTCACTGTTCCTCGGTGCACGGGACAATGAACTAAACTCATACGTAAGCGCAGATTCTTGTTCTGGCTGCGTTAGGTGCCTGAGGTGGGTGGGGGGGGGGGGGGGGGGGGAGCAGGGGGGGGGGGCAGGATGGGCCTCACATCAGGAAACAATTAAGAAATCGAGCGCCGTGTAATTCCAAACACTCCTTGCCGAGGTTTGGGTGAGGTGATCCGTGACCCTCCACCACCTCCCCCATTCCAAGGGGTCTCCCGAATCATCGGGGTTGAAGGGGGACAACGACTGGAGCAGGAACCTCAAACAAAATCTGTGGGCAGTTGTGGCCTCCGATGGAGAAAGTAGGAGAAACTTTGAACGTTTCAGCCCTTCCTGTCAGATATAAGCAGCAGATTAACATTCACCCCAAGGCTAAGGTTTAAGCCACAACGGCTTCTCTTGTCGAGATGTAATTAGAAGTGGTGGGAACATCAAACACAAGTGGGACACGCTTTGAAATGCACAGCTCCAACCCACAGGGATGAAACGTTTAGGATTTTGATTTCCCTCCTCGCCTGCAACAGTGTGAAAGTGCGCATTTAGTATAGGCGAGGCCATTCAGCCCATCGAGAATGCCAGCCGTACACCATACCATGCCAGATCTGTATCTTCAGCCCATTTCCCTCATATCTCTTTATTCAACAGAAATCTACCAACGACCCCACAGTATTCAAGGAGCATCAATGAATACATTGGAGGGAAAAGTAGTTCAAAGTTTCTGCTCCACTTTGATCAAAAATGCTCCCTGATTTGACTGCTAAGTGGTTCAGCTTTGTTTTACTGTTATATCTTCTCTTCCCTGTCAAAGGGTTAGTGTTAAGGGCTTGTCCCACTGGGCGAGTTGCCCCAAGAGCTCCCCCGAGTTAAAAAAAAAATCAAGCTCATGGTATGTACGTAGCGGGTACGTTGGACCTCGTGGATGTCCCGTAGTGGCTCGTAATGCGAATGGCAGGTACTCGGGAAACGCGGTAACTCGTGAAGTTTTTTCAACACGGTGAAAAATGTCCAAGAGTTTCCGGAGAGTTACCGCGTTCCTACCCGTTCGCACTATGAGCCGCTACGGGACATCCACGAGGTCCTACGTACATTCTACGTACTTACCACGAGTTTGATTTTTTTTTTTAACTCGGGAGAGCTCTTGGGTGAACTCACATAGTGAGACAGGCCCTTTAGCATTAGTGTTAGTGGTGAAGTTTGGGACCTCAATGCCCCCGAGATGCTCAAGTGGAGAACAAAATAACACTATGATTGGTGTATTTGGGACAGAAAGGTTTTTATAAAGGAATTGAGGTAAGAGTGGAGAAAAAGTGCCGCAGATCCTCTCTGGTGGTGCCTGGTGGTACAATTCATGCCTTGCTGGTCCGGTAATCCTGAGACCGCGACTAATAATTTGGAGATATGTTCAAACCACACTGTGGCAGTTTTAAAGTTGCTTATTTAAAAAATAATTAGTAGTTAAAAATCTAGAATCAGTAATAATGAGCAAGAAATGTCAAGATCCAGAATGGTTGGCGTGAAGTGGAGATGGAGTCACTGGAAGGGAGGTTGTCTTGAACAGAACAAAATCTGCTATTCGTCCCAAGTCAAAGGTTTAAGGATAAGGGGAATCTTTTAGGACCGAGATGAGAAAAACATTTTTCACACAGAGAGTGGTGGGTCTCTGGAATTCTCGGCCACAGAAGGTAGTTGAGGCCAGTTCATTGGCTATATTTAAGAGGGAGTTAGATGTGGCCCTTGTTGCTAGAGGGATCAGGGGGTATGGAGGGAAGGCAGGTACGGGATACTGAGTTGGATGATCAGCCATGATCATATTGAATGGCGGTGCAGGCTCGAAGGGCCGAATGGCCTACTCCTGCACCTATTTTCTATGTTTCTATGTTTCTCTGTCAAGCCTGTACGTGACTCCACACAATTGATAATGCGTTGGCCCTGTGGAAATCCACTGCAAGCATTTTAATTCAGTGACAATTAGGATGGACAATAAGTGGAATCATCATTGGCAACGTCCATGCCTTCGCGATGAATTAAAATGTTTTCCAGAGTCAAAAGTCAACAGAGTTTAAGTGTCAAATGTTTCAATGACAGTGGAACAATGAAATTTTACCTTCTAGCAGCAGAACTGGTTTTCAAAACACAATACACGTGGATAACATATAACCAACCACAAATCAATACATTAGTAATCTCAATTTAGTGCAAAAACCCCCAGCAATTTGGACTGTAGCTGCTATTCATGTTCATAAGTGATAGAAGCAGAATTAGGCCATTCGGCCCATCAAATTTACTTCACCATTCAATCAAGGCTGATCTATCCCTCTCCCCTAACCCCATTCTCCTGCCTTCTCCCCATAACCCCTGACACTCGTACTAATCAAGAATCTATCTATCTTTGCCGTAAAAATATCCATTGACTTGGTCTCCACTGCCTTCTGTAGCAGAGAATTCTACCCTTTGACTAAAGAAATTCCACCTTATCTTATTCCTACAGGAATGCCCTTTTATTCTGAGGATATGACCCCTGGTCCTAGACTCTCACACTGGTGGAAACATCCTCTCCACGTCCACTCTATCCAAGCCTTTGGTAGAAACAAAATGCTGGAGAAACTCAGCGGGCGAGGCAGCATCTATGGAGAGAAGGAATTGGGGACGTTTCGGATCGAGACCCATCTTCAGACCCTTCTTAAGCATTTTGTCCCTTCTCTCCATAGACCTGCCTCACCTGCTGAGTTTCTCCAGCATTTTGTGTCTACCTTCGATTTTACCAGCACCTGCGGTTCTTTCTTAAACTAACCAAGTCTTTCACGATTCCCATTTGAATTCTTTCTTCTTGGGCCCTGGGACCACTTGGCTATTCCCTATAATTAGACATACAATGCTGGAGTAACTCAGTGGGTCAGGCAGTATCTGTGGAGAAAAGGAATAGGTGACGTTTCAGGACGGAACCGTTCTTCAGACCCAGATTTTCCCCATAAAGGGAATCTCTGCCTAGAGCAACAAGTCTGTGTCTTTCTTGAGAAAGACACCCAATAAAGCTACGGAAAGGCCTACTGAACCACCATGGCCCAAAAACCCATCAGGCGAGCATGAAATGCTCGGAGAAGGAGAAAGAGGTGCAACGCACGCACGGGCCTTGAACCTGGTGAGACGCAGGAGGAGCCCGGCCAGGACTCACCCCACAGAGCCCAGTCCCTCCACGCACTAGAGTCTCTCAACCCCTGCAGAGTGGTTACTAAGATGGCTGATCCGTGGGCGGTTGCTGCTGGGACGAACAAGTCGGGGCCTGATCAACCCCGGCTGGGTCGCCTGGGCGAGGGTGGCTGATGTTGTGAGACCCGAAACACCCGATGACCCCAGGTCACATCCCTGAGGATGCGTCCCAGCGCATCTAGAAGATGTATATTTTTCACACATGTGTCCGTCCGTAACACTGGCCTTCCAAGTGTTGGGAGATGGGACAGAAGCAAGAAGTTTATTTTCTGAGCTTCCCCAAACAACATGCTGGCGGCCAGCCGTACCAACAGTGAGTGCCGACAAGTTGACTAAGCACCAAGATGTGTTTTCTCCTTAAACAGTTCAAGCAGAACAAAACCAGTTATTTCCAGTTGCCACGGGGGTGAAGCCTACTCATCACATTGCCAAAAGCTGAATCTGATACTGGGGCTGTACCTTTGCGAATGTCTGGGTAAAAGGAACCAGCTGGTCTCCAAACCACAGGCTGCCTCACACTGGGCCGAAACCTTGCATATTCCACCAGACGATCTCCAGATGGGCAAAACCACAGGGCTTTGATGACTGATTTACAGACGCACTTGAAATTGGATCTGTCACGTAGCAGCAGCGTCAAAATCCCTATTCTGCATGTCGACCTCTCGTGTCCCCATCGTCCCTTGCAGCGAAGTAGGACGCTCCAGTGAAACGAGGACGTTTGCAAGAGCTGCAAGGATGCTGGATCTGAAGACATCACTTAGGGATCACAGTGTGGAGCTCTGACTAAGAGTTGTAGAATCCTAGAGTCATATAACAGGGATATAGCGTGGTCACCATGGGCAGGTTAGGCCGAAGGGCCTAAGATGCCTCATCTACCCATATTCCCGATAAATTTGACCCATATTTCACACAAGTGAGTGGTGGGTGTGTGGAGCAAGCTGCCAGAGGAGGTAGTTGAGGCTGGGACTATCCCAACGTTTAAGAAACAGTTAAGGCAGGATATGACAAATATGGAGGGATATGGACCAAAAACAGGCAGGTGGGACTAGTGTAGCTGGGACATGTTGGCTGGTGTGGACAAATTGGGCCGAAGGGCCTGTTTCCACACTGTATCACTCTGATTCCATGACTATATCCCTTTCCTATCTGTCTTCGTGACCAACTGTCTTATATCTCTTCCCATAACTGGACAAAGCAATTTCTTATTCTCTCAGGATTTGCAGGAAACCATTTCTGTTCTTGGATATATTTTCACTCAAAGAATGGTCATCGTGCGTTTCCATTTGACTGGTATGGAAAGGGTGATGCTTGTGGAAGTGTTGTCCGTTACTGTGGAAGCACGGCACCACATTGAGACTTGTGGACTCTCCATTGGGGCTCTGTGATCAGAAGGAACTGCAGGTGCTGGCTTACAGCAAAGAGAGACACAAAATGCCAGAGTAACTCATCGGGTCAGGCAGCATCTCTGGAGAACATGGATAGGTGAAGTTTTGGATCGGGTGGGAAGGAGGGTTCCAACCCAAAGTGTGACCTATCCATGTTCTCCAGGTTCTCAGCTGCCTGACCCACTGAGTTGCCTCAGCACTTTGTGTCTTCCTCTATTACTGTTTATGTGATTTAATGTTTGTGAAGTGTAACATTGTTATGTGTTCCCCCTGGTTTAAACCCCCTTGTAAAGAGACAAATTGTTCTTTAACAGAAGCAACTGAGACATCTGTATTGGTCTAGTGCCAGGACGATCTTGGTCTTGGGGAGCTGTTCCGGTTCTGTTGTGTCGGTCAGTACCCAACGAGCTCTTGTAAAATGTTAAAGAAGGAACTGCAGATGCTGGAGAATCGAGGGTTACACAAAAAGCTGGAGAAACTCAGCGGTTGCAGCAGCATCTAAGGAGCGAAGGAGATAGGCGACGTTTCGGGTCGAGACCCTTCTTCAGCCCCTTCTTCCGTCTGGGTCTGAAACAGAAACCCAGTTTCCGTCGCCTATCTCCTTCGCTCCTTAGATGCTGCTGCACCCGCTGAGTTTGTCCAGCTTTTTGTGTAACTCCCGAGCTCTTGTAAAACCTCTCTTTCCCTCCCCAAATCATGTACACTGGATGGTGTGGACTCAGTGGGCCAAAGGCCCCATAGCAGAACCATCCACATCGCGGGGCTGGAAACTGGAAGTATCCTGAGCTAATTCTGCTACCACCATCATCAACTGCGACAAGTGATGGCTCCCACTGATTGTCGCCGGAAGCTCGCGTCCTTTTCAGGATGGACGATGACAGTGATGCCAACATTTGTAACAAGATGGACACGAAAAGAAGAAGAAGAAGTGGGCCTGCTTCCACATTAATGCCACCCGACACACACAGGGGACAATTTTTACATTTATACCAAGCCAATTAACCTACAAACCTGTACGTCTTTTAGAATGTGGGAGAAGACCGAAGTTCTCAGAGAAAACCCAATGCAGGTCAGGAGGAGAACGTACAAAGTCTGTACAGACAAGCACCCGTAGTTGGGATCGAACCCGGGACTTTGGCGCTGTATTCACAGTGAGGCAGCAACTCTACCGCTGCGCCACCGCTCCGCTCACTCTCGCAGGTGGGCGGATGCCAATCTCACCCATGAAAACAATCACTTGAAAAATGTGATTGTGTTTTACAATTCACTTCAAAGCTGCTCGAGAATTCCAGGGCCGTGCTTATTTCCCAGAAGACCATCATAGCAGCAGGGGGAGGAATTCTACAGCCCGCGGACATCCTGGCCAGTAGCTCGCAGGTGAAATTAATGAATAACCAAGAGCAAAATCATAATGGGAAATGAGTTCTATAATTCAATTATGTTTTTTTAATGAATTCTCCAGTCGTGCCATTAAATCGGAAACATCCATGAAACTACGATTCAATTTTAGCCCGAACGCCGGAGTAATTTTTTATTCTCGCTAAATGATTTTTCTATTAGTTCATAAGTTGTAGGATCAGGATTAGGCCATTCGGCCCATCAAGTCTAATCTGCCTTTCATTCATGGTTGACCCTGGGTAGAACAGTAGCGTTGCTGCCTTACAGCGCCAGAGGGTGCTGTCGGGTGCTCCAGGGTGCTGTCTGTATGGAGTTTGTAAGTTCTCCCCGGGACCTCGTGGGTTTTCACCGGGTGCTCCGGTTTTCTACCACACAAATGTACAGGTTTTTAGGTTAATTGGCTTTGGTAAAGATTGAAGATTTCCCCTCGAGTGTAGAATAGCACTAGAGTACGGGGATCGCTGGTCGGCACGGACTCAGTGGGCCGAATGGCCTGTTTTCAGGTTATACTCTAAACTAAACTTAGATGGGCCATCTTAGGCGGCACGGACAATTTGGGCAGAGTTAGGCCGCGTTACTCTTATGACTCCCAATTTTCACACAAAGTGTGGTGGGTGTATGGAACGAGCTGCCAGAGGAGGTATAACCATATAACCATATAATCATATAACAATTACAGCTGAGAAACAGGCCTTCTTGGCCCTTCCAGTCTGTGCCGACCATTTATTTTCCCCAAAGGTAGTTGAGGCAGGGACTATCACAATGTTTCAGAAACAGTTAAGCAGGTACATGAATCAGACAGGTTTTGAGGGATATGGGCCAAACACAGGCAGGTGGGACTAGTGTAGATGGGACATGTTGGTCAAGTTGGGCCAAAGGGCCTGTTTCCGTGCCATATGACTCTAGGACTGCTGATCATGTCAGTGAAGAATTGCTCTTGTAAACGGAATGTAATTATAGATTCAGTTCACACTGTGCCTGGTTTATTTAAGACCAGAGGCTGTGGAGACAGTGAACTCACAGTCTAACATTCCATTACATTAAAGACCATATGGTAAATCACCCTGTTTTCTTTGTGCATTAATGGTCATTTATTCATCCTTGAGATGCCAGGGCAGCTCCAAGGTTGGCATTTATTGCGTCCCATTTATTGCAAAGTCCACCGAGTAGGTGTTGAGTGGGGCTCAAGAGAATCGTGAATGATGGACGAAGATAGACACAAAAAGCTGGAGTGACTCAGGGGGTCAGACGGCATCTCTGGAGAAAATGCAACGACACAGCTCTGCCCAAATGGTTCAGCAGGAGTGTGCAGGAAGGAACTGCAGATGCTGGTTTCAACCAAAGATAGACACAAAAAGCTGGAGTCTGAAGCTTCAGTCTGAGTAACGGTCTCGACCCGAAGCGTCACCCGTTCCTTCTCTCCAGAGACACTACCTGTCCCGCTGAGATACTCCAGCTTTTTGTGCCTATCTTCAGCTCGGTGAGGACGACAGTTTTCCCAACCTTAAAGGACATTAATGATTGGTCGTAATGTGTAGGAAGGAACTGCAGATGCTGGCTTCAAAAAAGATGGAGTGCCTCAGCGGATCAGACAGCATCTCTGGAGAAAAGGAATAGGTGAATGCTTTGGGTTGAAGCCTTTCCCCAGACTGAAGAAGGGTCTCGACCCGAAACATCACAATAGACAATAGACAATAGGTGCAGGAGTAGGCCATTCGGCCATTCAATGTGATCATGGCTGATCATCCCCAATCAGTACCCCGTTCCTACCTTCTCTCCATATCCCTTAACTCCGCTATCCCTAAGAGCTCTATCTAACTATCTCTCGAAAGCATCCAGAGAACCAGCCTCCACTGCCCTCTGAGGCAGAGAATTCCACACACTCACATCTCTCTGTGTGGAAAAAGTTTTTCCTCATCTCCGTCCCAAATGGCTTAAATCACCTATTCCTTTCCTCCCAGAGAAGCTGTCTGACCCGCTGAGTTACTCCAGATTTTGGTGCCAATTAATGATCAGTCGTTCTTTAACTGCAGTCCAACAGCCTCAAATCCCCTTCTGCTGAAACGGCCCTTTGTAACTTTTTTTTAATGAGATTTGAATGCAACTTTTCAGATAGGGGATGTGAACTCTTGTTCCACTCAATAATTCATCCAGATCACGAGTTTGTTAATAAGCCATGCGTCATCCTTAACAAGCTTCAATAAAAAATAGGAAATTGATGCGAGCGTATGAATAATTTACAAATGATTCAAGTCAGTTGCTTTGAATCAAGTGATAGTGTTTCTTTTTTCTTGGTTTCCAGAGGACTCAAAGCCCTGTCCCACGGTACGAGTTCATTCCAAGAGTTCTCCCCGAGTTTGCCCTGATTCGAACTCGGAGATTTACGGTAATGACCGCTCGTAGGTACTCGGGGGTCTCGTGGACATTTTTCAACATGTCTTCCTGTGCTTACCTGCCGTTAGCGAGTCTTCCCGAGTACCCGTCGTTTGCGTTACGAGCCGCTAAGAGACGTCCCCGAGCTCCGACGTACCCGCTACGTTCATTCTCCGTGCTTACCGCGAGTTTGAGTTTTTTTAAAACTCGGGAGAGCTCTTGGAACAGGGCCAATAGTCTGGTTGTTGAGTATGTTTTAGGGTTTGCCATTCAGCATGGCCTCACACACTGGGAATTTCCAATGGGCATGTTTGTTAGATATAGACACAAAAAGCTGGAGTAACTCAGAGAAAAGGAATGAATAGGCGACGTTTCGGGTCGAGACCCTTCTTCAGACTGCGAGTCAGGGGAGAGGGAAATGAGGGGTGTTGACGGTGACATAGATAGAACAAATGAATGAAAGATGTACAAAAAGTAACAATGATCAACGAAAGGGGAAGTCCACACGGTCCATTGTTATTCAGTCCAGTTATGCCTACTTTGCAAACGTTCTCCTCCTCTCTCCGATGAGAGTGCCATCTATATCTCTCATTTCCCTCTCCCCTGACTCTGTCTGAAGAAGGGTCTCGGCCCGAAACGTCACCTATTCCTTTTCTCCAGAGATGGGGCCTGCCCCGCTGAGTTACTGCAGCCTTTTGTGTCTATCTTCGGTATAAGCCAGCGTCAGCAGTTCCTTCCTTGACATCTCATGCTTTATGTAAGGTAGCAGTCATTAATAATCACCAAAGGTTTTCAATGCCGTCCACTGGGTCCGGAATTGTTTATTTGGAGTCGTTTGTCTTTGACCTGGAAGTAGTTACTATAACGATACGTGACCCCGCAGGGTGAAGGGTGGCTTGTGGGCCGACATGGTTCAGATTTATTACAGCTCGATGGCTTGTGTCTGTGTCTCCGAGGCATGTGGAACCAATCACAGGAACATGTGGGCCCTGGACAACACACCGAATAAACACATCAAGCCATGTCTTCAGGAAGCCAGGAGTCACGGGCTATTCTTTACTCAGCGGCCCTCAGATACATCGGGTCAACGGCTCGCAGCCTTTGAGAATGAAAGCCCCGCTTGTTCGCACTGGGTTCGCACGCAGGCAGCTAAATACAAACAAACACCGCCCAATGACATCACTGGCCGCCTCTTAAAGGGAGTTGAAGCAATCCCATGAAGTCCCAACGACTGTCCACAGTCCCCTCGCGCGTGCCTAGTATATTTTCATTCAACCTTTCTCAGTAAAATTAGATATTAACAGCAGAGCCGCTACTTCACAGATCCGGTTCAATCCTGACCTCGGGTGCTCTCCGTGTGGAGTTTGCACGTTCTCCCCGTGACCATGTGGATTTTTGCCATAAACCTATGCCATCTCGTCTTGGACATTACTTCCCTGGGAAAAAGGTTCTGACTGTCCACCCTATCTACGCCTCCCATTATCTTACATACTTCTACAGATCTCCCCTCAGCCTACCACACTCCAGAGAAAACAATCCAAGTTTCACAAAGTTCACCTTCGCAAGTTATTGGACTAGAATTAGGCCACTCGGCCCATCGAGTCCACTCCACCATTCAATCATTGGCTGATCTCTGCCTCCTCATCCCATTTTCCTGCCTTCACCCCGTAACCCTTGACACCCATTCTGTCTAACCTCTCCTTGTAAACATAGAAACATAGAAATTAAGTGCAGGAGTAGGCCATTCGGCCCTTCGAGCTTGCATCGCCATTCAATATGATCATGGCTGATCATCCAACTCAGTATCCCGTACCTGCCTCCTCTCCATACCCTCTGATCCCCTTAGCCACAAAGGCCACATCTAACTCCCTCTTAAATATAGCAAATGAACTGGCCTCAACTACCCTCTGTGGCAGAGAGTTCCAGAGACTCACCACTCTCTGTGTGAAAAAAGTCCTTCTCATCTTGGTCCTCAAGGATTTCCCCCTTATCCTTAAGTTGGAATAGAGGCTAATAGCCTCTATTCCAGGCAGCATCCGGGTAAACCTCACCTGCACCCTCTCCAAAGACTCCACATCCTTCCTGTAATGAGTAAGTAAGTAAGTAAGTTTATTGGCCAAGTATTCACATACAAGGAATTTGCCTTGGTGCTCCGCCCGTAATGAGGGTTACCAGAAATGCAAGCAGTGCTCTGCGTGCGGCCTGCACAAAGTCCGACAGAGCTGGGGACAAAGTCCGACAACAATTACGTCAAAATATGGTGACTTGTGCACGTGTAAATTATGCAAAAAGAATTTCACTGTGTAGTGGATACATGACAAGAAAGAACCATGGAACTGCACGTGACTTAGAGAGATGGGATTTAGAAAGATGAAAGGGGATCTTATTGAAACATATAAGATTATTGAGGGATTGGACACGCTAGAGGCAGGAAGCATGTTCCCGACATTGGGGGAGTCCAGAACCTGGGGCCACAGTTTAAGAATAAGGGGTAGGCCATTTAGAACAGACATGAGGAAAAACCTTTTCACCCAGAGAGTTGTGAATCTGTGGAATTCTCTGCCTCAGGAGGCAGTGGAGGCCAATTCTCTGGTTGCGTTCAAGAGAGAGTTAGATAGAGCTCTTAAAGATAGCGGAGTCAGGGGATATGGTGAGCAGGCAGGAACAGGGTACTGATTGTGGATGATCAGTCATGATCACAGTGAATGGTGGTGCTGGCTCAAAGGGCCGAATGGCTTACTCCTACACCTATTGTCTATTTCTGACTCTGCTACTCAATGCTCAGACCTGCGAATGAATGCACACCATACGCCCAGTGCGATTCAGAATCAATTTCAAGCTCCTCCTTTATGTATACAAAGACCTTAATGGGCTTTCCCCCACCTACATCCAAAATCTGCTAACCCACCATTCTACTAGAGGTGCCTCAGGTCGGCCGACTTGGGGCTGCTGGCTATCCCGCGGTCCAGGCATAAGCTCAGGGGCGACCGCGCTTTTGCGATTGCTGCTCCTAGACTGTGGAACAGGATCCCTCTCCTCATCAGAACTGCCCCCTCCATCGACTCCTTTAAGTCTAGACTTAAAACTTATTTCTACTCACTAGCGTTTCTTGAGGTCCTGTGAGGGAGCGCTGTATGTATGTATTGTTAGATCTATGTAGCACATTAGGACCTGCACTGATGTAAAGCACTTTGGTCAACGAGAGTTGTTTTTTAAATGTGCTATAGAAATAAAACTGACTTGACTTGACTTCACCACTTTATCTCATTGCGTTGCCCCTTTCAGGGAGCTAAGTACTTACACCCAAAAATCCATCTGTAGGTCAATGCTGGTGATCACAATGTAGTAAATCCTTTGCATTTATTTGGGCCGTGTGACTCGAGCATCAGTTTAGTTTCAAAGAGTTAAAGAAGGAACTGCAGATGCTGGAGAATCGTGGGTTACACAAAAAGCTGGAGAAACTCAGCGGGTGCAGCAGCATCTAAGGAGTGAAGGAGATAGGCGACGTTTCGTGTCGAGACCCTTCTTCCCGCTGAGTTTCTCCAGCTTTTTGTGTAACCATTAGTTTAGTTGTAGTTTTAATTTAGAGATACAGCACGGAAACAGGCCCTTCAGCCCGCCGAGTCCGCGCCGACCAGCGATCCCCATGCACCATACACTATCCTACACACTAGAGACAATTTACAATTTTTACCTCAGCCAATTAACCTGCAAACCTGTACATCGTTGAGGTGTAGGAAGAAACCGGGGCACCTGGAGAAAACCCACGCAGGTCACGGGGAGAATGTACGGACAGCACCCATAGTCAGGATCGAACCTGGGACTGTGGCACTGTGAGTGCAGCAACCCTACCGCTGCGCCACCCCTGAGGATAATACTCGGGGGCATTTGACGATAAGTTTAAAACGGCTTCAATTCGCAGGTCTGGTAATTGAAAGTGGCAACTCCTGTGTAAACTTCCAGACACTGCCGACAGAGCAGGGAAAGAAATAAATTCCAATCTGTCCAATCATCCTGTGCTTCCGGGAGACAATAAATATAAAGGGGCAAGAGAGGAAGGCAGATGTGAATATAAACCAGACTGATTTACAACAATGAATTTTAATCAACTGGGACTTTTGTGGGGCTTTAACCCAACCACAGAACTAAAAGGGCTCTACAAGGAACAGGACCTGTGGAGTCACGGCAGGTCACTGTCTCCTGCTATGTTGTCAGCAAGCTTTGTCAGTGACTCTAACCAGAGCATTAGAACTAGTTAATATGTGTGTGTTGAAGCTTAAAATGAGCATACTGGAGCAGTGAACAGGAAACAAGGTCAATTATCTGATGGGTAAACCCTCACTTACGTAAGCAATTCTTTAAGCCTGCTGTTTTATGACCGAGTTGCACGTCTCGCTAGCCATGCGCTTCTGCCCTCACATGCAGCCATGTCCGCTATACACTCACCTATTCTCCTGCATGCCTCCATGCCGGAACTAACCCCTGTGGTCTCCACTTCGGGCCTCCCCATGTGGTGTCTGCCTCAGAGTTCCAACGTGGTCTCCATGCTGGAGCACCTCCCGTGGTCTCCGCGTTGGAGCTCCCCTGTGGTGTTTGCTTCAGAGTTCCAATGTGGTCTCCACATCGGAGCTCCCCCCGTAGTCTCCACGCCGGAGCTCCATCCGTGGTCTCCATGTTGGAGCTCCCACCATGGTCTCCACGCTGGAGCTCCCCGTGTAGTCAAGTTGGGCCTCCCCTGTGGTGTCCGCCTCAGAGTTCCAATGTGGTCTCCACCTCGGAGCTCCCCCCGTAGTCTCCACATGGAGCTCGCCTGTGGTGTCCACCTCAGAACTCCAATGTGGCCTTTGCGCCGAATAATAAATTTACCCGTGCGCAGTAGTACTTTGTGTCTGATTTCCGTAACATCTGACATACGTGAGGGTCTGCGGGACGTAACCCGGGAAGTGTCTGTAAATTCATTTGGTCTGTTGTCCCCCGTTGGAATCTGTAACTGGAAGCTTACACTTTGATCTAAACCGTGGAGTGTCCGGTCCAAGCTATCAAATTAATAATTATTTAGTTGGAAAACGTAAATACCATCGCATCTAAGCTACTTGCTCTTTGCACTGGTACAATATGGCCAAATATTCCTCAGGAACGCAGCTTAATGAACGCCTGACCCAATGTAACAACACGGGAAGAGTAGCGATCTCAAGAGACTTTTGCTCTCAAAATGGTTCCATTTAAATGAATTGGGGTGTGATGTGGTATGAGTGATGGTACCATGCGTGACGGCTTCTGATATGACTTTGTGAATGGCACCGATAGATTAAAGCAATCACACATGCACAGTGATTGGAAATGCAAGGGTGTTTCGAGGGAGAGGCAGTAATTACACATCTCCAACCACTGAAGGATGGGTGGACGTGGAGAGCCTTTGCAAAGGGTAAAATGTTCCCAATCAGGAAAAATGTTCCCCATGTTGGGGGAGTCCAGAACCGAGGGTCACAGTTTAGGAATAAGGGGTAGGCCATTTAGGACTGAGATGAGGAAAAACGTTTTCACCCAGAGAGTTGTGAATCTGTGGAATTCTCCGCCACAGAAGGCAGTGGAGGCTAACTCACTGGATGTTTTCAAGAGAGAGTGAGATTTAGCTTTTAGAGCTAAAGGAATCAAGGGATATGGGGGAAAAGCAGGAACGGGGGAACTGATTGTGGATGATCAGCCATGATCACATTGAATGGCGGTGCTGGCTCGAAGGGGCTGAATGGCCTACTCCTGCACCTATGTTTCTATGTTTCTATGGTGCGGAAGAAGATTACCAGATGATCTGTAGTTTAGTTTAGAAATACTGTGCAAAAACAGGTCCTTCAGCCCACTGAGTCCGTGCCGACCAGCGATCCCCGCTCATTAATATTTTCCTACACACACTCGGGACAATTTCTCAATTTTACCAAAGCTAATTGACCTACCTTATAGAAACTTTAAAAATTCTTAAGAGGTTGGACAGGCTAGATGCAGGAAGGTTGTTCCCGATGTTGGGGAGGTCCAGGACAAGGGGTCACAGCTTAAGGATAAGGGGGAAATCCTTTAGGACTGAGATGAGAAGGACTTTTTTCACACAGAGAGTGGTGGGTCTCTGGAACTCTCTGCCACAGAGGGTAGTTGAGGCCTGTTCATTGGCTACATTTAAGAGGGAGTTAGATGTGGCCCTTGTGGCTAAGGGGATCAGAGGGTATGGAGAGAAGGCAGGTACGGGATACTGAGTTGGATGATCAGCCATGATCATATTGAATGGCGGTGCAGGCTCGAAGGGCCGAATGGCCTACTCCTGCACCTAATTTCTATGCTTCTATGTTTCTACAAACCTGGAGTGTGGGAGGAAAGCGGAGATCTTGGGAAAAGCCATGCTGTGTAAGAAGGAACTGCAGATGCGGGTTTACACTCAAGATAGACACAAAATGCTGGAGCAACGGAGCGGGTCAGGCAGCATCTCTGGAGAAAAGGAATAGATGACATTTCGGGTCGAGACCCTTCTTCAGACCGAATTTTTTTCCCCTTCTTCTTAATCGTTCAAAGTGTTTTTGAGCTGAGTGATAGTAAATAATAGGTGCAACTTGCATTTATGGACCTCTGAAATAGTAGAGTCCTCCCCGGAGACTTATCAAAGCCTTTTATGTGCCACAGTTTGTAAAGGGAAAGAAAATCAGAGCAGTTGAACAGATAATTTAAGACTTTTCACAAAATAAATCAATAGTGTTTCCCTGAATGGTTCAGTCAATAAAAACACGGACTGGTGTTACAATAGGCTGAGGATAATTCCTTCTCTTATTTTAAAATACAATTAAAGCTTATGAGACTGATATTTGAGGGAATTTGATATTTTGCCAAGTGATTTGTCTACAAGACATTCACTGCTCTACAGAGGAATTGACTGCTCGTGAAATGTTCAAATATAGTTGATGACTCAGTCTGATTGTATTTCAGTCCAATTTTCTTCATGTGTTTGAAAGCTGAGGGATCAGTGTGGGTCTAGGAAGGAACTGCAGATGCTGGTTTACACTGAAGATATGACACGAAAAGCTGGAGTAACTCAGCAGGACAGGCAGCATCTCTGGAGAGAAGGAATAGGTGATGTTTCGGATCGAGACCCTTCTTCAGGCTGAGAGCCCAGGGAGAGGAAAACGAGAGATATAGACGGTGATGAAAGGAGATATAGAACAAATGAAGAAGGGTCTCGTCCCGAAACGTCACCTATTCCTTCGCCCCATAGATGCTGCCCCACCCACTGAATGAAATATATGCAGAAAAGTAACAATGATAAAGGAAACAGGCCATTGTTAGCTGCGGCCTAGGTGAAAACGAGTATAGATAATGATTTTGTATTGAATTCTAACTTCAAGTAACCTCGGCATTCCCTCTCTCTACCCCTCCCCCACCCAAGTTGCACCAGCTTCACGATTTCACCGTACGAACACACAGCTAACAATGTCTGAAGAAGGGTTTCGGCCCGAAACGTTGCCTATCTGCTTCGCTCCAATGGTGCTGCTGCACCCTCTGAGTTTCTCCAGCATTTTGTGTACACACAGTTAACAATGACCTGTTTCCTTTATCATTTTTACTATTTTACTTATCATGCATTCATTGTTCTTTATCTCTCTACATCATCGTCTATATCTCTCGTTTTCCTTTTCCCTAACTAGTCTTGAGACGGGCAGCACAACTAAACTAAACTATACATACTCGCAGCAGCACAACTAAACTAACCTAAACAGGTCTGAAGAAGGGTCTCGACCCGAAACATCACCCATTCCTTCTCTCCAGAGATGCTGCCCGTCCCGTTGAGTAACTCCAGCTTTTTGTGTCTATCTACAGACAATGAGATTCAACAAGACAACTTTGAAGCTTTGAGTGGCGGAGGGCTGGAGGGGGAGGGAATGCAAGGGTTACTTGAAGTTAGAGTACTAAGTTCCACTCTCCTTCTCTGACTAAGGATGCATTTGCATTAAAAAGGGTGCAATATGGGTCAGTGCACTGAAGGTCAAACATGACTCACTGCATCAAACTCGGAGTCAGAAGGGTGTGGATTCTATTAAATTCTTCTGGATTCATCTGTAAAGCAGTGATTGTCTTGTGGACAAATTTAATGGGAACCCGAGTAGCAACTTTTTCACACAGAGGGTGGTGGGTGTATGGAACGAGCTGCCGGAGGAGGTAGTCGAGGCAGGGACTATTGCAACATTTGAGAAACATTTAGACAGGTGTATGGTTAGGACAGGTTTAGAGGGCCACATATAGGCAGATGGGACTAGTGTAGATGGGGCATGTTGGTTGGTGTGAGCAAGTTGGGCTGAAGGGCCTGTTTCCACACTGTGTGACTCTATCAGTCGTAGAACCGATAATTTTCTGCAAAAGAATGGGGTGGCACAGTGATGCAGTGGGAAGACCTGCTCGCACTATCCTACACACGAGGGACATTTTTCAATTTTAACATATCTAATGAACCTACAAACCGGCATGTCATTGGATTGTGGGCGGAAACCGGAGCTCCCGGAGAAAATCCACGCAGTCATGGGGAGGGCGTACAAATTCCATACAGACAGCACCCGTAGTCAGGATTGAACCCGGATCTCTGGCGCAGTATTCACTGGAGTTTAGAAGGATGAGAGGGGATCTTATAAAAACATATAAAATTATAAAAGGACTGGACAAGCTAGATGCAGGAAAAATGTTCCCAATGTTGGGCGAGTCCAGAACCAGGGGCCACAGTCTTAGAATAAAGGGGAGGTCATTTAAGACTGAGGTGAGAAAAAACTTTTTTACCGAGAGAGTTGTGAATTTATGGAATTCCCTGCCACAGAGGGCAGTGGAGGCCAAGTCACTGGATGGATTTAAGAGAGAGTTAGATAGAGCTCTAGGGGCTAGTGGAGTCAAGGGATATGGGGAGAAGGCAGGCACAGGTTATTGATAGGGGACGATCAGCCATGATCACAATGAATGGCGTTGCTGGCTCGAAGGGCCGAATGGCCTCCTCCTGCACCTGTTTCCTGTGTCTATGTCTATGTAAGGCAGCAACTCTACCGCTGAGACACCATGCCTATGTACATGTGACTATAAATTATCATCGAATTATGGAATCATTCAATGTGTTCCCTTATTTCTTGTTAATCCAAGGCGGGGAAACAAACCTCTCAACATCCACTCTGTCAAATCTACCTGAGCACTTGGAAGAAACATTGGGCCGGACATTCATAGAAACATAGAAAATAAGAGCAATAGGCCATTCGGCCCTTCAAGCCAGCACCGCCATTCAATACGATCATGGCAGTACCCCGTTCCTGCTTTCTCCCCATACCCCTTGATTCTGTTAGCCCTAAGAGCTATATCTAACTCTCTCGTGAATACATCCAGTGAATTGGCCTCCACTGCCTTCTGTGGCAGAGAATTCCACAGATTCACAACTCTCTGGGTGAAGACGTTTTTACTCAATGCCCCGTACAAGTAGCAGCCTTGTGGCAGAGCAGTGGGGAGAGACGGCTGCACTGGAGGGGGATGGTGAGAGACGGTGGGAACTGTGGTATTATGAACAAGATCATTTTGCCCTGGCCTCTCCAGCAGAGAGACAACTATTTTTACCCATTTCTAACCATGCAGCGGTCAAAGTAATTACTCACTGTAGCAGATAGTTCATGTGTCTCGAACAAGCACCAGTAAAGTGTCTGCTTAAAAATTAGCAGTTCAACTGTTATTAGCCTACATTAGATTAATAGCTTGCCTGAGGTTCGCAAGATCGTCGACGCCAACTGTGTGCGGCTCCGTGTAAATTACATATTAAAATAAATATGGTTCAATTCTTTAATGAAGAGTTACATATTTCAGTGATTTCGCTCCTGGCATCGTGTGAAGTGTGGGTAAGTGTTCAGTTCTGACAGGGAGAATTATACCTGTTGTAACACTTCTGCGGGTCTTGATCAACAGAGTAAAGAGCGAGTTGTCCAGTGAAATCCGTGACCGGAGGTGGATAAGATTCAACTGATCAGGTACAGCTAGGAAACAGGCCCTTCGGCCCACCGAGTCCGTGCCGACCAGCGCTCAACCGGTACACTAACAGCACCGTACGCATTCCGGACAATTGACAATTACACCAAAGCCTATTAACCGACAAGCCTGGAGTTTGGGCAGGAAACCGGAGCACCCGGAGAAAACCCACGTGGTCACAGGGAGAACGTACAAATTCCGTACAGACCGATCCCGTAGTTGGGATCGAACCCGGGTCTCTGGCGCTGTGAGGCAGCAACTCTACCGCTGCGCCTCCATTTCCACCTTAGTCTCTGTGAAAGTAAAGGGCCTGTCCAACTTACGTGTCCTTGGCACGCACATTACGCGACCACATGTTCGCGTTGAGTCGCGATAGTCCCGCGAAGGTCGGGCGCGATTACATGCGTACGCACAGCCGTCTGGAGCGCGTGACGTATTTGAAGATGGACACCAAATGCTGGAGTACCTCAGCGGGACCGGCAGCATCTCTGGAGAGAAGCAATGGGTGACGTCTCGGGTCGAGACTCTTCTTCAGTCTGAAAAGAAGGGTCTTGACCTGAAGCGTCACCCATTCCTTCTCTCCAGAGATGCTGCCGGTCCCGCTGAGTTACTCCTGCATTTTATGTCTATCTTCAATTTTCTTGGCCCCGCTCTGGGAGTAGAAGTGGGGGCGGATCCGGACCGCAACGGCCGTGAGCCCCAGGCCGAGCTCGGCGATCGTTTGCCTGCTTCTGCTGCTGTTGGAGGTGAGACGTTGCATCACGCCAGGGTCTTGGGCCTGTCCCACTTTGGCCGTCAGTTACGCGACAGGCCGTTGGCGCGCGAAGATTTCATTCACTACAAAAATTTCGGAGCCCCGCACGATGTCGCGCACAACTACATACCCCTCGGCACTTCTAAGAGGGACTGGCTCCGCGTGGCCATACGATGCCCGTGCGCCTAAACGCGACCACGAGGTCGCCTAATTTGCGTGCCAAGGACACGTATGTGGGACAGGCCCTTAATGCTATACATGCAACATGTGTAAGAAGGAACTGCAGATGCTGGTTTAAACCAAAGATAGGCACAAAAAGCTGGAGTAACTCAGCGGGACAGGCAGCATCTCTGGAGAGAAGGAATGGGTGACGTTTCGGGTCGAGACCCTTCTTCAGAACACCTATAACACCATGTTCTGCACTCTGGTATTTTACTCTTTGCACGACTCATTGTACAAGTGTGTAGCGTGACTGTACTCAGGAAGAGGATTCGGGAGGACATCAGTAAAGGAAGAAGGCAATGGAAGGAATTAAAATTATCCAAGGTTATTCTCGGGCTACAAAGACGGAATTGGACTTAGCAAAGAGTAAAATTACACTGCACTCATTCAACTTCCTTGGCCTGTTAGGATCACTTTTCTGAGCTTGGTTTGGGGCCATTTGTCTTCGCTACAATCAACATCCTCTCTGCCATTCTCCGTGAAAAGTAACGTCCTTTCTCTGAAATGCAAGCAAAGCTTTGATGTGCATAGCTGGAGTGTGTTATTTTGGACCATTTCCCCTTCTCGGTTTCATTCTATTGTCCAACACACATAACTATATCCTGTTTTCCTCGGGGGGTATTCAGGGCTGGGCTTCTACGAGCCGATCCATTCGCCCAACCTGTGTCCCCACCAACTCGCCCAAGAGACGGTGATGGCGGACTTGGATCTCCATTGAAACTCACTGACCCGGGTTCTCCTACCAACAACTAGAGAGCAGTCCTGAGCTACTACCATATGGTACAATACAACTTAATTTATCCCTTGAGGGAAATTGATCTGCCAACAGTCATAAAAAAAAACAAATCCATGAAATATGAAATTAAAGTGTTGAGTGGAAAGGATTGGGGATGTGCAAAGATTGGGGGTGGGGGTGTCAGTCTCAGTCTACCCCACAACAGAAGGGGGAGGGGTTGTACAGTTTGATAGCCACAGGGAAAAAGGATCTCCTGTGGCGTTCTGTCCTACATCTTGGTGCAACCAGTCTGTTGCTCCTTAGGTTAACCAATATGCTGCTATCCACCTCATTGGAGACCCTTGGACTATCTTTGATCACACTTTCCCGGACTTTATCTTGCATTAAACGTTATTCATGCTGTTCCCTTTATCATGTGTTTGTATTCTGTGGATAGCTCTATTGTAATCATGTATTGTCTTTCCGCTGACTGGTAAAGCCTTTCACTGTATCTCAGTACACGTGACAAGAAACTAAACTCAAACACACTACTGATCCCTTGTGGTATTTTAATAAACTGTAAAAGTTAATTAATTCTGAGGTGATGTTTTGTAAGCAAGAGGCCAGTTTAGTTAATCTGTTTAGTTTATGTGCAGGAAAGAACAGCAGATGCTGGTTTAAATCGAAGGTAGACTCAAAATGCTGGAGTAACTCAGCGGGGAAATAAATGGTCGGCACGGACTGGAAGGGCCGAGAAGGCCTGTTTCCGTGCTGTAATTTGTTATATGGTTTGTTATATGGTTATATGGGACAGGCAGCATCTCTGGAGAGAAGGAATGGTTGATGTTTCAGGTCGAGACCCTTCTTCAGACCTGTTTAGGTTAGTTTAGTTAAGTTTAGTGTAGTTTTGCTGCTGCGAGTATGTATTTCAATGTTCCATTTCTGGACACATGACAATAAAAGGCTCTTGACTGTCTAAGCCGTGCGTGCGGTGAGTGAATCCCAGGGACCCATCACCCGAGGACCGGCCCGGTAGACCCGACACACCCACCAAAGACCAGGGATCCGCCCGCAGTGGACGGTGGGCCCCACACGCCTGCCGCGGACGGAAGCCCCCCGCTGCGGACCGGAAACCCACCCGGATGACCCCGCTCGCCCGCCCAGAGTGGTGGGAGCCAGTCGGAGGGCCGGTAAGTGGACTGGCTGCGGGAGGGAGAGGTTGCACGACCTCGATGGTAGGGGAGGCCGCTGGAGGCCCTGCAGTAGCCTGGGGCTCGTCTAGACCCGGCACCGCTCCAATAAATCTTAAAACCATAAGTGAATGGAGCAGAATTAGGCCATTCGGCCCATCACCTCTACTCCGCCATTCAATCATGGCTGATCTATTTCTCCCTCCTAACCACATTCTCCTGCCTTTTCCCCATAACCTCTGACACCCGTACTAATCAAGAATCTATCTATCTCCGCCTTAAATATATCCATTCAAATATATCCAGCCTTCTGTGGTAATGAATTCCACAGATTCACCACCCTCTCACTAAAGAAATTCCTCTTCCTCTCTTTCCTAAAAGAACGTTCTTTAATTCTAAGGCTATGACCTCTTGTACTAGACTTTTCCACTAGTGGAAACACCCTCTCAACTTCCACTCTATCCAAGCCTTCACTATTCTGCACTTCTCAATGAGGTCCCCCCTCATTTGTCTAAACTCCAGCAAGTACAGGCCCAGTGCAGTCAAACACTCTAACAGGCCGAGCATGTTGACCGCGCACGGCCTACAGCGGTGGTGCTGCGGCCGAGGGCACCACGGTAACGGCTGGCCAGGCCGGGACCGACATCTTGATGAACGGCCGCCGGCATTATATGTAAAATGAGTTTCACTATGTAACGTTGAATTGCGTATGTGACAATAAATAATCTTGGGACCATTGAAGCAACTGAGGGGGTCTCTCTCCCTCGTGGCTGAACCCTCGCGGCCCGGTTGACCGATGTTGTGGAAGAGCAGAATTACCATCGTTAGAGAGACACTGTCCATTAACTCAGGCCGCCTTAAAGATTATGTTATTTCAACTGTGAATGTAATTGCAGCTTCCATCACGGTTACTAATTCCTTGAATCCATATCCTCGAAACCAAAGATTCAGTCTGCGCATGGTGGGTGGATGAGTGGGAGCCCCTGTTAAAGGACCATTCTCTTTGGTGGGAAGGGTGCGGGAGAAATCGTGTTTTTTTGGTTACAAATTACACTTGAAATTGCACTTCAAGTGCATCAGCCTGTTGAGCCAGTAAAAATGGCATGGTTCCTGAAACTTCCACCAACCTTTAAACAAAATCTAACAAAATGAACTCATAAAGCCCTTTTAAACAGGAACTTCCACTTTGAAAGCACAGGTCAATGTCCTGTGTTTAATTGAAAGGAACCCCTCCATCTTGGTCCAATGCTTGTTTCGGGCAATTAAACAACACAATGTCTCTCTCACACACACAAACACACACACACACACACACATTCAGATCCACACACACACACACATTCAGATCCACACACACACACACACAAACATTCAGAAACACTCATACACACACATTCAGCCACACACACACACTCAGATCCACACACACACACACACACTCAGATACACTCATACACACACATACACACACACACACACACACACACACACACACACACACACACACACACACACACACACATACACACACACACACACACACACACACACACACTAGCCTCCCCTCTCTCCCTTTGGGCAAAAAGTACAGAAGTGTAAAAACGCACACCTCCAGATTCAGGGACAGTTTCTTCCCAGCTGTTATCAGGCAACTAAATCATCCTGCCAACTGCAGAGCAGTCCTGACCTGCCATCTGCCTCATTGAAGACCCTTGGACTATCTTTAATTGAACTTTACTGGAGTTTATCCTGCACAAAACGTTATTCCCTTGATCATGTATCTGTGGACGGACGACCGCGATTGTAATCATGTATTGTCTTTCCACTGACTGGTTAGCACGCAACAAAAACCTTTCACTGTACCTCGGTACACGTGACAATAAACTAAACTCAACACACACTCACACTCACAAACAGCTTGAAAATATGATTTTTATTACCGTGTAAGAAATTGTGCACAAGATGTTTTGGGGAACTCAATTTTAATGACAAATTTCATGCCCATTTTTGCTGCTCCCAGCCTTTTATTTCCTGATTTTAGTGTTGGACTGAGTTTCAATTCTCAAACGCCTCTGGCAAGATTTGAACTCATGTTTATCTGAAGAAGAGCCCCAGCATGAAACCTTGTACGTCCATTTCCCTCAATATTGTCTGCCTGGCAAGTACTGAGTTCCTCTAAGTACTGAGTTTTTTTTAAAACTCAAGTTCACTGGAAAGTCAACTACAAAGTCATTGTAGTCACTCACCGCTATTAGTATAACTGCTCAACCACCACGCCCAGTCAATTGCTTAATATTGACCAGATCCCCAACATAATCAATATGCCTTGCTTCATTGCACACAACAGAAATTGTGAACTAATCAATTATTTTTTGAAATTTGTGTATTATTCAAAAGACTCCATCTGACATTAAGAGAGGAATAGATCGGGTAGATGCACAGAGTCTCTAGCCCGGTGTAGGAGAATTAAAAACCAGAGGACATAGGTTTAAGGCAAGGGTTCCCAACCTGGGGTAATTTTACCCCCAGAGGGTAAATTTCGTTTACCCAGGGGGTACATTTATTGATTCTGCATTTGTTAAAAACAGTATTTTAAAATGCCCCCTTTTCTCACAGAGAGTGGTGAGTCAGTGGAATTCTCTGCCTCAGAGGGCGGTGGAGGCAGATTCTCTGGATGCTTTCAAGAGAGAGCCAGATAGGGCTCTTAAAAATTGCGGAGTCAGGGGATATGGGGAGAAGGCAGGAACGGGGTACTGATTGGGGATGATCAGCCATGATCACATTGAATGGCGGTGCTGGCTCGAAGGGCTGAATGGCCTACTCCTGCAACTATTGTCTATTGTCTATTGTCGGTTGTTTTATTATGGTAGAAATGTAAACTCAAATTACTGAACAAAACAGGGTGGGGGTAAATTTACTTTCCAAAAGTTGCCATGGGGTTAACGGGACGAAAAAGGTTGGGAACCCCTGATTTAAAGTGAGAGGGGAAAGATTTAATAGGAACCTGAGGGGTAACTTTTTCACACAAAGGGTGGTGGGTGTATGGAACGGGCTGCCGGAGGAGGTAGTTGAGGCAGATACTATCTCAACGTTTAAGAAACATTTAGACAGGTACATGGATAGGACAGGTTCGCAGGGATATGGGCCAAACGCAGGCAGGTGGGACTAGTGTAGCTGGGACATTGTTGGCAGGTGTGGTGGGCAAGGTGGGGCTGGCGGGCCTGTTGCCATGTCGTTTGACTCTTTGACTCGAGACGAGAATCCCGGCTGTTCATTTTCACGCTTGCTATTTTGTGTGGCAATGTTTCTTTAAGAGTTCCAGCCAAGCATTAGTGCGAATCAGGTACACACATCTCTCAGGAGGAAGTGTTGTTACAAAAGGGTGGGGACCGCTGGTGAGTTGAGGAAATTGCCCATTAGGAATAACGGGTGAGTGTGGAGCAAACAATGACTTTCAAGGAGGGTGAAGGACAGGGTGGAGTCGGCAAATCCACGGACTCTGCAGCACACTGCGTCTGACCAACCCTTTCCCTCCTCACACTTCAAAAGGACACAAAGTGCTGGAGTAATTCAGCAGGTTAAGGCAGTACGGGGCACAGCGGTAGAGTTGCTGCCTTACAGCCCCAGAGACCCCGGTTCGATCCTGACTACGGGTGCCGTCTGTACGGAGTTTGCTGGTTCTCCCCGTGACCGCGTGGGTTTTCTCCGGGTGCTCCGGTTCACTCCTATCTTCCAAAGGCATAAATGTTTGCAGGGATTCCGCCCGAAACGTTGCCTATTTCCTTCGCTCCATAGATGCTGCTGCACCCGCTGAGTTTCTCCAGCATTTTTGTCTACCTTCGATTTTCCAGCATCTGCAGTTCCTTCTTAAACAGGTTTGTAGATTAACTGGTTTTGGTAAAAAATTGTAAATTGTCCCTTGTATGTGGGATAGAACTAGTGTATCGGGTGATCGCCAGTTGGCATGGACTCGGTGGGCCGAAGGGCCAGTTTCCTCACTGTATCTCTAAAGTTTAAAGCCTAAAGGGAAAAAATGTTTTGTCTTTAATAGTGTCTCTCCTGTCCCAAACGGATGTCCCCGATTACTTTATGGCCAATTAAATACTTCTGCAGTTTATTGTCTGTTGTGTAGTAGCCACTACACAGTACACAGGCCATTGCTGCAAGTCGCAGTGCGAGAATCATCCCACCATCAGTTTTTCTGAAGATAGACACAAAATGCTGGAGTAACTCAGCGGGACAGGCAGCATCTCTAGAAAGAAGGAATGTGTAATGGTTCGGGTCAAGACCTCCTGAGTCTGAAGAGGGGTCTTGACCCAAAATATCACCCATTCCTATTCAGAGATAGAAACATAGAAACATAGAAATTAGGTGCAGGAGTAGGCCATTCGGCCCTTCGAGCCTGCACCGCCATTCAATATGATCATGGCTGATCATCCAACTCAGTATCCCGTACCTGCCTTCTCTCCATACCCTCTGATCCCCTTAGCCACAAGGGCCACATCTAACTCCCTCTTAAATATAGCCAATGAACTGGCCTCAACTACCCTCTGTGGCAGAGAGTTCCAGAGACCCACCACTCTCTGTGTGAAAAAAGTCCTTCTCATCTCGGTCCTAAAGGATTTCCCCCTTATCCTTAAGCTGTGACCCCTTGTCCTGGACCTCCCCAACATCGGGAACAATCTTCCTGCATCTAGCCTGTCCAACCCCTTAAGAATTTTGTACGTTTCTATAAGATCCCCTCTCAATCTCCTAAATTCTGGAGAGTATAAACCGAGTCTATGCTGTCTTTGTTCATAAGACAGTCCTGACATCCCAGGAATCAGTCTGGTGAACCTTCTCTGATAGATGCTGCCTGTCCCACTGAGTTACTCCAGCATTTTGTGTCTATCTTCGGTCTAATCCAGCGTCTGCAGTTCCTTCCTACACATCTGCTTTTGTAAATCATGTTGGGAGAAGGATACATTTTGGACAGAACTTCAGGCCCGGATATCTCAAGACACTTAGCTTAGATTAGTTTAGAGGAACAGCACGAAAACTGGCCCTTTGGCCCATTGAGTCCGCGCCGACCAACGGTCACCTTACACTGCACGCTGGGGACAATTTACAGAAGCAAACTTGCAAACACGCACGTCTTTGGAATGAGGGAGGAAACCAAAGCACCCGGGGAAATCCCGCGCGGTCACGGGGAAGAACGTACAACTCCATACGGACACCACCCGTAGTCAGGATCCAACCCAGGTCTCTGGCGCTGTGAGGCAGCAACTCTACCGCTGCGCCACTCTGCCGTCAGTGTCGTGCTATGGTCTACTACTGTCGAACTCTCGCGTCCATCAATTGTCGAGCTGCTGCAATGGTGGTGACAAAGACATCGACAACGTTGAGGTCATGTACTCATGGATATGCGGGGAACGGTCGGATATGGATCACGTGCAGGCAGAGGAGATCCGTTCAACTTGGCATCATGTTTTCGCACAAACACTGTACGGTTTTAGTCCACGTTCTACAGTCTGCGTTCACCTCAGAGTAAAGAATCTATGCCAGTCGATCAACGCGAGCGATTTTCATCCACATGGCCCATCTGAAGCTCCGCCTGCCTTCTGCAACTCTCATCCCCTCCCAAAGCACCTCCACATAATGGGAACTATAAAATCACGCTTCTCCTCTCCCTGATGAGGCTCAGTGCCTTTTCTCTGGTTATGATCTTTTCAACACAGTGCTGTCAACACCTGATTAAAGGAGCAACGCTGTAATAATGAGGAAAAAACTCAGTGTGGATTAAAGCACGACGGTAATCACATTACATCGTCAAATGTCGGGTAGACATGTTGAAAAGTGTATGGCAGCCAAATTAATACTTATAGCTTCCCTGCTGTGAATGAGCTGCAGGTGAGCGACAATATTGGCAAAATCCTAGCTGGTGAACATTGACTGGTGGTTTAGTCACAAAGCAAAACGGCCCCAAATACTCAGGGTTTACACGACCCAATTGTTCTCGGCGGGACTATAGGTGGTACATGTTTCACACTCTATCTTCTGCCCGACAGGAGAGGGGACTGGAGAGAGCGGCTGGGGTATGAGTAATCCTTGATTTGGTTGCCTGCTTTCATAAGCTGAGAAGATCTAGGAGCAGAATAAGGCCATTCGGCCCATCAAGTCTACTCCGCCATTCGATCATGGCTGATCTATCTCTCCCTCCTAACCCCATTCTCCTGCCTTCGCGCCATAGCCCCTGACGCCCGTACTAATCAAAAATCTGTCATACTCCACTTTATAAATATCCATTGACTTGGCCTCCAAGCCCGTCTGTGGCTTTCCTGAGGTAGCTTGAAGCGTAGATGGAGTCGACGGTGGGTGTGAAGGCTGGTCTGTGTGATGGACTGGGCTGAGTTACTCCAGCACTTTGTGTCTCTTTTTGTAAACCAGCATCTGCACTTCCTTGTGTCTACATTTCTCTGCAATTTCCAATGACCTTGGGCAGAGCAGTTGCCACACCAAGCTGTCATGCATCCAAATAGTATACTTTCTGTGGACATTGGTAAGAGCCATGGGAGGAACACTGTATATCCGTAGCCTCCTGAAGAAAAAGAAATGTTGGTGTAGCTTCAATGTGTGTAAACCAGGTCAACTTGAAGCTCTTATAAGGCAGACAAAAATGCTGGAGAAACTCAGCGGGTGAGGCAGCATCTATGGAGCGAAGGAATAGGTGACGTTTCGGGTCGAGACACTTCTTCAGCTTTTATAATCTCCTTTAGACTTTAGAGATACAGCGCGGAACAAGGCCCTTCAGCCAACCGAGTCTGCGCTAACCATGGGCCTGTCCCACTTAGGAGATTGTTTTAGGCCACTACTGGCGACTACGACAAAGGAATTCGCCGAAGTCAGCACCGGCGACAACCTACGAAAGCACCTACGTCAAGAGAAGACAAGCTACGACAAGCTCACAGTTGACGACTGTCACCGAAAAGTTTTGAACATTTCAAAATCCAGCGGCGACCAGAAAAACGCTACGACTCTTTGGGCGACTGAGGAGACGACTCACGCCTGGGCAACACCCCGGCGACCGGCAGTCGCCTAAAAAATCACCTACGTGGGACAGGCCCTTAACACTATCATACACACAAGGATTCAAATTACAATTTTACTGAAGTCAATTAACCTACAAACCTTTGGAATGTGGGAAGAAACACCGTGGGGAGCACCCGAAGTAAACCTACATGGTCACGGAGGGAATGTACAAGCTGTATAGACAACAGAATTGAACACTGTTCAATTCTCTGACGCTGTAAGGTGGCAACTCGACTGCTGTTCCACGGTGCAGCCCCAGCCACCATTGACCGAGGTCGGGGAATGTTATTCCACCCTACATCTTGAGGTCCAAGACCAACTCCTTCGTTCTGCTGGCAATGAGGGAGAGTTTGGTGTGTCGCCGTCGTGCTACTAATCTCTGTCGAAGAAGCAACCAAAAACGATAGGATTTCCACTGATCAGAACTCCTGGCAACTGGCCCCTGGTCCTTCAAGTGTGAAAGCTAACGTGAGATTCAG
The DNA here is from genome assembly GCA_963514005.1 of Raja brachyura. The sequence goes on along the minus strand of OY740809.1, from coordinate 32,690,148 downwards.
TGCGAAATGTTAAAAAAATTACGACTAATTTGTGGCATTCGAACCTTTAACTCAATCAAGTAGCTTAATTGAAAATCAGCTTGGGTTTACCAACAAATCCTTCAGGGAAAGACTCTCTGATCTTCATGGTTTGAACAATTTTAATCTAAATCTAACCATAAAACTCTTTGCCAAGTGACTTTTAATTTTCTGGGCAGAGGCCAGTCATCTCCTGCTCCGCATTCAAATTGAAAGTGAATGAATTGTTTCTTCACATTAGGGGACCATATTCCTTCGGAGCTGCAAACAGTCACCATGGGATTCGGGGGAGGTTGTGAGAGGAAGCCCCGATCTGTCATTTTCACAACTTATATTCTCTTTGTGCCCTTCCATTTCTCTAGCATCTCCCGCCCCTGACTCTCAGTCTGAAGAAGGGTCTCGACACGAAAACGTCACCCATTCCTTCTCTGCCCGACCCGCTGAGTTACTCCAGCATTTTGTGTCCAACTTCGGTGTAATTTGAATTATTTGAAATGAGAGGAATCAACGTTCAAACCGCTCCAGTCTACTTGTTGTGTAGCAGAACATTGGTTCGGCAGTGGAGCTACTGCCTCACAGCGCCAGAGACCCAGGTTCGATCCTGACTACGGGTGTTGTCTGTACGGAGTTTATACGTTCTCCCCGTGACCTGCGTGGGTTGACTCGGAGATCTTTGGTTTCCTCCCACACTCCAAAAACGTACAGGTTTGTAGGTTATTTGGCTTGGTATGAATGTTAATAGTCCCTAATGTGTGTAGGATAGTGTTAGTGTGAGGGGGTTGCAGGCCGATGGAGACACAGTGGGCAGAAGGGCCTGGTTTAAGGCACCGCCGTGCTAGCCTACAAGCGATCACCATAACCCTGTCAGCACCCACCATCCATCCACCCCCATTCCTCAGTGCCAGCCTTCTCCTTGGCATTGAACATATTGTATAGACTCAAAACGCTGGAGTAACTCAGCAGGACAGGCAGCATCTGCAGAGAGAAGGAATAGGTGACGTTTCGGGTCAGGACCCTTCATCAGACATCCGAAACATCACCCATTCCCTCTATCCAGAAATGCTGCCTGTCCCACTGAGTTACTCCAGCGTCTCGTGTCTATGTTCGGTGTAAACCAGCATCTGCAGTTCCTTTCTACACATTGAACACGTTCTACCTGCTTGAGGTTCAGATCGTGTTGGACAGAGAAGTCTTGCCTTCATTTGTGCTCACCGTGGAATCAATGGCCTCCTTTGTTCTAACAAAGTCCCAGTGATCCTATAAAGCTGTCAACTGCTCGGTCTCTCAGTGTTCAAGGGAATTCTGCTCGACATGGTTTAACTGGCAAGTGAACTTCCGTCTGCGCTGTGCCCTGAGGGGCTCAATAAAAACCATCTGGGCCCTTGGTTAGTTAATCACTTTAAAAGCCACACATGTTCTTTAATAGCCCAGCACTCCTTTCAAACACGGTCACATCCTTCTAAAGTGGCCTTCACATCTGGCTTTGTTTTCTGGTGGCCATTAACGGGAATACTGCAAGTTAATAGGTAGGACTAATCACCGGTCTATCCCACAGTAACATTGTGTGCAATTGATTACGAGATCGGCTTGAATCCAGTAACTTCATCCGACGCATAACGTGTATTGCTTGCAAATGGAATACAAGACACTGGTGTTGAGAACTGAAACATCACATATACTTCTCTCAACATCTCTGGAGAAAAGGAATAGGTGATGTTCTGGAGTAACATCTGGAGTTTAGCAGGATGAGCGGGGATCTCATTGAAACATATAAGATTGTTAAGGGCTTGGACACGCTAGAGGCAGGAAACATGGTCCCGATGTTGGGGGAGTCCAGAACCAGGGGCCACAGTTTAAGAATAAGGAGTAAGCCATTTTGAACGGAGACGAGGAAACACTTTTTCTCACAGAGAGTTGTGAGTCTGTGGAATTCTCTGCCTCTGAGGGCGGCGGAGGCAGGTTCTCTGGATGCTTTCAAGAGAGAGCTAGATAAGGCACTTAAAAATAGCGGAGTCAGGGGATATGGGGAGAAGGCAGGAACGGGGTACTGATTGGGGATGATCAGCCATGATCATATTGAATGGCGGTGCTGGCTTGAAGGGCGGAATGGCCTACTCCTGCACCTATTCCCTTTTGTCTATTGTCTATTGAAACCCTTCCTCAGACTGCGAATTAGGGTCTCGACCTGAAACGTGACCTGTTCCTTTTCTCCAGAGATGCTGCCTGACCCACTGATGTCTTCAGTCAAAAAGAAGATCAGTATATATATAAAATAACAAACTGATAAATAGATAATGGTGCAATTATAATGTCCCCAAGCGGAGTTACTCCAGCATTCTGTGTCTATCGTAGGTATCGCTGGCGAATGGAATACAAGGCACAACGTGCTGGAATAGAATGGAAATGGAAAACAAGGAGCTCAGACCCGAGACATCACTTAAACCAGCATCTGCAGTTCCTTCATACACATCACTAATCCCTGCTCTCCAGAGATGCTGCCTGACCTGCTGAGTTACTCCAGCACATTGAGTCTTTTTTTTTTAAACTGGTGCTGAGAAGACTGCTCCTATCTCCTAAAATTATAAAATATATTTTACATAAAGTAATAAAATATATTATACAGCCAGACGGGATGCATCGCCTACTTCTCCGATATTTACTTTGGAGAAACAGTATCGAAACAGACCCTTCGGCCCACCGAGACTGTGCAATCACCCTGCACATGAACGCTGTCCAAAACGTTAGGGACAAATTACAATTCACAGAGGCCAATTAACCTGCACCTCTTTGGAGTGTGGGGGGAAACCGGAGCACCCGGAGAAAACCCACACGGTCACGGGGAGAAACTCCATACAGACATGCACCCGTAGTCAGGATCGAACCTGGGACCCTGGCACTGCAAGGCAGCAACTCTACCGCTGCGCCACCGCGACACCCATGACATATCATTTCATAATCCAGGGTTCTACAATCCTCGATAGCTTCTTGATCAGGACGGGTGTCAATGATTATGAGGAGAAGGCAGGAGATTGTGGTTGAGAGAGAAAAATAGATCAGCCAGCATTGAATGGCAGAATAGACGCAATGGGCCAAATGGTTTAATTCTGCTCCTACATCTTATGGTCTTATTTATCTTGACCACTCCTATTTACTTTCCAGACTTAATGTGGAAGTCCCCCTCAATGCTGCCCGTTACCTAAAAATGGTGATGATAAAAATTAAAATGCATCTTCTGTATTGCTTGATCTATCACTTGGTGTGCATCATGCCACTTTGCACATTGGAGGTAACAAGCTGATTAGCCTTGTGGCTAAGGGGATCAGAGGGTATGGAGAGAAGGCAGGTACAGGATACTGAGTTGGATGATCAGCCATGATCATATTGAATGGCGGTGCAGGCTCGAAGGGCCGAATGGCCTACTCCTGCACCTAATTTCTATGTTTCTATGTAGGAAGGACCTGCAGATGCTGGTTTAAACCGAAGATAAACACAAAATGGTGGAGTAACTCAGCGGGACAGGCGCCATCTCTGGAGAGAAGGAATGGGTGACGTTTCGGGTTGAGACCCTTCTCCAGACCCTTTTGGTGTCCAAGCTGATTAGATGATTGTGAGCTCTTTTGATTAACAAGACACTTGCCATCTGCTTTCACACTATATATAAAATAATATATCCGGCCCATTGACTGGGCTGGATAGTCTCATTAGCTCGTGTCACTGCTAGGAATCTCCATGAGAGGCTTCCCTCAGAGTGCATACACACACAGCTGCGGTTCCTGGCAACCTACCAATCCCAATCCCAATCAATTCACACGCTCCCTGCTTTCCACTGAGCACTAAATCAGCAGAGAAGTTGTACACAGAATGCCAAAGTAAGTCAGCGGGACAGGCAGCATCTCTGGAGAGAAGGAATGAGTGACGTTTCAGGTCGAGACCCTTCTTAAGACTAGTCAGGGAAAAGGGAAACGAGAGATATAGACGATGATAGAAACATAGAAATTAGGTGCAGGAGTAGGCCATTCGGCCCTTCGAGCCTGCACCGCCAAGGATGTAGAGAGATAAAGAACAATGAATGAATGATATGCAAAATAGTGAAAATGATAAAGGAAATAGACCTTTGTTAGCTGTTTGTTGGATGAAAATGAGAAGCTGGTGCGGCTTGGGTGGGGGAGGGATAGAGAGAGAGGGAATGCCGGGGTTACTGGAAGTTAGAGAATTCAATACAAAATCATTGTCTATACTCGTCTCTCACCCTGGCCACAAACTCTTTGAATCACTTCCCTCTGGAAGGCGGCTCCGGACTGTCAAAGCTGCCACAGCCAGACATAAAAACAGTTTTCATCCACGAGTAGTTGCTCTGCTCAACAGCCAAAAATCTGTAGCCTCCCTTCGATCTGATATTTATTTGGTTCACATGCCTAATCAATGGTGGTTTATCAATAATGTTTTATTATTATTAGTTTAGTGTTTTCTGAGTCATTTGTAACTGTCACTGTACGTCATGTTGTTACTTGTGGGTGTAGCACCAAGGCAAATTCCTTGTATGTGAATACTTGGCCAATAAACTTACTTACTTACTTACTTTTCACCTAGGCTACAGCTAACAATGGCCTGTTTCCTTTATCATCGTTACTTTTTTGCATATCTTTCATTCACTTGTTCTATATCTCTTTACATAGAAACATAGAAAATAGGTGCAGGAGTAGGCCATTTGGCCCTTCGAGCCTGCACCGCCATTCAATATGATCATGGCTGACCATCCAACTCGGTATCCTGTACCTGCCTGAGTTACAATGTCCATATCTCTTGCTTCCCTCTCCCCTGACTCAGCCTGAAGAATGGTCTCGCCCCGAACATTTCCAATGAGCACCAAATTAGCAGAGAAGTTGTGCACAGAATGCCAAAGTAACTCAGCGGGACAGGCAGCATCTCTGGAGGGAAGGAATGGGCGATTTTCCTTCTCCGAAACGTCACCCATTCCTTCTCTCCGGAGATGCTGCCTGTCCCGCTGAGTTACCCCAGCATTTTGTGTCTATCTTCGGTGTGCAGTTCCTTCCTACACATAAGGAAACGTAGAATGGTTCATTGTTATCTGAGGGGGAAAGTGACAACCCTGCATACAATCAGTAAGTCATATTTAATCAGGAAGACGGTGGAACAGGTAGGAGAGCCGGGATAAGGGAGGGATGGAGAGGGAGGGAGAGCAAGGGTTACTTGAAGTTAGAGAAATCAATGTTCATACCGCTGGGTTGTTAAACCAGCATCTGCAGTTCCTGCCCACACAGCAGAGAATTTATTGCTGAAACTGGTTTAACGCTGGCTTCTGTGATGTGTCTGTCATCAGAGCAACTTTGTCACGATGTGCCTGACGTGCAGCATCCCGTATGCCCCCGAGACATCAATTACCGCACACATATTGCACGATTTCTTTACTCAGAGGGTGGTGAACCTGTGGAATTCATTGCCACAGGCGGCTGTGGAGGCCAAATTGATGGATAATTTTAAGGCAGAGATAGACAGATTCGTGATTAGTACGGGTGTCAGGGTTTATGGGGAGAAGGCAAGAGAATGGGGTTGAGAGGGAATGGTAGATCAGCCCTGATTGAATGGTGGAGTAGACTTGAAGGGCCGAATGGCCTAATTCTGCTTCTATCACTTATGAACTTACACCTTCACTTCACTTCTTGAATTTTAATCTTGTCATTTTTTGGGACCCATCTACGTAGTCAGAGTCATACAGCATGGAAAAGGGTCCTTTGGCCCAACTTGCCCACACCGACCAACATGTCCCATCTACACTAGTCCCACCTGCAGGCATTTTGGCCCATATCCCTACAAATCTATCCTATCCGTGTACCTGTCCAAATGTTCCTTAATAGGTCAGACGTGTCCTGCAGAGATGCTGCCTGACCCAGAGTCATCCCAGCAACTGATGGCTCTTTTTGTAGGAAGGTCGGTGGCGACCCGAACCGTTAGCATTGAGATGGAAAGTTGGAATTGTGTGCTCGACTTTAGATTTTAGCGCTGACCAGCGATCACCCCGCACACTAGTTCCATGCTACACGATAGGGACGAATTACAATTTACCAAAGCCGATGAGCCAACAAACCTGTACGTCTTTGGAGTGTGGGGGAGAAACTGGAGCACCTGCAGAAAGCCCACGCAGTCACGTGGAGAACGTACAAACACCGTCCAGACAGCGCCCGTAGTCAGGACCGAACCCAGGTCTGTGAGGCAGCAACTCCGCCGCTGCGCCACCGTGCCGCCCCAAAGCTAGGATGGGTCATTTGTTTTAAGAATGGGTTAACATTGGCTGGGAGGAACAACAGATTGTTATCATTAAGATAGATGAAAGCACATGATGTTGAACTGCTTTGTGCCACAATGGAGCCTTTTTATTCCCTTATGAAGAGCTGTATTGTTAAGTGAGCGAGTGATTTCAGAAGAAAGCTAGTTTTCAAAAGTGAAAACTTTGTCAGTGACCAGGGAGGAGAGGTAATCAGATACTTCCTGCTTGATAGCCACCATATCACCCTGGCCCTGCAACACCTTTCCACTTTCTCATTGAGAGAAGAAGCTGCAGATAGTTGTGGATGTAGCTCAGTCCTCCACACAAACCAGCCTCCCCCCTCCCCCCCCCCACCCCCCTCCCCCAATCAACACCATCTACATTGCAGAAGATGGGACACAAAGTGCTGGAGTAAGCCCAGCGGGCCAGGCAGCATCTCTGGAGAAAAAGGATGGGTGACGTTTCGGGTCGGGACCCTTCTACAGACCAACCCGAAACATCATCCATCCTTCTTCTCCAGCTGAGTTACTCTAGCGGTTTGTGTCTATCTTCGGTGTAAACCAGCATCTGCAGTTCCTTCCTACACATTTTGTCTGCTCCACTGCGAAATCTCCTCAAGGTATGTCTAGTTTTTTTTGTTTTTTAGATATACAGCGCAGAAACGTGCCTTTCGGCCCACCGGGTCTGCGCCGGCCTGCGATCCCCGCACATTAACACCATCCTACACCCACTAGGGACAATTTTTTACATTTACCGAGCCAATTAACCTACAAACCTTTGGAGTGTGGGAGGGAACCGAAGATCTCGGAGAAAACCAACGCAGATCACTGGAAGAACGTACAAACTCCATACGGACAGCGCCCGTAGTCGGGATCGAACCCGAGTCTCCGGCGCTGCATTCGCTGTGAGGCAGCAACTCTACCGCTGTGCCACTGTGACTTGGAAGAAGTTCTCCTCCTCTCTCCTAGGGGAGTACTGCAACCTCTCCCTCTGCTCCCCCTCAGGGATTCCTTCTGCTCTCTGGATCTACCACCACGTTTTAATCCTATTGTGTCTTTTTTGTCGGTAAACCAGAATCTGCAGTTCCTTGCGTTTTCAATCATCCCGAGATTGCTGCTCTCACTGAAGTAATGACTAAAGTAATGAACACAGTAAAGGCACGGTCCAAAAGCCACACTAGAGCGTTGACGGCACTGGGCCTGTACTCGCTGGAGTTTAAAAGGATGAGTGGGAACCTCATTGAAACTTACGGAATAGCGAAGGGCTATGATAGAGTGGACGTGGAGAGTCTAGGACCAGAGGTCACAGCCTCAGATTAAAAGGACGTTCCTTTAGGAAAGGGATGAGGAGGAGGTTCTTTAGTCAGAGGGTGGTGAATCTGTGGAATTAATTGCCACAGGCGGCTGTGGAGGACAAGTCAATGGCTATTTATAAGGCAGAGATAAATAGATCCTTGATTAGTGCGGGTGTCAGGGCTTGTGGGGAGAAGGCAGGAGAATGGGGTTGAGAGGGGGAGATAGATCAGCCATGATTAAATGGCGGAGGTAGAAAAAAATGCTGGAGAAACTCAGTGGGTGCGGCCAGTATTTTTGTCACCATATATGCGACCGCTGAGTTTCTCCAGCATTTTTGTCTACCTTCGATTTTCCAGCATCTGCAGTTCCTTCTTGAACATTAAATGACAGAGTAGACTTGATGGGCTGAATGGCTTCCTTCTGCTCTCATTACTTATGAACGTATGACCTTAGATTCAGTCTAAACAGTCTTGCACTGCCAATGCCCGAGGTGACTGAATGAGGGCTGGAGTCTGAGAGGTCAGTCCGCTCTCCCTGTCATCCACAATAATCACAATGTGCCTTTGGGGGACCATCAAGAGTCATGGAAGCAGGGGGTCTGGGCCCTCCTTCCGTCCACTTCATTCGCTAATAATGTCAGAAGGCTTCTGCAATCCAAGCTGCTAAATTAAACGCACCGTGCGTGTGGAGAGGTTTGATGTCAGCGAGTGGCTTCGGGGCAAAGTTTTAATAATGCATCTTGAACTTGCTGTAAAAAGGCAAATGCCATTGGAATTGATACGAGCCCAGGCCAAAAAAACAGCCAGCCAGCGAACATGAAACTCTTACAATCCTCTCTTCCCTGCGCCTATGCCCCCTCCTGCCTCGCCCTGCCCCCTTCATTTAATTACCCCCTTTTCCTATTCTGCTGTAAACACAAAGAGTGATGAGCAATTAAGTCTTGGAAGGAAATGGACTAGTTAACTACAAGACTGTGTTCAGTAAGATAAAGAGGGTTGTCATGGAAATGCCACCTTAATCCTCATCATCGGTGCCTATTTCTCCTTTGGCAGGCCCGATAAACAACGGGCCACTTTGATGTCAAGAGGTTTATTGAACCTACTTCTCTGGGATTCCGCTCTTGCCTTTCACCTCGACAGGTCACCGGAGGTCAGAGTGCGCGGTAATGGATTCCATCTACTTCTTCCTGGCTGCCCACAGCTTGCCCACGCAGTCCACAGGAGCCTCTCGCAAAATACGAACAAAGACAACGTCGCTGTTTGGCTGTTGGACGGGGGATAGCCCCTCCAGCCAAATAGCTGCGCACTCTGTTCACCCAACTTCGAGTAATCCCGGCATTCCCTCTCCCTCTATCCCTCCCCCACCCAACTCGCACCAGCTTCTCATTTTCACCCAACACACAGCTGTTCCCTTCATCATCGTTACTTTTTTTGCATATCTTTCATTCATTGTTCTTTATCTCTCCACATCACCGTCTATATCTGTCGTTTCCCTTATCCCTGACCAGTCTGAAGACGGGTCTCGACCCGAAACGTCACCCATTGCTTCCGTCCAGAGATGCTGCCTGCCCTGCTGAGTTACTCACAGCTTTTTGTATCTATTTTCTGTTCTCCTACTCAGAATTTCTGAATTTCCCTGAGGGGATCAATAAAGTATTTTTTATTATTATGATTACAAGGCCAGCTAATGATTAACAATGAATTTCCAGCAGATATTACTGCAGGCGTGTGTGGGGTGGGGGGGGGGGGGGGAGGGAGTAAGGGGGGGAAGAGGCAAGAACATAATATGTGCAACAGGCTAGAGAAAAATGGGGGGGGGGGGGGTTCACTGATTATTGCACTGATTATTATATATTTTTAAAAGGAAGTGTTGGGTTGAGGCAGAGAGGCCAAGAGGAGGCATCTTTACCGCAGATCTCAGAAAGTTGAAGAAGGGTCTCGACCCGAAACGCCACCTATTCCTTTTCTCCAGAGATGCTGCCTGACCCGTTCAGTCACTCCGGCTTTTTGTGTCTGTCTCAGAAAAGCTGACGTGTGGCAGTGGAATTCCGGAACATTCCGAGAGGTCGGCCAGGCTACTCCATTAGCATGGAGAAGGGTCACCTATTTCACTAATTTCACTCCTGCCATCATGAAGAAAGTCCAGGAGCCTGAAGGCTGTAACGTCCAGGTTCAGGAACAGCTTCTTCCCTACAGACGTCAGGATATTAAACACTACAACCTCCATATGGGCTCCAAACTACATAGACTTGGGGACATTATTTTTGCACTCTTCTTGTCTATTTATTGGTGGGTTTGTTCTTTTATATATATATATAATGATCTTTTTGACCGAAGACAGACAACAAAAAGCTGGAATAACTCAGCGGGTCAGGCAGCATCTCTGGAGAAAAGGGATCGGTGATGTTTCGGGTTTGAGGCCTTTCTTCTGATTGAGAGTCAGGGAACTTCATTTTGTTGTTTATTCAGGGTTTTACAGACTGCTATGTTTACATAATCTGCCGTGCTGCTGCAGTTCAAAATGTCATAGTTCCATTTCGGGACATATGACAATATAACACTCTGGACTCTTGAGCCTTGTTCTCCAGGGAAGCTGAGTGACTCCAGCACTTTTGAGTCTATCTTTGATGTAAGCTGACACCTGCAGTTCCTTGTCTCTACATCTGGGCTTGTTTCCATGCTGTATCTTTCAATCAATCAGTCAAATAATCAATCAAATTCAATTTCAATGTGGCACGGTGGCGCAGCGGTAGATTTGCTGCCTTCCAGCACCAGAGATCCGGGTTCAATCCTGACTACGGGTGCTGTCTGAATGGAGTTTGCACGTTCTCCCCCTGACCTGCGTGGGTTTTCTCCGGGTGCTCCGGTTTCCTTCCACACTCCAAAGACGTGCAGGTTTGTCGGCTAATTAGCGTCTGGAAATTGTAAATGTGTAGGGTAGTGTTAATGGCAGAGCAGGGATCGCTGGTCAGTGCGGACCCGATGGGCCGAAGGGCCTGTTTCCATGCTGTATCTCTGAACTAAACGCAATTCTTTTCAATTCCGTTTCACTCCCACGTTTGGCATTTGCCTTCTGGGGACTCAAGGTCAAACCTGTTGGTCAAATGTATCTCAGTAATGGCTCACCAGCCACACAGCAACACAGGGACCTTGTGTCAAACCCGGTCACTTCAGAAATCATGCCTACTGGTGCTTCACACTAACGCTCTTTAGTATTGGTTCGAAGTGAAACCATTTTCCTTGACTGAGGCTACAGTGAATGTAATCTTAAAAGGGGCTTTGAACAGTTAAGCTCATAAAGAGGCTCTTAAAATGTAGCTTTTTATTCTAAACAGTGCTTCTTTTTACTTCCCCTGCGCCAGAAAAAAAAAGATGAAAAGGAAAATTTCAATGGATTGTTAAAGTCACATTGCAACAGCTGCACTTCATTATTTCCAACTTCCCAACAATCAACTGCCCGCATGATCCTACAGCGGATTTAAAACATTCACAGAACCGTTGAACAGAGAAGGCTCAGAATTAACAGAGGCCTTCGAGAGTTTTGAAGAGAGAGTTTTGAAGAGATTTAGCTCTGAGGACTAAGGGAATCAGGGGATATGGGGAAAAAATCCGGAACGGGGCACTGAATTTGGACGATCAGCCATGATCGTATATTGAATGGCGGTGCTGGCTCGAGGGGCCAAATGGCCTGCTCCTGCACCTATTTTCTATGTTTCTAATATCACAGCTAGAGGGGTTGAAATCAGAAGACACAGACCCATGGGAAGAGTTAGAGACAAGAAAAACATTATATTTCATTTTTTTAAAATTACACTAATATTAACCAACTAACTATTAATTACAGCAGAGATAAATAGATTCATTATTAGTACGGGTGTCAGGGGTTATGGGGGGAAGGCAGGACAATAGACAATAGACAATAGGTACAGGAGTAGGCTATTTGGCCCTTTGAGCCAGCACCGCCATTCAATGGGATCATGGCTGATCATCCCCAATCAGTACCCCCGTTCCTGCCTTCTCCACATATCCCCTGACTCCGCTATCTTTAAGAGCCCTATCTAGCTCTCTCTTGAAAGTATCCAGTGAACCATCCTCCACTGCCTTCTGAGGCAGAGAATTGCACAGACTGGAGGATGAGGCTAGGAGGGAGAGAGAGATCAGCCATGATTGAATGGCAGAGTAGACTTGATGGGCCGAATGGCCTAATTCTGTTCCTATCATTTGTGACCTTATGGCCTTACAACACAAAGTGCTGGAGTAACTCAATCGGTCGGGTAGCATCTGTGGAGAGCATGGATAGGTGACGTTTCAGGTTGGGACCCTACTTCAGATGCTATTTTATTCCAAAAGTGAAAGGAAGCTCTGTTTAGAATAAAATAGAATATTCTGCAGACGAATCCTGACCTAAAACGTCACCCGGCCCGCTGAGTTATGCCCCTGTCCCACTTAGGAAACCTGAACGGAAACCTCTGGAGACTTTGCGCCCCACCCAAGGTTTCCGTGCGGTTCCCGGAGGTTTTTGTCCTCCGGCAACCACCTTCAACTAGCATCGCAACCGGCTTCGACTAAAAAATTACCGATTTATAAAACAGGAACCACTTTCGACCATTAGGGAGACTGACAAAAATCTCCAGGAACCTCCGGGAACCGCACGGAAACCTTGGGTGGGGCGCAAAGTCTCCGTTCAGGTTTCCGTTCAGGTTTCCTAAGTGGGACAGGGGCATACCTCCAGCATTTTGTTCCTCTGCTTATGTCAAGGGTTTTGTTTGATAATGTTCCTGTAGACCAGGGGTTCCCAACCCTTTCCCTCCCCTTTACCCGTGGCAACTTTAATAGCGCATAACAACGTTAGTTCACTTATTTATGAACAACTAATGATGAACAGATACCGGAATACCAGAACCAAACACAGTCAGACAATGAGATAAGATATCTACAAATGCAGAGTCACAAATTTACCCCCAGGGTAGGCAAATTTACCCCAGGTTGGGAACCCTTGGTGTAGATATTGTACCAGGCAAGTGGTGCCCTGCACATGTAATCTCTGTAAATCTGCATTATAGATAAATGTGGCGTATTGACACTTCAGGCCTGTTTTGCTGGCCAGTATTAATGTGTTGTATTTGGCTCTTGTTGTTCAGAGGAGGTCAGTGTTGATCTCTCCTGTGGAAGGGTGTCTAAATGGGTCCTTTCCCTTCAGAAACCTAGTATTGAGTCGCCACTTTTTGGACAGGGTTGCTGGTGAGAACAGGATCTTGCTGAGTAAACAGGGCAAAGCAGCAACAGTGGAGCGACTGGTAGAGCTGCTGCCTCACAGCGCGAGAGACCCGGGTTCGATCCCGACCTCGGGAGCTGTGTCCGATAGACATTTGGCTTAGAGATACAGCACGGAAACAGGCCCTTCGGCCCACCGGGTCCACGCCGACCAGCGATCCCCGCACATTAACACTATCCTACACCCATTCGGAACAATTTTTACATTTACCAAGCCAATTAACCTACAAACCTGTACTCTTTGGAATGTGGGAGGAAACCGAAGATCTCAGAGAAAACCCACAGGGATTTCCACAGAAAAACCACAGGTCACAGGGAGAACGTACAAACTCCGTACGGACAGCATCCGTAATTGGGATCGAACCCTGGTCTCTGGCGTTGCATTCGCTGCCCCTGTCCCACTTAGGAAACAACTTATTAGGCAGCAAATCTACCGCTGCACCACCCTGACTGCCCTGTAATCACATTAAACATGGCGATGCTTAACCTGAGAGCTATCCCTTGACCTCAGCTCAACATAGCTCATGTGTGGATCAGAGCAACCTCACTCAGACCGCTGCTCTCCATCCAAGGCCAAAGATGCAGCTGAGATATCACCGCACCCAGATAAAGGGCCACCCTGCCCTTGGCCCCGTGAGAGTCTGCCTCCCAGAGAAGCCAACAGGCAACAGAGCTGAGAAAAAAAGATCAGAAGGTCATAAGGGACAGCAGTAGAACTAGGCCATTCAGCCCATCAAGTCTACCTCCCCAGTCCATCATGGTTAATCTATCTCTCCCTCCCAACCCCATTTTCCTGCCTTCTCCCCATAACCTCTGACACCCGTACTAATCAAGAATCTATCTCTGCCTTAAAATGCACCGTTAGCTCATTCAGTGGAACGACTCCAGGACAGAGAAACCTAAATCCGACAAGCTCCTTCTTCTCAGATACAGTCCTGCTCTTTTTACTTCACCGGGCAATGAATAAATCAGGCCTCCTTCGTTGAAAATGGTGTTTTCTTAGCCTCCAGTTTGCGTGCAGTCTGCTCCCTGTGGCTTTTAATGACCTACTCCCTGAGAAGTACTCTGTGATCAAAAGATGGCGATGATGTTTCAATTAATCGTCCTGTCCATTAAGAACCTGAACGTCAGTAAAATCGGAGAGTTGGTTATGGTCCCAGTGGGTCGTGCAGTGGAACCTTGAAATGCACAGGGAGTCAATTAAAACTGCTCCAAACCCAACCATCCAAGCATCTCTAGCTTACGAAATGTGTAGGGAGGAACTGCAGATGCTGGTTTAAACCGAAGATAGACACAAAATGCTGGAGTGACTCAGCGGGACAGGCAGCATCTCTGGAGAGAAGGAATGGGTGACGTTTTCAGTCTGAAGACGGGTCTCGACCCGAAACGTCACCCATTCCTTTTCTCCAGAGATGCTGCCTGTCCTGCTGAGTTACTCCAGCATTTAGTGTCTATCTCCAGCACTTTGTGGCCTGTTTCCATGTTGCATCTTTCAATCCATTAAAAAAAAACCTGGATCGTACTGGCCAGTTAAAGATAACAGTAGTTTAGTTTAGAGAAACAGCGCGGAAACAGGCACTTTGGCCCACCGAGTCCGCGCCGACCAGCGATCCCCGCATATTAACACTGCACGCACTAGGGACAATTTACAATTCTTACCAAGCCTACCAACCGTTACGTCTTTGGGGCGTGGGAGGAAACTGGAGATCCCGGGGAAAACCCACGCAGGTCACGGGGAGAACGTACAAACTCCGTACAGACAGCGCCCGTAGTCAGGATGGAACCTGGGCCCCTGGCGCTGTGAGGCAGCAACTCCACAACTGCGCCACGATAAATTGTAATGCCAATTCATGTCAAACCTGCTGAGTTACTCTGTGTCATTAAGCTGGGGAATGCTGAGAATGAATAAGGGACTGGCCATTCCCCAGAAAGGGACTGGAGAATGCTGGCCTGCATTCACCTTCTCTCCCCATCAATCTCCTCGTGTCAGCTGAGGCCTGTATACGTCACTTTCACCACGGTCACTATTACGTTTGCAAAGGCAGAATCTCACGTCTACGTAGTACCCAGAGGGGGTTTGGAAACGTGTTCCTGATGTAATCCATTTGTTCTTCCACCAAGGACGCTATAGCTAAACAAAAATCTTACGCCAAAGTAACTTCAAAAATACAATACTTCAGCCAGACACAAGAAAGTAAGATATTTAGTCTTGGGACAGAAACAAAGTGGTCTGGTGATACTGCACGCAGACAGACACAAAATGTTTAGTTTAGTGAAGTTTAGTTTAGGGATACAGCGAGGAAACAGGCCCTTCGGCCCATCGAGTCCGCGCCGACCAGCGATCCCCGCACACTAACACCACCCTGCACACACTAGGGCCAATTTTACATTGTTACCGATACTAATTAACCTACAAACCTGTACGTCTTTGGAGTGTGGGAGGAAACCGGAGATCAGGGATAAAACCCACGTAGGTCACGGGGGGGGATGTACAAATGTCACCCGTTCTTTTTCTCCAGTGATGCTGCCTGACCCGCTGCTCCAGCATTTTGTGCCTATCTTCGGCCTAAAGCAGCATCTGCACTTCCTTCCTACACAATACGTACTCAGTCTCCATTCAAAATGGCCTACCCCTTATTCTTAAACCGTGACCCCTGGTTCTGGACTCCTCCAACATCGGGAGCATGGTTCCTGCCTCTAGCGTGTCCAAACCCTTAATAATCTTATATGTTTCAATAAGATCCCATCTCATCCTTCTAAATTCCAGTGTATACAAGCCAAGCCGCTCCATCCTTTGGAGGGCATATGACAATGAAACACTCTCCACTTGCCTAATAACACTGTTCCACGGTACCACTTCATTCCAAGAGCTCTCCCGAGTTTAAAAAAAATCAAACTCGTGGTAAGCACGGAGAATGAAAGCAGCGGGCACGTCGGAGCTCAGGGACGTCTCTTAGCGCTAACGGCAGGTACTCTGAGAGACTCGCTAATGGCAGGTAAGCTCGGGAAGACTCGTGAAGATTTTTCAACACGATGAAAAATGTCCACGAGAGCCCAGAGTACCGATGAGTGGCCATTACCGTAAATCTCCGAGTTCGAATCAGGGCAAACTCGGGAGAGCTCTTGGAATGAACTTATCCCATGGGACAGGGGTTTAAGGAAGGGTCATTGACCTGAAATGTTCACTGCTACCTCTTTCCCCAAATGCTGGTTGAGTTCCACCAACCCTTCTATTTTTGTAGAAACAAGGAACTTGCAGATGCTGGTTTACCAAAGAAGACACAGCGTGCTGGAGAAACTCAGTGGGTCAGGCAGCATCTATGGAGAGCATATAAAGACTGGGTGACGTTTCGTGTTGTGACTCTTCTTCAGACTGTCCCGCTGAGTTGCTCCAGCACCTTGTGTCTATTTCTATTTCGTATTCCAGTGTGTAAGTAGTTTTATTTTGCTTTGCATGGCTGAGCCACCCACTGATGGATGTGAGCAGTATGCTTTTAATATAAAAGCAAATTGGCAATTATACATGATTCAGTTCTATTTTTTAACTTGCTGCTCCAGCGCTTTCTGGAGGTGTTTTCAGCTCTGTGTTGGTGCTTCCCACCATATCTCCTCTGGGGACTCCTGCTTCAACATACCTTACGCTGCTACATCAATATGAATGATTTGCTCAGTCTATTTGGTCAATCCGTTATTAACCTTGGAACCTGAATGTTAACAAACACATAATGATCTACAGCAGTGGTGCTGTTTCGTAGAGCTGCTGCCTCACAGCGCCAGTGACCCGGGTTTGAGCCAGATCTCTGTCTTTGTGGAGTTTGCACATCCTCCCTGTGGCAGCGTGGGTTCCAGTTCCAGTTCCAGTTTAGTTTATTATCACGCGTACCGAGATACAATAGACAATAGGTGCCATTCGGCCCTTCGAGCCAGCACCGCCACTCAATGTGAACATGGCTGATCATCCACAATCAGTACCCCGTTCCTGCCTTCTCCCCATATCCCCTGACTCTGCTATTTTTAAGAGCCCTATCTAGCTCTCTCTTGAAAGCATCCAGAGAACCTGCCTCCAGTACCCTCTGAGGCAGAGAATTCCACAGACTCACAACTCTCTGTGAGAAAAAGTGTTTCCTTGTCTCTGTTCTAAATGGCTTACTCCTTATTCTAAAACTGTGGCCCCTGGTTCTGGACTCCCCCAACATCGGGAACATGTTTCCTGCCTCTAGCGTGTCCAAGCCCCTAACAATCTTATATGTTTCAAGGAATGGGTGACGTTTAGGAACGAGACGCTTCCTCAAACTGATGTCAGGGGAGTGGGCGGTACATAGATAAGGAAGTGTAAGGTGTGAAAACAGGAGGAAGGGAATAAAGCTCAAGAAAAATGGAGAATAGATTGCCGTTAGTTGGGAGAAGGTAACAACAAAGCAAACAGAGATGAAATGTAGTTGGAGACACTAAGAGTGCTTGGAGAATTGGGAAGGGGGACGGAATGGAGAGAGAAGGAAAGCAAGGGCTACTTGAAGTTCGAGAAGTCAATGTTCATACCACTGGGGTGTAAGCTGCTGAAGCGAAATATGAGGTGCTGTTCCTATTCCACCGTTACAGTACTCTCTGGGTAAAATGATGTCTTTGTACCTTTATCTTAACGAACTAACCTTTCACTGTGATCTCTGTTCAAAAACTACAATTGGGCCCAGCATCAGCTGTGTACTTATCCTGACAAACCTTTAAATACTTTTGTACTGTTCAATAAGATCACCCCGCGTTTTTCTCATTCCCAGGGCAAGCTTATTGCAGTTTGTGGAGCAATCCCATGCCAACCCCCCTCTCCACCAGCTTCCCAGTCCCAACCCAGGGATCACTGGCTGGATTAACCGGGAAGGTCGAACCTGCCTGAAAGCACAGCAGACTGTGGGACCGGGAGAGGGCCTGCTGGAGGCATAGGAGGCGGGAAGCAAGGGTCGGTATGAGGGTGAACCGGGGTAGTGCCTCCAGCGCCTTCAAGGTCGGCTGCAAAGATGGTGCCCCAGGGACACAAAGATGGCCGGGCGAGGAGAGGAGAGGAGAGGGACACCGGTTTTGCGGGTCCCTCTCTGAGGACGGCCCTGCAGCAGCCCGGGATTTACCTGGATCGGGAGCCGCTCCAGTAGACCGAGAACGCAGGCAGACATTTGGATTTTAAAAGTGGCGCCAAAACATGGCAAGGCCCGCATATGTAAACTAGGCAAAAATAATTTCACCGCAGATGCACTTGTGAGGAGTGAAGCTCCATTGATCCATTGAACTCCCTCGACCACAAGTATATTTTTCCTGAGGTAAAAGATAGCTGAATCAAGGGATATGGGGGAGAAGGCAGGAATGGGGTACTGATTCTGGATGATCACCCATGATCACATTCAGCGGCGGAGCCTAGTTCGAAGGGCCGAATGGCCTACTCCTGCACCTATTTTCTATGTTTCAATGTAATGTTCCCAGACCGGCACACAATATTCCAGGTGGGATTTCTCCGGGGCCCCTGCACATTGGTGTTGACTCGTGGCGTCTCCAAACGAGCTTCATTCTTTTCCCACGACCTCAACTGGCGGGAGGCTTTCCTCTCTGCTCCGTCACAATGAGTCTTTTAAACCCCGGCTTCACGTCCACAAATCTCCAGAGTACCTACTGCACCAATTTGCTAAATACCCACGGAGTCAACACACTTTTCACACATTGCCAGAAAACGAGATTCAGGTTGGAAATCTCACCCAAATTGTGTGCAAAAGCGCACGAGTACTCAGAACAAGCATTAAAACATCAAAGTCACCCCGCTCCAGAGAGTAAAAGTAATTTGACTGAAATTGAATTCACGTGACCCAGTGGAATGGAGTAATCAGCCCCATGAATTAGCCTCCAGCTACAGAGACTCTTGGCATTTCATTGATTGTAACAACATTGTACACTCAACTCCTGCATTATAGCAGCTTAGGTAGTGAAAAATCACCCTCACAGAATCATAAATTCAGTTAGATTAGTTTAGTTTGGATATTCAGTGTAGAAACAGGCCCATTCGGCCCATCGACCAGCGACCGGCACACACAAACACTATCCTGCACACACTGGTGTCAATTTACAATTATACCGAAGCCAATTAACCTACAAAGTGTGGGAGGAAAACTGGAGATCTCGGAGAAAACCCACGCAGGTTTGGAGGGATATGGACCAAACGCAGGCAGGTGGGGCTAGTGTAGCTGGGACATGTTGGCCGGTGTGGGCAAGTTGGGCCGAAGGGCCTGTTTCCACGCTCTATGACTCCTCACCTGTCCAGCCCCATGCATAAAGGTGTGAAATTCTTCAGGTGCGAAAACAGGAGAAAGACATTTCCTGCTATTGAGCTATCAGTCTGCAAAATCAGTGGTGGCACGTGTCAAAGGTCAGCTCTGCTGAGGGTTTATTGACGAGGGATAGATGACGTGGATGGGGGGGGGGGGCGGGTGCAGTTGTTCTGGGTCACTGAAGATGATTCCGTGTAGCACGATCAAACTAACCGGAAAGAAGCTGGAAAACGCGCAGCAAATGCACTGCCGTCTTTCGCTCTCTTACACGTGCACGCCGACACGTGTACAACCTGACACATGTATACATACATGTACACGTACACATGTATATACTGACAAGAGTATATATACACATATATATTATGTGTATTTATATATGTGTGTATACTCTATACATTTTGTTTGTACTTTGTATGTTTAAATGACAATAAATGGCATTCTATTCTATTCATATATATATATATGTGTGTGTGTATAACTACACTCACACACACACGTAGACACAGACATGTGTAAATATACATATTCAATTGTTTAGAGGTGCATGTACATAGACAGGTGTATACATGAGCATGTATTTGCAGATACAATGGTTGTACAGACCCGTGCACACATGCACACCCATGTACAGACATATATACATGCATGTTATACAGACAAGTATACATGCTCACATATAAGCAGACATACACACAAACACGTATCTGCACACATACACGCACACACACACAGTACGGTTCAGGAAGCCACTCCGAGGCTCCTACTCAGGGGTAATGTGAGATGAGCTGCCCTTGCCAACAATGTTGTCATTCCATTAAAAGAAAAACTAAAATAAAATAGCAGAGGCCACGGGGTGCTTTGGTAAAGGATGTGTGTGTTTCTCTGTGAATAGCCTTGAATACAAGCCACCTGGAGTGTTGACAGCATTATATTATTTTAAAACTCCTCATTGTTCGGATATGTTTGTAAATAATATTTCTTAGCCGGGCGGAATCTTTTGAGACGCTCTCAATAGCTCTAACTTCAAGTAACCCTTGCATTCCCTCACTCTCCATCCCCACCTAGGTCATACAAGCTTCAAAGTCGTCCTGTTGAGTCTCGTTGTCGGTAACTGGTTTTCACCTAGCCCACAGCAGGTGTAACCTTGGGATCCTGTGGTTCTGGATTCCCCTACTCTGGGCCAGAGATTCTGTGTGTCATCTCAATCTATACCTCTCATGATGGACACAAAATGCTGGAGTAACTCAGCGGGACAGGCAGCATCTCAGACAGAGCAGGAATGGGTGACGTTTTGGCTCGAGACCCTCCTTCAAAGAGAAGGGTGTGAAGAAGGGTCTCGACCCGAAAACGTCACCCAATCTGTTCACCAGAGATGCTGCCTGTCCTGCCGAGTTACTCCAGCATTTTGAGTCCATCTTTGATGAAAACCAGCATCTGCCAACGTATTCCTCTCATGGTTTTGTCTACCTGTGACCAGACCTCTTTCTATCAGGAGTCTGAAGAAGGGTCTCGAACCGAAACGCCGCCTATCTCCTTCGCTCGTTAGATGCTGCTGCACCCGCTGAGTTTCTCCAGCCTTTTGTGTACTCTATCAGATGTCACCTTCAGTTAAATGCAACATGGACTGGTTTGCCGAGAGTCTTACGCTTACAATTTTATCCCCCCCCCCAACCCCCACCCACCCAAGTCGCTTCCACCGCGTCCGATCAATATTTCCAATTGATGCCTCGTCAGCAGCCTGAACCGTGGTCGCCATGGGACCCATGTACCATGCATCACCATGACAACACGTCGATACAGGATCCCAGAAAGAATCCTAACCACTTCCCACACTTTCCCAGCGAGCTTCTGATGTTGGCTTTGCGGCCTCTCTCATTTCACCTGAATATTCCCCAATTTCCATCAATTCAGATAATGCCCGTAGAGAGGATGAGCCTAATCGCGAGCAGCATTCACGTGGCCAGAATCCCATTCGCACTGAAATAATTCTACTGCACTGTACATCCGTACTGTACTGTGCATCCGTTGGTCAAGATGCGGACTCTGATACATCGGCGAGACCAAACGTAGTCTGGGCGATCGTTTCGTGGAACACCTTCGCTCAGCCCGCTTCAACCCGCCTGATCTCCCCGTTGCTAAACACTTTCATTCTCCTTCCCATTCCTACACAGACTTTTCTGTTGACCTCCATTGTCAGAGTGAGGCAAAACACAGCCCTGTAGTATGAATATTGATTTCTCTAGCTTCAAGTAGCCCCGGCATTCCCTCTCTCTCTATCCCTCCCCCACCAGCTTCTCCTTTTCACCCTACAAACAGCTGTTTCCTTTATCATTGTTGCTTTTTTGCAGATCTTTCATTCATTGTTCTTTATCTCCCTGCATCATCATCTATATATATCTCTCGTTTCTCTTATCCGTGACTGGTCTGAAGAAGGACCTCGACCCGAAATGTCGCCCATTCCCTCTCTCCAGAGATGCTGCCTGCCCCGCTGAGTTACTCCAGCTTTCTGTGTCCAGCACTGAAAGAATGTTGGGAACTAAACATTCTTCCTGGTAGCTACTGCTAGTTCAGATCTCAGACAAGTGTGTCTTTTAAAAGAGATTTCAGAAGAGATCAGGAGAAGCACGTTCCCGGAAGGGTAAACGGCAAGAATGGCAACATTAGGGAACCTTGAGTGACAAAGGATATTGAGGGGCTTGTTAAATTGGAGGAAAGGGGGAGAAGTCTGAAGAAGGGTTTCGGCCCGAAACGTCGCCTATTTCCTTCGCTCCATAGATGCTGCCGCACCCGCTGAGTTTCTCCAGCACTTTTGTCTACAAAGGATATTGAGGGTTTAGACTTTGGACATTAAACTTTATGGTCCTGTCCAACTAAGGCGATTTTCCATGCGACTGCCGGCGATTGTCGGGCGGGGACAGGGCAAGTGGGGAGAGCGCTGTCTGAGTGAAATTCACACGGTGCAAAGCCAAGGCGATACAGACACACACCGCGATGGACAGGAAGGTTGGCGCTGTAATTAAGACGGCTAAAGCACAGTGTACGGTAAGACCTTTAAAAGAGGGGGGGGGGGAGGGGGGAGACAACTTTTAAGAAGACAGAGATACACGGCTGTGAAGCTCGGCGGACATTTAACATTACCGGTCGGTTATCCTTGGTTCTGAATACTACTGCTTCCGTTTTTCCCCCCGATGAGCCAATGAAATTCACCGGTCAGCACCGGCTACAACCTACGCCAACCTTCAACCTCCTGGCAACCCACTAGGACCCGCTGGCGGCCTACCTACGGCACGTGAATTCTCACTACTCTCCATGGCGGCTTCATTCCAGTCGCCGCTAATTTTTCAACCTGTTTTCAACCTGTTGAAATTTTCAACCTGTTGAAATTTTCAACCTGTTGAAAACCTGTTGAAAAATTTGCGGCGACCACAATGAGGCCGCGACTAGTTCCCAGAATGCGGGAACTCCTCGAGACCATGAAGGCGACTCCCCGGCAACCACCCGCGAACATGTGGCGACCAAGTGGCGACTGCATAGTCTCCTGCAGTCGCCTAAAAAAGTAGCCTAAGTGGGACAGACCCATTAGAGATCCAGTGCAGAAATAGGCCCTTGGGCCCACCGAGCCGACCAGCGATCACACCGTACACCGTACTACAGAAGCCAGTTAACCTACAAACCTGTGCGCCTTTGGAGTGTGGGAGGGAACCAGAGCACCAGGAGAAAACCCACACAGTCACAATGAGAATGTACAAACTCCACACAGACAGCACCCGGATCTAGATAGAACCGGGTCTCTGGCGCTGTAAGGCAGCAGTCTGTCGCTGTGGATAGGATCAGTATAAGAAAGGAGGCATGTGACAGGTATCGGCAGCTGGTAAGTAAGTCTCATGATAGTGTAGGCGAGAACATAATGAAATTAGAAGGCCAAAATCATCATAACATATTTGTTTATTGTTAGTACACAAAACGCTGGAGAAACTCAGCGGGTGCAGCAGCATCTAAGGAGCGAAGGAGATAGGCGACGTTTCGGGTCGAGACCCTTCTTCAGACTCAGACTTTGTTTATTGTTAGTTTAGTTTAGTTCAATTGAGAGATACAGTGCAGAAACAGGCCCTTCTGCCCACCGAGTCCACTCCGACCAGTGATCCCCGCACACTAACATTATCCTACACACACTAGGGACAGTTTTTGTACATTTATACCAAGTCAATTAGCCTACAAGCATGTACGTCTATGGAGTGTGGGAGGAAACCGGAGCACCCGGAGAAAACCCACGCAGCTCACAGGGAGAACGTGCAAACTCCATACAGACAGCACCCGTCATCAGGGTCGAACACGGGATCTCTGGCATTGTAAGGCAGCAACTCTGCCGCTGCGCCACCGTGGCGCCCTTGGTCAATGTTATTATTGCCACGTGCACCGAGGTACGGTGAAGAGCGTATTGTTGTCGCGTGCGCCTCAGTCAGCGAGACAGGGGCCAGTGACGACGGGAACGGCAGAGGAAGCGGTGAAGATCGGTAGGCGCGTCCGCGACAACCAGAACCCGTTGTAAAGAGCTCCGTAAAAACAAACGTCCACTGGACGCACCGCTGCACACCAACGGGTGGAGCCGGCAAACACTTATAATGAGACGCAGGAAGAAACTACCACGTAACAGAATGCACAGAGTTGTCACTGCCTATAAGTTCCACGCAGACAATGGCAGTGGCATCCTGTACAAGGCTCCAGGGAGTTCCCAATTTGGGAAAAGACCGAACAATGACTGCAAAAAAGCCTGAAGAGTTTATACAGGAGACTGTGTAAGCTACACACGATCGCAGCATCAACTTCCCCTGTGGAAAGGTCTTTCTAAATATAAATGGAGTCAGAATAATAATTAAAATAACTATTAATGAAAAAAACACGTCAGCCTTGGCTCAGTGGGTAGCAGTGTCATCTCAGCTCCTGGTGTGGATTGAAGTCACACTCGCGAGTCAGTGCCTATAACCCAGGCTGGTGTTGTGAAACAAGCTGAGCTTCCTCATGTTCATACAGTACATTCCACTTTATATATGAGGGTAAATGCTCATGCATTTCGTTCATAGATTTCACTTCATATATTTTAACACAAAGGGTGGTGGGTGTATGGAGGTAGTTGAGGCTGGGGGTATCCCAACATTTAGGAGACAGTTTGACAGGTAAATGGATAGGGGCGATATGGACCAAACGCAGGGTACTGTAGCTGGGACATGTTGGCCGGTGTGGGCAAGTTGGGCTGAAGGGCCTGTTTCCACACTGTATGACTCTATGATTATAGTAACTCAGCGGCATGAACAATTAATTCTCCAATTTTCAGGTAACCTTATACCAACCTGCCTATCATAACCCCCCCTGCCTTTGTTGACCTATTACCCGTGACCTGCCAGACTTTGTTCTGCCTATCCTCTTTCCAGCTTTCTCTCCCCCATCCCCCCCTCCCCCAACGACAATGTTGGGCGAGTCCAGAACCAGGGGCCACAGTCTTAGAATAAAGGGGAGGCCATTTAAGACTGAGGTGAGAAAAAACTTTTTCACCCAGAGAGTTGCGAATTTGTGGAATTCCCTGCCACAGAGGGCAGTGGAGGCCAAGCCACTGGATGGATTTAAGAGAGAGTTGGATAGAGCTCTAGGGGCTTGTGGAGTCAAGGGATATGGGGAGAAGGCAGGCACTGGTTATTGATAGGGGACGATCAGCCATGATCGCAATGAATGGCGGTGCTGGCTCGCAGGGCCAAATGGCCCCCTCCTGCACCTATTTTCTATGTTTCTATGTTTCTATGACAATCAGTCTGACGAAATAACTCAACCAGAAATGCCATCCGTTCCATCTTCTCCAGGCTGGGCTGCTGAGTTACTCCAGCACTTTGTGTCCTTTCATGTATTGACCTGCATCTGCAGTTCTTTGTTTCCAGTGGATGTGGAGAGGATGTTTCCGCCGGTGGGAGTGTTTAGCACCTCCCTGAGGCCGTGGACTCAGAATAAAAGGACGTACCTTTGGAATAGAGACGAGGAGAGAATTTCTTCAGCCAGAGGGCGGTGAATCTGTGGAATTCATCGCCACAGACGGCTGTGGAGGCCAAGTCAATGGATATTTTTAAGGTGGAGATTGACAGATTATTGATTCGTAAGGGTGTCAGTCAGGGGTTATGGGGAGAAGGTGTGAGAATGGGGCTGAGAGGGAAAGATAGATTAGCCTTGATCACCTGGTGCTGATGACACAATGGGCCAAATGGCTCCGATATCTGAGGCTTGGCTCCGATGTCTTATGAGCTCATGAAGCTTGTTTTAAAAAAAGCATGTCTGAAAAGAGATCTCTACCAGAAACCATCACCCATTCCTTCTCTCTAGGGATGTTGCCTGTCCCGCTGACTTACTCCAGCATTTTGTGTCTATCTTCAATTTAAACCAGCATCTGCAGTTCCCTTCCTACACACTTAATAGCATGCATGTTGCGCAGGGGAATGAAACTCCACGGCAGAATATCCTTATGATCATGGAGTGCCTGAGGCAGTCAAAAGATGTGAGAAAACGTGCCATTAATGCACGAGTACATAGAATTTCACAGAGGATATTAACAATCTTTGGAGATATCACGAGACTTTTATATTCATTGGCATGCAATTAACAGAGCGGTTTCACTGCTTGCTTGTCTTGAATCCCTGACATGTGAAACGAATCCCACATTTGACCTTTCCCAACTCAATTCTCATTTAATTTCCTTCCACCTGCCCCCACTTCAACTCCCCTCACCCACCGGCAATTAATTGTGTCTAATGCACTAGGATTCAATTAAAGAAAGAGATTGTGCTTATGATACAGAAATTATGTGATAAATGCTTCCTCGCCTGGCCCCGATTGCCGACATTCGCTGCTAAAAAAAAACCTGCTTAGGACACTCATTTTGTTCATGTTTTTTTTGTGGAAGTGGGCAGTCACGGTGGCGCAGCGGTAGAATTGCTGCCTTACAGCGCTTGCAACGCGGGTTCGATCCCGACTACGGCTGCTGTCTGTACGGAGTTTGTACGTTCTCCCTGGGTTTTCTCCACATGCCCTGGTTTCCTCCCACACTCCAGGTTTGTAGGTTAACTGGCTTCAATAAAGTTGTAAATTGTCCCTAGTGCATTTAGGATAGCGGTTGGCGCAGACTTGGTGGGCCAAAGGGCCTGTTTCCACGCTGTACCTTTACATTAAACTAAACAAGAGCTGTGAAGACAGATACAAAAAGCTGGAGTAACTCAGCGGGTCAGACAACATCTCTGGAGAAACGGACTAGGTGATGCTTCGGGTCGAGCCCTTTTTCCGACTTCAGAACAAGAGATGCAATCCCTTCAACTTGGTTGTGGGTAGCATGAGGGGTATCCAGAGAAATAGATCGCCTCCCTTGACATCACCCCCAGGTTAAGAGAGGAAAGGGAAATTAGCTAAGTTTAGTTCAGAGATACAGCGCGGGAACGGGAACAGGCCCTTTGGCCCACCGAGTCCGCACCGACAACCGATCCCCGTACATTACCACAAGCCGACACACACTAGGGACAATTTACACTTGTACCAAGTAGATAAACCCAAGCTAATTAACCTACAAACTTGAAAAGTAAAGTATCCTTTATTGTCATTCAGGCATTTCAGTCTGAACGAAATTGTATGCCTTGCAGTCACGACATAGAATAAAATAACAAAACACACACTCAACACAGTTTAACATCCACCACAGTGAGTCCACCAGGCACCTCCTCACTGTGATGGAAGGCAAAAATCTTAAAGCCCTTGTCTCTTCCCTCCTTGTTCACCCTCTGCTTTGAGGCGATCCAGGCCTCCGGCGTTGGGACCCCCGCCGGGTGATGGTACGTCCAGCGGCCGCATCCGATCTCCGCGAGCGGGCCGGTTCAAACTCCGCGGCCCGGGGCGGTGGAGGCTGCCGCCCTCCTGTCCAGCGGACGAAGCTGTCGTTGGGAGTGTGGGAGGAAACTGAAGATCTGGGTGGAAAACCCACGCAGGTCACGGGGAGAAGATACAAACTCCGTACAGACAGATCGAACCCTGGCCCTCCGGCGCTGCCCATTCGCTGTAAGGCAGCAACTCTACCGCTGCGCCACCGTGCCGCCCATAAACGGGATATCTATTTCTCCTGTCTGAGCAGCCCGTCCACAAAAATAAATCAGGAGCGTGAAATTGACGGGGCACGTGGACAATCAGCTTGGAAGGGAATCATCGCAGGTCTGGAGCTGTTCAAGGCCATGAAGAAGGATTCATGACTTTTGATGCCAATTTCCCCTCCCCCGTCCCCCGACAAAGACACAGATTAGGATTTAATTTCCATCCTCAAAAACCCTTCTTTTTTGCTCAGCTGCTAAACTCAGAAACGGGAGTTGAACGTTTAGCCTTTCGTCTTCTTTTCCTTTTAGTTTAGTTTAGAGACACAGCGTGGAAACCACCGGGTCCGCGCCGCCAGCGATCCCCGCACGCTAACACATTCCTACACACACTAAGGAAAATTTACAATTTTAACGAAGCCAATCAACCCACACAACAGATAGTCCTCCGCCAGTTTCGCCACCTCCAACGTGACCCCTCCACTCGCCACATCTTCCCATCTCCCCCCCTGTCTGCCTTCCGCAAAGACCGCTCCCTCCGCAACTCCCTCGTCAATTCTTCCCTTCCCTCCTGCTCCACTCCTTCCCCGGGCACTTTCCCTTGCAACCGCAAGAGATGCTACACTTGTTCCTTCACCTCCCCCATCCACTCCTTTCAGGGACCCAAGCAGTCATTCCAAGTCCGACAGAGGTTCACCTGCACCTCCTCCAACCTCGTCTACTGCATCCGTTGCTCCAGATGCCAGCTAATCTACATCGGTGAGACCAAGCGGAGGCTAGGCGATCGTTTCGCCGAACACCTCCGCTCGGTCCGCAATAACCAACCCGACCTCCCGGTGGCTCAGCACTTCAACTCCCCCTCCCACTCCGTATCCGACCTCTCGGTCCTGGGCCTCCTCCATGGCCAGAGTGAACAACACCGCAAGTTTGAGGAACAACATCTCATATTCCGCTTGGGGAGTCTGCATCCTCTGGGCTTAAACATTGAATTTTCTCAATTCTGTTAACCCAGACTGCTCCTTCCCCCCCCCCCCCCCCCACCCCCCCACCTCTCCCTCAGCCCTCGGGCCCTGACATTCCTTCTCCATCTCCCCCCCCCCCCCCCCCCAAGTCGCACTAGCTTCTCATTTTCACACCAGAAACAGCTTACAATGGCCTGCTTTCCTTATCACCAATACTTTTTTGCATATCTTTCACTCATTGTTCTTGCTTTATCTCTCCATATCACTGTTTATATCTCTCGTTTCCCTGATCCCTGACCAGTCTGAAGAAGGGTCTCGACCCGAAACGTCGCCTATCTCCTTCACTCCTTAGATGCTGCTGCACCCGCTGAGTTTCTCCAGCTTTTTGTGTAACCCACAAACCTGTACGTCTATGGAATGTGGGAGCAAAACCGGAGCACCCGGAGAAAACCCATGCAGGTCACGGGAGGATCGTGCAAACTCTGTACCGACAGCACCCGTGATTGTGATCGAACTCGGGTCTCAGATGCTGAGAGGCAGCAACTCTACCCCTGTTCCACGGTGCTGCCTTAACCGAAAGTAAATTCGGACGACACCTTTTGAGGAAGTAGAGACACAAAAGACTGGAGTAACTCGGCGGGTCAGGCAGCATCTCTGGAGAAAAGGAATGGGTGTAACCATTCTTCAGACTGAGTGCCAGCCCGACCCGCTGCGTTACTCCAGCGTTTTTGTGTCTATCTTCGGTGTAAACCAGCATCTGCAGTTCCTTCCTACACATTGCCTTTTGAGACTTTTGAGTGGCAAATGCACTGGGGAGTTTGAGAAAGGGAGAGAGAGAGACTAACGTAGAGAGGGAGTCTTTCTCTTTGGTAGACAAAAATGCTGGAGAAACTCAGCGGGTGAGGCAGCATCTATGGAGCGAAGGAATTGGGCGACGTTTCGGGCCGAAACCCTTCTTCAGACTCTCAATCTTTTCTTTGATCATCCGTTACAGGGGAAGGGTCAATGAGTTTGAAAGAGCGAGCTGGCATTTGGTGAGGTGGGGCCATAACCTCACCAGACTAGGAGGAGATTCTCATCACAGGTCTGCATGGCTTCTTTCTTTACGCAAGGAAGGAAACTGGAAGCTGAAAGGGGGGATGACCCAGAGGCCGAGGTTCAGTATTCAGATGATTTCGCTGGAGAAAGACCGGGGGACTGCATCAGCCCACAGTGCGAGCACACAATGAACAGAGTCAGGCTTTGTAGTGCAACGACTGGTCCCCATCGCAGTGCTCACTTCCCTGCCTTTGATGTGTTCTTTGCTGTGGGGCAGAAAGAACAGCTTCCAACTTTGCCCTGGAAATGAAATCTGAACTCCAGTCCAAGGGGCCCAAGGGAGAAAAAATAAAACTGCCCAGCGCCAAGCCAGCGATAGTCACAGTGTACAATGACACCTTCCTGCCCAGTGCTAAATATTCTGACGTTTGGATACATTACCCACAATTTAAACCTTTTGCCCCACAGGTATCCCACTTGGTGCAATACTCCTAAACTTGATTGATTGATTGATTGATACATTCATTCATTGATTGAATGACACAGCATGCAAACAGGCCCTTCGGCCCACCAGGTCCACGCAGACCATCGATCACCCGTTCACACACTAGTTCTAGGTGATTCCACGTGTGCATCCGCTCTCTACACACTCGGGGCCAATTACAGAGGTGCCAATCCCCCACTACAAACCCGCACCTCTTTAGGAGGTGGGAGCGAGGAAACCCGCGCTTGTCACAGGGAGTACGTGTAAACGCCACACAGAGGCCAGGATCTAACCTGGGTGTCTGGCGCTGTAAGGCAGCAGCTCTACCCGCTGCGCCCACTGTGCTGCCCAGTGTCCGGTTATGGATTTCATTTCACAAGAAAAGACTTGCTGGCAGGATGAATGCCCACTGGGGAACGCCTCTCTGTGCAGGCAAAACCAATCAGAGGGGAAAAATAGAAAATAAATGGCATGGATATGGGAACTTGGAACAGTGGGAATGGGACTCAGGATAGCTTCTGGAGAGATGTGCGGCACAGTGGCGCAGCGCTAGAGTAGCTATCTTTGAACGTCAGAGACCCGGGTTCGATCCTGACTACGGGTTCTGTCTGTACGGAGTCTGTATGTTCTCCCCGTGACCTGTGTGGGTTTCCTCCCACATTCCAAAGACGTACAAGTTTGCAGGTTAATTGGCTTTGTTAAAGATTGTAAACTGTCCATAGTGCGTAGAACAGGGCAAGTCTATGGGGATTGCTGGTCGGTGCGGACCGAGTGGGCCTGTTTCCGGGCTGAATCTCGAAAAGTCTTTAAAAAAAGTTGGCCCGGTTCCATTTGCCTCCTTCTGTGCTGTTATGTATAAGAAAATAATCATGGAAAACCTTGACCTCAGAAGTGATTGAGGGGAGCTATTCGAGCCCACTTTTCCCAGTGGCATACGAAATACTTGAATCTATAAAGCAACGCTCGCAGTCTCTAAAGGTCCCAAAGCATTTTGCAGTTAATCAAGTCGTTTTCAAACTGTAGTCATTACTTTAACGTAGTAAACACTGCAGCTAATTTGTCCGCTCCAAGTTCCCACAGTCTGCAAAGAGGCGAGGGGCACCTAATCAGACGGCCAGCATGACGAAGCAGGAAGAGGTGCCCTTGTTCAGGCAGCGGCATGGAATCTTTCACAAGATACAGTGGCGGCATGCTGGCGCAGCGGTAGAGTTGGTGGCACAGTGGTAGAGTGGAAAGTACAGGAGCCTGAAGACTGCAACGACCAGGTTCAGGAATAGCTACTTCCCCACAGCCATCAGGCTATTAAACCTGGCTCGGACAAAACTCTGAACATTAATAGCCCATTATCTGTTTATTTATTCATGTGTGTGTATATATTTACATCATGGTATATGGACACACTGATCTGTTCTGTAGTCAATGCCTACTATGTTCTGAAGAAGGGTCTTGACCCGAAACGTCGCCTATCTCCTTCGCTCCTTAGATGCTGCTGCACCCGCTGAGTTTCTCCAGCTTTTTGTGTAACCCTCGATTCTCCAGCATCTGCAGTTCCTTCTTTAACGCCTATTATGTTCTGTTGTGCTGAAGCAAAGCAAGAATTTCATTGTCCTATCAGGGACACATGACAATAAACTCTCTTGAATCTTGAATCGCTACCTCACAGCACCAGAGACCCGGGTTCGATCCTGACTACGGGCGCTGTCTTTACACAGTTTGTACGTTCTCCCCGTGACCTGCGAGGGGTTTCTCCAGGTTATTCGCTTTCCACACACACTCCAAAGACGTACAGATCTGTAGGTCTATTTGCTTGGTCAACTTGTAAAATGTGTAGGATAGTGTTAGTGTGCGGGGGTCGATGGTCGGCGTGGACTAGGTGGGCTGATGGCTTGTTTCCGCGCTGTATCTCTGAACTAGACTAAATTATCCAAAAATGATGCCGTCTTCCGCACAGTACCTCAGTGGAGGGTCAATCCAAGTAGAGGTGTATTTACATTCTACGGATATTTAGCGACTTCTGGAATGTTGCATTAAAATTTGAATGACAAGACAAGAACACCATGAACCATCCCAACAAATTCCGGGATGGCTCCCACTGTTTCCATTCCAAGACCAACACAATAGTTGTGGTGGCAAGAAACCTTGCATTATGGAAAAATCACAATATATAAACAATAATGCAATGGGGAATGGGGGCTCGGGGCGAGAAAGTTTCAGATTCACAATAAGAAATGTTATCCAAAAATAAAGGTCTTTACAATAGTTGCGCTTATTTTTGCTACTGCAAGTTAAAATTACCAAAGGTGTATATTAAGAAGTGTCTCGACCCGAAACGTCGCCTATTTCCTTCGCTCCATAGATGCTGCCTCACCCGCTGAGTTTCTCCAGCATTTTTGTCTACCTTCGATTTTCCAGCATCTGCAGTTCCTTCTTAAACAAAGGTGTATGTTATATCGGTTAATAGAATATCATGGCATGAGTGTCATTAGACGCGAATGTTGTCAATTTCAACGGGAACTGCAGTGAAACTGACTGAATGGGTTCTTAAGAGAGAATGGTGTCTGATTGCTGCAGGGAGGTTACAGAGAAACAAATTATCCCTAGACTGTTTTATTTGCAAGACAGCTTTTTTTCTGCTTGTCAATTTCCAACTTTAGGTTTTTCCACTGAGACCAGCGAACACCCCACACACTAGCACGATCCTACACACAAGGGACAATCTATAATTTTACCAAAGCCAATTAATCTACAAACCTGTTTGTGTTTGGAGTGCAGGAACACCCGGAGGAAACCCACATGGTCGCATGGACAACGTGCAAACTCCGCACAGACAGCACCCGAGGTCAGCGTGGTGCTGTGAGGCAGTGGCTCTATCGGTTGTGCCACTGTGCTGCCCAAAAAACATTTTCAACAAGCAGTGTCTCCCAACTATAATTAGATATATTTGACGTTGTGTGGAGGATCCAAATAAGGTACGGAGGCGGCCGAGCCTTAACAAGTGCAAACAGAATCAGTTCCAGAATATGTCACATTTAATAAGCAGTCAAGTGCAGAGAGCTGGCATCTCGCCGTTTACAGTCTGTACATATTCTACAAGGGCAGTGCTGCAGTCCCATATGCACAGGGTCATAATGAGTAAGTGACAATAGACAATAGACAATAGTTGCAGGAGTAGGCCATTTGGCCCTTCGAGCCAGCACCGCCATTCAATGTGATCATGGCTGATCATCCCCAATCAGTACCCCGTTCCTGCCTTCTCCCCACATCCCCTGACTCTGCTATTTTTAAGAGCCCTATCTAGCTCTCACTTGAAAGTATCCAGAGAACCTGCTTCCACCGCCCTCTGAGGCAGAGAATTCCACAGACTCATCACTCCCTGTGAGAAAAAGTGTTTCCTCGTCTCCGTTCTAAATGGCTTACTCCTTATTCTTTAACTGTGGCCCCTGGTTCTGGCCTCCCCCAACATCGGGAACATGTTTCCTGCCTCTAGCGAGTCCAAGCCCTTAATAATCTTGATGATGCTGATACAAATTCACACTGCAAGACATTGCTTCTGCTGTGTTACCTCATTGCCCTTAAACACTTACAGACCCGCTGACAAGGCTGGGGGGGGGGGGGGGGGGCTTTAGAGACAGCATCTGTTTTTATTGTTGTTAAATGTGAAGGGGAAAGACCCATGCCATCCTGGCCGCGCTCTCGTCTTGCTGCTATCATTGGGAAGGCTGAGGAATATCAAGGATAGTCCGAGGGTCACCAAAGAGGCAGATAGCACTGCTCCCTGCTTGTGGTGGGATGGTTCCAGAACAGAGACAGAACTCCCGCAAACCCTCATGATAAAAAGTCAACAGCAAACTCCACCTCACACCCAGGACTCGAGGTGAATGAGCAGGTTCACTGACGTCAGCTCAATATCTCTTCCGCAGCATCAATCCATCAAGGTTTGCTTTCATTCCCAGGGAGTGGGGGAGGGGGAGGGTCGACGGGTGTGGATGTAAAAGTTACAGAGGAAAGTTTCACGTTACTGCAGAGCCTTGGGTGCAAATCCTACACCACTCCAAAGAAACAAGCACGTTTTAAAAAATTGATCGACATGTGTATTGTTGAGACTACCTGATCATACGTCCCACAGAACAATCACTGTTGTTTTAGTTTAAGAGCCATGAGGGCGCTTTATCCTGAGGAGAAACATCTTGTACTTTGAGACGATTGTAGAGTTTATAAAAAAGGCTTTTGCTAAACACCAGCTAGCTCACAGCCCGCACAGATTCATCATTTCCACCTCCCCTTGGTTTGGATTCATATTATCCATTCTTCTGCGCTTCAATGCCCAATTTCTTACACCAGTGGGATGGACGGCGTCCAATTCTGGTTTAAATTGAGATAGACACAAAATGTTGGAGTTACTCAACGGGACAGGCAGCATCTCTGGAGAGAAGGAATGGGGGGGGGGGGGGGCGTTTTGGGTCGAGAACCCTTCTTCAGACTGAAGCATCACCCATTTCGTCTCTCCAGGGATGCTGCCTGTCTCTCTGAGTTACTGCAACATTTTGTGTCTGTCTTCGGTGTAAAGTAGGTGGTGGGTGGTGTAAGTCCATCTTCAAAAAGGGTCTGAAGAAGGGTCTCGACCCGAAATTTCGCCTATTCCTTCGCTCCATAGATGCTGCCTCACCCGCTGGGTTTCTCCAGCATTTTTGTCTACCTTCAAAAAGGGGCAACTCTTTCATTTGAGTATTTTGGGAGGCGTCATCGCTTATGGAAGCTGGGACGTCCAGCAGCCAATTTCCACAGCGCCAACAATGTGATTGTAACTGGTCGAGTTTGTTCTCCAGATAATATCCTACAGATAACTGCCAACAAGCATTAAGATCTCTAACGGACAGGGCCTCAGTGTAACGTCACATCTGAGGAACAGCATGTTCTAATATCCCCCCCCGAGACCCTTCTTCTCTTTGGTTAATGGAGGTGAGGAAGGATAAAAATAATCAATAGACAACAGGTGCAGGAGTAGGCCATTCGGCCCGTCGAGCCAGCACCGCCATTCAATGTGATCATGGCTGATCATCCACACTCATTACCCCGTTCCTGCCTTTTCCCCATATCCCCTGACTCCGCTACCTTTAAGAGCTCTATCCAACTCTCTTGAAAGCATCCAGAGAATTGGCCTCCACTGCCTTCTGAGGCAGAGAATCCCACAGATTCACAACTCTCTGGAAGTAATTGTTTCCTCATCTCCGTTCTAAATGGTTTACCCCTTATTCTTAAACTGTGGCACTTGGTACTGGACTCCCCCAACATCGGGAACATGTTTCCTGCCTCTAGCATGTCCATACCCTTAGTAATCTTATATGTTTCAATAAGATCCCCTCTCATCCTTCCAAATTCCAGAGTGTACAAGCCCATCCACTCCATTCTATCAACAAATGTCAGTCCCGCGATCCTGGGAATCCATCTAGGTTGGCATGTACAAGTTGGGCCGAAGGGCCTGTCCCTGTGCTATTTGACTTTATTTGATTATCCTGTACTGTATATCTTCTCCAGGGAAGTGGGGATTGAGTGGGCAGCCTTTAAAATGGCTAGAAATACAGACTACTTTCCTATTGAAGTTTTGGCTACCCGAATCCATTCAGGGCAACCTATGATTTACAACAGACACTGTAGCTGCACAAATCCCTGTCACAGCGGCACGGTGGCGCAGCGGTAGAGTCACTGCCTTACAGTGCCGGAGACCTGGGTTCAATCCTGACTACGGGCACTGTCTTGTATCTTGTCCCCGTGACCCGCGTGGGTTTTCCCCGGGTGCTCGGGTTTCCTCCCACACTCCAAAGTCATACAGCTTTGTAGGTTAATTGGCTTCGGTTAAAAAACTGTAAATTGTCCCTAGTGTGTAGGATAGCGCTAGCGTACGGCGATCGTTGGTGGCGCGGGCTCGGTGCGGCAAAGGGCCTGTTTCCGGGCGGTGTCCGTAAACTAAACTAACCAGGATAGAGGAAGGTGAAAAGGATAAGCCAGCTCAGGGGGTGGATTTAGCTGTGAATGAAGTGGAGCAAAGAGAAATTTCAACTGCCTGTAATCAATCCCATCAGACTAATGTCACAAGCCTGGCACACAAAGGGACTAATTTATTGGGAGCCAGACGAAAGCAGAACCACAATTATTGAAGCCAATTTAAACTTGAACACACGTGACATTGCATCATGGTATTAAACAAAAAACTCGTTTAATTGTTTTAGCTCTTTTACAAAAGACCTCTTTTGGAGAGAATAGAATCTGGGATCAGCAGCAAAGAAGGAGAGGTTTACGCTTACTATTTGATTTAGTTTAGAGATAAAGCACGGAAACAGGCCCTTCAGCCCACCGAGTCCGTGCTGACCAGTGATCCCCGCATGCTAAACACAATCCTACACACACTAGGGACAATATACATTTATACCAAGCCAATTAACCTACAAACTAGTACGTCTTTGGAGTGTGGGAGGAAACCAAAGGTCTTGGAGAAAACCCATGCAGTCACGGGGCGAACGTCCAAACTCCGCACAGACAACACCCGTAGTTAGGATCGAACCCGGGTCTCTGGCGCTGTAAGGCAACAACTCTACCGTTCTGCCACTGGGGCGGTTTAAGAATACAACCATGCCAACCGCAAATCTATCACATGTCTATGTCAAGTCTTCAAACACAAACTATCGAAGAAATACAAAGGGTTCTTTTAAGTTTCAGAACTTAAATGAGAATTGCAACACGGTGACACAGCGGTAGAGTGCCTTGCAGCACCAGAGACCCGGGTTCGATCCTGACTATGGGTGCTGTCTGCATGGAGTTTGTACGTTCTCCCTGTGACCGTGAGGGCTTTCTCCGGGTGCTTCGGTTTCCTCCCACATTCATCGCCCGGCGCAGCTTAAAATCGGCCGCGGCATCTTCCAGCGCCCCGCGGTCAAATTGCTGCGTCGAGGCAATCGAGGCTCCCGGTGTTGAAGCCCCCACCAGGCGATGAAAGGCCCCGCGAACGGGCCGATTGCAGCCCCACAATTGTCCCCACCCCACCCCTCCCCATGTTTGGACAGTGATTTCCATGCCCATGTGGAACAAACTGCTGGAGGAGGTAGTTGAGGCAGGGACTAGAGGAACGTTTAAGAAACATTTAGACAGGTACACGGATAGGTCAGGTTGAGAGGGATATGGGCCAAACGCAGGCAGGTGGGACTAGTGCAAATGGGGTATGTTGGCCGGTGTGGGCAAGTTGGGCTGAACTGCCTGTTTCCACACTGTGAGACTCTATCTTTAATGAGTAGTTACCCAGGAGACAAGGACGTGTTAATTAATTTTGCAGGAGTCTTTATTTTACAAGTGATCAGTGTAATAGGTTGTAATTTTAGCCTGGGTTATACACAGATACAGTAGTTACCGAATAAAGAACAACCTATGTTTGTCTGGCTGCTTTCAGTAGGGCCTTACAACCAATTATATTTTGTGGAGTAGCCACATTTGTAAGATCGGAAAGATGTCAACCATTGTGTAGAGCGAGTGTTTTTAAAGAAAAACAGCCATGTTATAATAATCAGATGGTTTATTTTGTGATGGTGCGGTGCGGTAAATATTCATAAGTCATAGGAGCAGAATTAGGGGACTGATTGTCGCCGGAAGCTTGCGTCCTTTTCAGGACGAACGATGACAGTGATGTCAACATTTGTAACAAGATGGACTCGAAAAGAAGAAGATGGCGGCCATTACAAAGTTCGCCTGCCACCGCACGTGGCAGTAGGCGGTACTCACTGCCGGGCCCCCTCCATTCTATGTGGCCCGTTCCCCTGCCCAGTCCCCCCTTCATTCTCAGCAGCCTGCCCCGTTCAAGCCACACGTGTCACTTGCATCAGACGTGTTGGGGTCAAGGAAAGAGCGTTCACGTCAAGGCCCCGTTTCCACCAATCTTACCACCGCCGCGCACAAGGAGCGGCAAGGCAGACGCCGTTGTGTGCAGATGCCGAGAAGTGTGTTCAGCTCTGGCTGATCAACTTCGAATCTTGGGTGTGGACTTGATGAGAAGAAGATCAGACGTGTTAATGTAGGGAAGCAACATCCTGCAGTCCCACAAGAAGAAACAGCTATCCCTGGGAAGGCCAGGACTTCTAAAGGCATCTAACGGCAAGGGGTTGCATGCTTGATTGCAATCAAGTCATCCACAGTGTACAGATTCATGATAAATGGGAATAACATTTAGTGCAAGATTTAATATTTATTATATATACAATGTGTGTGTGTGTGTGTGTGCGTGAGTGAGTGTGTGAATGTGAGTGTGTGTGCGCGCGAGTGGGTGTGTGCGTGCGAGTGTGTGTGTGCGCGCATGAGTGTGTGTGTGTGCGAACGTGAGTGTGTGAGTGTGAGTGTGTGTGAGTTGGTGAGTGTGAGTGTGCACATGTGTGCTGTGTGCATATGAGAGTGTGTGAGTGTGTGTGTGCGCGCGTGTGTGTGTGCGTGTGTGCGTGTGTGCATGTGAGAGTGTGTGTGTGTGTGTGAGTGGGTGAGTGTGAGTGTGCGCGTGTGTGCTCTGTGCATGTGAGAGTGTGTGTGTGTGTGTGTGCGCATGTGTGTGTGAGTGTGTGTGAGTGTGTGTGTGCGTGTGCTGTGTGCATGTGAGAGTGTGTGTGAGTGTGTGTGTGCGTGCGTGTGTGTGTGTGTGTGAGTGTGTGTGTGAGTGTGTGTGTGAGTGTGTGTGTGAGTGTGAGTGTGAGTGTGTGTGTGCGTGCGTGTGTGAGTGTGTGTGTGAGTGTGAGTGTGAGTGTGAGTGTGAGTGTGAGTGTCAGTGTGAGTGTGCGTGTGAGTGTATATATATATTTCATTAGCCTGTACTGTTTACGGAGTGAGCTTTGTGGCAGTGAGGGAATTTCATTACACCCTAGTGTATATGACAATAAACTAACCTGAATCTGAATAATTAACACTGACCACGGACGGCGCAGTTATTGTTCGTTATTCCTCACAAGGTGGGTGGTGACAGACGGACGTGTGATTGATCTAATGGAATCAGAGTCACATTACATGATTAAAAAAATCCCACTAACGCTAGCTCAGACAGTGTTTAGTGCCGAGGAGTTCAAACATTCAAACCCCCACACAGGTCAGAAGTTCATAAGGTGTAGCAGCAGAATGAGGCCATTCGGCCCTTCAAGCCGACTCCATTCAATGATGGCTGACCTATTAAAAAGATGGGCACAAAATGCTGGAGTAACTCAGCATGCAGGCAGCATCTCTGGGTAGAAGGAATGGGTGACATTTCAGATGGAGACCCTTCTTCAGATCTGCTGAGTTATTCCAGCATTTTGTGTCCATCTTCGGTGTGTAAACCCGGTTCCTTCCCACACACGGCTGATCGATCTTTCTCTTTTCACCGCATTCTCCTGCCTTCCCTTAACTCCTGACACCCATGCTAATCAAGACATCACTTGCATCACATGTGTTAATGTAGGGAAGTGACCTCCAGTAGACCCAGAGGAGGACGCAGCTGTCCCCAGGGCGTTACGAACAGGGTTTGTAGGAAGGTCAGAGCTTCTAAAGGCACGGGGTTACTTGCTTGCCCCACCTCTTGCAGTTTCACAGGGTGTCAACACTTTGTGACCCAGTTTATTAGTTTGGTTTGGAGATAGAGTGTGGAAACAGGCCCTTCGGCCCACCGAGTCCATGCCGACCCGCGATCCCCGCACACTAACACTATCCTACACACACCGGAGACTAGTTACAATTTTACCAAAACCAATCAAACGACAAACCTTTACGTCTTTGGAGTGTGGGAGGAAACTGATGTGTAGGTTATCCACTTCGGTGGCAAAAACAGGAGGGCAGACTATTATCTGAATGGTGGCCGATTAGGAAAAGGGGAGATGCAACGAGACCTGGGTGTCATGGTACACCAGTCATTGAAAGTAGGCATGCAGGTGCAGCAGGCAGTGAAGAAAGCCAATGGTATGTTAGCATTCATAGCAAAAGGATTTGAGTACAGGAGCAGGGAGGTTCTACTGCAGTTGTACAGGGTCTTGGTGAGGCCACACCTGGAGTATTGCGTACAGTTTTGGTCTCCAAATCTGAGGAAAGACATTCTTGCCATAGAGGGGATACAGAGAAGATTCACCAGACTGATTCCTGGGATGTCAGGGCTTTCATATGAGGAAAGACTGGATAGACTCGTCTTGTACGCGCTAGAATTTAGAAGATTGAGGGGGGATCTTATAGAAACTTACAACATTCTTAAGGGGTTGGACAGGCTAGATGCAGGAAGATTGTTCCCGATGTTGGGGAGGTCCAGAACAAGGGATCACCGTTGAAGGATAAGGGGGAATTCCTTTAGGGCCGAGATGAGGAAAACATTTTTCACACAGAGAATGGTGAATGTCTGGAATTCTCTGCCATAGAAGGTAGTTGAGGCCAGTTCATTGGCTATATTTAAGAGGGAGTTAGATGTGGCTCTTGTGACTAAAGGGATCAGGGGGCATGGAGAGAAGGCAGGTACAGGACACTGAGTTGAATGATCAGCCATGATCATATTGAATGGCGGTTTAGGCTCGAAGGGCCGAATGGCCTACTCCTGCACCTATTTTCTATGTTTCTATGAAACCAAAGATCTCGGAGAAGAACCAACGCAGGTCACGGGAGAACATGCAAACTCCGTACGGACAGCACCCGTAGTCAGAATCGAACCCGGGTCTCTGGTAATGTAAGGCAGCAGCAGCACGGAAACAGGCCATTTGGCCCATCGAGTCCACACCAACCAACAATCCCTGCATATCAATGCAATCCTATACACACACTAGGGACAAGTGTAGATTTAGTCAGGATTGAACCCGGGTCTCTGGCTCAGTAAAGCAGCAACTCTACCGTTGCATCACCACTCCATCCCTCAGTATACAGATGTGAGACAGAGAGAATAATGGACAATGCAAGATAAAGTCCAGTATAGTCCGATTAAAGATAGTCTGAGGGTCTCCAACAAGAGTCTCCCTCCACTCGATCAAACACCTTCACTTTAGCATCCCCTTACCTGACTGTGTCCTTGGTTAGGACCAACCCGATGGTGAACAAAGTGCCTGCGCTGTTCAAAAGGCTGTTGGCTAAGGCACGAGGGTCTCATTTCAAAGAACGAGTCATTGGCCAGTGCCTGATGGACATCCGCCAACAGACTTCTGGCAGTGGATCAGATGGAAATATGCTGTTGTGGGCCAAAAGGGGGCCGAGGAATGGGGAATCTGCTACTAGTTTAGTTTAGTTTAGAGATACAGCGCGGAAACTGGCCCTTCGGACCACCGGGTCCGCGCCGAACAGCCATCCCTGCACATTAACACTATCCTTCACCCAATTTTTACATTTACCAAGCCAATTAACCTACAAACCTGTATGTCTTCCAAAGGCGTACAGGTTTGTAGGTTTAAGAAGGAACTGCAGATGCTGGAAAACCGAAGGTAGACAAAAGTGCTGGAGAAACTCAGCGGGTGCGGCAGCGTCTATGGAGCGGAGGATGCTGCTGCACCCGCTGCGTTTCTCCGGCACTTTTGTCTACCTTCAGGTTTGTAGGTTAATTGGCTCGGTAAATGTAAAAATTGTCCCCAGTGTGTGTAGGATAGTGTTAATGTGCGGGGATCGCTGGTCGGCGCGGACCCGGTGTTTCCGCGCTGTATCTCTACACTAAACTAAACAGAGGGCATAACTATAAGGTGGGAGGGGGGAAGTTTAACGGAGATGTGCGGGACAAGTTTATATTATGCGGAGAATGTTGGGAGGCTGGAGGGCGCTGCCAAGGGTGGTGGTGGAGGCAGATACGACAGTGGCGTCTAAAAGGCTTTTAGATAGGCACATGGAAGAGCAGGGAATAGAGGGATATGGATCATGTACAGGCAAATCAGTTTAACTAGGCATCATGTTCGGCACAAACATTGTGGGCTGAAGGGCGTGTTCTATGATCTATGCACCAGATTGTTGTCAAAACCCTTCTGGTGGTTATAGACTGGCGATAGACACAAAATGCTGGAGTACCTCAGCGGGTCAGGCAGCATCCCTGGAGAAAAAAAATAGGTAACGTTTCGGACCGAGACCCTTCTTCAGACTGACTGGTGAGTTTTGGGACTAGAAATCCTACGGACGTCAGGGGTTATGGGCAGGAGAATGGGGTTGAGAGGAGAAGATAGATCCGCCATGACTGAATGGTGGAGTGGACATGATGGGCCGAATGGCCTAATTCTACTCCTATCACTTATGAACTTACTAACATGAAATACGATACAATAGAACTTTGTTTACCTCAGGAGGGAAGTTGACCTGCCAACAGTCATAAAAACGCAAAATACATGAAACATGACATCAAAGTGATGAGTGGAAAGGATTGGGGATGTGCAAACATTGGGGGGGGGGAGTCAGTCTACCCCACGACAGAAGGGGGAAGAGTTGTACAGTTTGATTGCCACAGGGAAGAAGGATCTCCTGGGGTGTTCTGTCCTGCATCTATGGTGGAACCAGTCTGTTGCTGAAGGTGCTCCTCAGGTTGGCCAGAGCGTCACGGAGGGGGGTGAGCTGTATTGTCCAGGACCCTCCGCAAATCAGGGGGCCATTCTCCCCTGCTGTGATCAGGATGTGTCTCCAAACCCACATCATTGTGGTTGACTTCCAATTGCCCTCTTGCTAGGGCGCAGCTGAAGGCTAATTGAGGACAGGCTTCACATGTCGGCCTCACCAGGCCTGTACACA
Organism: Raja brachyura; assembly: GCA_963514005.1. The sequence goes on along the minus strand of OY740809.1, from coordinate 32,647,659 downwards.
TCAAAAGGAAGAACTGAAAAGAGAGCCCAGAGATTTGCCAGATGTTTCTGTCACAACATCTCACACACAGGCTCTCTGATGCTGTTTTTTTCCCGTGCACATTTTAAACATATTGGAGAGTTTTTCGCAGCATGGTAAGGTCAAACCTGTCCGTCTCTGATCTGCTGAGCACATCAGAGTTTTCCCGCTGGCCGTCCCTCCCGCACTGATTTCTCCCGGCATACGGCTGAGTCAGAAATGTACCAGAGATGGAGAATACTCTGCAGTACCACAGGACGGTTCACATCAAAAGATTATTTTTCACAGGCTTCAGATTTAACAGGGACCCGAGTTACCTGGCCGGCACGGTGGCGCAGCGGTAGAGTTGCTGCCTTAATGGCCTGTCCCACTTTACGAGCTAATTCAACAGTTCTCCCGAGTTTGCCCTGATTCGAACTTGGAGAATTCGAATGGCCGCTCGTAGGTACTCGGGGCTCTCGTGGACATTTTTCAACACGTTGAAAAATCTTCACGAGTCTTCACGAAATTATTGCATTTCCTGAGTACCTGCCGTTAGCGTTACGAGCCGCTAAGAGACGTCCCCGAGCTCCGACGTACCCGCAACGTACATTCTACGTGCTTACCACGAGTTTTTAAACTCGGGAGACCTCTTGAATTCCTCGTACAGTGGGACAGGCCTTTTACAGCACCAGAGGCCTGGGTTCGATCCTGACTACGGGTGTTGTCTGGATGGAGTTTGTACGTTGTCCCCGTGACCTGAGTGGGTTTTCTCTGGGTGCTCCGGTTTCCTCCCGCACTCCAAAGACGTACAGGTTTGTAGGCTAATTGGTTTGGTGTGATTGGTATAATTGTAAATTGTTCCTAATGTCCCTGCCGGCAGTCTGTTCGTTTTTTCTTTCTTTTGTTATTTTTTAGAGCATTAAAAAGTTTGTTTTAATGTTCTTCGGTTTGTTTTATGTGGGGGAGGGGGGGGGGGAGGGGATCGGGGGAAATTTTTTTTCAAGTGCCTACCTTGCCGGAGATGTGATTAATTTTTGGATCACATTCTCCGGGCTCTGCGGCCTTCCATCGATGGAGCTGGAAGCCTCCTCGGACTGTCGTGAACCCCACCGCGGGGCGCAGACTTAACATCGGAGCTGATCCCTTGCCTGGGATCGCTCCCACAGTGACCACCGCGGAATCACCATCGAGGGCTCGCAGTCTCGGGTGAGGCCGAGTCGGGAGCTCCAACGTCGCGGAAGGTTCGTCCAGCCCCGATGCGAGGTTCGGGGAAGCTAACATTCCCGATGCAGGAGCTGAATGCCTCGATGAGGAGGGCACAAACGCCGCCGGCTACGGGAGTCAAGGTCGTCCCGTCAATGGAGGGCTCGAGGCCCACGACCGAGGAAGAACAAAAGGAAGAGATTTTAACTTTATTTCGCCTTCCATCACAGTGAGGAATGTGTAGGAGTATCTATAAACTCTAAACTAAACTAAACTTTAGTTGAGGTGTCTTTTGCATCGTGGAGTGGGAAGGGCAGCTGGAGGATGTCAGTGGAAGCTCAGCAACGACGGGCAAGTCGAGGCCTGTGGAGGGAGCCACTGAGCCGGTGTCCCGCTCGTCCCCCCCCCCCGAGGTCCGGAGGCGGACATGAGGAGCGACGGCCGATGGAAGAGAATGAACCGGGGTCTCACCTCCATTCCGCACCCTCAGGGTCGGCTGTGGGAGGCGGCCCCTCCCCGCGGCACGAGGGCTGAAGGTGGAGGAGGAGAGGAGAGGGACGACGGTTCGCTGGATGATCCGGACGGAGGCGACGGCTGGAGGCCCTGCAGCAGCCTGGGGCTCGCCTGAATCGGGCCCCGCTCCAGGAGACCCAGCGCACGGGACCCGACTGGACTTTGGAAATGGCGCCAAAACCTGGCGACTCTTGCACGCGGTCCCAGTAGACTATTTCTGTTCACTTTGTACTAATAGGCGATTGTGCTTAGGTTGTTACTGTGTACAAAATAAAGAATTTATCTGCGCGTTTGACAATAAATCACCATCGACTATTATTATTATTATTATTATTGCATTGTTATTGTTTGTTTTTTTTCCATGAGTTTTTATTATATTATTTATTATGATTACATATTCTGTTGTGCTGCAGCAAGTAAAGGACCTGTCCCACATGGCGATTTTTTTCGGCGACTGCCGGCGACATATCAGTGTCACCAAAAGATTTTGAACATTTCGAAATCCAGCGGCAACAAATAAAATGTTACGACACTTTACAAATGTTACAACCAGACTGATTCCTGGGATGTCAGGACTGTCTTATGAAGAAAGACTGGATAGACTCGGTTTATACTCTCTAGAATTTATGAGATTGAGAGGGGATCTTATAGAAACTTACAAAATTCTTAAGGGGTTGGACAGGCTAGATGCAGGAAGATTGTTCCCGATGTTGGGGAGGTCCAGGACAAGGGGTCACAGCTTAAGGATAAGGGGGAAATCTTTTAAGACCGAGATGAGAAATACTTTTTTCACACAGAGAGTGGCGAGTCTCTGGAACTCTCTGCCACAGAGGGTAGTTGAGGCCAGTTCATTGGCTACATTTAAGAGGGAGTTAGATGTGGCCCTTGTGGCTAAGGGGATTGGAGGGTATGGAGAGAAGGCAGGTACGGGATACTGAGTTGGATGATCAGCCATGATCATATTGAATGGCGGTGCAGGCTCGAAGGGCCGAATGGCCTACTCCTGCACCTAATTTCTATATTTCTATGTTTCTATGTTCTATGTTTTCTATGACACTTGAAAAAACAAGTCATACGTCATCACGCTGCGTAACGCCACAAATATTTTGGTCAATGATGCCGGCACTCGCAGCAAAAATCGGCAATTGGGACAGGCCCTTAAGGATTTCATCGTTCTATCTGGGACATCTGACAATAAAACACTCTTGACTTGACTCTTGTGCAGAATCAGCAGCTTCAAAGGGCAGTGATGGATGGAAGAGTGGTGAATTTAAGCAGTGCATCAAGAAACCCAATGATCAAGTGTTCAACGCTGACACAATATGAAGAATTCCTTTGATTTTGGAGATGACTGAGTTCTACCATATTCAAATTCAAATTCAAATAGTCCGTCAAGGAGAGTTGAGACCTGGCTCATTGTTCTCTGGGGAAGAGATGCCACGTTTTAGCTCGTTCTGCCTGCTGGGATTGGCTACCGTTGGCTCGATATATACACAGGAATGCTCACAGGACACAGGAGCATAAAACAACTGTTAACAATGAGGTGCAAACTCCCGATGCTTACAAGCACAGGAAATGTGTAGGGAAGAACTGCAGATGCTTGGTTTAAACCAAAGGTAGACACAAAAAGCTGGAGTAAATCAGCGGGACAGGCAGCATCTCTGGAGAGAAGGAATGGGCGACATTTCGGGTCAGCACCCTCCTTCAGAAAAAGATATATCGCGGAAACAGGTCCTTCGGCCCATCGAGTCCGCACCGACCAGCGATCCCCGCACACCAACACTACCCTACACACTCTAGCAACAATTTTACATTTATACCAAGCCAATGAACCTTCAAACCTGCACGTCTTTGGAGTGTGGGTGGAACCGGGAGATCTCAGAGAAAACCCACGCAGGTCATGGGGAGAACGTACAAAGTCCATACAGACAGCGCCCGTAGTCAGGATCGAACGTGGGTCTCTGGCGCTGTGAGGCAGCAACTCTACCGCTGCGCCACCGTGCTGCCCTTTGTCAGAGGTTAAGAGGAGAAGGCAGGGGAATTAGGTTTGGAGGGAGATATAGGTTAGCCATGATTGAATGGCGGAATAGACTTGATGGGCCGAATGGCCTAATCCTATCACATGAATTTATGAAAAGAATCAGCCCCTCGACTTTGCACAGTGATGAAATCTTGCCGGGCCGTTAGAGAACATTCCACAGAACCCAAATGAGAAATCATCACATTTGTCAATCAACTCCAACCAACACCAACCTAATGTAGATACAAGAACTGCAGATGCTGGTTGACACAAAAGGACACAAAGTGCTGGAGTAACTCAGCGGGTCAGGTAGCATCTCTGGAGAACATGGATAGGTGACGTTTCAGGTCTGGACTTCAGCCCGAAGAAGGGACCCGACCCAAAACGTCACTTACCCATGTTCTCCAGAGATGCTGCCTCACCCGCTGAGTTACTCCAGCACTTTGTGCCCTTACAGGCACTGATCGCCCCACCATTGAAGGGATCTACAGGAGGTGCTGCCTTAAAAAGGCAGCCAGCATCATCAAAGACACACACCACCCTGGCCACGCTCTCACCACGCTGCTACCATGGGGAAGAAGGTACAGGAGCCTGAAAACTGTGATCTCCAGATTCAAGAACAGCTTCTTCCCAGCAACCATCAGGCTCTTGAACACTGCACAACACTAACCTCAGCAACTGTGATCTTCTACGGACTGTGTCCCTGGTTGTACTATGGACTTCAGTTTTCACACTTTTACGGTTTCCTGGTATTTTGGTTATTAATTTATTGTATTTTTAATTATTACATAAATCGAGAGGGGGGTCACAGTTCAAGGATAAGGGGGCCTCCTCCTGCACCTATTTGCTATGTTTCTATGTTTCTATGACAATCAGTCTGAAGAAAGATCTCTACCAGAAATGCCATCCGTTAAGGATAAGGGGGAATGCCTTTAGGACCGAGATGAGGAAACATTTTTCACACAGAGAGTGGCGAGTCTCTGGAACTCTCTGCCACAGAAGGTAGTTGAGGCCAGTTCAATTGGCTATATATAAGAGGGAGTTAGATGTGGCCCTTGTGGCTAAAGAGATCAGGGGGTATGGAGAGAAGGCAGGTACAGGATACTGAGTTGAATGATCAGCCATGATCATATTGAATGGCGGTGCAGGCTCGAAGGGCCGAATGGCCTACTCCTGCACCTATTTTACATGTTTCTATGTTTCTATGTACAGTCATGGGGAACATTTCCTGCTGGACTTAGCTACTGTTGGTGAGATCTATTCACAATAATTCACGGAACACGGGAGCATAAAACAACTTTAACAATGGGATATGAACTCACAATGCTTACAAGCACAGGAAATATGTAGGAAGGAACTGCAGATGCTGGTTTAAACCGAAGATAGACACAAAAAGGTAGAGTAACTCAGCGGGACAGGTAGCATCTCTGGAGAGAAGAAATGGGTGACGTTTCAGTCTGAAGAAGGGTTCCTGACCCGAAACGTCCCCCATTCCTTCTCTCCGGAGATGCTGCCTCACCCGCTGAGTTACTCCAGTTTTTTTGTGTCTATCCTCATGCTTACATGCAGTTCCGTCCTACACATGCTTACTCCATACGTGTGATTGTCTTTACATTCTCCTGACTACAGAATTACTTACATGATATGCAAAGGCACCACAACTGCCATTTAACTACAAGAAGTTCAAGAAGGAACTGCAGATGCTGGAGAATCGAAGGTAGACAAAATTGCTGGAGAAACTCAGCAGGTACGGCAGCATCTATGGAGCGAAGAAAATAGGCAACGTTTCGGGACGAAACGTTGCCTATTTCCTTCGCTCCATAGATGCTGCCATATCCGCTGAGTTTCTCCAGCAATTTTGTCTATTTAAATTCAAGAGTCAAGAGTGTTTTGTTTTAGCAATATAGCATGGTACCAGGCCCTTCGGCCCACCGAGTCCACACTGACCATCAATCACGGGTGATCGATGATCGGCGAGGACTTGATCATCAGGAATAGGAATAGAATTAGGCCATTCGGCCCATCACTCCTTTTGCTCTGATATTTTATTTAATTCACATGTTCAATCAATAATGTTTTATTATTAATGTTTAATGTTTTATGTGTCATTCCTAACTGTCACTGCATGTCATGTTGTCACTTGCGGGCGGAGCACCAAGGTAAATTCCTTGTATGTGAATACTTGTCAATAAACCTATTCATTCATTCAAGTTGACTCCTCCACTCACTCATGGATGACCTATCTCTCCCTCCTACCCCCATTCCACTGCCTTCTCCCCATAACCTTTCATGGGCTGAAGGGCCTGTTCCCATGTTAGTTCTGTGTTATCTCACTTTTGCATTCACTCTCTACACACTATGTTTAGTTTAGTTTAGTTTATTGGCATGAGTACCGAGGTACAGTGAAAAGCTTTTTTTTGTGCATGCCTTCCAGTCAGCAGACAGATTATACATGATTACAATCAAGTCGTCCAAAGTGTATAGATACAGGATAAAGGGAATAACGTTTAGTGCAAGGGTTGAGGTGGGTTGGGTTAGGTTGGGTTGGGTTGGGTTGGGATAGGACGGGTTGGGTTGGGATGGGTTGGGATGGATTGAGTTAGGTTGGGTTGGGATGAGATGGGTTGCGATGGGTTGGGTCGGGTCGGGTCGGGTTGGGTTGGGATGGGATGGGTTGGGACGGGTTGGGATGGGTTGGGACGGGTTGGGATGGGTTGGGACGGGTTGGGATGGGTTGGGACGGGTTGGGATGGGTCGGGTTGGGATGGGTCGGGTTGGGATGGGTTGGGACGGGTTGAGATGGGTCGGGTTGGGATGGGTTGGGACGGGTTGGGATGGGTTGGGTTGGGTCGGGTTGGGTCGGGTTGGGTTGGGTTGGGATGGGTTGGGTTGGGTTGGGTTGGGATGGGTTGGGATGGGTTGGGATGGGTTGGGTTGGGTTGGGACTGGTTGGGACGGGTTGGGTCAGGTTGGGTCCGAGTCCGCTTTTACTTTCATGTCAGACCTGAAAAGCAAATGATTTTCAAAGAGCACTCTCTTTGAGCCAAGATGCAGCCAGCCAGAAGCCTCTACCCCATTCACCTGTATCCTCTTTCAAGTGTATCGCCTTTCAAAAGTGAACGTTCCACACTCCTAGCCGGCAGCTGTGAATAATGAGGCTGGGTTTCTTTTGTAGATGTGATGTGAACTGTTGCAAACCAGTCCCTCCCCATACTCCTCCCCATAAGTCCTGCGCTCTCAAATTTATTTGTCGGCCTGAGAATAGCGAACATAATCTGAGCACCTTAAAAAGATCAAGCTTCAAGGTTTTCTGTTAGCACTGGAATAGAGAAATCTTTTTAAAAGATATCTATTTCTTTTTATGTGTAGCAAAGAGCTGCAGATGTTGGTTCAAATCGAAGGTAGACACACAATGTTGGAGTAACTCAGCGGGACAGGCAGCATCTCTGCAGGGAAGGAATGGGTGACGTTTTGGGTCTAGAAATGTGGCATGGTGTTGTAATGCCCCTGTCCCACTTAGGAAACCTGAACGGAAACCTCTGGAGACTTTGCGCCCCACCCAAGGTTTCCGTGCGGTTCCAGGAGGTTTTTGTCCTCCGGCAACCATCTTCAACTAGCATCGCAACCGGCTTCGACTAAAAAATTATTTTTGAAACGGAAACTTCTTTCGACCATTAGGGAGATGGACAAAAACCTCCGGGAACCGCACGGAAAGCTTGGGTGGGGCACAAAGTCTCCAGAGGTTTCCGTTCAGGTTTCCTTAGTGGGACAGGGGCATAAGAAGTCAACATTCAACACAAACCTGAGGGGCAACTTTTTCCACTCAGGTGGGCATATGGAACGAGCTGCCAGAGGAGGTCATTGTGGCAGGTACTATAATGGGCAATGGGCCTTCATGGTCAGGTCACCATCCCTGCGCTTGCAACAAATGGAGCCAAACAGGTGACTCTATATACTGTCTCAGTGCATTATTGCTACACACATGTACTGTATCTGAGATGCGTAATTAATATGCATCCAAGTCCAAATGTGTAGTGATACTTGTACTGAACTACACACACAAATACATTTCATTGTACCTTAGTACATGAGACAAATAAAGAACCAAACCATACCATAAAATTCCGTACCATACTCTAAAGTACCATACCTTAAAGAACCAATGAATACCATAAAGTGCCATACCAATACAACATTTAAAAGACACAAAATGCTGGAGTATCTCAGCGGGTCAGGCAGCAACCTGAAGAAGGATCCCGATCTGAAACGTCACCTCTCCATGTTCCCCAGGGATGCTGCCTAACACGTTGAGTTAGTCCAGCACTTTGTGTCTTTACTTGCCAAAGCATCATCTGCAGTTCCTTGTTTCAGCACTTAAAAGCCACTTGGGCAAGTGCATTGGTAGGGAAGGTCTGGAGGGGTATTGGTTGGCATGGACGAATTGGGCCAAAGGGCCTGTTTCCATGCTGTACCACTCTAATGGCTCACAAATGGAGAGCATGACTATCTGGACTACACTTCTTCCCACCCTGCTTCCTGTACAGACTCTATCCCCTAATCCCAATTCCTCCATCTACGCTGCATCTGTGCCGAGGATGAGGTGTTCCATACCAGGAAATCCGAGATGTCCTCATTCTTTGGGGAACGGGGGTTCCTCTCTTCCATCACAGACGAGGCCCTCACACGTGTCTCCTCGGTACCCCGCAGCTACACCAGCCTTAGTGTCTCTGACAGCATTTTATCTCTGTTTGCTTTGTTGTTACATTCCCCCAACTAACGTCGATCTATTCCACATTCTCCTTGATCTCCATTTCCTTTGTCCTCTTTTCACACCTTACACTTCCTTATCTATACACTTCCTTATTTTTCTACCTCCCACTCCCCTGACATCAGTCTGAAGAAGGGCCTCGACCCAAAACGTCACCCATTCCTTCTCTCCAGAGATGCTGCCTGGCCCGCTGAGTTACTCAAGCATTGCTGCAGGAATCCAGCATCTGCAGTTCCTTCCTACACGTTGCACTATAAAGGAATGTTTTCCTTGTTGCCGTGTTCTAAGCAATCCATGAACTGGAACACATCCAACGGACATAATGAATTAGTTTATGAATCCAATTCTTCCTTTTGTAACGCAGTAGACATTGTTTGAAGTCTGTTCTGCTAAAGTGTGTGGGTGTACTTAATCATACCAGGTGCACTTAAAAAGCACTCACTTCTCACTACCATCCGGACATTTGACTACGGTCCAATCCAACTCCTGTCCCTCAGTCACCGACACTAATCCGCCGAGAAATAAAAACAGCAAATGCCAGAAATACTCAGTAGGTCGGGCAGCATTTGCAGAGGGAGTCATTAAGTTAATGCTTCACCTTCTCCACAGATGCTCTGTCACCCGCGGAGAATTTCCGTGACCTTCCACATTTATTTCGGCATCATGGCATCTGCGGTACTTTGCTCAGCACCCCGCTTCGGTGGCCAATGGGGTGAACAATGGCCTTTGCATCGAGGAGAGACAATTGAGGGGGTTGCAGCTTTGCGCATATGTGCCAGGGACCCTGATGCATACTCTTCATTCAATCAGCTCACACAACCTAGGAGTGGGTGGTGGAACGCGCGTTCTGGCAAACCACCAGTCTCCGCCTCAGAGCTCCCCTCTTGGTCTCCACGATGGAGCTCCTCCCCGTGGTCTCCATCTCGGTGCATCCCCCTTGGTCTCCACGATGGAGCATCCCTAATGGTCTCCATCTCGGACCACCCCTCATGGTCTCCACCTCGGAGCTCCTCCCCATGGTCTCCACCTCGGAGCTCCACCTCATTGTCTCCATGATGGAGCTCCTCCCCGTGGTCTCCACCTCGGAGCTCCCCTCATGGTCTCCATCTCGGAGCTCCCCCTCATGGTCTCCATGATGGAGCTCCTCCCCGTGGTCTCCATCTCGGATCACCCCTCATGGTCTCCATGATGGAGCTCCTCCCCGTGGTCTCCACCTCGGAGCTCCCCTCATGGTCTCCATCTTGGAGCTCCCCCTCATGGTCTCCATGATGGAGCTCCTCCCCGTGGTCTCCACCTCGGAGCTCCTCCCCATGGTCTCCACCTCGGAGCTCCCCCTCATGGTCTCCATCTCGGAGCTCCCCCTCATTGTCTCCATGATGGAGCTCCTCCCCGTGGTCTCCACCTCGGAGCTCCTCCCCGTGGTCTCCACCTCGGAGCACCATTCATGGTCTCCATCTCGGAGCTCCTCCCCCCTCCCCAGGGTCTCCACCTCGGAGCTCCCCTCATGGTCTCCATCTCGGAGCTCCCCTCATGGTCTCCATCTCGGAGCTCCCCCTCATGGTCTCCTGTCAGAGCTCCCCCATGGTCCCCACGTCGAATACTAAAGTTATGTGTGTGCTGTTGCACTCCTGTTTCCGACTTTCGTAACATCTGACTTGCACAAGGGTCTGTGGGACGTAACCCTTCCATGAGTCGGGAGCGTCCGTGTTATAAAGTGACAGCTTCACCAGGTGATGCAGAAACATTGACGTCACGCGTTACCCTGGGTCTCGGTGTCAGGGGAGGATTTCACAAAGTTCAGTGCACAGCACTCACCTCCCTCGACCTTGCATTCTCTCTACAGTTGATGGCGTCTCTTAATCTCTCGGGCCTGACACCCAGGATGATTTACCTTGGATTCAGATCGCTGAACGTAGCCATCCTCTGCACAGGGACCTTTACCCCAGAGATTCAATTCAGCCTTCAGCAATCACTCCGAGGGCACCCCTCCACTAATGTGCCACGAGATGGTGAGTTGGCATCATTCTAGCAAGTGAACCCGCTAGTCTGAGTTAAAATTATATAAAGCATCTCTTTTATCATAACGAAGCGCTTGTCCCACCTCAGTAATTCCTTCTTCTCCCTGCTCCCATCTGGCAGAAAATACAGAAGCTGGAAAGGGCGCACCACCAGACTCAGGAACAGCTTCTTCTCCTCTGTTATCCAGCTTCTGCCACAAGCTGGGGCACTGGCCAATTCACCTCCACCCCACTGATGATATTGGGCTTTGATTGTGGAACTGATGAGCTACAATGCTGAGAACTATGTTCTACCCTCTGTATCGTCCCCTTTGCTCTGCCTATTCTTCTCAAGTTTGACGTAAGTAAGTAAGTTTATTGGTCAAGTATTCACATACAAGGAATTTGCCGTGGTGCTCCACCCACAAGTAACAACATGACATACAGTGGCAGTTACAAGTGACTCAGAAAACACTAAACATTAATAATAATAAAACATTAATGATAAAACACCATTGATCAAGCACGTGAACCAACAAAATACCAGATCAAAGGGAGGCTACAGATTTTTGGCTGTTGAGTAGAGCGACTACTCGTGGATAAAAACTGTTTTTATGTCTGGCTGTGGCAGCTTGGAGTCGCCTTCCAGAGGGAAGTGATTCAAAGAGTTTGTGGCCAGGGTGAGAGGGGTCAGAGATGATCTTACTTCCTTCCAGACAATTGACAATAGCTGAAGGAGTAGGCCATTCGGCCCTTCAAGCCAGCACCTCCATTCAATGTGATCATGGCTGATCATCCACAATCAGTACCCCGTTCCTGCCTTCTCCCCATATCCCCTGGCTCCGCTAACTTTAAGAGCCCTATCTAGCTCTCTCTTGATAGTATCCGGAGAACCGGCCTCCACTGCCCTCTGAGGCAGAGAATTCCACAGACTCACAACTCTCTGTGCGAAAAAGTGATTCCTTTGATTGTATTAACCGTTTTTCCCTGTACCTCGGTATACCTGAACCTAAACCTAAAGCTGGCATGCTGGCACAGCGGTAGAGTTGCTGCCTTACAGCACCAGCGACCCGGGTTCGATCCTGACGTCGGGTGCTGTCTGTACGGCGTTTGTACATTCTCCACGTGAACTCATTCTCCGGGAGCTGCAGTTTTCAAAGCCGTACATGTTTGTGAGCTGTACGAAATGTTTGTGAAACATTTCGTTTCCCTGATCCCTGACCAGTCTGAAGAAGGGTCTCGACCCGAAACGTCGCCTATCTCCTTCGCCCCTTAGATGCTGCTGCACCCGCTGAGTTACTCCAGCTTTTTGTGTAACCCTCGATTCTCCAGCATCTGCAGTTCCTTCTTTAACACATGTTTGTGAGCTAATTGGCTTTGGTTATTAAAAAAAATTGTAAATTATCCCTAATGTGTAGGATAGTGCGAGCGAACTGTGGTGTGTGCACTACAGCTGCCTGAGAGAATCCATTAATGCTAAGAACACAATCCAGAATTCCCAAAGAGCCGTGGGTTCTGCAGGAAGCTGCCATCAGCCACACAGGTGAAACCCCTTTCAAAAGAAATTGTTTTTTGGTGGTTATTTCTTCTCTCCCGTTTTCATGAATATTTTTAGATTAGTAAATGTAGCTCACACTCAGCACGCCAAGAGTGAATTTCAAGTCAAGGGCAAACCTTTCATGGGCCGGCTTCAGCCAAGCTTACAATGTATCTTTAGAAAATACACTCGTAGATTCTAGGCTCTGTATTGATAAGACTGGCCTGACTCAAAGTGCGGTGTGTGAAGTGGGATCTATAAAGACATCCATTGTTTATAATGTAACTGGATGAAAGGGATATATATATATATAAATGCACGGTGTAATCGGAGTTAAATAAACCACTTACGCATGAGTTGGCAGCGTCCCAGTGTTTTTTCATGTTTTCTCCACATAACTCACGGAAAGGGTTAAAGGGCCTGTCGCACTTACGCGATTTTTTTCGGCGACTTGCCGGCACCCATCATAGTTGTAGCGGGTCTCGGAAAATTTTCAACATGTTGAAAATCCAGCGGCGACCAGAAAAAGGTACGACACTTTGGGCGACTACTCACGACCATATCACGCCTGTATTCGCACAAGTGGAACAGGTCCATTAGTCAGATTTAACATTTTATCACCCCGCGGGGTGACATTTGTCTGGCCGTGAGTAGTCGCCCAAAGAGTTGTACCTATTTCTGGTCGCCGCTGGATTTTCAACACGTTGAAGATTTTCGGAGACCGGCTGCGACTATGACGTGTGCCAGAAAGTCGCCGAAAAAATTCACGTAAGTGTGACAGGCCCTCAAGGGTTAAAGTTAGGGAGGTGCCTCTTCTTATCGAGTCCACATCACGAGAGTAGATATTGTTGAGCCAGAGCTGAACACACTTCTCGGCATCTTCGTTGCAGGCAGCGAGATTGGCAGCTGTGCTTTGGTTTCCCAGTCGAGGGCACTTCAGCGGGTGTTCCACTGTTTGTGGTTCAATACCACATTCGCAGGTGACATGGTTGGGAGTTATATCCCCACTTGTTTAGAGGCACCTTGGCCCTGCCAACACCAGTTCTCAATCTATTGAGGCATTTCCATCTGGCCCAACTTGTGTCCGCACCAGGAAGGAGTTGCACACTTATAGACCATGGACAATAGGTGCAGGAGTAGGCCATTTGGCCCTTCGAGCCAGCACTGCCATTCAATGTGATCATGGCCGATCATCCACAATCAGTACCCCGTTCCTGCCTTCTCCCCATATCCCCTGACTCCCCTATTTTTAAGAGCCCTATCTAGCTCTCTCCTGAAAGCATCCAGAGAACCTGCCTCCACCGCCCTCTGAGGCAGAGAATTCCACAGACTCACCACTCTCTGTGAGAAAAAGTGTTTCCTCGTCTCCGTTCTAAATGGCTTACTCCTTATTCTTAAACTGTGGCCCCTGGTTCTGGACTCGCCCACACATCGGGAACATGTTTCCTGCCTCAAGCGTGTCCAAGCCCTTAACAATCTTATATGTTTCACGCTTGCCGTTAGTCCCATGGTGGTTGAGGGAGGTGGAGCAGATATTCTATCAACCCATATGGAGACTCGTGCTTCACTTGTTGCAGTGCCAGCCTCAAGAGGAGTCACACAGTTAAGGAAACCTTTCCTTGACTTCAGGCGGCTCCGAAATGGCTTCTGAGGCAACATTGGATGTCGTTCATCCATTGTCTGCCTCTGGTGCTCTTTCATGCTGACTCCTGCTATTCTGGTGTCTGGCAGGGCTATACCCAGGAGGTAGAGGCTGCTGAAACAGAAGGGTCTTGACCCGAAAAGTTACCCATTCCTTCTTTCCAGAGATGCTGCCTGCCCCGCTGAGTTACTCCAGCATTGTGTGTCTATCTCCAGCATCTGCAGTTCCTTCCTACGCAGTTGTGCAGGTAGTTCTGCTCTAACGTGTCTTTGCATAATGCGAGTCAAACATAATGCCACTGATGAACAAGGGGACACTATCTATATTATGTGAGAAGAATTGGTTATGATTTTGAATGGAAACTGCAGGATCAATTGAGAGTTTCTTTGGAAATTGACATGCAGAGAAATCTCTGTCTTGGGGAGAAAACAGTCCAGGGAAAAAAAACTGTTTCCATGGAGCTTCACTGCAGTAATAACATTATTGTCACTATGAAGGCCATTGAAACTGACCAGCAATCACTTTTACTGATACTTCTTTCAGCTTTCAGTATTTTTAGTTTGCAGTATCAAAATTTAACTTATTTCTGGTAAAAATTTATATTTCTTTATTTTTCGAAATTCTATAGGTAAAATAACTTTGTAATCGCGAGTCTGAAACTCTCTAGTTCCCTTCCCCTTTATTCCCATTGATGCAACTGTTTTTAGAACGTGATTTTCTATAATGTGATTATCTCACGAATGATACAATTGTTTTATAACAGATCTACCTGTTCTGCTCAAAGTCCTAAAAAGGGCACCAGGCCAAGACCCCATTCATCATAAATCATTCATCTATTCAACTTTCCGGCAAAGATTTTAGTTTTAGTTTAGAGATGCAGCGCGGAAACAGGCCCTTCGGCCCACCGAGTCCGTGCCGACCAGCGATCCCACATGCTAACACTATCCTACACACACGAGGGACATTTTTACTTTTATACCAAGCCGATTAACCTACACACCTGTACGTCTTCGGAGCGTAGGAGAAAACCAAAGATCGCGGGGAGACCGTACAAACTCCGTACAGGCAGCACCCGTAGTTGGGATCGAACCAGGGTCTCTGGCGCTGAAAGTCAGCAGCTCTACCGCTACGTCACCGTGCCGCCCGATATCCAGGATATTGACCCCGAGCAACGAGCAGTGTTAAAACAGAAGCAAACATTCTTCCTCCCCCTCCCCATTATATGCACGATTAGCAATTAACTTGCTGGGAATGTTGCCACAGGCGGGATGCAAGGATGCGTTCTTGTACAGTATCAGGAGCAGGGATTTTAAATTGACTCATGCGCTGAGAATTTGGGTGTGCCAACCCATAACAATTCCATAATCCATGACGTCTGCGCATGCTCCATTGGAATGGTAGATTGGAGAGGCCATTTCAAAATTCTGTCTTGTCATTTTTTTAGTTTTAAGGATACAGCGCAGAAACAGGCCCTTCGGCCCTGCGTAGAAAGTGCCGCCAAACGCTGACCACAACAGACATGTCTCAACTTAAGCCTCTCCTGCTGATCGCACAATACTAAACTAACACCTCAGCATCTCCACATCTTGTTCTTTAACATCACACCAGGCTCCAATAATGGCGCATTTATCCGACACTTATACTCAAGTGGGGATTTGTCATGTGTTAAAGAATGCACTGAACAAAAAAACAGGTGTTACTTATTTGAGAAGGTACCACGTTAAACACCTCGATCAAATCCAGCTGGCCCATAGTACAAGGGAGGCCTTGTTGCGAGTCTTTTCTTCAGTTTAATTTATTTTACTTGATACAGCACAGAAACAGGCCATTCAGCCCACCGAGCAGCGATCCCCGCACACTAGCACTATCCTACACACGATCGGGACAAGTTAGAATTTTGCCAAGTCGATTTGCCTAATTGCATGTCTTTGGAGTGTGGGAGGAACCTGGAGCTTCTGGGAGAACGTACAAACCCTGTACAGACAGCATCTGTAGTCAGGATCAAACCAGGATCATCCTACACTATGCTCAAGGGCCCTGTGGTGTGGCTCTGTTTCACAAGTCAACCAGGCAGGTCTGAAGAAGGGTCTCGACTCGAAACGTCACCCATTCCTTTTCTCCAGAGATGCTGCCTGGCCCAACATTTTGCGTCTATCTTCCAAGGGCAGGTGCAGGGCTAGGCCGAGCTCCTTAACTGCATCGATAACAAAGGCCGAGGAAAGTTCACGTGTGGGCATAGGAGTGTTCTGCCTCCCATGGTTCAGAGGGACATGGGCCAAACGCAGGTAGATGCGCAGAGTCTCTTGCCCAGAGTATGTTAATCGAGGACCAGAGGACATAGATTTAAGGGGAAGGGGAAAAGAATTGATAGGAATCTGAGGGGTAACTTTTCCACACAAAGGGTGGTGGGTGTATGGAAAAGCTGGTCTGAAGAAGGGTCTCGACCCGAAACGTCGCCTATCTCCTTCGCTCCTTGGATGCTGCTGCACCCGCTGAGTTTCTCCAGCTTTTTGTGTAAC
The DNA here is from genome assembly GCA_963514005.1 of Raja brachyura. The sequence goes on along the minus strand of OY740809.1, from coordinate 32,631,460 downwards.
CCTCGATTCTCCAGCATCTGCAGTTCCTTCTTTAACAAGCTGCCAGAAGAGATAGTTGAGGCAGGGACTATCCCAACATTTAAGAAACATGTATATGGATAGGGCAGGTTTGGAGGGATACAGACCAAATGCTGGTGTACCTGGGACATGTTGGCTGGCGTGGGCAAGTTGGGCCGAAGGGCCTGATTCCACACTGTGTGATTCTATGGCCAAGTAGCTGCCCAATACTCTCATGCTTACTACAGAAACCTAAGCAGCCTGCAACATATAACTGTCCGGGAGCTAGAGGTCCAGAGAACCTGTAGATTTGTTTATGTTTTATCGATTTACTAAAGTCTCAACTAGAGGCCACAAACAGCTGGTTCCAATTATCCGCACTTAGCGGGCTAAACGATGCCTCAAGTGACAGTCCTTTTTAACATATGGCTGACTTAGGTAGACTTCTTAAAGTATAATTGATTCATAAAATCCCCCGAACTCTGGAGAAAATGACTCAAGAGTTCAAATAGTTCACCTTCCACCTCCTCGCTCTCACACTGACAGGAAGCAGCCATCACAAAGGCGACCTGGCAGTTTCCAATTTACCGCGCGGAGATTAAGTGAATCGGAAAGTGCTCGAGCCTCAGACTAACGTCAGTCTGCAGCACGCGGCCGCCCGCCGCGCGATCCAACACCACGTTCACTTTTTGCCGCTTTCTTTTCACTCTCCTTCGCCGACCGGGCTGAACCCGTTCTCACGCGGGACGAATAACTCTTCATCTCCACGCACTTTCCCCAGCTTAAAGGGGAAGCCTCCTAATTTGAGGAAGGACATCCTTGTGATTGAGGCAGTGCAGCGTAGGTTCACGAGATTGATCCCTGGGATGGCGGGACTGTCATATATATGAGGAAAGATTGAAAAGACTAGGCTTGTATTCACTGGAGTTTAGAAGGATGAGGGGGGTGATCTTATAGAAACATATAAAATTATAAAAGGACTGGACAAGCTAGATGCAGGGAAAATGTTCCCAATGTTGGGCGAGTCCAGAACCAGGAGCTACAGTCTTAGAATAAAGGGGATGTCATTTAAGACTGAGGTGAGAACAAACTTTTTCACCCAGAGCGTTGTGAATTTGTGGAATTCCCTGCCACAGAGGGCAGTGGAGGCCAAGTCACTGGATGGATTTAAGAGAGAGTTAGATAATGCTCTAGGGGCTAGTGGAGTCAAGGGATATGGGGAGAAGGCAGGCACGTGTGTTATTGATAGGGGACAATCAGCCATGATCACAATGAATGGCAGTGCTGGCTCAAAGGACCGAATGGCCTCCTCCTGCACCTATTTTCTATGTTTCCATGTTTCTAAGGCATGGCAAGAAACATGGGTGCCAACCAAGGCCATCTCCAAGTGGTGGGTGGAGCAGCCACCTCCTGGACATCCCCTTCTCTGGAACTTTGACAACCATTATGGTGCTGTCCCCTTCTGCATTGAACGGAACCCAAACGTACATTGCCTTTGTCACAGAGTGATACAGTGTGGACGCAGGCCCTTCGGCCCAACTTGCCCACACCGGCCAACCATGTCCCAGCTACACTAGTCTTTGCCGCCAGTTTCCACTCTGGTCTCATCTTCACAAGGACATAACTTTCCCTTTCTTGGCATTCCAAACTCCATCTCAGCAGATACGTTAGTGTACAATATCCATTGTATTCCGCGAACTCACACAATTGTGTTCACACAAAGGGTGGTGGGTGTGCGGAACGAGCTGCCAGAGGAGGCAGATGAGGCTGGGACTATCCCAACTTTTAAGAAACGGTTAGACAGGTACATGGATAGGACAGGTTTGGAGAGATGTGGACCAAGCGCAGGCAGGCGGGACAAGTGTACCTGGTACATGTTGGCAGGTATGGGCAAGTTGGGCCGAAGGGCCTGTTTCCACACTGTATCACTCTTTGGCTCCATGACTAACTCACACAGCTATCTCGATCACATCTCCATCCACTCCCTATACGGACTTCATTCCAATCAACACCCCCCACATATCTGCTCTGATGACGAGATGTTCCACACTTGCGTCGTTAAGGTAACTTATCCATTTGCTCTCCCCACCACCGTAGGTGAATCAGACCGGTGTTGGCTCTTTTAACATAGCCATTTATTATCTTCCAGAGCAATGCTGTGTAAATATTGCCTGTTTGTTAGTAATTCCAAAGCTTTCATTTCGCTCAATTAATTTATGATACTTGGAAATGTTACAATAACAATTTAGTTTTGGCTTTGAGATGCAACCTGGAAACAGGCCCTTCGGCCCGTCTTGCCCAGGCTGACCAATGATCACAAGTACACTAGTTTACGTGTGTTTAAGAAGGAACTGCAGATGCTGGAAAATCGAAGGTAGACAAAAGTGCTGGAGAAACTCAGCGGCTGCGGCAGCATCTGTGGAGCGAAGGAAATAGGCAACGTTACCTATTTCCTTCCTGAAGCATCTATGGAGCGAAGGAAATAGGCAACGTTTCGGGCCGAAACCCTGAAGGGTTTCGTCCCGAAACGTTACCTATTTCCTTCCTGAAGGGTTTCGGCCCGAAACGTTGCCTATTTCCTTCGCTCCATAGATGCTGCTGCAGCCGCTGAGTTTCCCCAGCACTTTTTGTCGACACTAGTTCCGTGTTATCCCAGTTTTGCGTCCTACACACTTAGGGGCAATTTACGGAAGCCAATCAACCTACATGTCTTTGGAATGTGTGAGGAAACCGGAGCGCCCGGAGAAAACCCACGCAGGTCACGGGGATATCGTGCAAACTCTGCACAGACAACACCCGTAGTCAGGATCGAACCCGGGACTCTGGCGCTGTGAAGCAGCGACTCTACCGCTGCGCCACAGTGCCACCCCCTCAATGGTGTTTGAGAAGGCTTAATTTAATTTCATTTGCTTGCTTAATTTAGGGCCAGGAGTCAGCTGATATTAAGCCACGCTCCAGGAGACTGGAGTACTGACTGAGATGCTGCCTTCACAGGCATTGGGAGGAAAGGGACCCCTCTCACCTTGCGTAGTGCTGGAGTAACTCAGCAGATCAGGCAGTCTCTCTGCAGGAAACATAGAAACATAGAAAATTCGAGCCTGCACCGCCATTCAATATGATCATGGCTGATCATCCAACTCAGTATCCCGTACCTGCCTTCTCTCCATACCCCCTGATCCCCTTAGCCACAAGGGCCAAATCTAACTATAGCCAATGAACTGGCCTCAACCACCTTCTGTGGCAGAGCCCACGGTTGCCCAGCCAGATGCAACTAAATTTAAAGTGTCACTTTCTTCCCAATAACCCTCTCTGGCTAAACCCCTCCCTTCACCACCTCCAGTTTAAATTCCAGTTGGAATATTTTGGAGGACCAAGTAACCAAGAAACAAGAACCAAGAACCAAGAGAATTCCACACATTCACCACTCTCTGTGTGAAAAATGATTTTCTCATCTCGGTCCTAAAAGACTTCCCCCTTATCCTTAAACTGTGACCCCTTATTCTGGACTTCCCCAACATCGGGAACAATCTTCCTGCATCTAACCTGTCCAACCCCTTAACAATTTTGTAAGTTTCTACAAGATCCCCCCTCAATCTTCTAAATTCCAGCGAGTACAAGCCGAGTCTATCCAGTCTTTCTTCATATGAAAGTCCTGCCATCCCAGGAATCAGTCTGGTGAACCTTCTCTGTACTCCCTCTATGGCAAGAATGTCTTTCCTCAGATTAGGAGACCAAACGGAGGACATGGATGGGCGACGTTTCTCGGCTCACTAAGCTTCCTCAACCAAACCAAACTTCAGTCTGAAGGGCATGTTTCCGCGCTGTATCTCTGAACTAAAAATTCAACCAGTGTGGGTCCTGCAAGGAAAGTGTTTCTCCCGTTCCTGACCTCCAGAAATGAAAGGTGCATTCTTGCAGGGTTTGATAGCACAGCGCTCAAGTTACTGGGCAAGCAGCCCAGTTCTGGATCATTAAGCTAAAGGCACGTTCAAATCTCACCACAGCACAGCATGGGAATTTATATTCAAGTTATTATGAAAAATCTAAAACGGTGAAATTATTGCACTCTTCTAAAAAGCCCACGAGGCTCTCAGTTTCCCTTTTGGAGGGGGGTGGCTGGGGGTGGGGAACCTTCTGTCCTTACCCAGTCTGTTGTATATGATTGTGTAGGAACAGTACAGCTTGTATGTGTTGTGTGGGAACAGCTCCGCAAGAAATTGCAGAGAAACACCAGCTGCTGGTTTAAACCGAAGATACTCAAAACGCAGGAGTAACTCAGCGGGACAGGCAGCATCTCTGGAGAGAAGGAATGGGCGACGTTTCGAGTCGAGACCCTTCCTCAGACTGAGTCAGGGGAGGGGGTGATAGTTGTGGATGCAGCCCAGACCATCACGCAAACCAAACGCAAGCCAACCTCCCTTCCATTGACTCCATCCACACCTCATGTAGCCTCGGTAAGGCCGGCAGCATAATAAAGGACCAGACTCACCCCAGCCACTCCCTCTTCTCCCCTCTCTCAGCAGGCAAGAGGCAGAGAAGTGTGAAAACGCACACCTTCAGATTCAGGGACAAGTTCGTCCCAGCTGTCATCAGGCAACAGAACCATCTATCAGCAGCAAGAGAGTGGTCCTGAGCCACTATCTTCCTCATTGGAGACCTTTGAACTAAGTTTAATCAGACTTGACTGGATTTTATCTTGCACTAAACATTATTCCCTGCCTCCTGTGTCTATTCACTGTGAACAACTTGATTAGAATCATGTATAGTCTTTTCGGTGACTTGATAGCACTCGACAAAAAAGTTTTCAAAAGTGCTGCCAGAGGAGGTAGATGAGGCTGGGACAATCCCAACGTTTAAGAAACAGTTAGACAGGTACATGGATAGGACAGGTTTGGAGGGATATGGGCCAAGCGCAGGCAGGTGGGACTAGTGTAGCTGGGACATTGTTAGCCGGTGTGGGCAAGTTGGGCCGAAGGGCCTGTTTCCACACTGTATCACTCTATGACTCCTTAATAGAACAGAGAAATAATGAAGATAGACACAAAATGCTGGAGTAACTCAGTGGGACATAGAAACATAGAAACATAGAAAATAGGTGCAGGAGTAGGCCATTCGGCCCTTCGAGCCTGCACCGCCATTCAATGTGATCATGGCTGATCATCCAACTCAGTATCCCGTACCTGCCTTCTCTCCATACCCCCTGATAGGGGACTGGCAGCATCTCTTGAGAAAAAGGAATAGGTGATATTTCAGGTGGAGACCCCTGTTCAGAGGAACGAAGAGGATTCTGACCCGAAATGTCACCAATTCCTTCTCTCCAGAGATGCTGCCTGTCCCGCTGAGTTACTCCAGCATTTTGTGTCTATCTTCGGCATAAACCAGCATTTGCCGTTCCTTCATAATCAGAAAAATAATAGGAGCAGATTCAACTTCTGAAATATTTATGAATCAAATTTGCTCTGAAAGGGACTCAAGTCATTGGCTGGAGTCAGTAAATTATGAGACTACATAAGTAATAAAATGTATTAATTAAAAATGAATGAGACCATCAAGTATCGCAACCTCAAAAGGTTACCCTCCAATTCTGAGCTGGGAATTGTTTTCGTTTCTGGTTCAGTCGGTGGTCTCGGAGTCGGATCCATCCCGGAGACCTGAACCAAGAACTGGGATCGTGAACGAACGCATGTAGCTCAGTCCAACCCTGACATGCCAAAGCTGACTGGATCAAAGCTTCAGTTGGGGAGGTGACAGATTTCCCACACTAGAGCCAGCTGATGGAGCAGAGACGAATCCGTGAACGCAGGAATAAATAAGGAAGACTGGGGAACGACAGTGAGGATACAACTGGCTTCTTCCAGTGGAGAGATAGCTCATTCTTCACCCCTGCCACGATTGAAAACCACCCATCCCACTCCCCCCATATCACTGATCAGTAGGACATCCCCAGCTCCCTGAAGTAACAGTACACTTCTCTGCCTCAGAGTGCGGTGGAGGCAGGTTCTCTGGATGCTTTCAAGAGAGAGCTAGATAGGGCTCTTAAAAATAGCGGAGTCAGGGGATTTGGGGAAAAGGCAGGAACGGGGTACAGATTGGAGATGATCAGCCATGATCACATTGAATGGCGATGCTGGCTCGAAGGGCCAAATGGCCTCTACTCCTGCACCTATTGTCTACAAGGGTGGCACGGTGGCACAGCGGTAGAGTTGCTGCCTTACAGCATCAGAGTCCCGGGTTTGATCCTGACTACAGGTATTTACCTGTACAGAGCTTGTACATCCTCCCACACTCCAGGTGTGTAGGCTAATTGGTTTAGTATAATTGTAAATTGTCCCTATCTTGTGTGGGACGGTGCTAGTGTGCGGTGATCGCTGGTCAGCACAAACTCAGTGGGCCGAAGGGCCTGTTTCCATGCTATATCTGTAAACTAGACTACACATTACTGGTGTAAGACCGCTGCTATGGTTACCTTCATAATAGTTATGGAACTCCAGAAGTTAAATATTTTTAAGGCGTTTCGATGCCAAAAAGCCATCGTTAGCATTTTATTTCCATGGAGTCTATCGGCAATTGGCTTGCACCAGGTTTCTACGCAGTGATCCCAGAATCTTGATAGTATTGACACGTCAGTCTGTATTTCAGCACTCAGATCATCCGCCACATAACTTGCCCGCTGCACCAATCCCATTCAGTTTGACCCACAGGAAGCAATAAATAACATGTTTAGGGCAGTGAAATCAGATTTGTTTAAAGTCACAAGCACTGACGTACTGCTCCTTTGCTTACGTAGCTATGTCTGTGAATGTCTCCATGTACGGTCACTGCTGGTCCATGTTAACTGGAGCCAATGTTTACCCCCAATTTAACCTGGCCGTTATTTGGAATTTAGAAGATTGGAGGGGGGATCTTATAGAAACTTACAAAATTCTTAAGGGGTTGGACAAGCTAGATGCTGGAAGATTGTTCCCGATGTTGGGGGAGTCCAGAACAAGGGGTCACAGTCTAAGGATAAGGGGGAATTCCTTTAGGACCGAGATGAGGAAAACATTCTTTGCACAGAGAGTGGTGAATCTCTGGAATTCTCTGCCACAAAAGGTAGTTGAGGCCAGTTCATTGGCTATATTTAAGAGGGCGTTAGATGTGGCACTTGTGGCTAAAGGGATCAGGGGGTATGGAGAGAAGGCAGGTACGGGATACTGAGTTGGATGATCAGCCATGATCACATTGAATGGCGGTGCAGGCTCGAAGGGCCGAATGGCCTACTCCTGCACCTATTTTTCTATGTTTCTATGTTTCTATGTTATAAGGTCATAAGTGATAGGAGTAGAATTAGGCCATTTGGCCCATTTAGTCTATTCCACCTTTCAATCTTGGCTGATCTCTCTCCATCCAGACCCCATTCTCCTGCCTTCTCGCCATAACCTCGGACACCCGTGCTGATCAAGAATCTACCTATCGCTGCTGGAAAATATCCACTGACGGCCTCCACAGCCTTTTGTGGCAAAGAATTCCACAGACTCACCACCCTCTGACTAAATAAATTTCCCCTCATCTCCTTCCTAAAAGAACGTCCTTTAATTCTGAGGCTGTGACCTCTAGTCCTCGACTCTCCCACTGGCGGAAACATCCTCTCCACATTATATATGCCTTCGTGATATAATCCCTCCAATGCCAATGGTCCTTGCAGCGAGTACTTCTGAACAAGGACAACCCTCATTGCCAAAAATCTGTGAAACCTTTGTACTGGGGCAGGAGCGTCTACTAAAGCTACAAGAAAAACACATCAGAAAAACAAGGTGTAAATGAATAGCCCATTTCTACACAATTGCACAAAGTCTCAATAGATCCCAACAAGTCTGACAGCACTCAGTTACACCCCAATAAATTCATCTTTTAGGTTTAGCTTTATTATTATCATATGTACCAAGGAACGGTGAAAAATATAGTTATGCATGCTATCCAAACAGATCAAATATAACATACATAAATAGTTTATTATTGTCACAGGTACTGACAAACACTGAAAAGCCCTTTTGTCGCGTGATATCCAGTCAGCGAAAAGGCTATACAATGTTACAATCCAGCGTTCCACAGTGTACAGTTTCAGGTCAAAGCCAATAACGTTTAGTGCGAGATAAAGTCCAGTAAGTCTGATCTGGTCGAATAAAATCATATCAAACCCAACCAAATTAGACAGAGCAAAGGGGAGGATACGGAGAGGAGAGTATATAGTTCTCAGCATTGAAGCGCGCCAGTTCCAGAGACAAATAACCCTGTCCCACTGTACGAGTTCATTCAAGAGTTCTCCCCAGTTTGCCCTGATTCGAACTCGGAGATTTACGGTAATGGCCACTCGTAGGTACTCGGGGCTCTCATGGACATTTTTCAACATGTTGAAAAATCTTCACGAGTCTTCCCGAGCTTACCGCGTTTCCCGACACCTGCCGTTAGCGTTACGAGCCGCTAAGAGACGTCCCCGAGCTCCGACGTACCCGCTACGTTCATTCTACGTGCTTACCATGAGTTTGATGTTTTCTTAAACTCGGGAGAGCTCTTGAAGTAGCTCGTACAGTGGGACAGGGCTTAAAGTCTACATTAGGGTAGAGGTGTATCAGAAAGTACCCTTGCTTATGGAAGGACCGTTCAGAAGCCGGATAACTGAGGGAACTAAGCTGTTCCTGAGAATGGTGGTGTGCTCTTTCAAGCTTCTGTGCCTTCTGCTGGATGGGAGCGGGGAGAAGTAGGAATGACCGGGGTGGGACAAGACTTTGATGACGTTGGCCGCTTTTCCAAGGCAACGTGAAGTGGAGACGGCGTAAATGCAGGAAAATCTTCCTTTATGATGTTGCCAGGACTAGAGGGTGTGAGCTATAGGGAGAGGTTGAGTAGGCTGGGTCTCTATTCCTTGCAGATTGCACAGGTCCACCATTACTACAAGTGCAACCTCATGGTGTAGGCTGACAAACACACGCTAGTGAAAGGAACGGAGATACAAGGAACTACAGAGGCTTGAAACATGCCGAGATGCTGGAGTGACCCTGGGGTCAGCAGCATCTATGGAGAATATGGATAGGCAACGTTTTGGGTCGGGGCCCTTCTTCAGTCCCTTTCTGGCGGCACGGTGGTGCAGCGGTAGAGTTGCTGCCTCACAGCGCCAGAGACCCGGGTTCGATCCTGACTACCGGTGGTGTCAGTGGCTGCGTGGGTTTTCTCCAGGTTCTCCGGTTTCCTCTCACACTCCAAAGACGTGCAGGTTTGTAGCTTAAAATACTTTGGTGAAGCGCAGGAGGATCATTCTCTCGATCTTATCCAGAGATCCTTCCGCTGTCATGTGTTTGTCCACCTACAATAAGTTTGCCCGAGTAATGCTCCTTTAGTCCACGTGTGTACTCAAACTCCTGGGGGGTTGGACAAGCTAGATGCTGGAAGATTGTTCCCGATGTTGGGGGAGTCCAGAACAAGGGGTCACAGTCTAAGGATAAGGGGGAATTCCTTTAGGACCGAGATGAGGAAAACATTCTTTGCACAGAGAGTGGTGAATCTCTGGAATTCTCTGCCACAGAAGGTAGTTGAGGCCAGTTCATTGGCTATATTTAAGAGGGCGTTAGATGTGGCACTTGTGGCTAAAGGGATCAGGGGGTATGGAGAGAAGGCAGGTACGGGATACTGAGTTGGATGATCAGCCATGATCACATTGAATGGCGGTGCAGGCTCGAAGGGCCGAATGGCCTACTCCTGCACCTATTTTTCTATGTTTCTATGTTTCTATGTTATAAGGTCATAAGTGATAGGAGTAGAATTAGGCCATTTGGCCCATTTAGTCTATTCCACCTTTCAATCTTGGCTGATCTCTCTCCATCCAGACCCCATTCTCCTGCCTTCTCGCCATAACCTCGGACACCCGTGCTGATCAAGAATCTACCTATCGCTGCTGGAAAATATCCACTGACGGCCTCCACAGCCTTTTGTGGCAAAGAATTCCACAGACTCACCACCCTCTGACTAAATAAATTTCCCCTCATCTCCTTCCTAAAAGAACGTCCTTTAATTCTGAGGCTGTGACCTCTAGTCCTCGACTCTCCCACTGGCGGAAACATCCTCTCCACATTATATATGCCTTCGTGATATAATCCCTCCAATGCCAATGGTCCTTGCAGCGAGTACTTCTGAACAAGGACAACCCTCATTGCCAAAAATCTGTGAAACCTTTGTACTGGGGCAGGAGCGTCTACTAAAGCTACAAGAAAAACACATCAGAAAAACAAGGTGTAAATGAATAGCCCATTTCTACACAATTGCACAAAGTCTCAATAGATCCCAACAAGTCTGACAGCACTCAGTTACACCCCAATAAATTCATCTTTTAGGTTTAGCTTTATTATTATCATATGTACCAAGGAACGGTGAAAAATATAGTTATGCATGCTATCCAAACAGATCAAATATAACATACATAAATAGTTTATTATTGTCACAGGTACTGACAAACACTGAAAAGCCCTTTTGTCGCGTGATATCCAGTCAGCGAAAAGGCTATACAATGTTACAATCCAGCGTTCCACAGTGTACAGTTTCAGGTCAAAGCCAATAACGTTTAGTGCGAGATAAAGTCCAGTAAGTCTGATCTGGTCGAATAAAATCATATCAAACCCAACCAAATTAGACAGAGCAAAGGGGAGGATACGGAGAGGAGAGTATATAGTTCTCAGCATTGAAGCGCGCCAGTTCCAGAGACAAATAACCCTGTCCCACTGTACGAGTTCATTCAAGAGTTCTCCCCAGTTTGCCCTGATTCGAACTCGGAGATTTACGGTAATGGCCACTCGTAGGTACTCGGGGCTCTCATGGACATTTTTCAACATGTTGAAAAATCTTCACGAGTCTTCCCGAGCTTACCGCGTTTCCCGACACCTGCCGTTAGCGTTACGAGCCGCTAAGAGACGTCCCCGAGCTCCGACGTACCCGCTACGTTCATTCTACGTGCTTACCATGAGTTTGATGTTTTCTTAAACTCGGGAGAGCTCTTGAAGTAGCTCGTACAGTGGGACAGGGCTTAAAGTCTACATTAGGGTAGAGGTGTATCAGAAAGTACCCTTGCTTATGGAAGGACCGTTCAGAAGCCGGATAACTGAGGGAACTAAGCTGTTCCTGAGAATGGTGGTGTGCTCTTTCAAGCTTCTGTGCCTTCTGCTGGATGGGAGCGGGGAGAAGTAGGAATGACCGGGGTGGGACAAGACTTTGATGACGTTGGCCGCTTTTCCAAGGCAACGTGAAGTGGAGACGGCGTAAATGCAGGAAAATCTTCCTTTATGATGTTGCCAGGACTAGAGGGTGTGAGCTATAGGGAGAGGTTGAGTAGGCTGGGTCTCTATTCCTTGCAGATTGCACAGGTCCACCATTACTACAAGTGCAACCTCATGGTGTAGGCTGACAAACACACGCTAGTGAAAGGAACGGAGATACAAGGAACTACAGAGGCTTGAAACATGCCGAGATGCTGGAGTGACCCTGGGGTCAGCAGCATCTATGGAGAATATGGATAGGCAACGTTTTGGGTCGGGGCCCTTCTTCAGTCCCTTTCTGGCGGCACGGTGGTGCAGCGGTAGAGTTGCTGCCTCACAGCGCCAGAGACCCGGGTTCGATCCTGACTACCGGTGGTGTCAGTGGCTGCGTGGGTTTTCTCCAGGTTCTCCGGTTTCCTCTCACACTCCAAAGACGTGCAGGTTTGTAGCTTAAAATACTTTGGTGAAGCGCAGGAGGATCATTCTCTCGATCTTATCCAGAGATCCTTCCGCTGTCATGTGTTTGTCCACCTACAATAAGTTTGCCCGAGTAATGCTCCTTTAGTCCACGTGTGTACTCAAACTCCTGGGGGGTTGGACAAGCTAGATGCTGGAAGATTGTTCCCGATGTTGGGGGAGTCCAGAACAAGGGGTCACAGTCTAAGGATAAGGGGGAATTCCTTTAGGACCGAGATGAGGAAAACATTCTTTACACAGAGAGTGGTGAGTCTCTGGAATTCTCTGCCACAGAAGGTAGTTGAGGCCAGTTCATTGGCTATATTTAAGAGGGCGTTAGATGTGGCACTTGTGGCTAAAGGGATCAGGGGGTATGGAGAGAAGGCAGGTACAGGATACTGAGTTGGATGATCAGCCATGATCACATTGAATGGCGGTGCAGGCTCGAAGGGCCGAATGGCCTACTCCTGCACCTATTTTTCTATGTTTCTATGTTTCTATGCATGGACTGTGTGGGACTGTATATATTTGTAATTCAGAGCTCATTTGGAGGTTGCCGTGTTTAATAGCCTGATGGTTGCAGGGACGAAGCTGTTCCTGAACCTGGACATTATAGTTTTCAGCGCTTTGTGTCTTTTGGAAAAGAATTAGCCCGACTCTGGCAATCTGGCTCTTCCTGAAGGCAACAACAGTAACCTTTAAGGGCCTGTCCCATCTACGTGATTTTTTTTCAGTAACTTGCTGTCACCCGTCACCCCGGGGTGAAGCCTGTATGGTCGTGAGAAGTTGCCCAAAGAGTCGTACCCTTTTCCTGGTCGCTGCTGGATTTTCAACATGTCTTGTCCCACCCTGGTCATTCCCACTTCTCCCCGCTCCCATCCAGCAGAAGGTACAGAAGCTTGAAAGAGCACACCACTATTCTCAGGAACAGAGACAGCGCCACAGTGTATAGGGTAGTGTTAATGTGCGGGGATCTCTGGTCGATGTGGACTCAGTGGGCTGAGGGGCCTCTTCCCACATTGTATCTTCAAACTAAACTAGTACAGACATACACACACAGACATGCGCACACACACACACACATACAGAAAGACACAGACACACGAACACACACAGACATAGACAAACACATACACACACAGGCAAACACACGCTGACACTCAGTTTCGGCCCGAAACGTCGCCTATCTCCTTCGCTCCATAGATGCTGCTGCACCCGCTGAGTTTCTCCAGCATTTTGTGTACACGCTGACACTCACTTGTGTTAACCCCCTCGGGAAACACTTGCACATGCAAATGGAAATGTGTTAGGCACATGCACAGAAGTACTGGCTAAACACGGGCTCCACACCACATATACTGCACACCTCATTCCCGCTGCGCATTAAATCGATGTAACAGATTTGTCACTACAACAGCAAGGAGCCTGGGTATCAAGCAGAAACGTGATGCACCAAGTCAAATAAAATAAATGATGCACTTCCTCTCTCTGCCAAACACAGATGCTTCTAGTTGACGTGAAGGACGTGAGAACGAGTTACTTCCCCTCCCTCGATGCACAGCACTGGTGTCGGGCAGCTGAGTGGAGCCAGGCTCCCCCCCCCCCCCCCCCCCCGCCCCCTGCAGCAGAGTCCCTGCATCGTTTCATGCAACCAGCCCACTGACTGCATGCAGTCCCTGCACTCCAGGTGGCAGATTGCACAGGTGCACCATTACTACAAGTGCAACCTCATGGTGTAGGCTGACAAACGCACGCTAGTGAAAAGGAATGGAGATACAAGGAACCATGGAGGATTGACACATGCCGACACACAATGCTGGAGTGACCCAATGAGTCAGGCAGCATCTATGGAGAACATGGATAGGTAACGTTTTGGGTCGGGGCCCTTCTTCAGACCCTTTCTGGCAGCACGGTGGCGCAGCGGTAGAGTTGCTGCCTCACAGCGCCAGAGACCCGGGTTCGATCCTGACTAGCGGTGGTGCCAGTACGGAGTTCGTGCATTCACCCAGTGGCTGCGTGGGTTTTCTCCGGGTGCTCCGGTTTCCTCCCGCACTCCAAAGAGGTGCAGGTTTGTAGCTGAAAAGACTTTGGTGAAATTGTAAATTGTCCCTATTGCGTAGGATAGGCTGGTGTCCAGGGATCGCTGGTCGGTGCGGACTCGGTGGGCCGAAGGGCCTGTTTCTCTAAACCTAACCCTAATCCTTTTCCTAGGCCTCAACATCCTACCCAAAGCTGTTGTGCCTGGAATTGGATGCAACAATTTGACCCTTTGGTGGTCACCATTTTTTTTCAAATTAACAGCAATTTGGCCAATTTGGGGATCATTTTCCTGTTGATAGTTTTTAAATTTGGAGATTCTTTGCAGTCATTTTCATAGTTTGGCTGGATTCAAAGTCAAATCGAATGACACCACAACACATGTGACAATAATGCTCCATTGACAACCTGGTGGCAACAGAATTACAAGAAGAATTGAAGGAGAATGACTGTAAAAGCAATTATTGATGCTTTGATGCGAATGGATTAGGCTCCAGGGGTGAAATGGACTCCTGTCCTCTCACTCCCAAAGAGTGTTTCAAAAGCTCAGGTCTTTGAGAAACCAGAGCCATCATCATTTTAAACGGGGGAGACTGTGACTTGCGGAGAGAACACAGCAAATGGCATTGACCAGCGACATCGAGCTCAGCCCACTTCCTGTTATTCGGCGACATCACTGTTGCTTTTCCTCTCTGAATCCCTGTGGAGAGAGCAAGCAGCTGGGAACACTGAGTCACTGAGATGCCTTGCCTTCCCCCCCCCCCTTCCCCCCGCCCCACTGTACGGAGTTTGCACGTTCACCCTGCGAGTCTATTGCTGCGCCACAGTGCCGGCCTGCTACGCGGCAACAGGTTAAAATGTGGTCCCCATTGCTGTTTGTACAACCGTCAAATGCTCTTGGCATTCCCTTGAATGATGACAAGAAAGCTTCTAAACGAAACAAAGTCAACACAAATGGACGCAAAGTGCCGGAGTAACTGGGCGGGTCAGGCAGCATCTCTGGAGAAAAGGAATAGGTGACGTTTCGGGTCGAGACCCTTATTCAGACTGATACGTCACCTATTCCTTCTGTCCAGAGATGTTGCCTGACCCGCTGAGTTACTCCAGCATTTTGTGTTTGTCTTCAATGTAAAGCAGCATCTGCACTCCCTTCCTACACATTGTTTAGCTTAGTTTTGTTTGGAGATACAGCTTTGGCTCAATAATTCCGTGCTGACCAGCGATCACCTGTTAATGAAAGTTCTGTCCTACACACTAGGGGCAATATACAGATGATTTCAGAGAGAGTTAGATAGAGCTCTAGGAGCTAGTGGAATCAAGGGATATGGGGAGAAGGCAGGCACGGGTTATTTATTTGGGGACGATCAGCCATGATCACGATGAATGGCGGTGCTGACTCAAAGGGCTGAATGGCCTCCCCCTGCACCTATTTTCTATGTTTCTATGTGTCTACGCCAATTATCCCACAAACCTGCACATCTTCAGGGAGTGGATGGAAACCGGAGCACCCAGAGAAAGCCCATGCAGTCACAAGGAGAACGTACAAACTCCGTACAGACAGCACCCGTAGGCAGCAGGATTGAAGGCGGTTCTCTGGCGCAGTAAGGCAGCAACTCTACCGCTGCGCCACCGTGCCACGGGCGCGTCCAAAAGGCCAGTGTCCGTGTGGTCACCAATGATGGAAAGCTTTGAGTCTGAAGAATCTGAAGAAGGGTTTCGGCCCGAAACGTTGCCTATCGAGTCTGAAGAAGGGTTTCGGCCCGAAACGTCGCCTATCTCCTTTGCTTCATAGACGCTGCAGTACCCACTGAGTTTCTCCAGCATTTTGTGTACCCTTGATTCTCCAGCATCTGCAGTTCCTTCTTTAACACAGTGATGGAAAGCTTGCATCATGATGAAAAGGACCACCTGGTCTTCAACACAGCAAATACTCGGGAAGCAAGTAAATATTCCGTTCAATAAACTGCGACTAATAGGGATTATGCCCAACATAATTAACACACTCAGCGGGGTTTTTCCATAGTTAGATATTTTAGATAATTAATAAAATATCCTGTGGTGCGATACAGAGCAGCTTTTTTCTTTGCTGCATTCAGGACTATATTAGATAATCCCTCTGTCAGTCGGTCAAAAGCAAAAGAGAGATTTATAATCCATAATGCTCGAAATCTGAAATGAAACTCAGAAGATGCTGCAAAGTCCCAGTAGAGTTGCTGCCTCACAGCGATAGAGAACTGGGTTCGATCCTGACCCCGGGTGCTGCCTGCGCGGGGCTCGCACCTTCTCCCCCGTGACCGCGTGGGTTTCTTTCAGGTGCTCCGGGTTCCTCTCACATCCCAAAAATATCTGAACAGGCACCGATCGATGGTCGGTGTGGACCTGATGGGCCAAAGCACTGGATAGCACCCCTGTGCCTCGCTACATGTGACAATAATAAACTAAACTAGAGAAATGTAGGCCAAATGTGGGCAATTGCAACTTGCTCAGACGAGGTAAATGGGTCAGAAGGGACAAGTTGGGCTGAAGGGCCTGTTTCCGTACAGAATGACTCTACAACGCTGGAGAATGTTATAATATTAATGGTGGGAACACGCTCCAGGCCATTAGGGAGAGATTATGATGACTTTGGACACAATTGACTGTCAGAAACTGAGGCGCAGTCACGTGTCAAGATTCAAGAGAGTTTTATTGTCATGTGTGCCAGATAGGACAATGAAATTCTTGCTTGCTGCAGCACAACAGAATATGTTGCCTACAACTTTGATGTTGAAACGTGTAGACAATAGAGGCTCATTTTTACAATGTGTCGCAATGATCTAGCAAGATGTCAACAATTGATCCAACACTAATCTTCGAGAGGGAAATGCTTGAAAGGCAAACATTTCGGAGAGTTTCGGAACAGAAGAATGTTGGGATAACTCATTTTTCTGTTTCCACTCGAGGGAGAGTCTAGGACTAGAGTCTTAGTCAGTGGGTGGTGAATCTGTGGAATGTATCGCCACAGAGGGCTGTGGAGGCCAAGTCAATGGGTATTTTTAAAGCTGAGATAGATAGACATAGAAGCATAGAAACATAGAAAATAGGTGTAGGAGTAGGCCATTCGGCCCTTTGAGCCTGCACCGCCATTCAATACGATCATGGCTGATTATCCAACTCAGTATCCTGTACCTGCCTTCTCTCCATACCCCCTGATCCCTTTAGCCACAAGGGCCACATCTAACTCCCTCGTAAATATAGCCAATGAACTGGCCTCAACTTCCTTCTGTGGCAGAAAATTCCACAGATTCACCACTCTCTGTGTGAAAAATGTTTTTCTCATCTCGGTCCTGCTCTTGATCAGTACGGGTGTCGGGGGTTATGGGGAGAAGGCAGGAGAACGGGGTTAAGAGGGAAAGAATAGATCAGCCACGATTGAACGGCGGAGTAGACTTGAGGGGCCGAATGGCCTAATTCTGCTCATATCACGTATGAAATACATTTTATTAGCCAAGTATGTATGCATACAAGGAATTGGCCTTGATGCTTTCTCACAAGTAACAACCCGATATACAGTAGACACTTAAAAATAAAACATTATAATTTAAACATGTGAAGAATGAAATCCAATACCAGAGCAAAAGGAGGCTACAGACTTTTGGCTGTTGAGTAGAGCGGCTGCTTGTGGATAGAAGCAGCTTTATATGTCTGGCTGTGGCTGTATGAACATGAGCATTGGCACAGAGGTGCCCGCTGACATTAGGTGCTTGACTTGCACACAGGAGTGAATGACCCAAGTTGGAATCGAGAATAAAGTGGAAGGGTTTTGCCAGGAATCTATTAGTGGCCAGCGCTGTGCTTGGAAACCATGCATTCATGATCAGTAAAACAAAAGCATATTTCACCACCTGCACCAAATAGTTCTTTGCATGAGAAACTGTGCAGCGGGGCAGCTGTTTTGCTCATTACAAATTTTGATCACACTGGTTTTTTGAAAAGCCTGGAAACTTATAAGAAATGAATGTCCCTGGAGTTACAGTAATGTAGTGATTATGTTTCAGGGCCTGGCCTGTCAATCGGGAGTGAGAATCTCAATAAGGCAGGTGCAGGATTTAATTTCAAATAAGCACATACAAACTCTGACATAAACAGCCAGCATCAGTAATAAAAACCACGGCGCGGTGATATCGTGGTAAGGGACAACGTCCGTGAATTAACTCGGCCTCTCTCTCTTGGTTCAACCTGTGCCTGACCCACTGCAACGTGAATGCTGCTTAACTCCATTCGGTAATGGTCCTGTTAAATCACTCAGTAAGTGCAGAGGTGTTTAGGAATGGGCCTCGCTAGTGAGCACAAGGGGCCTTTAGACTTCATGTTCATAAATGATTGAAGCAGAATTAGGCCCTTCGCACCATCACGTCTACTCCGCCATTCAATCACGGCTGATCTATCTTTCCCTCTCAATCCCACTGCCTATCCCTTTCCCTCTCAATCCCACTCTTGTGCCTTCTCCCCACAACCCCTGCCACGTGTAAGAATGAGTCAAGAACCTGTAAATCTCTTAATCACCTTAAATTACTTAACTTATTTTCTAAATTATTCGTTAAATTGCTTTTGAGGAAAACACTAAGTGTTGGGGAAACTCAGCAGGTCAAGCAGCATCTGTGGAGGGAATTAGGTCTGAAGAAGGGTCTCGACCAGAAATGTTGCGAATACATTCTCTCCTCAGATGCTGCCTGACCTGTTGAATTTGCGTTTTGTGTTTTGCTCAGGATTGCAATATTGAGATGCACAGAATCTCTTGCCCAGAGTGGGGGAATCGAGGACCAGAGGACATAGGTTCAAGGTGAAAGGGAAAGGATTTAATAGGAATCTGAGAGGTAACATTTTCACACAGAGGGTGGCGGGTGTATGGAACAAGCTGCTGGAGGAGGTAGTTGAGGCCCTGGACTATCCCAACGTTTAAGAAACAATTTACATGGATCAGACAGATTTGGAGGGATATGGACCAAATGCTGGCAGGTGGGACTAGTGTAGCTGGGACATGTTGGCTGGTGTGGGCAAGTTGGGCCGAAGGGCCTGTTTCCACACTGTGTCACTCTATGACCCTATCTGCTATTCCTTGTCCCTCCATTAGATCGTTTTGACCATAATTGTTTCACGTGTAGAGTTTAAAGTAACCGCAGAAACTGGCCCTTTGGCCATCGTGTCAGCGTCAACCAGTGGTCCCCACACACTAACACTATCCTCCACACTAGAGGCAATTTACAATTTTACCAAAGCCAATTATCCCACAAACCTGTACTGTACGTCTTTAGAGTATGGGAGGAAACCGGAGATCCCGGAGAAAGTACACGGGGTCACGGGGTGAACGTACAAACTCCGTAGAGACAGCACCCGTAGTCAGGATCGAACCAGGATCCCTGGCGCTGCAAGGCAGCGACTCTACCGCTGGGTTGCCGTGCCGACCTCGAATAATAATCCATAATTCACAGGGATGTTCGCACAGAGTGAGCGGAACAATGTTTTAGAGCGCAGGACCAGACTGGGAAACAGAGGCGATGATTCCTGTAACAAGATGCCAAACGTGCCGAGTGGGCCCCACAGTGTTGTAGGGTTGCAGCTGTCTGAGACGCAGAGGTTGCAAAGCCACCCGTATGGGTGAGGACAGGAACGCTGGCTTTACTGCTATTTACCCAAAGAGGTCAACAGGCGAGTTGGTCGCACAGTGTACCGGACTCATTCCAACCTTGACCTCTCCGTTACAGACACAAACCCACTGCATGGCTTTATTCACTGCGAACATCGATTCTGTGCACCCTCCATGTCCAATTTGCCCGTTCATTAAGCCTGTTGTAAACTGATCGCCTGCCCAATTAATGGGGTCTCATTCCTCCAGCATTCCTCCCTCTGTTTTAAATCCCAGGATCTTCACTGTGGCCCTGCGGTAGAGTTGCTGCCTCACAGCGCCAGGGACCTGGGTTCGATCCTGACTACCGGTGGCGTCAGTGCGGAGTTTGTTTCCCCGTCCAACGTGAGAGATAGCCTGTAGTCATGGATTCAGAGTCATAGAGTCATACCGCGTGGAAACAGGCCCTCCAGCCCAACTTGCCCACCAACATGCCCCATCTACACTAGTCTCACCTGCCTGTGTTTAGCCCATATCCCTCCAAACCTGTCCTATCCATGTACCCGTCTCGTAAATGTTATGAAATACCTGCCTCACCTTCCTCCTCTTCGTCCCCCACCTGAACCCCCTCCTATCTCTCCCCTACTCCCACCCCTCTCCCTGCCAGTCTCCTCCCTCCGGCTTTACAATCTGCAACTCTCCAAATCTGCACCTTCCTTCCTTATCTCTGGCCTTCGTTCCAACTATCTGTGCGGCCCGGTGGTGCAGCGATATGATTGCTGCCTTGCAGCACCAGAGAACCGGGTTTGATCCGGACTGCCGGTGCTGTCTGTACGGAGTTTGTACGTTCTCCCCGTGACTGCGTGGGTTTTCTCCAGGTGTCCAGCCTTCCTCCCACATCACAAAGAAGTGCAGGTTAATTGGCTTCTGTAAAGAGTGTAGGATAGGAGTGTGGGATGATCACTGGCTGGCACGGACTTGATGGGCCGAAAGGCCTGTTTCCACACTGTATCTCTAAAACTAAAATCCTCCTTCATCTATGTCCTATTACCTGACCTGCCTTTCCCCTATTCCTGCATTTTTCTCTTCCCCCCCCCCCCCCCCCCAACAATCAGTCTGAAGAAGATCTGGACTCGAAACATCACCTATCCATGTTCTCCGGGGATAGACACAAAATGCTGGAGTAACTCAGCGGGACAGGCAGCATCACTGGAGAGAAGGAATGGGTGACGTTTCGGGTCGAGACCCTTCTTCAGACTGAGAGTTAGGGGAGAGGGAAACGAGAGATATGGAAGGGTGAGGTGTGAAAAGGAGAGATCAAAGGGGACGAAGGTCAAGGAGAAACTAGAATAGATCATTGCTATCTCGGGGAGGGCGACAACGAGGCGTACAAATTAAAATGCAATCAGGAGGACAGTCAAACTAGTCGGATCTCCAGGGGTGCTGAGCTGAGTTACTCCGGCACTCCGAGTCCTTTGATCTCTCATGACCCGCTGAGTTACTCCGGCACTCCGAGTCCTTTTATTCCTTTGTATATATTTTTTCCTGTACACAAAAATGACAAGAGTAACTGTCCCATTTACTCCTCTCCAGGCAGCGGATGCAAGGGTTCGGTTACCATGACAACAGTGAAGTGGACAAAATGACCCAGAAAGCTGCCCACAACTCAGATGCAGCCAATCGGGCGGCACGGATTCCTATTAAATCTTTTCCCCTTCACCTTATACCGATGGAGAAAGATCCAAACTGTTGCCTTACAGCACTTACAACACCAGTTCGATCCTGGCTACGGGCGCTATCTGTACAGAGTTTGTACGTTCTCCCCGTGATCGCGTAGGTTTTCTTCGAGATCATTGGTTTCCTCCTACACTCCAAGGATGCACAGGTTATTAGGTTAATTGGCTTGGTATAAGATTAAATTGCCATTTGTAGGTGTCGGATGGTGTTAATATGCAGGGATCGCTGGTCGGTGCGGACTCAGTGGGCCGAAGGGCCTGTTTCCGCGCTCTATCTCTAAAATAAACTAAATTCGCAACAACAATCTGGTCTCCTTTTTTTAAAAAAATGTTTAGACTCAGCACAGCTTTGCTGCGTGGACGCAATATTTCTTTATTAAATAGCCGCCTGATTTATTACAGCGCGTGCCCCGTTTGTCAATACCAATCAGGCACATCCATCTCCAAGCAGTCATATTTAATAGTCTTGATCATGCCAAAGCCAATCTCACACAGCTCTGAAATAATGAGGGAACAACTTAGCCTGCCAATATCCGACAGTCATTTATTCTGTCGGAGTCTGAGCAAATGTTGGCAGCGGGCATTATAGAGTCACAGAGTGAGACAACTTGGAAACACTGGCCAACATGTCCCAGCTACACTAGTCCCACCTGCCAGCGGCCTGGTCCGTATCCCTCCAAACCTGTCCTATCCATGTATCTGTCTAACTGTCTGAAGAAGGGCTTCGGCCCAAAACGTTGCCTATTTCCTTCGCTCCATAGATGCTGCCGCACCCGCTGAGTTTCTCCAGCACTTTTGTCTACCTTCGATTTTCCAGCATCTGCAGTTCCTTCTTAAAAACTATCTGTCTAACTGCTTCTTAAACGTTGGGATAGTCCCTGCCTCAACTACCTCCTCCGGCAGCTCGTTCCACACACCCACCACCCTTTGCGAGAAAATGTTACCCCTCAGATTTCTGTTAAATTCCTATTTTCCCCTTCACCTTATACTGATGGAGAAATATCCCAACTGTGTGCCGGAGGAAGGGAGTTCCTGATTTTTGTCAGCTGAGCACAGAAATAATCGAGCCCCGACATCACGGACCGTTTCCCGAGTTGTTGCTGCCTCTGCTGCAGTCAAGATGCCTCCAGGTGCGAGATTAATTTCTCTCCCAAATATCCCTGTTGATCGAATTAAACACCTTTCTCCCAGCCAACAATGGACCATTGTGGGCTCCACGTTTCCTTGAAGGCTTTGATGTGTCTTTTTGCATATCCTCATTAATTTGTTCCATCTATTGTCGTCAGGGGATATGGGGAGGAGACAAGAATACGGGGTCTCGAGGGAAAGATAGATCAGCCATGATTGAATGGCGGAGTAGACTTGATGGGCCGAATGGCCTAATTCTTCTCCTATCACTTATGAACCTCTGTACCTTTTCATATCGCTGGTTTCCCTCGCCCTCAATCTGAAACATCACCTATTCCTTTTCTCCAGAGATGCTGCCTGACCCGCTGAGTTACTCCAGCTTTTTGCGTCAATCTTGGATAAATAAAGTTCCCTGGAGCTGGGTGCTGTCTGCTCGACAATTCCAACCACACCTCACGCTGCCTCGGCAAGGCCAGCAGCGTAATCAAAGACCAGTCTCACTCTGGACACTCCCCTCTCCCATCAGGCAAGAGGTACAGAAGTGTGAAAACGCACACTTCCAGATTCAGGGACAGTTTCTTCCCAGCTGTTATCAGGCAACTGAACCACCCTTATCACCAACAAGAGAATGGTTCTGACCTCCCCTCTACCTCATTGGAGATCGTTGGACTATCTTTAATCGGACTTTACTGGACTTTATATTGCACTAAACGTTATTCCCTTTATCCTGTATCTGTACACTGTGGATGGCTTGGTTGTAGTCATATATAGTCTATCCACTGACAAGGTAGCGGGCAACAAAACAGTTCTTCAGTGTAGACAAAAGTGCTGGAGAAACTCAGCGGGTGCAGCAGCATCTATGGAGCGAAGGAAATAGGCTACGTTTTGGGCCGATACCCTTAAGGAAAGAGGTAACGTTTTGGGGCCAAAACCCTTAAGGAAATAGACAACGTTTTGGGGCCAAAACCCTTAAGGAAATAGACAACGTTTCGGGCCGAAACCCTTAAGGAAATAGGTAACGTTGTGGGCCGAAACCCTTAAGGAAATAGGCAACGTTTCGGGCCGAAACCCGTAAGTTGCCTATTTCCTTCGCTCCACAGATGCTGCTGCACCCGCTGAGTTTCTCCAGCACTTTTGCCTACCTTCGATTTTCCAGCATCTGCAGTTCCTTCTTAAACCGTTCTTCAGTGTACCTTAGTACGGGTGACATTAAACTAAACTAAAGGTCTAGCTCTCCTCTCCCTCACTCGATAACATATTTCTAGTCTGTCTGCCACATACTTCACACAAACACTCTTTCTCCTCACACTGCCCCGCTAGTGGCATCAAGTACACCCCCAGGCCAACGACCGTAAATCAGTTGGAAGCAAAGTTTCCTGGAGTTAGTTTCCCACCAAGCGTGACGTGATTAGGGGGAAAGGATTGAAGAATTAGCCGCAGACCAGTTCATTAGTAGTTCCTCTGATGTCTACGGTCTAACACCAGTGTGTCAGGCAGCAGTGCTGGAGGATTCTGCATTTCAGAACAGGGGCAGAGTTGCTCCCTCACGGAGTCAGACCGGGGTTCGATCCTGACTACGGGCGCTGTCTGTACAGAGTTTGTACATTCTCAAGAGTCAAGAGAGTTTATTGTCATGTGTCCCTTATAGGACAATGAAATTCTTGCTTTGCTTCAGCACAACAGAACATAGTAGGCATTGACTACAGAACAGATCAGTGTGTCCATATACCATTGTATAAACATATACACACATGAATAAATAAACAGATAACGGGCTATTAATGTTCTGAGTTTTGTCTGAGCCAAGTTTAATCGCCTGATGGCTGTGGGGAAGTAGCTATTCCTGAACCTGGTCGTTGCAGTCTTCAGGCTCCTGTACTTTCTACTTGAAGGCAACAGGTAACCATATAACCATATAACAATTACAGCACGGAAACAGGCCTTCTCGGCCCTTCCAGTCCGTGCCGACCATTTATTTTCCTCTAGTCCCATCTACCTGCACTCAGACCATACCCCTCCATTCCCTTCCCGTCCATATACCTATCTACTTTACTTTTAAATGTTAAAATCGATCCTGCCTCCACCACTTCTGCAGGAAGATCATTCCACACAGCCACCACTCTCTGAGTAAAGAAGTTCCCCCTCATGTTACCCCTAAACTTCTGTCCCTTAATTCTCATGTCATGCCCTCTTGTTTGAATCTTTCCTACCCTCAATGGGAAAAGCTTATCCACGTCAACTCTGTCTATCCCTTTCATCATTTTAAAGGTATGCCCGTGCCTTGCATGAGTTTTCCACGGGTGCTCCGGTTTACTCCCACACTCCAAAGACGTACAGGTTTGTAGGTTAATTGGCTTTGGTAAAATTGTAAATTGTCCCTTGTGTGTGTGTGTGTGTGTTGGATAGTGTGCAGGGATCGCTGGTTGGTGTGGATTCGAAGGGCCTGTTTTAACGCTGTATCACTGAACTAAACGAAACTAAATGAATGAATATAAAGTTTCGATGTAGAGTAGGAAGCATAAGCACTTCCAATTCCTGGGATCCCTGGAAGTGTTACAATCCTGGCAAGGGGTGCAGAGGAACATGCGATCGTTACTAAAGTGCTGCCGCTGAATGCCAAAATAAATGTTTGTCAACAAGGCAATGGGTTTTGGAGCACGCAACACATCCGAAGAGGCCCTTAGAATACAGTACGTTAATACTTTAGAGACATCCGTTGCATCGATTGATGAGCTACAACTGTCCCAACAGTCATAGCGAGTGTCCATTCAACACTTTTCACATTGATAAATATTCCACTAATCATAGTTATATTGTTTACATTAGTTTAGTTTAGTTTGCCACATGCACCAATGTACAGTGAAAAGCTTTTTTGTTTGGGCTGAATGGCCTAATTCTCCTCCTATATCTTACGGTCTACAGGGAGGTGCGCTTTGTCAGGTCAAGTTATGAACTCACTAACTGACTGGGACACTGGGCACGACAACGAAAGTGAGGTCGGCGCCAATCTCCTGTCCAAAACGACAACGCTCCGATATGTGGAATAAAGAACTAAAGATGTTGGATAAAATCGAAGGTAGACACAAAATGCTGGAGTCAGGCGCGGAACTCGCTATCAAAACATGGGGGGGGACGGGGGACAAGGGGGACACAATTTTTTGCCGGCCGCGCGCGCATGCGCACACTCACACACACATGCGCGAGGCTTCGGAGGCTCAATCCAGCGCTAAATGCAGCTCAACTCTGCCTGTCTCGCCGGGTTAACTACAGCCCTGACTGGACTGATGGGACACCAGCGCTGCTTCTCCGCGCTGCCCATATTTCCCGCAAGCCCAGGCAGGACAGGCAGAGCGAGCTGGGTTTAGCGCTGCTTCTCTGCGCTGGCTGTGGGCCTGGGGGCGCCGCGCCCGTCTGACTCCCGACCTCTCTGGCCACCCGTGGGGGGGGTGGGGGGGCACACGGGTGGGGACGGGACAGCGCCGGAGACCCGGCCGGGATCGATCCTAGCTGCGGATGAGGCGCAGGTCTGTGCCACGTCTCCCTCCTCCAATCATCGCGCTGAATCATCATGTCCCGCCTTCATTGCCTGCTGACCGACGTCGCTCTCGTCCAATCGGCGCCCTCGATCAGCAGTCCCACCCCAATGGTCTCGCGGAAAGTGGAGATTTTAAAATCCGGATGACAAAACCTTGGGGGGGGTGTCCCCCACCTCTCAAAACATGGGGGGGGGGACGTGTCCCCTCTGCCCCCCCCCCCCCCCCGGGTTTTCCGCCCCTGGCTGGAGTAACTCAGCAGGTGAAGCAGCATCTATGGAGAGAAGGAATGGGTGACATCTCGGGTCTCGACCCGAAACGTCACCTATTCCTTCTCTCCATCGACGCTGCCTCACCCGCTGAGTTTTGTGTCAACCCTCTCCTACAAGTGTTTATTTTACAGATCTTTATTTTCAACAAGATACGAGTAACTAAAGGCCCTGTCCCACTTTCCCGATTTACTCACATATTCTCCTGAGTTTTCCCCACGATTGAAACTCGGAGACTGTCCGTAGGAGGCCGTACGAGTCCGTAGATATTTTGTAGGTACTCGGGGCATCAGGTAAGTCGGGGCGTTTTTTCAACATGGTGAAAAATGTACACGGCTGGCATGTCCGAGTTTGAATCGAGGGTAGAATTCGTGCGTAACTCGGGAAAGTGGGACAGGGGCTTTAGCCTGAAGTACTGATGCTGTCTGCAGTCAGTCTGAAGAAGGGTCCGGTCCAGAAAGTCACCTATCCACATTCACCAGAGATGTTGCCTGACCCGCTGAGTTACTCCAGCACTTTGTGTCCTTTGGTGTAAACCAACATCTGCAGTTCCTTTTGTCACGTCTTAACTTACCTCTCTCCAGCTGCAAGGATTTAAAGGGCTCTGAAAATAAATTGAAAAATATTCTATTCTCAAGTTAACCCGACGGTCCAGGTTGTTTTGATTACACTTTATTTGTCGGTCTTGGTTTCCAAGATATTCCCCATTCCGTTCTGCTTTATAAGCGCATGGCCTGTGGCAAGAATCACAGCACCAGCTCCGCAGAGGCTAATGAAAAATAAATGAGTTGCTTTTTGAATTGTACTCTTTAAAAAGAATCTCTTTATTCTTTAATAGATAGGAGCTACTTTGGCTTTGCTGCATTTAATTGGGCATTTTAGTGACCCATTCCTTTCAATTTTGCTGAATTATAGCGTGCACTGCAGAGCTAATCGATCCGCTCCTGACTCTTTGTAGCTCGTCCAATTTCCCCCGCTCTGACGGACAATCAGATCTCGCTTCAAACTGGCAAGACTCGCCCAAGTTCGAGCAGCCACACGGGAGACCCCTGCCTCCCGTGCATTGTGGACCTCGGGGAGGACTGAGCAGTTCTGATCTGCTCATTACAAGAGAGGTGCCGGAGAGGGTCGACACAAAACGCTGGAGTAACTCAGTGGGACAGGCAGGATCTCCGGAGAGAAAGAATGGGTGACGTTTCCAGAGATGCTGCCTGACCCGCTGAGTTACTCCAGCATTTTGTGTCTATCATCGGTGTAAAGCAGCATCTGCAGTTCCTTCCTACACATGAGAGGGGGGAGGTTTGTTTATTGTTGATGCAGACAGGAACATTAAATTGAAGGGAATATGAAGATACCAATGGGCCAAATAGTCCATTTCCACATTCCATGGCTTGGTAACAACTTATGTTTCCGTGCAGTTCCCGGAGGTTTTTGTCAGTCTCCCTAGTGGTCGAAACTGACAAAAACCTCCGGGAACCGCACGGAAACCGTCGGGTGGGGCGCAAAGTCTCCAGAGGTTTCCGTTCAGGTTTCCTAAGTGGGACAGGGGCATAACTGTGTGGCTGCTCCAGTGTCAGAGGCCTATTCAACAAGCACCCAACTCAAGATTGCTGTCAAGTGACACCTTTTATTTTTATTTGTTCTTAAGATGTGGGCAACTGTCAAGGCGGCAGTAATCAGGGATACAGAGCAGAAACAGGCCCTTCGGCCCACTGAGTCCGTGCCGACCAGCAATCACCCATACACTGACACTATCGTAGACACTAGGGACAAATTACAATTTGTTTTACCAAAGCCATTTAACCTACAAACCTGTACATCTTTGTGGAGTGTAGGAAGAAATCGGACATCTAGAAGCGGGCAGCACGGTGGCGCAGCGGTAGAGTTGCTGCCTTACAGCACCAAGACCTGGGACCGATCCTGACTACGGGCGCTGTCTGTACGGAGTTTGCACGTTCTCCCCGTGACCGCATGGGTTTTCTCCGGGTGCTCCGGTTTCTTCCCACACTCCAAAAACGTCGAGGTTTGCAAGTTAATTGGCTGGGGTTTAAATTGTCCCTAGCGTGTGTAGGTTAGTGTTAGCGTGCAGGGATCGCTGGTCGGCGCGGACCCGGTGTTTCCACTGTATCCCTAAACTAAACTAAACTAAAACCATCACAGGTCACTGGGAGAACGTACAAATTCCGTACCCGTTGGCGGGATCGAACCAGGGTATCTAACGCTGTAAGGCAGCAACTCTACCGCTGCGCCACCTCTACAGCAAGGCAACGCCCTGGTCTCTAACGGCCTCGCATCCCCAGGGACTTCACCCACAACGTGCCTGCCCTGCCGTGTCAGGGGTCGCTCACCGTGCGACGTTAGACCCTGCGGAGGGAGCACACCCCCACTGCGTGTCTCACACACCTCCCCACCTGGTTACACTGGCAGTCTCGCCAGTTAATCACTGCGGCTTCACCAAAAACATGTGTGCCCGACTGGCTTGTACTTCTCCTGAAGATATGGGGTAATTTATAACGAGGTGGCACTTGTTCATAGGTGTGAGTGGAATAGGCCTGACAGTTGTGCGAGTGCACGCATGACTACCACCAATAATGAGCCCGAAATGGAACATTTTAATGGAGTACTGAATCTTAGTGCTCCTGTGTGGTGACTGAGCAAGCTGCAGATTGCAAAAGACAATGTTTGCCCAACTAACTCTGGCCCGCTGTTTGATAGTTACTTCACGTTCCACTTGCCGTCTGGGTGAAGAAGGCAGCACAGTTAACCCGTGAAAAACTAACAAAGTCTTCAGGTAGACACAAAATGCTGCGGTAACAGCCCTGTCCCACTGCACAAGTTCATTCAAAGAGTTCTCCCCGAGATTGCCCTGATTCGAACTCGGAGATTTACGGTAATGGCCGCTCGTAGGTACTCGGGGCTCTCGTGGACATTTTTCAACATGTTGAAAAATCTCCAAGAGGTTTCCCGAGCTTACCGCGTTACCCGAGTACCTTCCGTTAGTGTTACGAGCCGTTAAGAGACGTCCCCGAGCTCCAACGTACCCGCTACGTACATTCTCCCTGCTTACCACGAGTTTGATTTTTTTTTAAACTCGGGAGAGCTCTTGAATGAACTCGTACAGTGGGACAGGGCCATTACTCAGCAGGTCAGGCAGCATCTCTGGAGAAAAGGAATTACCTACTTGGTGGGCCGAAGGGCCTGTTTCCGCGCTGTATCTCTAAACTGAACTAAACTGAATTAAAGTTCCAAGTGTAGGTGGGAACTGCAGGTGCTGGTTTACACCGAAGATGGACACAAAATGCTGGAGTAACTCTGCAGGACAGGCAGCATCGCCGGAGAGAAGGAATGGGTGATTTTTCAAAAACGACACATCACCCATTCCTTCTCTCCAGAGATGCTGCCTGTCCTGCTGAGTTACTCCAGCATTTTGTGTTTCAATTAAAGTTCTGAAGCATTTCCAGAGCATTCCAAAAAGTTGGGATACCCAAGAGAAATTTCCATGCTGTTTCTCTAAACATAGAAACATAGAAAATAGGTGCAGGAGTAGGCCATTCGGCCCTTCGAGCCTGCACCGTCATTCAATATGATCATGGCTGATCATCCAACTCAGTATCCCGTACCTGCCATCTCTCCATACCCCCTGATCCCCTTAGCCACAAGGGCCACATCTAACTCCCTCTTAAATATAGCAATGAACTGGCCTCAACGACCTTCTGTGGCAGAGAATTCCAGAGATTCACCACTCTCTGTGTGAAAAATGTTTTTCTCATCTCGGTCCTAAAAGATTTCCCCCTTATCCTTAATCCTTAAAGTCCTTACCCTTAAAGTCTACAGATGGCTGTGGAGGCCATGTCATTGGGTATTTCCGGTCATTTTAGGTATTATTACAGACAGCGTCCGTGGTCAGGATCGAACCCGGGTGTCTGGCGCTGTGAGGCAGCAACTCTACCGCTGCGCCACCAACGGGCCGACTTCTAATCACGCAGCAGAATCACAGTCCTGTCGCGGGTGATGATAGGGACACAAGCATCTGACAAACTAATTATGCAGGAGTAGATAAAAATCCTCGAGAAACTCAGCGGGTCCGGCAGCATCTATGGAGCGAAGGAAATAGGCAACATTTCGGGCCAAAATCCTTAAGGGAATAGGCAACCCTTAAGGAAAATAACCCTTAATGAAATAGGCAACGTTTCGGGCCGAAACGTTGCCTATTTCCTTCGCTCCACAGATGCT
This sequence comes from Raja brachyura, assembly GCA_963514005.1. The sequence continues at coordinate 32,601,187 of OY740809.1, read as the reverse complement.
GCTGCACCCGCTGAGTTTCTCCAGCATTTTTGTCCACCTTCGATTTTCCAGCATCTGCAGTTCCTTCTTAAACACAAGTAATTATGCAGAGTTCAGCTTTTCAATATAATGGAGAAGAGAAAATGTCCATGGCAACAGCCATTAATGGCTGATTAATCATAATAGACACAAAATGCTGGAGTAACTGAGCGGGTCAGGCAGCAACTCTGGAGAGAAATCATACCACCATCCATTATCACCTTCTGATAAACCCACATGGGACGGTGGTTAGCGTCTGCACAGTGCAGAGGGTCGTCAACAGATTTCAAAAGAACTCTGGCGAGTGCTACCAATTCTCCTCGCCATCCAATCTCACTTGAGCTTAAAGGGCCTGTCCCACTTATGCGACCTTGGCTCGCAAATTACGCAACCTCATGGTCGCTTGAGGCGTACGGGCACCGTATGGCCGCGCGGGGCCGGTCCCACTTAGAAGCACAGAGTTGTGCGGGGCTGGTCCCGACATCGCGCGGGGCTCTGAAATTCTTGCAGTGACCAACGGCCTTTCGGCACGCAGGCGCATTGCGGTCGTAGGCAGCGTCTTGACGTTGTACGCAGCGTCTTGACGGCGTACGCCTAGCTCGTGGCGTTGCATGATGACGTCACTGCCTGACACTGTGCGATGCCCAATTTCAGTCAGCCAGCCTCCTGCCCAGCTTTGGTAATCATGGCGTAAATGATGTCACGCGCGAACTTGGTGTGAACTCCGCTTCCGGTTGGTCGCGCCAAACGCACGCAATCGCATGCAAGTGGGCCAGGCCCTTAGGTAATTAGACACAAAGTGTGTACGTTCTCTCTGTGACCGCGAGGGTTTCCTCCGGGTGCTCCGGTTTCCTCCCGCGCTCCAAAGGACATGCAGGCTTCTAGGTTATTTGACTTCTGTAAATTGTCCTCAGTGTGCAAGATGCAAAACTGGGATAATAATAGAACTAGCGTAAGGGTGATCGCTGGTCGTCACGGGCTCGGCGGGCCGAGGGCCAGCTTCCACGCTGTATCTCTGAATGTCTAAACTAAAAAGAAATCTAAACTCAGCTTCGATCGACAAAGTGTAGATGAGATCAAAGCAAAACGGAGGCAACAGATATCCTCTTCCAAGTTTAACACCTCCTTGTCAAAGGCTTTGAAGTAGGAACCAACACCTCCATCCCTACATCACCTTATCACAAAAGGCAGCCACCTACCCAGGGGAACTTCTCATGGAGGGGCCATGGGAGGGCATGGGGCGGGTTAGGCTTCCTCCACTACAGTCGGAGAAGGTTCCACTGAACCACAGATGACTCACCCATCTTCAGTGCAGATAGACACAAAATTCCGGAGTAACTTGGCGGGAGAGGCAGCATCTCTGGAGAGAAGGAATGGGTAATGTTTGGGAGGAAGGTTGAGACCCTTCCTCAGTCTCGACCTGAAACGTCTCCCGAAGGGTCTCGACCCAATACGATACCCGTTCCTTCTCTCCAGAGATGCTGCCTGTCCCGCTGAGATACTCCAGCTTTTTGTGTCTATCTTCGGTTCAAGCAGAATTAGTTCCTTGCCAGACACATGCTGTTCTCCAAATTCGAGGAAGGGGGGGGGGAATCAGCCTCATGTGGGTCGATTGACTGCAATGGACAAGTACTCTCTCTAGTTTAGGTGGACTCACTGAATCATACCCATCAGGGTAGATTCAGTTTCCCCAGAGCTTCTCCAAACTGGCCAGATGGTCCCAACAGCTCCATGAGAAACACTACAGGAGATCGAAAACTGCAATGTCCAGGTACAGGGGCAGCTTCTTCCCTACGCCCATCAGGCTATTAAACATGACAACCTCCAAATAGGCTCCAAACTATGTCGTGTTTAAGAAAGAACTGCAGATGCTGGATAAAATCGAAGGTAGACACAAAAGGGGCCACAGTCTTAGAATAAAGGGGAGGCCACTTAAGACTGAGGTGAAAAAAAACTTTTTCACCCAGAGAGTTGTGAATTCCCTGCCACAGAGGGCAGTGGAGGCCAAATCACTGGATGGATTTAAGAGAGATTTAGATAGAGCTCTGGGGGTTAGTGGAGTCAAGGGATATGGGGAGAAGGCAGGCACGGGTTATTGATTGGGGACGATCAGCCATGATCATAATGAATGGCGGTGCTGGCTCGAAGGGCCGAATGGCCTCCTCCTGCACCTATTTTCTATGTTTCTATGTTTCCAAAATGCTGGAACAACTCAGCGAATGAGGCAGGATCTCTGGAGAGAAGGAATGGGTGACGTTTCTGCCTCACCTGCTGAGTTACTCCAGCATTTTGTCTACCTTCCAAACTATGCAGACTTGGTGACATTATTTTTGACTTTGCACTACATATTATCTATTTATTTGTCTGTTTTTTCTATTTTTACTGAATTTTTTGATTGTGATCGTTTATCATGGGTTTTACAGAGTACTATGTTCACAGATATGTTGTGCTGCTGCGAGAAAGAAGAATCTAATTGTTCCGTTTCAGGGACGTATGGCAATAAAACACACTTGAATCTTAGCTCCTAATGATCGGGGGAAGATATTCCTTGTGAATATTTGGAATTCGCTACGCCAGAGAGGAAGAGTGGGTGTATTGTTGGATTAGGAGCGCAGGAGGCTGATGGTGATCTTACAGACGTGTGTACGCTCATGAGGGGAATGATAGGGTGGATGCACCGAGCCTTTTACCAGAGTAGGAGAATCAAGAACCATGGGTTTAAGGTGAGAGAGGGGAAAGATTTAATAGGAATCTGAGGGGCAGTTATTTTCTACACAGACGGTGCTGGTTATATATGGAACGAGCTGCCAGAGGACGTAGTTGAGATATTTACTATCACGACATTTAATGAGTAAGAAAGAACTGCAGGTGCTGGTTTAAATCGAAGGTAGACAGAAAATGCTGGAGTAACTCAGCGTGTGAGGCAGCATCTCTGGAGGGAAGGAACGGGCCACCATTTCGGGTCGAGACCCTTCTTCAGACTGATGCCGGGGGAGGGGGCAGGACAGAGATAGAATGTAGTCGGCGGCAGTAAGGCTGGTGGGAGAACTGGGAAGGGGAAGGGGAAGGGGGAGGGGGATGGAGAGAGAGGGAAAGCAAGGGCTATCTGAAGGGCTATCTTATAACGATATTTAAAATACATCTGGACTGGTGCATGGATAGGAAAGGTTTAGAGGGGTATGACAAAGGCAGGCAGGTGGGACGAGCGGAGATGGGACACGTTGGTCGGCATGGGCTAGTTGGGCCAAAGACCTGTTACTGTGCTGGTGGGACAGGCCCTTTAAGTGTTGTGGGAAGGCCAGACAAGCATTCAGCCCAACACTGCTGCTGTGGAACCTTAGATCCTATCTTTTTATGCTCTGAAGCATGGAGGGATTATTTGCCTGTACTCCTGAACGAACCCGAGTTCATTGATCTTACCTGATGTACTCTGGATAAAAAACGGTCACCATGACAACAAGGGCAAATTGGTCTCAAATACTGGAAGCAAAAAAAACCACACTGGCTTCCCGTGCTAATCTTCACTGCCTGGGCCAGTTAATTATGTGCTGCCTGGCCATTTGTACCTCCTGTGTGAATCACCATAGTCCTGGGAATTATTCTGTTATTTTCTTTCAGGGGCAGCCCGGTGGCGCAGCGGTAGAGTTGCTGCCTCACAGCGCCAGAGGCCAGGGTTCGATCCTGACTACAGCTGCTGCCTGTACGGAGTTTGCACGCTCTCCCTGTGTGAGCAGCGCGGGGTTTTCTCCAGGCGCTCCAGTTTCTTCCCACACTCCAAAGATGTACGGGGTTGTCGGTCAATTGGCTTCGGCAAATTGGATAGTGTACGGGGTAATCGCTGTACAGCACGGACGTGGTGGGCTGAAGGGCCTCTATCTCTAAAATCTAAAGTCTTCAGTCAGCGGTAACACTTTTTAAAAGGTAGATTATAACAGCATTGTGTACCTTTGATGGCTGCTAGCCAATGGGACAGTTATATTAGTGAACCAGGGTTAAACCTGTCCTGTGCCAAGCTGTTTATTGAGTCAAGACAATAATACACTCAATTAATAATCAGTAATGGTTTATGTTCATTGGTTATAGGAGCAGAATGAAGCCAATCGGCCCATCAAGTCTACGCCATTCAATTGTGCCAAACAAGAGTCTGTCAATCTCTGCCTTAAAAATATCCATAATACTATGTATGTGTCAGGGATTATGGGGCGAAGGCAGGAGAATGGCGTTAAGAGGGAAAGGTAGAACAGCCATGATTGAATGGCGGAGTAGCCTTGATGGGCCGAATGGCTTAATTCTGCTCCTACCACTTATGAACTTATTAAGGATATTTACATAATACTTAATACTAGGTAACCAATCCAAAATGGGGCAAAACTGAAGCCTGTAGCACAACCAAAACAACGAACACAGTCAATCATAGTCACTGATGGAAAACAGTTTCCAGAATCACCAAGGATGCTTCATAAAGAGAGGCCATTCAGCCCATCGCACGTGTGCTGGCTCTCGGAAAGCTGCTCAACATTTACTTCCTCAGCCCCACATTGTCCTGGAATGGCTTTTTTTATTTCAACAATTGAAGGCAATTAATGGGCAGGAACAAACACAGACAGACTCACACACTTACACACAGACTTACACACACTCACAAACACACTTACACATAGACAGGCTCACACACTCACAAACATACTTACACACAGACAGACTCCAACTCACAAACACACTCACAAACACACTTACACACACACACTCACAAACACACTTACACACAGACAGACTCACACTCAAAAACACACTCACAAACACACACACTCACAAACACACACACAGACAGACTCACACTCACAAACACACATACACACACACTCACAAACACACATTCACACAGATACACACACACACACACACACTCGCAAACACACAGGCATAAACACACACACACTCACAAACACACCATCACACAGATGTACACACACACTCGCAAACACACAGACGTACACACTTAAACCATGCAGCATAAAAACACCCTGTTCAGTTTAGTTCATTGTCACGTGAGCCAAGGTACAGTGGAAAGCTTTTGTTGTGCACTATCGAAGTCAGCAAAAAGACTGCCCATGATTACAAGCAAGCCATCCACAGTGCACAGATACAGGATGAAGGGAATAACACTTAATGCAAGATAAAGTCCAGTAAAGTCTTATTAAAGATAGTCCAAGGGTCTCCAATGGTCACAAGTGATAGGAGCAGAGTAAGGCCATTCGGCCCATCAAGTCTACTCCACCATTCAATCATGGCTGATCTATCTCTCCCTGCTAAGCCCATTCTCCTGCCTTCTCCCCACAACCCCAGACACCCGTACAAATCAAGAATGTATCTACCTCTGCCTTAAAAAATATCCATTGGAGCTCAGTCCCATATCCATGGTAGCTCAGGATAGTTGGCGATAGAATGGTTCAGTTGCCTGATACCAGCTGGGAAGAAACGGTACTGTGTGGATTCCCTAATTACAGTTGAAGGCAGAGAAGACCGCTGCACAATCAGGCTTTACCGTGGGTCAGTAGTATGGGCTGTGGAATAGGATGAATATTTATGTGATATGCCACGAGCTGTAAACGCAAGATAAACTTGTGGTTTCTCTCGCGGACGGAATACAGCTGGAACTAACACCCCCGTGGTCCCCCATAAAAACACACATCAACTGGCCATCCATTCAGTTATCCGTGCGATGCTGTTCGCTCCAAACCCCAAAAATGTCCTGGTTATTTTTCAGCAAAGCCTTGTGGATGTGGAGAAGTAACAAAAAATAAAAAAAGTTTAGAGGCCAATTGATGGGTTAAACTTTCAGGTCGAGACCATTCTTCAGGCCTGTTGGGGTCTCGACCAGAAATGTCACCCATTCCTTCTCTCCAGAGATGCCGCCTGTCCCGCTGAGTTACTCCAGCTTGTTGCGTCTAGCCTCGATTTAAACCAACATCTGCAGTTCCTTCTTCCACATCAATAACCGAAACTAAAACAAACCCCAACCAGATACGAAGGTGGATAAAAAAATGCTGGAGAAACTCAGCGGGTGAGGCAGCATCTATGGAGGCAGCATCTATGGAGGCAGCATCTACTGTACGCTCCACAGATGCTGCCTCACCCGCTGAGTTTCTCCAGCATTTCTATCTACCTTTGATTCCTCCAGCATCTGCAATTCCTTCTTAAACAAACCAGATATTAAGATTATTTCTTCCCTAGCTTGTGACGGTTTGGGTTTCTGCCAGGTAACGAAAGCATTTTCGACCAAGATAAAAGATGAAACAGAAGACGTGATTTTCCTGCGATCAATAGCGGCGAATGAGTTGCCACGGGCGAGAAGCGAGAGAGGAGCAACACAGGCTTACGGGTAAAAATGATTCCCAGCCAGCATCAGCTAATGATGGGACAACAGAAGGCAGGGCCACGCGTGGGGTTAGAATCCCTCTGAACAACCTCATTATTTTGGCAAGTACTCGCTGGTTCAAGGCGGGGATTGTGCTGTCTTGAATGCATTTACTGTCACACATGGTATATAAACAAAATATCAAAGGAGCACCGAGCAAAGGGAGGATTGGCGAGGGGGTGACTCACGGGAAAATGGTAGAGGTTCTTCTTGCAGCGTGCCTGGGATAATAATGAGATCACAACACCTCGTGGATCACTCGATAAGACACACAGACTGTGTGCTGCCCTCAAAAGCTGGCGGCCTCATATCATTAAGCTGAAAGTGGTTAGCTGTGAGGAAACTTAAACAACCCGGCTGGCTATTGCAGTCTGTCACAGTCCTTGGCAATGGCGCAGTGAAGGTTCGTAAGGGATTGGAGTAGAATTAGGCCATTCGGCCCATCAAGTCTCCTCCGCCATTCAATCACGGCTGGTCCATCTCTCCCTCCTGACCCCATTCTCCTGCCTTCTCCCCATAACCTCTGACACCCACCCGTACCAATCGAGAATCTATCTATCTCTGCCTGAAAAGTATCCATAATACTATGTATGTGTTAGGGATTATGGGGCGAAGGCAGGAGAATGGCGTTAAGAGGGAAAGATAGACCAGCCACGATTGAATGGCGAAGTAGACTTGATGGTTCAACATTGGGGATATGCAATGGGGGCGAGGGCAGTCTGCCCAGCCGTCGAAGTCTGCTTGCTCATTCAGTAAGATTGATTGCGCTGGGGTGTCACCTTGGCAGTTGCTGCCTCCTGACCCCGGGTGCTGTCTGCGCGGAGTTTGCACGTTCTCCCTGTGAGTGCATTGGTTTCCTCCCACATCCCAAAGACGTGCGGGTTTGGAGGTTGGACGGCCTCAGAAGAGGAATTGCTCGGAATCCGCTTCTCCACAGCGCTGTGGAGCGAGAGTCATCGAGTGCGGGCAAGAGCGAGGTGGATACATGGTACTTGGGACAGGTACATGGACACCACAGGTTTGGAGGGTTATGGACCCAGCGCAGGCAAGTGGGACGAGGGTAGATGGGACATTGTTGGCCGGTGTGGGCGAGTTGGGCCGAAGGGCCTGTTTCCACACTGTATCACTCTAGGATTCTATGACCCGAGGTCAGGATCGAACCCGGGTCTCTGGCGCTGTGTGGCATCAGCTCTGCCAGCTGTGCCACACTAACCCGCTGCCTTCTGCAATGAAACCAGACACAAAACAATCTCTGCCATTTCCTTGTTTTCAATTATTAATCTCCCTGCCGCATCCTCCAAGGGACCGACATTTACTCAGCTTCTCTCTTCCACTTTTGTATCAACGAGAAGCCGCCTCTTCCTATATATTTTTAAATCTGTTTCATAATCTATTTCCCCCCTTTTTATTATCTTATTATACATCCTTTAATGGTCTCTATTGCTCCCATCCTCCCGGTCTTACACATTCTTCACAGCATGCTTTGAAGTTCTTACAACTCGTAGAACCGTACAGCACAGGAGCAGGCCCTTCGGCCCACAATGTCTGTGCAGAACATGCTGCAAAGTTATATCTAACCACCCTTCTGCACAATATCCACATCCATCCATTCCCCCGGCACCCATGTGCCTGTCTAAAAACCTCTTAAACGCCACCATGCTATCTGCCTCCACCACCACCACCACCTCTGGCAGCGTGTTCCCGGCACTCACCACTCTCTCTGTAAAAAAAAAACTTGCCCTGTACATCTCCTTTAAACCTTGCCCCCCCCCCCCAAGCAGTGGCTTCTCGCTGGTCCTTGATATTTACTTCCTGGGATAAAGCCGACCCAATCCAATCCCTTCAGAGCTTCATATACTCCCCTCTGGTTCTCCGGAGAAACCAATCCAATATTGTCAGACTTCTCCTTGAAGTTAATACCCTCCAATCCAGCCAGTATCTGAGAAACCTCTTCTGCCATCTCTCCAGCGTGTCGCTCCAGAGAGGGTTCAGGGCTTCCCAGATTTCTTTAGTCAGTCATGGACTGACCACCCGTCTCAAGAGCATTTATGTCTCAACAGAATTGATTCTGGAGTTAATTATGAAACTCTCCCCGACTTGATGGCCTCTGTCTATTGCCTTTAGTTCAGTTTAGAGATACAGCGCGGAAACAGGCCCTTCGGCCCACGGAGTTGGCGCCGACCAGCGATCCCCGCACATTAACACTACCCTACACACACTAGGGGCAATTTACACTTCTACCAAGCCAATTGACCTACAAACCTGTATGTCTTTGGAGTGTGGGAGGAAACTGGAGAACTCGAAGAAAACCCACGCAGGTCACGGGGAGAACGTACAAACTCCACACACCAACACACGGTCGGGATCGAGCCCGGGTCTCTGGCGCTGTAAGGCAGCGACTCTACCGTGCCACTCTCAATTATCCTCCATTTTATATTCTTTGTCCACTGAGTATTTTTAAGGCAGCGATTGACAGATTCTTGATTAGTACGGGTGACAAAGGTTATGGGGAGAAGGGGGTTGAGGGGGAAAGATAGATCTGTCATGAAAGATAGACTCGATGGGCCGAATGGCTTACTTCTACTGCTATGAACTATGAACTGTTGAAACCCATGTTTCAAACACTGGAAACTGGCTATTATTTAAATTTCATGCCCTATTTTTACGCTTCAGTTTCTAACTCTCAAACTGAACGTGAGATTCTCTCGTTCTATAATCACTCTTTCTTTTCTATCAGATTATTAATTAATGCTGTCTCGTAACACACGGCCTAAAATAACCTGTTCCCTGGTTGGTTCCACAAGATATTGTTTAAAGAATCTGTCAGATAGATTCTATGAACTTCACCCTCAGACATCTTTGAGAATTGAATCAAAATCACCTGCCTTTCTTGGGGTTCATGTTACTGACTACTAGAGTGTGGCACGGTGGCGCAGCGCCAGAGACCCGGGTTCGATCCTGACTACAGATGCTGGTCTGATACTGAGTTTGTACGTTCTCCCCGTGACCTGCTAGGGTTTTCTCCGGGATCTCCAGTTTCCTCCCAAACTCCAAAGACGTGCAGGTTTGTGGGGAAATTGGCTCGGTAAAAATGTAAGTTGTCCCTAGTGTGTGTAGGATCGTGTTGGTTGCAGATAGGAGGGGGACGAGGTGGGCCGAAGGGCCTGTTTCTGTTCTGAATCTCTAAAGTAAAGTAATGTAATGAGGAGTCAACCTGCGATCCTCTAGTTGTCTGCCCTCTCTGGCAGATATATCCAAAACGGCACATCATACTCCAGGTGTGGTCTCAACAAGGCCTGTGTCATTGGATATTCTTGCTCTGTACTCCCAATACCTCCCTCCCTCCCTCCCTCACTCCCTGTATCTCTGCCTCCCTCTCTCTTTATCACACAATAAAGGCAAGGTACTACTTACTGTCTGAACTGCTTGCTGCACCAACATATGTGCTCTCGGTGACTAGTGTACAAGAACATTCCTTGTACATCAACATTGCCTTTTCCTGTTCCTATCCAAATGGGTAACTTCATATATATATATATATATATATATCCAGAAGATAGACTCAAAAATCTGGAGTAACTCAGCGGGACAGGCAGCATCTATGGCGAGAAGGAATGGGTGACTTTTCAGGTCGAGACCCTTCTAAAGACTGGTTAGGGATGTGACTCATGTATATCCATGTTGCTCTGTGTAGAAGGAGGTTCTTGACCTGAAACGTCGCCCATTCCTTCCCTCCAGAGATGCTGCCTGTCCCGCTGAGTTACTCCAGCATTTTGTGCCCATCTTCGATGTAAACCAGCATCTGCAGTTCTTCCCCACACAAGGAACTGCAGGTGCTGGTTTACACCAAAGACAGACACTACATGCTGGCGTGGTCAGGCAGCATCTCTTGTGAAAAGGGACAGGTGATGTTTCAAGTCGAGACCCTTCGTTGTCATTGTCGAGTCTACATTACAGATCACTGACTGGTGAATGTCTACTGGGCAAATGGTGGATTTATCCAATCCACTGTTGAGCTGCAAGATACGTCTCTGACGTGCCTTTGAAAAGCTGAAAGGTTAATAAGGATCAAGGTTTCTGCTAACCCGGGAAGGTTCAGATTCAATTTTTTCCCTCCTCTCCTGGGAGAAGTGCAGATATTGTAATTAAACAAAAACAAAGGCACGAGCCAAATGAAATCTCAGGCTGTTTAGCTTAGCTTAGAGATACAGTGCAGAAACAGGCCCTTCGGCCCACCGAGTCCGCGCAGACCAGCGATCCCCACATATTAACACTGTGCTGCTCACACTGGGGACAATTTTATTTTTATAGATTTATACCAGGCCAATTAACCTGCAAACCTGCACGTCTTTGGAGTGTGGGAGGAAGCCTAAGATCTCGGAGAAAACCCACGCAGCTAACGGGGAGAACGTGCAAACTCCGGACAGACAGCACCCGTAGTCAGGATCGAACCCGGGTCTCTGGTGCTGTAAGGCAGCAGGTGTAAGGGACCACCGTGCCGCCCTAATTGCTAGTGATGAATGGGAGCAGCTCTCCACAAAGAACAAGTCTGTTTCTCGTGGCTGTTGGTGTGGGCTGATTGTCACATGGTCACAGCCCATGCTCCTGCAGGCATGAGCCAACTCAGAATCACATGGATCGATACGTCATAAGACCTTAAGACACAAGGCCATTCAGCCCATCAAATCTACTCCGCCATTCAGTCATGGCTGTTCTACTTTCCCCGCTCTCCTGCCTTGTGCCCCATAAGCTTTGACTCTCTCCGTAATCAAGAACCTAGGGCAGCATGGTGGCGCAGCAGTAGAGTTGCCACCATACAGAGCAAGGCTCACCAGTTCGATTCTGACTTCGGTTGCTGTCTGTACGGAGTTTGTATCTTCTCCCTGTAACCATGTGGGTTTCCTCTGGGTGCTCAGGTTTTCTCCCGCACCCCAAAGACGTGCCGGTTTGTAGGCTAATTGGCTACTGTAAATTGTCCCCAGTGTGTAGGATAGATAGTTCACTAGGATAGAACGAGTGTCGGGGTGATTGTAGGTCAGTGTCGACCCAGTGGACCAAAGGGTGCACACCTCAACTACACTCAACTATCAATCTCCGCCTTTGACCCGACTTCTCAAGTTTCCTCACCAACCACACAGTTGGCGTAAACTTTGTAATCTTAATTTGTTAAAAAATCATTTGCTACCAACTTTCCACAGTACTCCACCCTCTTCACACGCCCGTGGTTCCAAGGGACGTTTCACCATCTCCGTCTATGCCCCAAAGTGCCAGTGAATTCCTTGTTGAAGCTAATGCGCCGTTGTTAATGGTGGAAAGGTGGCAGCCCATTTGTGGAACCCACACGCTCTCACCAACAGCAACAAAGTGTTGAGCAAAGAATCGGGGTCTTTTAGCGCTGCTGTTGAAGGGGGAATTTAGTCACAGAGTCGTGGAGTCAGGAAACAGGCCCTTTGGCCCAACTTCCCTATGCCAACCAAGATGTGGCATCTACACTGGTCTCACCTGCCCCTGTTTGGCCCATATCCCTCTAAACCTTTCTTATCCATGTACCTGTCCAAACGCCCTTTCAATGCTGTTATAGTACCTGCCTCGATTACTGTTCAACAAAGAACTGCAGATGCCGGTAAAATCAAAGGTAGGGGCACAAATGCTGGAGTAACTCAGCGGGTGAGACAGCATCTATGGAGAGAAGGAATTGGCGACATTTTGGAGTGAGACCCTTGGAGTAACTCATCGGGTGAGGCAACATCTATGGAGAGAAGGAATTGGCGATGTTTCCTTCTGCCAATCCCTACTCTCCATAGATGCTGCCTCACGCGCTGAGTTACTCCAACACCTTGTATCTACCTGCCTCAATGACCTCCTCTGGCAGCTCGAACGCTGCAAACCAGAATGTCGCTTCTAAATCATGTTGTCTTCCATGTATTCCTTCTCCCCGCAGAAGGTTCACAAATGATATTCATCAAAACAATATGCTGGCTGGAAATGACTGAAGTGCAAATGTAACATTCAATTACAGTATATCCTTGAAATTACTCCCTTACATCAGACGTTGTCTGTTCTGTACTTTCAAGCAGTTGGCTTTGATCTGCTTCAGCAGTAGCTATTCACAGAGGGTACTTATTCCGAGCAGATGGATACTGGAGTTTAGTTTAGAGATACAGCACGGAAACAGACCCTTCGGCCCACCGAGTCCAGGCCGACCATTGATCACCCCGTTCCCACTTCTTAGGCCCCGTTCGGTCATGGCTGGCCACGGGTGTCTCCAGGGTGCTATATGGACGTGACTTTGTTTAACGTGGGGAGACTGGTGCACAGACAGCCACCCCACGGTCCTTGACAGATCTGGGTCAGGATCTAGTGGCATGGAGTCCAAGACGACTGGAGACCCTTTCCTGCTGCAGCCTTCATCCGCCTTCCCAGCCGTTGTGACGCTCACCTTAAGTCAGTCATCGTCCTCCGCCTGCTCCACCATTGAGGTCTTGGTCGGATCGCTCTTTGTCAGAGACCTCCCCCTCGACCTTACCGCCATGGGTGGCCCTACCAGGAGCATCGCTCCAGGATCTGAGGTCCACACAAGCTTCTCCACCACGACAAGGTGACAATCCCGCTAATTCTACATTATCCCAGTCTCACTTCCACTCCCTACATATTCCACAGATTCAGATTAACCTACAAACTTGCACTTCTTTGGGACGTGGGAGGAAACCCGAGCGCCCGGAGGAAACCCACACCGTCACAGGGGGAGCGTGCAAACTCCACACAGACACAGCTCGGGATTGAACTCTGGGCTCTGGCACAGTGAGGCAGCAGCTCTACCCCACTGGGCTCCCGCCTCACCCGCTCAGTTCCTCCAGCATTTCTGTCTACCTTCGATTTTTCCAGCATCTGCAGTTCTTTCTTGAACAAAACTTTGTCAACAACTGGTCAGTAGGAGAGAGTGAGAGTGAGAGTGAGAGTGTGAGAGAGTGAGAGTGAGAGTGAGAGGGAGAGTGAAAGGGAGAGTGAGAAGGAGAGTGAGAGGGAGAGTGAGAGTGAGAGAGAGAGAGAGAGAGAGAGCGAGAGAGAGACAGAGTGAGAGACAGAGTGAGAGACAGACAGAGTGAGAGACAGACAGAGTGAGAGACAGAGTGAGACAGAGTGAGAGACAGAGTGAGAGACAGACAGAGTGAGAGACAGACAGAGTGAGAGACAGACAGAGTGAGAGACAGAGTGAGAGACAGAGTGAGAGACAGTGAGAGACAGAGTGAGAGACAGAGTGAGAGACAGAGACAGAGAGAGTGAGAGTGAGTGAGAGTGAGAGTGAGTGAGAGTGACAGAGTGGGAGACAGAGTGAGAGACAGAGTGAGAGACAGAGTGAGAGACAGAGAGAGAGACAGAGAGAGAGACAGAGAGAGAGACAGAGAGAGAGAGTGAGAGTGAGAGTGAGAGTGAGAGTGAGTGAGAGTGACAGAGTGGGAGACAGAGTGAGAGACAGAGTGAGAGACAGAGAGAGAGACAGAGAGAGAGACAGAGAGAGAGACAGAGAGAGAGAGTGAGAGTGAGAGTGAGAGTGAGAGAGAGAGAGAGAGAGAGAGAGAGAGAGAGAGAGAGAGAGAGAGAGTGAGAGAGAGCGAGTGAGAGAGAGAGAGTGAGAGAGAGGAAGTATGCAGTGTAAATGTAAACACAATCGACAATAATTCTCAAAGTGGACTCCCTGTGTTAACACAGTGAAGCCCATCATTGACCGAAGAGGACAAACCAGGATAAGAGGAGTTTTAAAACAACTGGCAAGATGCTTTGGTAAAGTGGCCTTTGAATAGTTTAATTGTCAATGAAAATGTGCATCAGTGCTTCATAGAATCACAGTCACACAGCACGAAACAGGCCCTTTGGCCCAACTTGCCAATGCTGACCAAGATGCCCCACCTACACCAGTCCCACCTGCCCTCTAAACCTTCCCTAGCCATCTACCTATCAGTTGGGTTGTTGGCGATATGGTCAACAGATTTTGGTCCCTTTCGCAACTGTAGGTGGGACTGATAATTGTAGACACATAATATTGCCCATTGCCCACCCTTGCTCATTGAGTATAGGTTACTAACGTCACCTTGGACCAGTGCCAGTGCAATTGTAGGCAGCATTTCCTCACACACGAATCACCAGTGATGAATGAAAGACAAGGATTATGAGACAAAATTAAATTATACACTCGCACACACACACACACTCACACACTCTCACACTCTCTCGCGCACACTCACTTAGTCACACACACTCTCTCACGCACACTCACACACACTCTAACACACACACACTCACTCTCACACACACTCTCCCACGCACACTCACTCAGTCTCACACACACACTCTCTCACGCACTCACTCTCACACACTCTCTTGCGCACACTCACTCACTCACACTCCCACACACTCACTCTCACACTCACACACACTCTCTTGCGCACACTTTCTCACACACACACTCTCACACACACACTCTCACACTCACACACACACACTCTCACACACACACTCTCACACACACACTCTCACACACACACTCTCACACACACACTCTCACACACACACTCTCGCACACACACTCTCACACTCCTACACACTCCTACACACACACTCTCACACTCACACACTCTCACACTCCTACACACACACACACACTCACACTCCTACACACACACTCTCACACACACTCTCACACTCACACACACACTCTCACACTCACGCACACACACTCTCGCACACACACTCTCGCACACACACTCTCGCACACACACTCTCGCACACACACTCTCGCACACACACTCTCGCACACACACTCTCGCACACACACTCTCGCACACACACTCTCACACTCCTACACACTCCTACACACACACACTCTCACACACACACTCTCACACACTCCTACACACACACACACACTCACACTCCTACACACACACTCTCTCACACACACACATGGTTTGTGAGCATGGATCATATGCCCCAAGTCAAGTGGCATCATTCCATTCCTTCATCTGCGAATAGGTTGGACGTTAATTAAGGAAGAAACCTACAACATTCAATAAATTTCTAGCCTCAGCGAGAGACGGCAATTAGCATTGAACTTGTTGATTTCCAGTCAAGAAGCGATTCCCGTGGCCCACTGGGATAAGCACGAGCTTCATGAAGACTAAAATACCGATGTGTAAGGATTATCCATTAGCTTTGGAATTCTATTTACTTTGGCTTTTCCCTCTCTCCTTGCTGGGGGCAGGGAGAAGGTCCAGCCATACTCTCAGGGAAAGAAAAATATTCATTAAATCACAACACTGGAAAATGTTGCACATCCAGTGAGGTTTCAATCTTGAAACGTCTGCTCGCTGCAGGTCCCCACGAGAATCGACAAGGTGATGAGAAGTGGGAGATAGACACAAAAAGCTGGAGTAACTCAGTGGGTCAGACAATAATTCCCCTTATTCCTCTGGAGTAAAGGAATAGGTGACGTTTTGGGTCGAGACCTTTTTTCAGTGGGTGGCTAGGCAGAGGGGCCTCTTCATCCAATCAGCGCAGGAACAAACCAGTCTGTAGAAGGGGCTCGACCTGAAACGTCGCCCATTCCTTCTCTCCAGAGACGCCGCCTGTCCCGCTGAGTTCCTCCAGCATCTTGCATCTATCTTCGGTGTAAACCAGCATCTGCGGTTCCTTTCCCCACATCCCAGTTTATCGTTATATCCATTAATACAATATATTCAAACTACTTTTTTGAAACAAAGGGTGGTGGGCGTACGGAACGAGCTGCCGGAGGAGGTAGTTGAGGCAGGGAATATCGCAATGTTTAAGAAACATTTAGACAGGTACATGGATAGGACAGGTTTAGAGGGATATGGGACAAACGCAGGCAGGGTTTTCCCATTGAGGGTAGGAAAGATTCAAACAAGAGGGCATGACATGAGAATTAAGGGACAGAAGTTTAGGGGTAACATGAGGGGGAACATCTTTACTCAGAGAGTGGTGGCTGTGTGGAATGATCTTCCAGCAGAAGTGGTGGAGGCAGGATCGACTTTAACATTTAAAAGTAAAGTGGATAGGTATATGGACGGGAAGGGAATGGAGGGGTATGGTCTGAGTGCAGGTAGATGGGACTAGGGGAAAATAAATGGTCGGCACGGACTGGAAGGGCCGAGAAGGCCTGTTTCCGTGCTGTAATTGTTATATGGTTATATGGTTATAGGTGGGACTAGTGCTGATGGGGCACATTGGCCGGTGTGGGCAAGTTGGGCTGAAGGGTGCAGGACGGAACTGCAGATACTGGTTGAAATCGAAGATAGATACAAAATGCTGGAGTAACTCAGCAGTACGGGCAGCATCTCTGGAGAGAAGGAATGGGTGATGTTTCGGGCTGAAGGGCCTGCTTCCACACTGTATCACCCTATATCTGCACGTGGACAGTTCCATCGGTTTTGGGCTGAAGTTTTAGCTGAGATTAGGGGGTTCACGGCCCCAGATTAGACAATAGACAGTAGGTGCAGGAGTAGGCCATTCGGCCCTTCGAGCCAGCACCGCCATTCAATGCGATCATGGCTGATCATCCCCAATCAGTACCCCGTTCCTGCCTTCTCCCCATATCCCCTGACTCCGATTGGAACTTGAACCCACAATGTACAACCCTCAAGGGGGATAATTTGCCAACCTCCCCCCCCCCTCACACACACACACGCCATCAAGAATATCACCCAGGATCACCACTGTAGTTCATGACGAATTTAATCTTCAGCATTCTCCCCCCACCCCCCCCCCCCCCACACACACCCAAACCCAAACCCACAGAGGGGAGGAGGAGGGGGGGGGGGGGAGAGAGGGGGGAGATGGTGAGAGGCTGCGAGAAATGCAGAGGACAGAAAGCAATGGGAAAGGGAGACCGAGATGGGAGGGACTGAGCGAGATGCAGCGGGAGGGCGAGGAGGGGAGAGCTTGGGTGAAAACGCGAGGAGAGGGAGAGCAGAGGAGGGGGGAGTGGAGCTGGGGGGGGGGGGGGGGGGGGGAGGGAGCAGAGGATGGGGCCGGGGGAGAACACACACGCAATGACGGCGGACGGTATTGGATGCCACTGCTGGAAGCTGACATCAGCTCCAAAAATATATATAAATCGCCTCTTGATTCAAAAGTACTCCACATTAGAATAAAAACCCGGACTGAAAACCCCGACACACCTGCAGTGGAGGCACCTGCGTGTGTGTGTGTGTGTGAGTGTGTCTGTCGGTCGGTCTGTGTGTGTCTCTTTGTGTGTGTCTGTGTGTGTGAGTCTCTCTCTCTGTCTCTGTGTGTACGTCTCTCTCTCTCTCTCTCTGTCCCTGTGTGTATGTATATCTATGTTTGTGAGTGTATATATATATATATATATGTGGCCCTGTGTGTATGTGTCTCTATGTGTGTGTGTATATATATATATGTGTGGCTCTGTGTGTGTATGTATGTGTCTGTCCCTGTGTGTATGTGGCTCTATGTGTGTGTGTATATATATATATGTGTGTGTATGTGTCTCACCCTCTGTGTCCCTGTGTGTGTGTGTGTATATATATGTGGCTCTGTGTGTGTGTGTCCCTGTGTGTGTATGTATGTGTCTGTCCCTGTGTGTATGTGTCTCTCTATGTGTGTGTGTGTGTGTGTATATATGTGTGTGTGTGGCTCTCTGTGTATGTGTCTGTATGTGTCTCTCCCTCTGTGTCCCTGTGTGTGTGTGTCCCTGTGTGTGTGTGTGTGTGTGTCCCTGTGTGTGTGTGTGTGTGTGTGTCCCTGTGTGTGTGTGTGTCTCTCTATGTTGTATCCCCGGGGGATTTGTAGCCGGATAAAATAAGATGCAGATCAAATGCATTAAATAAGCCACTTGTGTCACGAAAGCGATGCACTGACTGACTGTAGCAGTTTGCAAGACGAGCACCGACCCACACACTGACACACACACACCGACCGACACACACACAGAGCTGTGAGATCCCCGCTGGGTTAATGGCACATCTTGCCGCTGTAACAGAACATTCATCCTTGCTGCAATGTAGCCGCGCGGTCGCCACTCACCGATACATTGTCGCCCAGGCCGGCGAGCAGCGCCCACAGCAGCAGCAGCAGCAACTTGGACATGGTGGTGGGGTGTGTGTGGGGGGCGAGGATACACGGCTCGGGGTCGGCGATCCGAGCTCCAGCACGATGCACGGTTTTCCTTTTCCTCCCCTTTCAATCCGCTCTCCTTTCTTCCTCTCTCTCTCTCCTCTCTCTCTCGCTCTCTCTCTGGAGGTAAATGTCCCCTTTCTCCCACCGACAGTTTCAGCCCGCAGCCGGCAGCGCTCTGGGCTTGGAATCTCCTCTCTCTCTCTCTCTCTCTCTCTCTCCTCCACCGATCTCTCTCCCTCCTTCTCCTTCTCTCTCGGTGCTGGGAAACTGGACCGACCCGCCCCCAGCTCACTCTGCAGATTATACAGACAGCGAGACAGAGAGAGAGAGACTGAGAGAGAGAGTAATGCGTTTCTCCACAATCCAACCCGCCCTCTGCCGGCACTGCACAACCTACAGCCGCCAGAAAACAGACACAAAATCCTGGAGTTAACAGCAGCATCTCTGGAGAGAAGGAATGGGTGACCCTTCTTCAGATTCACTGACATTAAAATTACAGCCAGGTTGTGCACCAGCAAACTGCACACAGTTCCACAGTGTAATCAAACTCCCATTCCCATTCCCACACTGACCTTTCTGTTCCACTGCCGGAGTGAGGCCACACACACATTGGAGGGACAGCACCTCACATTTGGACTTCACCCCATACACTAGCACTACCCTACACAGTGGGACCGAGCCTTTGCGGTTATAATAATCACACCATATATTAATTACAGCACGGAAACAGGCCTTCTCGGCCCTTCCAGTCCGTGCCGACCATTTATTTTCCCCTAGTCCCATCTACCTGCACTCAGACCATACCCCTCCATTCCCTTCCCGTCCATATACCTATCCACTTTACTTTTAAATGTTAAAATCGATCCTGCCTCCACCACTTCTGCAGGAAGATCATTCCACACAGCCACCACTCTCTGAGTAAAGAAGTTCCCCCTCATGTTACCCCTAAACTTCTGTCCCTTAATTCTCATGTCATGCCCTCTTGTTTGAACCTTTCCGACCCTCAATGGGAAAAGCTTATCCACGTCAACTCTGTCTATCCCTTTCATCATTTTAAAGACCTCAATCAAGTCCCCCCTTAACCTTCTGCGCTCCAAAGAATAAAGACCTAACACAGAGAGTGGTGGGTCTCTGGAACTCTCTGCCACAGAGGGTAGTTGAGGCCAGTTCATTGGCTATATTTAAGAGGGAGTTAGATGTGGCCCTTGTGGCTAAGGGGATCAGAGGGTATGGAGAGAAGCCAGGTACGGGATACTGAGTTGGATGATCAGCCATGATCATATTGAATGGCGGTGCAGGCTCGAAGGGCCGAATGGCCTACTCCTGCACCTAATTTCTATGTTTCTATGTTTCTAACTTGTTCAACCTGAACAAGTTAGGTCTGAACCTGGTTGCAGCTCCTAGACTGTGGAACAGCATCCCTCTTCCCATCAGAACTGCCCCCTCCATCAGGTCGAGACTTAAAACTCATCTTTACTCTCAAAAGCCTTTCTTGACGTACTCTGAGGGAGGGCTATATGAATGTATTTACGTGTGTACTTAATCTATGAACCACTGTTGTATAACGTTAGTACCTCCACCAATGTAAACAGGGGCGGAAAACACGAGGGGGCCAGAGGGGACACGCCCCCCCCCCCCCCCCCCCCCGTGTTTTGAGAGATGGGGGACATCCACCCCAAGACCTGCGCCTCATCCGCAGCCAGGATCGATCCCGTCCGGGTCTCTGTCCGGGACGCTGTCCCATCTCACCCCCCCCCCCCCCCCCACGGGTGGCCAGAGAGGTCGGGAGTACCCCCAGGCCCACAGCCAGCGCTGGCAACACATAGGGTGAAAGGATTCTCCGACGCTAACACACACAGCACACATGGTCGAAGATAGACACAGAACGCTGGAGTAACTCAGCGGGACAGGCAGCATCTCTGGAGAGAAGGAATGGGTGATGTTTCGGGGCGGGACCCTTCTTCAAACTGAACCGATAAGTCGCCCATTCCTTCTCTCCAGAGATGCTGCCTGTCCCGCTAAGTTACTCCAGCATTTTGTGTCGATCTTCGACCATGTGTGCTGTGTGTGTTTGTGTCGGAGAATCCTTTCACCCTGTGTGCCGCCAGCAATGACGTGTGGCTCAATTATGCCCCTGGAGACTGGGAGATGTTTGTAAAGATGCTCTAATTGTTGGTTGCGTTGTCGGCCAGCCGTTGGACAGCTGTTCCTGGCCAGCTGTTGGACCAGCACCCAGCAGCGGCTCCAACGAGAACGTGTCAAGTGAACTCGGCAAGAAATAACTACGCATCAGGATAGCCCACGGCAGATGTCTAGAGAGGGGAGAATGAATATCAAAGGGATCAAGGCTTCCAGTAGACTTGTCATTTCACAAGTTCACAAGTTACAAGAGTAGAATTAGGCCATTCGGCCCATCGAGTCTACCCCACCATTCAATCAGGCTGATCTCTGCCTCCTAATCCCATTTTTCCTGCCTTCTCCCCATAACCCTTGACACCCGTTCTAATCAAGAATTTGTCTATCTCTGCCTCAACACGTCTCGACATTGTGATGCTCTAACTAACCATGCAAATGAGAAGGTATGTGAAGGAAGGAACTGCAAGATATTGGATTATTCCGAAGATAGGTATACATGGATATGACAAGTTTGGAGGGATATGGGCCAAATGCAGGCAGGTGGGACTAGTGTAGCTGGGACATGTTGGCCAGTGTGGACAAGTTGGGCCGAAGGGCCTGTTTCCACACTGTATCACTCTATGATTCTGTAGATAAATAAGAGCTACATAGTGCTGGAGTAACTCAGCGGGTCAGGCAGCATCTCTGCAGAAAATGAATAGATGACGTTTCGGGTCGAGACCCTTCTTCAGACCTCTTCTGCTCAGGCGCCAACTCTTTGACCCCTCCTCCTACTTACCCCTGGACCACGACCCCACAGACAGAGTCTGAAGAAGTATTGTTAAAACTGTAGCTCCTGGTTCTGGACTCCCCCAACATCGGGAACATGGTTCCTGCCTCTAGTGTGTCCAAGCCCTTAACGATCTTATATCTTTCAATGAGATCCCCTCTCATCCTTCTAAACTCCAGAGTGTACAAGCCCAGCTGCTCCATTCTCTCAGCATATGACAGTCCCGCCATCCCGGGAATTAACCTTGTAAACCTACGCTGCGCTACGTATTGTCTTTCCGCTGGCAGGTTAGCACGCAACTAAACCTTTTCACTGTAACTTGGTACGTGCGACAACTTCAAGAAACTATACTCGACTCAACCACACTCAAGAGCCACTGCCTCACAAAGGCGGCCAGCATCGTATGATCAGAGACCCACGCCACCCTGGCCACGCTCCCATGTCACTCCTGCCATGGAGACGAGACTGAATATTGTAACGTCCAGGTTCAGGAGCAGCTTCTTCCCAACAACCATCAGTCTATTAAACCACTATGAACTCCAACTAAACTACAAACTCCAAACGGCCTTGATCGCACTAGGGACCTGGGGCTTTGACTTGTCTTTGCACTAAATCGTTTCATTTGCCTTTAAATATTGAACTTCTTTGCGTTGTTTATCATAGTGTGTACAGAGTGCGATGTTTACATGCCTGTTGTGCTGCTGCAAGTTTAGTTTAGTTTAGCTTAAGGACAGTGCGTAAACAGGCCCTTCGGCCCACAGAGTCCGACCCACCCAGCAATCACCCCGTACTCTAGCACTATCCTACACACTAGGGAATCATGTACAGTTTTTACCGCAGCCAATTAACCTGCAAACCTGCACGTCTTTGGATCGAGATGCCAATCTGTGCAGAGACGGGGTTGAGGTCCGACTCATCGCCAACTCCTTCATCAGAAAGTAGGCCTGACGCTCGACAATCGGTGGCATTGCTGTCTTACAGAGCCAGAGACCCAGCTGCGATCCTGATTACGAGCGCTGTCTGTACGGAGTTTGCATGTTCTCCATGTGACCGCGTGGGGTTTCTCCAAGATCTTCGGTTTCTTCCCACATTCCAAAGACGTCCATGTTTATAGGTTAATTAACGTTGGTAAAAATTGTAAACTGTCCCTAGTGTGTGGGATGGTGCTAGTGTACGGGGCGATCGCTGGTCCGCGCAGACTCGCTGGGCCGAAGGGCCTGTTTTGGCGTTGAATCTCTGAAGACTAAATCTACAAACTCAACAAGAAAGGCCCATGACAAGAAACGCAGGTCACTTCCTTTATCTCAATGAAGGCAGATATCGGTGATCCAATCTGACGAAGGATCTCGACCCGAAACGTCGCCCATTCCTTCTCTCCTTCTGTCCCGCTGAGTTACTCCAGCGTTATATGTCTATCTATTGATGATCAAATTCCCATCAGGTCTACTGTGCCAACACAATCTTTGGCCATCTGCGGGAAAGAGTGTTTGAAGACCAAGACTTCAAATCTTAGAACAGAGAACAGCACAGGGACAGGCCATTCGGCCCACGATATCTATACCGACCACAATGGTAATTTAAACAGCATATCTGTGTGCATGGGCCATTGAGCTGTGAGGGTGAGCTGGCGATGTTCTCACCCGAGCCAGCAAGGTCAACATGAGACAAACGGGTGTTAGATGAGGAGCGGAGAGGAGGGAAATGTAACACCGGATACCGGGGGAAAGGAGTCAGCGTGGAGCGGAGAGATGTGGATGGAAAGGGAAATGAGGGACTCGGGGACGAGAGATGATTGTACAACAGAGTGGAAAGCAGCAGGGTCACCGTGGGTGCAGGGTGGGAGATAGTGGGGGGGAGAGTCTGCTGGGGTGGGGGCGGGCCATATAAAAGGGGGAGGGGGTAGGGGGTTTTAGTTGAAATTGGAGAATTCAAATGTTCATACCATTGGGTTGCAAGTTACCCAGTCTGACCTGAAGTGTCACCTGTCCATGTCCTCCAGAGATCCCGCCTTACTCCGGCACTTTGTGTCTTTATATCTTCCAGCCCTTTGTTCTGCTCCAGATTCCAGCATCAGCAATTTCTATGTATCTGAGGTAAGGAAAAAAACCAAGATTATAAGATCATATGTGATTGGAGCAGAATTAGGCCATTCGGCCCATCAAGTCTACTCCGCCATTCAATCATGGCTGATCTATCTCTCCCTCCTAACCTCATTCTCCTGCCTTCTCCCCACAACCTCTGACGCCCGTACTAATCAAGAATCTATCTAATTCTACATATACGCTGACTTGGCCTCCATAGCCTTCTGTGGTAAAGAATTCCACAGATACACCACACTCTGATGAAAGAAATTCCTCCTAATCTCCTTCCTTTAATTCTGAGGCTACAACATCTAGTCCTAGACTCTCCCACTAGTGGAAACATCCTCTCCACATCCACTCTATCCAAGCCTTTCACTATTCTGTACGTTTTAATGAGGGTCCCCTCATTCTTCTAACCTCCAGCGAGTACAGGCCCAGTGCCGCCAAACTAGGAAGCATTTCCGTCTTGGTCAGGAGTACATTAGACACAGAGAAACAAAGAGTTCAATGGTTCCTTTTATTGTCACATGTGTAAAGTGCTAACCAGTCTGGAGAAGGGTCTCGACCCGAAACGTCTCCCATTCCTTCTCCCCAGAGATGCTGCCTGTCCTGCTGAGTTACTCCAGCATTTTGTATCTACCTTCAGCTACGACAGTGTAAGTATTTTTCTTACAAACAGTCCAGTAGAGTATTGCCACACCCCCAATCTTCAATTCACAAGCAAATAGAAATAGTCTGCTGAACCCGCATGCAAGAAGCACCATGTTTTGGCACCGTTTTCAGTGTCCACACTCTGGTTCCCACGGGCGGGGCTTGTTCCAGGCGAGTCCCAGGCTGTTGCGGGGCCTCCAGCCATCGCCTCTCCATGACCCTCTCCTCGCCCGTCCATCTTGGTGCCGTGGGGTAATGCCTCCCCCAGCTGACCTCGCGGGCATGGTAGACCAGACCCCGCTCCCCTCTCCACTCCCACCGGCCCGATTCCTCGCCTGTCACTCGGGTCGCCAACTTCCTCACTCCCAAATGAGGGACAAAAGGTAAAAATGCGGGACAAATTCCCAACGGCAATTCGTCGGCCGACTCGGCCGTGGCTGGGTGAACGATGAGTTGGCCCGGGTGCTGGACTGCACACAAAGCCCAGCCGGCGGGCCAGCTGAGGAGTTTTGGCCCCGGGCGACATCGTGCGCAAAGTCCAGCGCCCCGTACAACTCATGCACCGATGACCGGCCGTGAGAAGGAGGGGTGGGTGGTGGTGTCAGCAGTAAGCGAAGTCTGAAGGTCCGAAGGTTGGACAGCTGGCCGGGCTGCCGACCGACGGGGCCACGGGCGAGGCGCTGCTGCTGCTGCACTCCAGGGGCTGCACTATGTCGGGACGGGTGAGGCGGGGCCGGACCCGATAGTCCCCTCGCCCCGAGTAGTAGCGGTCAAATACGGGACAAGGGCGGTCTGGTACGGGACAAACCAATTTAGCCCAATATACGGGATGTTCCGGCTAATACGGGACAGTTGGCGACCCTAGACGTCACTAGCTCCACCCAGTGTGGCATTGAAGTGCGGCAAACCTGGCAATTTATACTGTATCTTGAAACCTGTAACAAAGTAGATCAGTGCCGTTAATGCAAATAGGATTAACTGAGTTACAAATGCTGTGGACATGATGTTAATCTCCAGAAATCTCTTCTGCAGATGCACCATAGAAAGCATTTTATCAGGAGGCATCACAGCACGGTTTAGAAACAGATTCGATATCCGCAGGAAATTGCAGCGAATTGTGGACGCAGCCCAGACCATCACACAAACCAACCTCCCTTCCATGGTCCCCATCTACACCTCACGCTGCCTCAGCAAGGCCAGCAGCATCATCAAGGACCAGTCTCACCCCGGCCACTCCCTCTTCTCCCATCGGGCAAAAGTACAGAAGCCTGAAAACCCACTCCTCCAGATTCAGGGACAGTTTCTGCCTCACAGCACCACAGACCCAGGTTCAATCCTGACCATGGGTGCTGGCTGTACGGAGTTTGCACGTTATCTCTGGGGAGAATGCAGGAGAATGGGGTTAGAAGTCATACAGTGTGGAAACAGGCCCTTTGGCCCAACTTGTCCACATCAATCACAATATCCCCATCTACACTGGTCCCACCTGCCTGCGTTTGGCCCATATCATTCTAAACCTGTCCTATCCGTGTACCTGCCTGAATCTTTCTTACAGGTTGTGATAGTACCTGCCTCCCCTGGCAACTATGTTCCATACACCTATCACCTTTTGTGTAAAAACGTTACCCCTCAGGTTCCTTCAAATCTCCTCACTTTAAAACCCGTGTCCTCGGATTCTAGATTCCCTTACTCTGGGCAAGAGACTCTGTACGTCTTCCTGATCTATTCCTCTCACGATTTTGTACACCTCTGTAAGATCACCACTCATCCTCCTGCGCTACAAAGAATAGTGTCCTAACCAACTTAACCCCGCCCTATAGCTCAGACCCTCGAGTCCTGGCAACATCCTCGCAAATCTCCCCAGCACCCTTTCCAGCTTGAAAACCTACATCTTAAATTCAGTGAAACAAAATGCAAAGAAAATATAGAAGAAAGACACAAAACTCGGGAGTAACTCAGCGAGACAGGCAGCATCTCAGGAGAGGGTACACAAAAGGCTGGAGAAACTCAGCGGGTGCAGCAGCATCTAAGGAGCGAAGGAGATAGGCGACGTTTCGGGTCGAGACCCTTCTTCAGGCTGGTTAGGGATCAGGGAAACGAGAGATATAGGCGGTGATGTGGAGAGATAAAGAACAATGAATGAAAGATATGCAAAAAAGTATCGATGATAAAGGAAACAGGCCATTGTAAGCTGTTTGTAGTGTGAAAATGAGAAGCTAGTGCGACTTGGGTGGGGGAGAGATAGAGAGAGAGGGAATGCCAGGGCCCGAGGGCTGAGGGAGAGGTGGGAAGGGGAGGAGGCAGCCTCGGTTAACAGAATTGAGAAAATTCAATGTTTAAGCCCAGAGGATGCAGACTCCCCGAGCGGAATATGTATGTCTCAGGAGAGGTGTCGTTTCAGGTCGAGATTGAAAATTATTGAGAAATATTGTGGATACGAGAGTCTGAAGAAGGGTTTCGGCCCGAAACGTTGCCTATTTCCTTCGCTCCATAGATGCTGCCGCATCCGCTGAGTTTCTCCAGCATTTCTGTCTTTTTTTAAATACTGATGGAACAAGTGGAGCTATACTGCCATCTTGTGGTTGCCGTTAGTTTTGTAACCTGAGATTTTTTTTGTTCATTGGACATTCGTTTAGTTTACAGGTACTGCATGGAAACAGGCCCTTTGGCCCATTGAGTCCACGCCGATCATCGATCAGCCATTCAAACTAGTTCTATGTTATCCCACTTTCTAAACCATTCCCTATACACTAGGGGAAATTTACAGAGAGCAAGCGATCACCCTGTACACTAGCATCATCCTTCACACTAGGAACAATTTACAATTTTACAGAAGCTAATTAACCGACAAACTTGTACGGTGGAAGGAGCTCGCGGAGAAAACCCACGCGGTCACAGGGAGAACGTGCAAACTCCACACAGACAGCACCCATGGTCTGGGTAGATCCCGAGTCTATGGCGCTGTCAGGCAACAACTCTACCTCAGCGCCACCGTGCCGCCCTAATTGAAACAGTCTGAAGAAGGGTCTCAACCCGAGGCATCACATATCCATGTTCTCCAGTGATGCTGCCTGACCCGCTGAGTTCCTCCAGCATCTTGAGGGGTGTTTTTTTGCAAACCAGCATCTGCAGTTCCATATTTCTCACACTCAAAGTTCCTGTCCCTCAGTTTTAGCAAGTTTTCTTTTTTTTTAAAGTTAATTGATTGTGAATCGGGGCAGTGAGGTACATATGCTGAAAATCTGAAATAAAAAAATGCTGGGAATACTCAGCAGGTCAAGCAATACCTGGGGAACG
Organism: Raja brachyura; assembly: GCA_963514005.1. The sequence goes on along the minus strand of OY740809.1, from coordinate 32,573,664 downwards.
AGAAACCAACCTCATCTTCTGCATCCACTGTTCCAGGGGTGGACTCCTGTACATCGGTGAGACCAAGCGCAGGCTCGGCGATCATTTCGCTGAGCACCTCCGCTCAGTCCGCCTAAACCGACCTGATCTCTCAGTTGCTAAACACTTTAACTCCCATTCCCACACTGATCTTTCTCCTCTGTTGTCAGAGTGAGACCCAACTCAAATTGGAGGAACAGCACCTCATATTTCGCTTGGGCAGCTTACACCCCAGCGGTATGAACATTGATTTCTCTAACTTCAAGTAGCCCTTGCTTTTCCTCTCTCTCCATCCCTCCCTCTTCCAAGTTCTCCCACCAGTCTGACTGTCTCCGACTACATTCTATTTGATTGCTTCTCCCAGCTAACAATGAATGATCTAGTCTATATTTCGCTCGATTCTCATTCCCTTTGTCCTATTTTCACACCTCACACTATTATCTATGTATCTTCCTCTCCCCTGACATCAGTCTGAAGAAGGGTCTCGAACAGAAACGTCACCCATTCCTCTCTCCAGAGATGCTGCCTGTCCCGCTGAGTTACTCCAGCAGTATGTTTGATTTGCATTGGTTTTCCAGCTGGAAAGGAAATTTTGCCAGCCTGTTGGCAAATTATAAAATCTGGTTAGCTCCCATTCCCAATGGAACAGATGACACCTACCTCTGTAATACCTGTGTTTATCTTTGCCGTTTGAACAGGCTAGTCAGCTGTTCTCACGGATCTCATGTGGTCTCCTGATTGACATGGGATGTAATCCTTGTGGAAGTCAGGAAGCATCTGTACCACTGAACTGCTGCCCCACTGCGTTGCCCTTACATGCTTTGTGGTGGAGCGGAAGGCAGGATTCATAGAGTTGTACAGCATAGAAACAGGCCATTTGGCCCACCTTGCTTATGCCAAGTAAATCGACATACATACAAAAGCTGGAGTAACTCAGCAGGACAGGCAGCATCTCTGGAGAGAAGGAAAGGGTCTCGACCCAAAGTGTCACCCATTCCTTCTCTCTAGAGACGCTGCCTGGCCCGCTGGGTTACTCCAGCTTTTTGTCTCTATCTTCGATTTAAACCAGCATCTGCAGTTCCTTCCTACACAAGTAAATTGAGATACTTGGCGATCGTTCCACCGAACATCTCCGCTCGGTCCGCAATAACCAACCTGATCTCCCGGTGGCTCAGCATTTCAACTCCCCCTCCCATTCAGAATCCGACCTCTCTGTCCTCGGCCTCCTCCATGGCCAGAGTGAGGACCACCATAAATTGGAGGAGCAGCCCCTCATATTTCGCTTGGGCCGTTTGCACCCCAGTGGTATGAACAGTGACTTTTCTAATTTCAGGTAGTCCTTACTTTCTCCTCCCTTTCTCAACTCTCCCTCAGCCCACTGGCTCCTCCTCTTCCTTTCTTCTCCCCACCCTCACATCAGTCTGAAGAAGGGTTTAGGCCCGAAACGTTGCCCATTTCCTTCGCTCCATAGACGCTGCCTCACCCGCTGAGTTTCTCCAGCATTTTTGTGTACCAGTAAATTTGCATATTGGGCTAGTTCCAGTTGCCTGCATTTAGCCCATTAACCCCTTCATATCCATACATCTGCCCAAATGTCTTCTAAAATCAGTCTAAATGTTTTTTCATTCTCAGGAAACCATTGCGCACAAATCAGTGTGGTGGAAATCCCTACTCAGCACAGCAGGGGGAACTAGAGAGCTGGCAGTCAGTGGAAACAATTTAACAGAATAGACTGGAATACCTCAGCAGGTCAGGCAGCATCTGTGGAAAGAGGAGTTAACATTTCAGTCACTGGGAACTTAGAACTGTGAAAGAAAGAAATTGGTTGAGGACATTGTGGGTCCGTGCTTTGTTGGGTAGAGAGAAGTCGGAGGACAATGGGTGAAACAGATGGAATTTCTCTTAATCGGATGAAATAAGGGCAGCTGAGGCATATTATCAGTGTAGTCAGCCTGAAGACTGCAACGAGCAGGTTCAGGAATAGCTACTTCCCACAGCCATCAGGCTATTAAACTCGGCTCGGGCAAAACTCTGAACATTAATTGCCCATTATCTGTTTATGTGCACTTTATCAGTTCATGTATTTATGTGTGTATATATTTATATAATGGTACATGGACACACTGATCTGTTCTGTATTCATGCCTATTATGTTCTGTTGCGCTGAAGCAAAGCAAGAATTTCATTGTCCTATCAGGGACACATGACAATAAACTCTCTTGAACTCTGAAGAAGGGTCTTGACCCGAAACGTCGCCTATCTCCTTCGCTCCTTAGATGCTGCTGCACCCGCTGAGTTTCTCCAGCCTTTTGTGTACCCTCGATTCTCCAGCATCTGCAGCTCCTTCTTTAACACATCTCTTGAACTCTCAATTTTTTGGTTTACTTTAGGAGTTTATTCCCCATTGTCTCCCCCCTAAAAGGCAGCGATCCAAGGTTATTGTCCAAGTACCTTGCAGTCCATTGGACAATAAGCTCTTCAAAGTGCAGGGTTTGCCACTGAGACCCGTGTGAATGCAGTCTGAAGAAGTTTGTACGTTCTGTTCTCCCCGTGACCATGTGGATTTCTTTTTTTTTAAACAGAGAAAAAAGAGAAAAAAAAATCACAAAAAAATCATAATGGAATAATTTACCTTTAATACATCATTGGAGATAAGATCAAGGAATATAGAATATAACTTTTCATCTAATCCCGAGTCCAAGTTTCAGTTAGGTTCCCCTGCCGAACCAATCTAACCTTTTAAGTAATCGATGAAAGAAGACCATATTCTAACAAAGAGTTCTTGTTTGTCCATTAAGGCAAATCTGATTCTTTCCAGGTGTAGGGTCTCTGACATTTCCATAATCCACATTTTAATTGTGGGGGTTATAGGGCCTTCCCAAAATTCTAATATTAATTTCTTCCTGATTATTATACTGTAATCTAGGAAGTTTCTTTGGCTTGTTGTAAGTGTTAAACTTTGTTCCGATATTCCAAGTATTATTAGTTTTGAGTCCGGATCCAGTTTAGTATTAATAACTTCAGAAGTTATTTGTAAAAATCTCAATCCAGAAATTTTTAATTTTTATACAATTTGCAAAAGTATGTGTTAAGTTAGCCTCTAGATGCTGACGTTTATCACAGATAGGAGACATGTGGAAAGATTCTATTCAGTTTAACTTTTGAGTAATGTAATCTGTGTAATACTTTAAATTGTATAAAAGCATGTCTGGCATTTAACGAGCATTGATGTATATATTGTAAACTTTCGTCCCAAATATCTTTCATTATGGGTTGGCTTAATTCATTTTCCCATGTATGTGTGATTCTGTCGATGGTACGTCGCTATCTAAAAGGATAAGTTCTTCAAAGTGCAGGGTTTGCCACTGAGACCGGTGTGAAACCAGTCTGAATAAGGGCCTAGCCAGGAAACCTCACCTATTCCTTCTCTCCAGAGATGTTGCATGTCCCGCTGAGTTACTCCAGCTTTTTGTGTCTATCCACGCAGTGAAAGGTCTGTCCCAGTAGTATCACACCCGTTATTTAACCCGAGTCCACCATGCGAACTAATGGGGTGGCGCAGCGGTAGAGTTGCTGCATTAAAGTGCCAGAAACCCATGCTCCATCCCGACTACGGGTGCTGTCTGTACGGCGTGTGTACGTTCTCCCCGTGACCATGTGGATTTCTTCTGGGTGTTCCAGTTTCCTCCCACACTCCAAAGACGAACTGGTTTGTTGGTTAATTGGCTTTGGTAAAATTGTAAACGTGGGCAGAAGTGCAAGTGTACGGGGAAAATGTTGGTCAGTGCTGACACGATGGGCCGAATGGCTTGTTTCCACCCTATATCTCCAAGCGTCTAATGAATGAGTTCAGGCTGCCTCTGAAGCTATTAGTGCACCTGATCCTGGAGAATTATGCCCCTGCCCCACTTAGGAAACCTGAACGGAAACCTCTGGAGACTTTGCGCCCCACCCAAGGTTTCCGTGCGGTTCCCGGAGTTTTTTGTCAGTCTCCCTAATGATCGAAACTGACAAAAACCTCCGGGAACCGCACGGAAACCTTGGGTGGGGCACAAAATCTCCAGAGGTTTCCGTTCAGGTTTCCTAAGTGGGACAGGGGCATGAAGCTGGACAGGGCACATCCTTAATTATGCAGAGAATAATCTTCGGGTTAAACCAGCATCTGCAGTTCCGTCCTACACGTGACATCATTTATGTCTTTACACCCAAAATCAAGAGTACCCCGACAGACAGCAGTGGAAGAGGGTGGGAAGTAGATGGATTGTTCTGGGCAGCAGACCCCATCACTTCTACCAGACATCACAGGCTGCTCTAGTGCAGGATGTCTTTGGGACCGCCACAGACTGCTGGCAAATGAAGGCATGACAAGCAGAAAGGGCGCAAGCAAAAAAAAAAAAAATCCTCAGGAATCAAACTGCGATGTGTTATATCATGCAGTACTGCTTGTAAGGCAGTGGGGGAATTCAAAAATTATCACCAAGATTAGAATGCAATTATTTCCAGCCCCGGCACCACTCTGCCCGCTCTCTGCTCAGTGACAATGGGGAAAGTGGGACAGTAACAAATCAACCTCCTGCACTCACCCTTTAAAGCAGACAGGAAACTTAGCCCCAGCCATGTTTTTAAATGGGGGATCCAGCATCTGCAGCTTTGAGTGTAAGGAAAACCCTCTTTGGATGAAGTGTGGCAACTTGTTCCAAGATGGGATTTTGAAAGTCAATCGAGCAGCCAACCCCATTTATCTTCCCCTCCCAAATGCACTTCTCTCTGCTGTACTTTCCATTCCTTTTGACACTATTGCTATTACTTGACCAGGACACAAACAGCAGCAAGATTCCGGTTACAAAGATCCCACATTTTTTGTTTTGTGGTTTTCATTGATCTCCAAGTTTCCGAAGATCTCATTGGCTTTAAAAACACGTGCCACAAACCAAAGCACCTCACTTTCATTGGGAGGCCGGATGCTGATGGGAAATAACTAGAGGCTAACAATATTCCAAAGAGGTAACATAACCTCCAGGACTTTTGCAAAGGGAAAAAAAATGCTCATTTGAGAAAGTTCAATTGTTTTGATCTAATTTTTTTTTTTGAAAAATGTTAACAAATTTATCACAAAATTGAAAGACACGACTTAATTGTAAAACATTAAATAATTTCACTGCCGACTACAAATGTATAAGATATACAACACTTTACATTCAAGATTTTGATACAAAGTTCTAACGTCTGAAATATGTATGGTTACGAGGATTTGTACAAGTTACGAATTGGAACTTAATGTCTCTTACCCCAATCGTTTCTCCTCCCCCCCCCCCCCCCCCCCCCAACCCATCAAAACCACCCAGGCAGAATTCAACTGCAACATATCCGGACGAAGCAGGTTACATGTTTGATCTCTGCAGTTGACTGGGCTGACAGTAAGGGCATGGGATGGAGCAGTGTATCTGGACTCTTGTTTTCCAAGTGAAGCCCGTTCTACAATGGCCAGGACTGCTGTTGCTTTCTCAATGACTGGGGGCCAGGTACAGAATGCAAGCATCAGGCATGAACGCATCTGCCACACACCCACGATCTAATGCTCTTTGTCAATGGTCTGACGCTCCATATAGGGAGGCAAAGCATATGGGTGACATTATCACTACATGATTTCAGGAAAAAGCCCTTTATCATATATATATTTTAAAAAACGCAGAAAATCCCACGCTGAAATGCCACAAGTAGAATTACTTACAAAATAGCTACCATAGAAACGATCGAATTACTAGCTCTTTTAATGATGTTTTCCAAAAATGTCTAACCAAACCACCCAGAGTTTTTTTTAAAACACAAGTACAGATTTTAAAGTACTTTTCTTTTCAAAATAAAGAGCACGCATTGTTTTTAAGAGACAATCTACACAAGAAAAAAGTTACAAAAAATATTTGCAGAGGCCAAGCATACACAGGTTTGTTAATTATACACATATGGTTACAGGTGTACTTGCAAAAGTTCTTCTGGAAATATACACAAGGCTTTCTGTAAATGTACATCATGAATGTAGTGTTACATTTCTATATTCAAACCAAGAAAATTGACAGTATCATACATTCACTTACAAGTAGACAAAAATGCAAAATACAGGTATCTTCTGTACAAAAGGGGTAGGTCCACACTTTACAAGATGAACAAGAATTTATGGTAACTATGGGGTTCTGTTGCTATGCACAATTTTGTTTTTACTGTCACAACAAAAAAAACATTACAATATTTGTAAAAGTTCTATGTGAACAGATTATTAATTTTCCACAACATTTATAAAGACTACCGTTCCATCGAGTGACAGATTAAAAAGAAAGCAAGTGTTTTACATTCCCTAAGCTGTATAAAGATAGAACATTTTCCTTCAAAAATTTACTTCTGATTGAGAATTTACATTGTACAATACTATATGCTAACGACAAAAGGAAAAAAATGTGAATATACACTGAAATGCACAGTCTTATTTTGTTTTCAAAGGGTTAAAGTTGGTTCAAACTTTCCACATTTACATTATAGAGGTTTACAAATGTACAATTGTACAGTCAAATTATGCTCCACTACTAGGGTACATTTTAGATACAGATAGACATCAAATTGCCAAAAAAGGAAAAAACTACAAATATATATGCAAAGTCTACAACAATTATACACTACATATTTATAAGCAAGACCAAACATTTGGTTGGATTTCATTTTGTCTTCCTCAGGCTGAAGTTTGTAAAATATTCAGTCCTCTTGGTTCTATATTTTATTGTACACACCTACCTGTCGAAGGAATAGGAGGCAAGCCACACACCTATAAGAGGGTGCAGACAACAGAAATGGTGTTCCATTGTTGAATTCAACATGAAAGAGAACCAAACAGCATACCAGGAATCTGAGAATGCCAGAAAGCAGGGGCAGGGGGCAGTCAATGCAAAACAAAATCATAAAAACACCAGGTATTCAGGTTTAAAAACACCCACAGGTTGGGGGAAATTATGAAAAATGGCACTCACAGCGCCCATTTAATTTTTTTTTTTACACACACAATAACTTTCATTTTAAAGTTAATTGTCATTTGTTTTGAAAACCTGTGTAACTGATTTAAATATAAATTTGCCAAATAATTGCTGAAAAGCTCATGTCCATAATGAAAAAAGATAATTACAAGTAGATTTCAATTTCCTGCACATCTTACTGTCACAGCAGGAGTATATTGAACCAAATCTGCGTGTAACGCAAGCCCAATTTCACCAAAAAGCACCCTGAACTTTTCTACTTTTTTGTACATGTAATGGGATGACTAAAATATCACAATTTGGATGTATTTTTCTCTTTTTTTTTATCTTAAACCTTATGTACAACTATTTCTATACATCACTGAGACAAGGTAGAAAAGCAGGGCAGTGATCATTTCTAAAAAATTAACCAAAAAAAAAATGTGAACATCTCCTGGAAAAAAATTAGGACTTTGGGAATTGCTAAGCATCACGGATAATATATACATAACATTAAAATAAAATTTATAAATGCTTTCACTGAAGAAACTAAATTGGTTTGCTTTTTGCTAGCATGGTATGGCAACCTAAAATCAAGGTGTTTTTTTGTTTTATGAGCCTGCAGGGGTGGAAAATTAGGTTGCTGGTTATCACATCAGTCAATCACGTTTTAGTCCCCCAGGAAAGGGTTTTTTGGGAAGAGGAGTTATTCCGCTTTTTAAAAATTTCACATTTACAGCATTCCGTTCGGTGGCCCGCCGATAGGGCCCAGGTCCACTCCGTTCTTCATGTAATATTTTTCAAGTTTGGCCAAGATGTGCTTTCCGTACGTGTATTTGCGAAGGGTTGCAATGTGAGGCCGGATCTGCAAAAGAGAGATTTGGAACGTCAAGTCACAAGGGTGGGTAGACAATAGACAATAGGTGCAGGAGGAGGCCATTCGGCCCTTCGAGCCAGCACCGCCATTCAATGTGATCATGGCTGATCATCCCCAATCAGTACCCCGTTCCGACCTTCTCCCCATATCCCAAGAGAGAGCTAGATAGGGCTCCTAAAAATAGCTCTGCTATTTTTAAGAGCCCTATCTAGCTCTCTCTTGAAAGCATCCAGAGAACCTGCCTCTACCGCACAGTGTCCCTCTCCAAGCTACTGCCAGTAAAATACACCGACCATGGAATGTTGTTTAGGGCAGAGCACCTGCCAACGTCACATTCCTGCCTCCCTGAACTTTGGTGAAACATCAACACAGCTGGCTACCCCTCGATAAAATGTTTTGTTTTCATTTTAAAGAGATGGTTGTTGAGCCAGGAACTATAACAATATTTAAGATACTTAGTCAGGTACATGAATATACAGGTTAGAAGGATATGGGCTGAACGCTGGCAAATGGGGCAGGATTAGATGGACATCTGGTCAGCCTGAGCAAGGTGGCTAAAGGACCCTTTTTCCATTCCATATGACCATGGCTAAATCATAAATTCCGGTCCATATGACTGTGGCTCAGAATCAGTTAATCTCTTCCATCAGGCAAAAGGTAATCTCATCAGAAGTGTGAAAACACTTACAAAAAACTTCTTACTGTACCTCGGTACACAAGACAAATACTGTACTACCTCCAAATTGAGGGATTTTATTCCCAGCTGTTATAAGGCAACTGACCATCCTGTCACCAACTATTCCAGTCTTAAAGCACACGGTATTGGGGGTTCAGTATTGATGTGGATAGAGAACTGGCTAGCAGACAGGAGGCAAAGGGTAGGAGTAAACGGGTCCTTTTCAGAATGGCAGGCAGTGACTAGTGGGGTGCCGCAAGGCTCAGTGCTGGGGCCCCAGCTATTTACAATATATATTAATGATTTGGACGAGGGAATTCAATGCAACATCTCCAAATTTGCAGATGATACCAAGCTGGGGGGTATAGTTAGGTGTGAGGAGGATGCTTGGAGGCTGCAGGGTGATTTAGATAGGCTGAGTGAATGGGCAGATGCATGGCAGATGCAGTATAATGTGGATAAATGTGAGGTTATCCACTTTGGTGGCAAAAACATGAGGGTAGACTATTATCTGAATGGTGGCAGATTAGGAAAGGGGGAGATGCAACGAGACCTGGGTGTCATGGTACACCAGTCATTGAAAGTAGGCATGCAGGTGCAGCAGGCAGTGAAGAAAGCAAATGGTATGTTAGCATTCATAGCGAAAGGATTTGAGTATAGGACCAGGGAGGTTCTACTGCAGTTGTACAGGGTTTTGGTGAGGCCACACCTGGAATATTGCGTACAGTTTTGGTCTCCAAATCTGAGGAAAGACATCCTTGCCATAGAGGGGGTACAGAGAAGATTCACCAGACTGATTCCTGGGATGTCAGGACTTTCATATGAGGAAAGATTGGATAGACTCGGCTTGTACTCGCTGGAATTTAGAAGATTGAGGGGGGATCTTATAGAAACTTACAAAATTCTTAAGGGGTTGGACAAGCTAGATGCTGGAAGATTGTTCCCGATGTTGGGGGAGTCCAGAACAAGGGGTCACAGTCTAAGGATAAGGGGGAATTCCTTTAGGACCGAGATGAGGAAAACATTCTTTACACAGAGAGTGGTGAGTCTCTGGAATTCTCTGCCACAGAAGGTAGTTGAGGCCAGTTCATTGGCTATATTTAAGAGGGCGTTAGATGTGGCACTTGTGGCTAAAGGGATCAGGGGGTATGGAGAGAAGGCAGGTACGGGATACTGAGTTGGATGATCAGCCACGATCACATTGAATGGCGGTGCAGGCTCGAAGGGCCGAATGGCCTACTCCTGCACCTATTTTCTATGTTTCTATAACTAGAGAGCGGTCCTGAGCTACCATCTACCACATTGGAGACGCTTGGACTATCTTTAAGCAAACCTTACTGGATTTCATCTTGCGCTAAACATTATTCATACACTGTGGATGGCTCAATTGTAATCATGTATTGTTTTTTCACTGACTGGATAGCACTCAACAAAAGGTTTTTCACTGCACCTCGGTACACATGACAATAAACTAAAAAACAAATCAAGATAGATATGGTTTCAGGGTAACATGATGCTCAAAGACTTTGGAAAGGAAGAGTAGATTGGCGACAGGCAGTAATTGGAAAATGAGATTTTTTTTAAAAACATGCTTTTTGCAGGGTTGTGGAGAGAAGCCATGTTGACGATGTACTTGGAGGACAGAAACTGTTCTCGAGGGAGAATGGGGGAAAGCAATATGTGCCAGGAATAGGTGGTCAGGAGCTTGAGGGTGTAGAACGCGGAGCTCAGGTGCAAGAGCAAAAGGAAAGTTGGGCCGAATCTTGTTCGGTTATCAGTTCAGGTTAGGTGAGGGGGAGGAAAACAGCAGAGATTTGGTCTGATGGAATGAAGGGAAACTGCAGTATCAGATGAGAGACATCTCAAGTTTTGTTACAAAACATCCATTTACTGATCTAAGCGAATTGATCTAAATGATTGTGCCCCAGGAACATCCCAAGGGTGAATAAATGCCAACTTTCATCTAACACGGCATGTAATGGACACGCTTTTGTGTGTTAGGAGACTGCGATCATTTCATTTTCGTCATTCCTTAGCTCATCGTTCAAATAAATAATCTTTCCACTGACGCTAGGCGAGATCAAGTATGGGAGTCAGTGTGATACAGCGCAGTGAAGAAATAATCGAGTACATTAGTCCAGGACCATCACAATGCAGAACACAGAATTTGGACGGCAACAGAATTCAGAATCTTCAGAATTCCAGGGTACCAAATAACCCCCTTGCTAAATAAGATCGTTCAGCCAAAATCTATCGTTCTACCTTGCCTGGTGTGGCAACTGTGGATAAAAATGATGCTATTTAGTTTAGTTTATAGATACAGTCTGGAAACAGGTCCTTTGTCCCACCGGGGTCCACGCCAATCACCCGTTCACACTAGTTCTAAGTAATCCCACTTTCTCATCCACTCCTTGTGCACTGGGGACAATTTACAGAAGCCAAGTAGCCTACAAACTGGCACGTCTTTTGTAGGACGTGTGGATAAACTGGAGCACACAGCGGAAACCCATGCAGTCCCAGAGAGAACATGCAAACTCCTCACAGATAGCACCCAAGATCAGGTTCAAACGCAGATCTCTGGCACCGAGAGGCCAGCTCTATCAGTTGCGCCCAAATTGCTTTGCAAGAATTTTGCGACTGAGTTTTAAAACGTATTTCAATAAAAGCCAAAATAAAAAAGACATATAATTGAAAATCACATTCAGATGAGGACACGGGCAGATACTGGAATCTTAAGCAAAACACAAAGTTCTGGAGGAACTTAGGTCAGGGCCGTGCTTTAGAACATGTTTAGATGAAGTTCTTGTAAAACCTCTGGTAATGAGGTGGCTATTTTGAAAAACCGAATATACATTAAAACCCATAGTAGACCTACCTTATGCATCACAATCTTGCGCTGGGCTGGCTCTGCCACATCAATCATCTTCTGTACCACATAGTTTGCGTACTGATCCTTCATCATAGTGTATAAGGCACTGTGAGGACCATCATTAATACTGCACACTTCATCAATCAGCAGAGCTCGCTCAGCACGGGAGGCATGGGTCACACATTTCTCGACAACATTGCTGCAAAAACAAAGATATCCATGCTGGTGACAACTGACTATTGTGGACCATTAAATATAGCCAGTGGTGAATTATGAAGAGTTTTAATATAGCAGGCAGGGGAAACAAAAACATTCCATCTGCAATCATCCAGAGGTCAGATCTAAAATTACTAGCGAGAGATCTCAAAGCAATGGATCCTTGCCCTATCAGTACTGGGCACGACAAAGGCTAGGGGGAATGTGCAAGACTTTAATAATATCAATATATTCAGTAAGCTCGCAAAGAGAAAGTAAAGACAGGTAAAAAACGCATCTATTCAGCTGCCCTGGTCATAGGATGCTAACTGGGAATTTAAAAAAGATACAACGTGAAACGAAGTCCGTTGGCCTCCCGAGTCCACGCAATCCTATTCCCACTTGTTCTACGTTATCCCAGTTACCCGCCCACTCTTACACATCAGTTTAGAGGCCAAGCAATCTACAAACTGTGGTATGTGGGAGGAAAGCGGAGCACCCAGAGACTGCGGGCCTCTGGCGCGGCAAGGCAGTAGATCGACCACTGCTCCACAGTGCCGCACACATAAACGCAAGCTTCAATCTACAAGTTATCACACGACCTAGTCAGGGGCCGGTTCAAGTTCAACTAATCCTATACTGGGAGGAACCAACCAAATGTCACTAGATGTACCTGGCAAACTTGTGCTGGCTCAAGGCCAGGACATTTCCTCGGATTTCAGACACGATTTTGCTCTTATCCTCAGGACGGCCGTGCTCCAGGACGTGCTGAATGACGTAATTCCCGTACTGATCCTGCAAGTACATGAATGGGTTCAAATATCAATGGAACTGTTGTCAGTGAGTGCAAAGCAAAGTGCTTAATGGGTCAGGCTGCATCTGTGGAGGGCGATCTTTCGGGTCAGGTATATAATCACTATCATATCAACACTTATATATTTATAGGCTTACTAAATAGGACAGTACAATGATGATTGCAAAGCTATTTCTTTAAAATGTACTTATTCAACAATTGAGACGTACCAAGTTCATCATAGTGATTGAACAAGCATCACCCCATGCTAATTATATAATCACCAAAACAACTACTTAACATTGTTGATCAGAGGTTTTCTAATATTTTCCACGATTAGTTCTGGAATTGGAATAGAAAGCAAAAAAAAAAAAAATGCTTTGGATGTTGAACCAAGTCATTCATTCATCATCGTTGAAAACATTAGCGACGCAGTGGTGCTGGTTTCCAACGGGAACGGTGACGGACGCACCACACATCTCTGTCCTCCAGTTCCTGCGGACTTCCGCCGCTGGAAGTACAGGATTTTGGTGTGTGTGCGCTTTATCATCATTCCTTACAATGCCGTGTACGACACTGATCGCAACTTCTACTGAAGTGTGGATGGCCGTTGGCTCACTACAAGCTCATCAGCCCTTTGACAGGTCTTGTGTTTGGTCCTGCTGGGGGTCCACAGCCCCCTCCTCACCTGGCAAACCAGGTGGGAGAGACTGTTTAGTCGGCGACTATCCGACCATGGAGCAGGTAGCACGTGATTACATGGTACCCGTGGCGGGGGGAACACCACTCCCCCCGACCTGATCTGAACCGTTGGAAAAGCTGTATTCACTCTCAACCCCTCACTACTGCACATCTAAAACACAGCTGCCTCAAAGATGACCAAAGCTCAGTATTCCAGCATGTTGCACGCTGAAAGGAAACAGCAAGCACAAGTCCAAGCACGGGAGTTCAGGCCAATGCAGCAATTAGACTAAATGTGTAGGAAGGCACTGCAGATGCTGGTTTCAACCAAAGACGCACACAACATGCTGGAGCAACTCAGTGGGACAGGCAGCATCTCTGGAGAGACATCACCCATTCCTTCTCTCCAGAGATGCTGCCCGAGTTGCTCCAGCATTTTGCGTCTATCTTTGCAGTAAATTAAAGGTCTGTTTTAAACTACTGAAAGTAGTTGGGGAATATTTGTCATTTCCAAGGTTTACGAGCAGGTTTACAAATAAATGGCCAAAAATAAATTTAAAATTACCGACAGTAAAAGTCCAAAAGAGCAGGAAGGACGTTCCCCCAATCATGAACATCAGAAATACTAACTACCAGTCAGCCTCTATTCTAAAAGCCTTATCTAGTATTTCATAGAAAAACGTCTGCTCAGGTGCAGAATTATTGGCAGCACCAGCTAGCACTGGTACCTACACAAAAGTACTGGTGGATATATAAAAAGTTTAAGCTTCCAATACGCTGATTGAATGACGCTGATAGAATTCTCATGCACTCAGAATAACCAATAATCCCCCCCCCACCTGTTTAAGCATTTGCAGTCAAGCAACTACAAAATGCATAAAAATTACCGGTGAGTTAATTGCAAAACATTATTATCAACAAGAATACCAATATCAGTTCAGTGGTAAAACACTGCCATAAAATCTCAGATAACAATTTAAAATTGTTGTGAACCAAATTTAACCAAGACTTGCGTTTCCCTTTGTAGCAGCAACTCCCGTGTTTCAGCACGTCTGATTACGAAACTTCACCCTCACAGAATCCGCATATCACTAACCAAATATTTGCAGCGTGGAACCAAATTTGTTCTTAACAGAATTTGTGGACAAAAAGAAAATAGTTACAAAATATGTCAGAAAACAAATTTTTAAGATGTATTTTGAAGTGGGCGTAGAGACGGAAGTTGGATGACGATGGGTGGAGACACAACTGACTGCCCCCAATGTACCCATCTCCTCAGCTTTCTCTGTCTATCACCTTCACACCATCATTTTGGGTTGTTTTATTTTGCTCTTTTGCATTTATGCCACTTATTGCATTTGCTGGCATGTCCAAACATTTCTGCAGCTACACAGCAGAAATCAGGCATCTTCAGTCTGGAAAATATTGCAGCGGCTAGCCACTCAAGAGATTTGCTTTGGAAACTGACATGGCTAAAATCTTATCCTGAGGCTGCTATCTTAGTGTAGAATAGTTTTCTGTTCTTGTTTCTGGAATACTTTATCAGCTTCACTCCTGAACCTTCCTGCACCTTATAAGGTCAACGATCCTTAATCTTTTATTTGAAACCGCAGCACCAAGTGGCAATGAAACGCAATGTGTGTCACTTGTCGTTAAAAGAACAGCTCAGTGATCAATGCTGAGGAGTTCCAGTTATCACAAGGGTTTACTGTAGCACAGTTGCTTGGCCTATGACACTACAGATCAGTGCATCACAGGTTCAAATACAGTGCAGGGATAGAATTATTAACACAAATTATAAGTGAAAGTAGAGGATTCATCTTAAATCACTGTTTTTCTCTACTATTTATCCACAAGGAGCTTAATTCTAAAAAGTTCCTGGAAAACAAGACAAGATTTCAACCTGCCCTTTACAGTTAAGACAAAAATATCCGTTGCTCTCAATTTCCACTTCACTGTCCTTTACCATGTGCACGATGGTTCAGTCTGCTCCAGTGACTGAAAGCTTACAACCAAAGGGTCGCCTCATTAGTTCTCGGTGCAGAATTAAGCCATTCGGCACATCAATGGGAACCGCAGGGAAACCTTGGGTGGGGCGCAAAGTCTCCAGGGGTTTCCGTTCAGGTTTCCTAATTGGCATTACTAATCAAGAATCTGTCAATCTCCACCTGAATAATATACATTGATTTGGCCTGTACAGTCGTCTGTGGCAATGAATTCCAGATTCCTTCTCATCTCCTTTCTAAAGGTACATCCTTTTTTTATTCTTAGGTTATGGCCTCTGGTCCTAGACACTCCCACGAGTGGAAACACCCTCTCCACATTCATTCTATTCATGCCTCCATTTCCAGTAGATGCTAAACCACCCCTGGCACAATTCAAATGGGAAAAGGAACATTCCAGAACCCAGCCATCACTGCTAATGGTGGGGCCTTGCCAACAAGCAATGACTACGACTTAAATATTTGATTGGTTACAAAACTGATTGGGACCAGAATCCTGAAAAGGGCTTCACAAAGATCAATGTGATGGAGAAACCATTGCTGATTCAATATAAAACCAAGTGATTCAATATAAAATCACCCAAGTCCCAAAGGATTGATTTCCGGCCAACTCTGAATGAACGTTCTCAAGCATGGCAGAAAATGGGGTCACACCCAAGTTGTTGGACTTGGTACTCAAAGTAAACAGAAAGGCTTCCAGTTCCTGACATGGTCCAGTGAAAGTACACTCACTGTTGTCAAGTGAAGATAGCACTAGGTTGAATAATGATGCCCGAAACAGGAACCAATCCACACATCTTCTAGCTATATGTGAAGACTGCACAGAGTATCCGAAAGTGACAGATTAAATATAAACTATGGCTGGGGCACGTGTTGAAGGTCCGAAGAAAAGCTCATACACCTGGTCCATTCTAGACTTACAAAGGGCATGTTATACGAGCCACTCTACCAGCTAATTCAAGAGCTCTCCAGAGTTTAAAAAAAAAATCAAACTCGTGGTAAACACGTAGAATGAACGTAGCGGGTACGTCAGAGCTCGCGACGTCTCTTAGCGGCTCGTAACGCTAACGGCAGGTACTCGGGAAACGCGGTTAGCTCGTGAAGATTTCTCAACATGTTGAAAAATGTCCACGAGAACCCCGAGTACCTACGAGCGGCTATTACTGTAATTCTCCGAGCACGAATCGGGGGAAACTCGGGAGAACTCTTGAATTAGCCCCTTAACTTACAGTGGGACAGCCTCTTAACTGATTACAAAATGCTTCAGTGAACTGCCTTCAGAAAGTATGCAGTACTTGGGCTTCAGCAATTTACAAACTAAATCAATAGTCTAGATTCAGAGTATTCCAAACTGAACATTGAAACGTTTGCATTATTTCAAGCATGGTGGGGAAGGAAATAAGATGAGGAGGTTGACCAGCATTATGAAGTAAGACTACAATAATTGTGCTCGATGATTCAGAAACCGTGATTACTTGGCGCCGGGCTCACCAGATAATTTTGCCATGCTCACTTTTCATTCATCAGGCTGAAGCTTCTGCACACTTTCAACCAACCAGGGCTCTATTTCTCTTAGTCTTTATTGATACAGCAAGGAAACAGGCCCTTCAGCACACCGAGTCCCTGCAGTCCAGTGATCACTCCATAGTATACCAGCCAATTAACCTACAAACCAGTACGTCTTTGGAGCGTGGGAGAACAGGGCTCTCACTTAACTTTTTTTCTGTTTCCAGCTGGGCAACCTAGGCAGTTTTTTAGGTTGCCAAATGACAGTTTAGGTGGTCATTTAAGATAGCTTGCATGACGCGTGCGATAATGTGCTCGGACGAAGTGTGTAGTTATCAGTCGGAATTATGCTCAATGCACATATTATTTTTGCTTCAAATACAGTCACAGCCTAAACATATTCACCAATCAAGACATGATATATACCACAATGACATGCTGCAAAATTGCAATACAGTATTTCAACTCTTTTTACACGTTGCAATACATGCGATTTCTATTATTTCTTTCCACTTCCAAATAAAAATGTGGTTGGATTATTCAGTGCATGATCAATAACCAATGTATAACCAATGTATGATCAATGATCGCAATAACCAACCTGATCTCCCGGTGGCTCAACATTTCAACTTCCCCACCCATTCCGAATCCGACCTTTGTCCTGGGCCTCCTCCATGGCCAGAGTGAGACTCACTGCAAATTGGAGGAACAGCACCTCATATTTCGCTTTGGTAGTTTACACCCCAGCGGTATGAACAGTAGCTTCTCCAATTTCAGCTAGTCCTTGCTTTCTCCTTCCTTCGCTAGCTCTCCCACAGCCTACTGTCTCTGCCTCTTTTCTTTTCCTCCCCCCCCCGACCCCCCCCCCGACCCCCCCCCCCCCAATCAGCCTGAAGGATCTCGACCCAAAACATGGCCTATTCCTTCGCTCCATAGATGCTGCCTCACCCGCTGATTTTCTCCAGCTTTTTTGTCTACCAACGGGATCGCACCACTGGCCACATATCCCCATCTCCTCCCACCGGCATTCCGCAGAGACCGCTCCCTCCGTAACTCCCTGGTCAATTCGTCCCTTCCCACCCCCGTTAGGGAGAGGGAGGACTGCTTTTCGGTTGTCCGGCGGGAGTTTAGATCGCCATTGGCACCCAGGCAAACATTAATTTCAAGCCCCGGAGAACACCAGATCACCTGGAGGAAACCCACGCAATCACATGGAGAACATACAAACTCTGTACAGGCATCACCTGCTGTCGGGATCAAACCAGTACCTCTGGTGCTGTAAAGCAGCGACTCTAAACTATAAAATGACTGGATTCACTAGGACATTTATCACATCATGTAACACCACAAATTTGTTGGGACATCAATGATGATAAAATCCCATCGCCTGGAATATCAATGAATTTGGCAGCAAAGTTACCAGCATGTCAGATTATCTGAGTTTTTACGTGGACTGGGCGTGCTAAGTAAATGAGTGGAAATGTGACACATATAATGTGGAGAAATAGAAAAGTATCCACCTTTTTGGGGAATGTGCAAAATTTTCTTCTGAAAATTACGAGAAATTGGAAGCTGGATATTAAAGAGGTAATTGCACTGCTATTAATGGGCAAGACATTTAAACGATCTGTAGATCTACATTTACAAAGGAGTGAAGTACAAGATTACAGTTGAGTGCTGAGTTTTGTCACTTTACGTAATATTTTTGTCTTAAAAAGTGTAGCAAAGCTTCATCATATTGATTTTCTTAAAGTGATTAGAAAAGATGAGACTTGTCTTCTCGAAAGCTTGGGGACAGAAAATTTCATCAAAACGGAAAATCCTTAATAGGTTGGACAGAAAGTGTGGGAAGATGCCACTTCTGGCTGGACTGTCTAGAATAAAGAGTTATCAACTCAGGATTTAGACATAATGATCCTGTGATATAATGAGTAGATCACAATTAGTCTTGGTATGCTTCAAACCGGAACCGCAAGAGTTAAGGGGCTGTTCCACTGTACGAGTTAAATCAAGAACTCTCCCGAGTTTTAAAAAAAATCAAACTCATGGTAAGCACATAGAATGTACGTAGCCAGGACGTCTCTTAGCGGCTCGTAACGCTAACGGCAGGTACTCGGGAAACGCGGTAAGCTCGTAAAGATTTTTCAACATGTTGAAAAACGTCCACGAGAGCCCCGAGTACCTACGAGTGGTTATTACCGAAATTCTCCGAGTTCGAATCAGGGGAAACTCGGGAGAACTCTTGAATTAGCTCGTACAATGGGACAGCTCCTTAAGTGCTGAAGCTTGCTTCATACCCTATGCCTCCAAATCACAAAACATAAAGAACACATACCTGAACCAACTGCTCTGTGTGTTGATGCAGTTCCTCTAGAATAGGCAGGGTCTGCTCAGGCATGCAATGCTCCAAAATCCGCTGAATAACACGACAGCCATATGGATGAGTTGAGAGAGCAAAAACCTGTAGCGAAAATAAAACCGCTTAGTGGTCTAAATTGAGAGGGACATTTAGCAGTCTGGTACACTACTAACTGCGCGAGAAGATCAGTCTGCATCCACTGCCATTTGTTCAAGCTCAGTTTTTGGCCATTCCTTAATTACTTTCATTTTCCAATTCGCTTGCTGTACATTTTAAAAATACAATTGAAACCATCTTCTCGGACTCCGATCTCTTTCATGAATAGAATACCCAAATGTAACCTGTCTTTGCCAATACCCATATAAAACCACCAACTCCTTCTAACTTTGAAGCATTTTTTCTTGAACTTTTTGTGCCCTCTCAAATTTGAAAATGGAAACAGAACTCCATGGACATATTGAAATCCAATGTTGCAGAATGAGCATGGGCTTGACCAGTAGCCTGAAGCAAGCAGAGGAGCCATTCTTATTCCCGCAACTGAAGTCTTCAACCCACAGCATCCATTCCCAATTGCCCCATGGACAATGATCGGCAATACCACCCCACATCTAACATTTCAGCCACCCAGTATATAAAACACAGAATTTCTACTTGACTGAGACACAAAGAGAAATTGATGTAATTAAGTGGGGGGGAAGGGTCAAAACCTTCAGGTCATACCTGTCCTTGAAAAGCATCAATGATGAATTGCAGAGACTGTGGCTGTACACATTCAATGCACTTCTGTACAACATGGTTTCCGTTCTGATCTTTGACACATTTCAGGACATGCCCATCAAGCTCCTTCACCATTTCGTTCTGTATGGCACAATGCAGGAGAGAGAATAAAAGTTATATAGCCAAGCCTGAAACATTACCAATGACTCAAATAACTCCCTCTCATTACAAATTACTTCCAAATTTCCCTTTACTGAGCATCCAGAGATGCTGCCTGTCCCGCTGAGGTACTCTAGCATTTTGTGTCTATCTTTGGTATAAACCAGCATCTGCAGTTCATTCCCACACAAAGCATCCAAAAAGCCTTGTTGAACTCGACTTACTGACTTGAAGTAGTCTCTTGAATAATTTGTGCACACATACACTGCAAAGTTCCCGTATCAAAACACAGTCACGAAACGACAAACACAATTTGGGATTTCTGCATTCAAGACTTCACACTGATGGTACTCCAATTAAACTTACGGTTATTGAAATTCCCACGATTGCAGACACACTGGCCAAATTTACATCTGCACTTTCCATCAGACTGTAGACACGAGTTACAGGAGCAGAATTAGGCCGTTCGGTCCACCAAGTCTACTCTGCCATTCAATCATGGCTGATCAATCTTTCTCTCTCAACACCATTCTCCCACCATCTCCCCTACTAATCAAGAATCTGCCAATCTCCGCCTTAAAAATATTCACTGACTTGGCCTCCACAGCAGTCTATGGCAATGAATGCACCTTACATTGTTTTGTCTGTGATTTGCCTTTTTTTTTTGCTTTTGGTTAAGCCACACAGCCGCATTTGATGATTCTTTTAACAAGTTGTCCCTTCCGCTAGCGCGTTTCTTCAACTTGCATTATCAACCCACTTTCCTTAACTCCCATCTCATCCAAAAACCAACATAACCAGGAACTTCTTTGCCAATCAGGTTCATTCAAACCAAGGATTTGTTCAACGGTTTCTTAAGCATTTTCCAACAGAGCAGAGGTTAAAGATTCATGGCAACTTTCTAGAGTCTGGATACTTTTTTTCCCCGAATGCAAGGAAAAGGAGAGCATAAGTGGACATGATTATCAAAGTGCGATGCAGGGTTGGATGACCAAGTACTTGCCTTTGTGCCAAACTGCTCCACAATTAAAGAAACATGAGATTAGTGCATGAGAGAAAAATAACAAACTGAAACAAAATCGGGTTGGATGTGTGGAAGTGATGTTGATACAGGCCACCCAAGAGGAAGGTTCTGCAGATTCTGCATTTTAAATATTCCTGGAAACTAGTACCCGGTGTCCTCATCTGCAATTTGACTAAGTTTGAAATGGCCAATTTTGCAGAATTAACAGCATTTGGATAATTGCTATTATATACAAATCATAATTGCTAAAACAACTTTACAGGGGGTTGTGTAAAATCAAAGGGGAAAAATTCTAGTCCGCACAGAAAATGAAACACTGAAAAGATTTTCCAGTTAGGCACTTCTATGAAAGTGCTCCCAATTAATGATTTTCCACCCATGATAATTAACTGGCAGTAACGCAACGTTTCCAGCATGTGCTATTGGAAGTCCATGTGTAACATCCCAGAAAGAAATACATGAACTAAATGCTAAAATTCAATCTTACAATGATCTGCTGGTCTGGGGGAATGGATTCCAGCGCCTTCTGTATCACACGGCAGCCATACATCTGCAGCGCTAAAGAGAGAACATGTCCGCGGATACGTTGAGCCAGCGCCAGCTTCTGATCCAGGCTTCCAAACTAGAGAACAGGGAGCAGAGACGCTTTACTGGGATGCACCCATCAGCTATGTAATATTACACAGATACAGACCACTCTTGTTCCAACCAATCTTCCTTCCAGATCCAATCTGATCCCCCAGTGAATAAATTGTGGTAACATTCTCCGATCAGTAAGATCTACTCCATAATTTTTAAAAAATATGCTCAGAAAATGAAATCAATCCAGATTAGTTTTATATTGAGCAGCACTAAAGAAAGATCTGCACAATTATAAATTGATTATTAAATCAGGAAAGTACTAAATTCTAGTGACTCTCAGTCTTACCAGCCATACCACAATTTTAACCTCCCCACCCCAACTTGAGAAAGGAAAAAATAATTTGAGTACTTGGCATCTTTGCCACTGGAAAAATAATTCATACGTGGATGTTCCAAGGACCACAAGAAACAAGTGGTACCCTACAACGTTATGCAGTGAGTGGGGTATGCCAACAGGAATTAAGTTAAAACTGCATATTTCTCATTTTGAAGATTGGAGATGGACAGTTGAAATCAAGTCTGTTCATTAAATTGAATAATCACAAAAAAACTCAATCTGCAAAGCAAATTGAAATTAAAGCCATTATCCTATTTTGCCTTGTCCCCATTCTACAGGTGTTGACAAAACCATATTTTTACTTACCTCAAAAAATTTCTGAATTACATAATTTCCAAAAACATCCACCATCAATTGATAGGCTGCCTGCAGAATTTCATTAAAGACCAGCTGTCTCTCTGCAGGGGTAGCTCGCTCCAACTTAAGCTGAATGAACCTGAGGGTCGCAAAGTATTTTAAGGCATCAGAATTGTTCAAGTAGTGGAGTGAAGGTTTTATCACTTACACCGAGTGCATTGCTGACTGTTTCTGAAACTGGTGACCGTTTCTGAAACTGGTGAACTAATCAGCCTTCTTGAAAGGGAGAAAGCCCCTCACCCACAATAGCGGCCAACTGCAAATCATCCCTACTATTTTCCAGCAATTGCCCTACCAATCCCAAGAGGACCAAATCAGAAATCAGTGATTTTCCATGAAAGGGCGTCCCAGGATGGTATGGTTTATCAACTCAAAGCAGCAGCGGGGAACATGGAGGCACTTACAGCCACGTCTATTCTCTCGAGATGCACCCATTGTGGTTTATTGAATAAACGATCCACAAATGCAAAAAAGTTTATAAAGCAGCAACTTTTCAACGCACCCATTCCAGACTGAATATGGGTCATGGAAAGGTTGACTAAATAGTAAGACAGATATTTTGCGGAGGAAAATCTTCTGTCCAAACATGGTCTTCGTTATCTATTTCTGATTGCACCATTCCTATTAACATTGCCTTCCCTGGCCCCCAACATCAAAACCCATTTTACTCTGCCCGAGTATTTTGTAACAATATACACTTATTGTCTATCATGATACACCTCTCATTTGCTTTTCTTCAACACCAGCTGCGATATGGCAGCCTAACTGTTACAGCGTCTACTTTTCCACAAGGCTGTGTACAACTTCAACCATGTAAGAGTTGCCGTCAACACTCCTTTGATAAAAAGCAATTGCACATCCAAGCCTTTGGAACTGTATTCCCGTTTTGCCCACTTTCATTTGCACAGCAATATTACCACGCTTGACGAACTGCTTCAAAGCAACTAATATTTATTCCACAATGCACTGTACATAACACACCATTAAATCTGCCAGTGGCCATCTTTTCCAGGGATTCAATATTGTTATGTAGGTGGGCTTAGTTATCTAGGCGTTGGTCAAATTAAAATAGCTAGAACACTATGCTAACCAATTAGGTAACTAGGATAGTAACACAAATACGTAATTGATACACGTGGAAGTACAAATGTCCCCACGCCCCCTTATCTAAATTACCAGTTTAAATTTCAAAATAACGTTAACATATCAAACAACAGTATTCCACACCTTGAACCATGTTGATCCTGAGAGAATTCCATGATGTGGCCGGCTATTTCACGCAGTTGAAGGTTTGGATAGCGATTGTTACGGAAGTCCTCCAGTAGTCTGCTGCGGCCTGACGGCATCACATCCGACATGCTGTATCGCAGGCGGGACGGTGGGAACAGCTGACTGCTGGAGCTGAACAGACTCGAGGCACTGTTGACGCTGCGGTACTTGGCCTCAGCTCCTGGGGCGGCAGAGATAAACCTTCCACTGCCATTTGTAAGCCCACCTGCCATAGAAATGCATCAAGATTAGAATTTATCCAGCACGTAATGAGGCAACTAGTTTAGGCACCTCACGCGTTTGAGCGTGGGTTACGTGCTTGAAAAAGCGAATAATTTAAAAAGTGCGCAAACTAAACATATACGGGACTATGCTGTCAGCAGTAAATCCGAGCACATTATTCCAAAAATAGTAGCACGCAAATCAAGCTTTGGCATTAAAGGAACAAAACACACTATTTCAAAAACATGTAAATCAAACGCAGAAACTCAAGGTACCTGTACCATGCATTAGTTTTGTTAGAGAAAAACATAAAAATCTTCAGAGATTGCAATCGCTTGATTATTATGAAGGAAGCTTTCAATGTGAAGCTCCACCTTTTGTCTTCCCTGAGGTGACCTAGGGAATGTCAAAGGCCTGTCCCACTCACGCAATTCTTTTGGCGACTGCCGATACCCGCCGTGGTTGAAGCAGGTCGCCCAAAATTATCACCATGTTGAAAATCCAGCGGCGACCAGAATAAGGTACGACTCTTTGGGCGATTACTCACGACCATGTAGGCCTCACGCCTGCGACATGTCGCGTGAGTGGGACAGGCCCTTCAAGCCTCACATAATTATGCAGGCTTTGCAAATGCATTTTAGCTGAACCTCTGTAACCTTGTACGACAAGCAATATTTAAACAATTACTACACATTAATTTATATGCTAATTGAAATACTATCCTTAAACGACCCAGCCCACAATGAGGACATTAAACAATCGCAAAGTGCTAGAGGAAGTACATTATAGCCAGCGGATAGAAGACATTAATAGCAACATAGAAAATAGGTGCAGGAGTCGGCCATTCGACCCTTTGAGCCAGCACCGCCATTCAATAAGATCATGGCTGATCATCCAAAATCAGTACCCAGTTCCTGCTTTCTCCCCATACCCCTTGATTCTGTTAGTCCCAAGAGCTATATCTAACTCTCTCTTGAAAACATCCAGTAAAATGGGCTCCACTGCCTTCTATGGCAGATAATTCCAGATTCACAACTCTCTGCGGGGAAAACGTTTTTCCTCATCTCAGCCCTAAATTTAAATGGCCTACCCCATATTCTTAAACTTTAATAGCTAAACTTTTTTTCCTCCAACCATTGTTGATGTAACTCCAATTATTCCCACAGGATTTCTTGGCAAAATTTGTGCCTTTCGCTCAAATCCAAATACCAAATCTTGGAGAGAAAAAAAGCACACGCCAAAATAGTCCTGCAAGAGGTCACTCAAAAATAAAAAGCAGAATGAGAAATGAATAACGAGAAAGAAAAATTAACTGAGAGTTACCCACCCCTCTTACCCAGGTTAAGGCTCGATGATGATCCGTGGGATGATAGAGACGGCGGTGGTGTTAGCGAGTGGCTGGGGCCTTGGTTTGGAAGAGGCATGCCTACTGGTCCAGGGGAAGACGAGAAACCCAATCCATTGTAAAAATTGTGGCCAATGGGAGCAAGACTGCTGGTTGTTCGCTTGTACAGATCAGAGCTACCAGTTAGTGAATCTCTTCTTGAACCACTGCTGTTGTTGGAACTGCCAACTGAACAGAAATAAAGAGGCTCATTTTAGTGGTTCACATTATCAACCTGTGCACAGTAAAAATCACAAGACTTTTCCAATTACATTTACGACTATTACATTTACAATTACATTTTGATGTACCTTAATGCTTTAAAAAAATAATTTAAAAAACAGTATTTTACCTGGATTCACAAAACACAACTTGTAATGTACGAATCTCATAATAATTAAATGGGCAATTTAGCAGATGAAGCCAAAAGTCACGTCCAACGTCATGGTTTCCCTCTCAATACATACCGATTATGGTCCAACAGACACTGGAGCGGTACAGTGGGCTTTTTTGGAAAACAATCGGTCAGATTCTCAGCAATTCTGCTAACATTTTGCAAAGCCAATACTTTGACTATGATTTCAGCAATTCACAAAGGTAGACATGCCAAATTCCCACTTAAAACAGTTAAAAACACCCAGCAGTGCAATTACCAGGTAATATCACAGCAAACACATTACGCCCAGAACATTCATTGAGGGAGTGGGAAATTCTGGCTATTGCAATTGTGTAGTTCACGAGGAATGCAATAGCATAATATTGTAGAGGAGCTTAGATGTGAAAGTGCATTGATATTAAGCTAAAGATACCTCAACACAAGAGTGATGTAACATATTGTTACCTGTTAGGCATGTGCTATTACCTCAGATCAAATATGCTATTGAAGAACAAAATTATAATGTGGAACCTTTTGGACAGATTAAAAAAAAGCAAAACCCTGGTTTCCAAATAGTTATGAGGCGGACCACCATTTATTCTTAAATACTCAAAGGCAAGACACATGCCTGACAGGGAAACATGATAACTCAGCTTGCACAAATCTTTACACTGAAGTTGTGCACTTAAGCATTGTATTGTTGCAATTTAAATGTACCTGCTGATCCAAATCCTCCAAGTGCAGATCCGAGTGTCGCCCCAAGTGAACTAGTGCTTCCAAAGCCCAGGGAAGTGCCGCCAGGCTGGCCAGACCCCTGAGAGAACAGTGAGTTGCTCTGTGAAGTGCTAGACAGGGAATTGTTACCGTAGAATGAGTTTGAGGCCAAACTGTTGGTGGGTTGCTGCTGTGGTTGCTGTTGTTGCTGCTGGTTGCTCATTGGGCGAAAGGAGCCATTGGATGTTCCCGCTAAACCACTCGCTGTACCATTTGCTGAGGCTGCTGCGGCGGCAACTGTTGGAACACACAATGTTTACCCACGTGACAAAGACAAGATGCACAGTGAGATTGCAACGAAAGAGAAAGATCACCAACTTTTGTCCAATTGTTAACATCTTTCCCAGGAACATGGATGGCCGGGGGGGGGGGGGGGGGGGGGGGGGTGGGTCGCAGGGCAGGGATAACAGACAAAACAGCAGCCTCTCTTGAAGCAATGTGTTCTCATGACTATGTTATGACCAATCCCACATGTTTGAGGAGAAACTTAGTTTAAAGATACGGCATGGAAACGGGTCTTTCAACCCACCAAGTCCACGCCAACAATCGATCACCCGTTCATTCTAGTTCCAAGTGACCTCACTTTCTCATCCACTCCCTATACACAAGGGGAAATTTTATACAGGCCAATTAGCTTCCAAACCCACATCTTTACGATGCGACAGGAAACAGAGCACCCAGAGGAAACCCAGTCACAGGGAGAACGTGCAACGTCCACACAGGCATGACAGCGCCTGAGATCAGGATCGAACCTGGGTCATCAGCGCAGAGGGGCGAGCCCAGCGAGCTGCTGTGCAGCCCTACAAATTGTAAAAAAATGTGCTCTGTAAAATAAAGCTAATCTTTATCAGCATGTTAGCGTTGCATATTGGCAATTACGTTACAGAGCACTCTAAACTAAACCAACTTCTAACTGAACATTTTAGACACAAGGACATGAACAATTATATTATAATTTAAATTACCTCTCAAATGCAGTAATTACGTTATGTCGCATTTATAAAAAACATAATTTGTATTGCAAACTAGCTTTGATTAAATTCCCACAATATTGAATACGTTTTTTAGTTGCATGACATTCTGGACAGCCTTCACATACTAGATCCCCTGTCACTACAGAGGCCTGCCAACACGGAGGCCATTTCGAGCTTAGAACACAACATGGTTTAAATGGCACATTGGCCAGATGGTGCAGTGACCAGTTTCCTTCCTAATGTTTCAGATGGCAGTCAACCATGGATTGGCATATTATTGTCATAGGCACTGAGATAGTGAAAAAAATACCAGAAACTCCAATTTGGAAAATTATCCCAAGCTAATTCAAAATGAAGTGTAGATCTCAAGTGTTAGAATATGCACGGGCACTTGGGTGGAAGGGGAGGAATGGAAAGGAGTTTAAATAGTGCTTCAGAAGTTGTGTGAAATGATTGCACTGAATTAAACCAGAGCAAAAAGTCTGCACCAAGCTACATAAGGTTTGGGCCAACGACTCATTATACATCGTCGGCCCCCCCCCCCCCCCCCCCCCACCCCCCAAATTGCAGGGCACCATAATGTTTGGGACACATGGCTTCACAGGTGTTTGTAATTGCTCAGGTGTGTTTAATTGCCTCCTTAATGCAGGTATAAGAGAGCTCTCAGCACCTAGTCTTTCCTCCAGTCTTTCCATCACCTTTGGAAACTTGTATTGCTGTTTATCAACATGAGGACCAAAGTTGTGCCAATGAAAGTCATAGAAGTTATTATGAGACTGAGAAACAAGAATAAAACTGAGAAGAGACAGGCTTACCAAAATCAACTGTTTGGAACATCATTAAGAAGAAAGAGCACTGGTGAGCTTACTAATCTCAAAGGGACTGGCAGGTCAAGGAAGACCTCCACAGCTGATGACAGAAGAATTCTCTCTATAATAAAGAAAAATCTCCAAACACCTGTCCGACAGATCAGAAACACTCTTCAGGAGTCAGGTGTGGATTTGTCAATGACCACTGTCATCATAAGACTTCATGAACAAAAATACCGAGGCTACACTGCAAGATGCAAACCACTGGTTAGCTGCAAAAATAGGATGGCCGGGTTACAATTTGCCAAGAAGTACTTAAAAGATCAACCACAGTTCTGGGAAAAGTTCTCGTGGATCGATGAGACGAAGATTAACTTATGTCAGAATGATGGAAAGAGGAAAGTATGGAGGAGAGAAGGAACTGCCCAAGATCTAAAGCATACCACCTCATCTGTCAAACATGTTGGTGGGGGTGTTATGGCCTGGGCATGTATGGCTGCTGAAGGTACTGGCACATTTTTTTCATTGATGATACAACTGCTGATGGTCGTAGCATAATGAATTCTGAAGTGTATAGACCCATCCCATTTGCTCAAGTTCAAACAAATGCCTCAAAACTCATTGGCCGGCGGTTCATTCTACAGCAAGACAATGATCCCAAACATACTGCTAAAGCAACAAAGGAGTTTTTCAAAGCTAAAAAAAATGATCAATTCTTGAGTGGCCAAGTCAATCATCCGATCTGAACCCAATTGAGCATGCCTTTTATATGCCGAAGAGAAAATTGAAGGGGACTAGCCCCCAAAACAAGCATAAGCTGAAGATGGCTGAAATACAGGCCTGGCAGAGCATCACCAGAGAAAACACCCAGCAACTGGTGATGTCCATGAATCGCAGACTTCAAGTAGTCATTGCATGCAAAGGATAGGCAACAAAATACTAAACATGACTACTTTAATTTACATTACATTGCTGTGTCCCAAACGTTAATATGGGGGGGCGGGATTATGTATAAACGCAGCTGTAATTTCTACATGGTGAAACCAAAATGTATAAAAATGGCCTTTATTAAAATCTGACAATGTGCACTTTAACCAGATGTGATTTTTTTTTCCTATTACAATCTAAAATTGTGGAGTACAGAGGCAAATAAATAAATGGTGGGTCTTTGTCCCAAACATTATGGAGGGCACTGCAAGTACCCAAAATGCCACCGTCTATTTCCGAGGGAACGGACAGGCAACAGATCGAGATCCTTCTTCAGACTGGTCTGAAATCAGCGGGAAGGGTCTCTGCCCAAAAAAACACTCGTCTATTTCCTCCCCAGATGCTGCCGGCTTCGCTGGATTCCTCCAGCATTGTTTGCCAAGGATTCTAGTACATGTTATCTCTTGTGTCTTTGTTAACCACTGAGTATTTTGCAGTTAAATGACAGAATTCGAGGTATTTACAGGCTTTTTAAAGAGGACTGATATTGAATAAGGAAATCCCTGAATCCCTCAAGTTTCATAAATTTAAATTAAATAAACTAACAAGTTTCCAGTGTCTATATAAAACATTTTGCTTTCCCAAATTTTTGAAATGCCGATCAATTCTATCTCTCCTTCCCGCCGTTAACTACCATCCACTTCCAACTCATCCCCAACAAAGAGAACATTCCTAGTGAAGTGTTAACAAGGGTAATAATAATGGATTCGAGACTTTATCAGCAAGATATTTAGTCTGGCTCAGGTTCGAGTACAGAGTTTTCATTATTGAACACTGTTCTCAGTGAGGGCAAGTTTGTCATCATCGCCAGACTAACACCCTTACACTTTTTTGGGGGGGGAAACCAAATGCTCTGGTTGTTTTCGAAGATACACAAATTCTGGCGTAACTCAGCGGGACAGGCAGCATCTCTGGAGAGAAGGAATGGGTGACGTTTCGGGTCGAGACCCTTCTCTGGTTATTTTACTTGGAACAAATTTTGTGCCTGTGAATCTGGTTTTGCTACATTTGAAACTTGGGTGTTTTAGCTGGATGAGGCCTTAGAAATTCATCCCACAAAACCTGTTGAAAAGGACACCAGCAGTTCATCCACGTTTGTCACAAATACAACAAACATCTACAAATAAAGACAGAATAGGGGCACATCCTGTCATTGTGTTAATACACAGTGGTTGTACATCATCCCTGAAGGCCTTGGGTTAAATCGCCTTTGGGAAGCATCCTTCCTGCCGAAGGGAATTTTTCAGACCCAAAAGCCACACACAATAAAAGAGGCAGTAAATCGAACAATCCAAAAACGTCATTGAATTAGTCTTTTTTTTTTAAACACGGAGGGCACTGCAAGTACCCTCCGTAGAAATACCCAACAAGGTAATTATTTTATGTATATTGCAGGATCTTCAAATTCATGGTTCAGACAGCAAAAACATTGTATCATCTGAAATGATCTAACAGTTCAACTTTAAGAGGCAGTGAAAATTGTAGGTTTATAAACAATTGTAGGTTTGTAAACGGTTTATATCCACGTTTTCAGCTTCTCCACATACAGCCAATCTTACCTGCCTGCGCTGCGGATGGACTTATAATTACAGGCGCTGGAGCAACCAGGCGAACAGGACCTCCCAGGCCATTCCGAGCCCCAGCATTCACCACAAGAGCACCAGTCTGGTCGTAGTAAGCTGCTGGAGCAAGGACTTGATAACCTGAAATAAGGTATGATTATTAGAGAATGCAGCGCTACATACTGTAAATCCATAATCTCAAATGAACACAGACTATAGGCGTGGGGATTGAAGAGCGACAGAAGGATTATTTTATTCTATTCAACTCCAAGCTCAACTTCCATCCCTATGCATGTACTTATCTAGGAATAGGTTTAGTTTAATGTCACATGTACAGAGGTACAGTGAAAAGCTTTTGTTGGGTGCTAGCCAGTTTTTAAAATTGCAAACATTTATCATCTGTACTTATTCCAATATTGTCCTGTCAAAGCTTCTTCCACCTTCCGACCTCAGTGTATGTTAATTCCTTCAAAACTTTGTAGTCCTTGTTCAAGGTCCACCAAATCTACTCGCTTGTTAACCAGTTCTCTGACAATGCTTCTTCATAAGACGTGCTCCCAGTTCTGACATTTAGATTTAAGATGATTACCTAGGTATAGTGTCATGCTTCTGTTTGTGTGCTAGTCAATCAAATCAGAAAATACACTACATAAACACAATCAAGCCAAACATGGGTGTACAAGGTAGAACAGAGAAAGGTATTGGAGTGCAGGATGTAGGTCTCAACATTGCAGGAAACCAGTTCCAGAGAAAAGGTTCAATGTCCAAAGAGGCCGGTTGGAGAATCAGCACTGTATCCTAGTTTACAGGAGAACAGTTTGGGCGTTTGATAGAGAAGCTGTTCGAGTCTGGAGGTACATGCTTTCAAGCTTCTGTATATCTGTCAGACAGGGATCAGGAATGGCCAGGGTGGGAAGAATCCTTGATCGAGTCGGCTGCTGTCCTGACGCAGTGTGAAAGGTAGTCATTAAGCTAAGCAGTCTTACTTTTCTTTGATATTGGGATGATAGTGGTCGAAGCGACTTCAGAATGGAGTGATGAAGAGGTTAAATATGTCTGTGAATGGGTCTGCCAGTTAGTCCCAAGGACGCGGGGAGGAGCAGATCCTACCGCTTCAGTTTTTGCTTGTATGCAGGGAGTAAAAACACAACCAAGTATTTACCGAAGTGCAATCAGGGGGATAGAGCCGCAGGCATCTTTAAATAGTGTACGAATTCTCTCTTCGCATTACCCCTCCCACCGCTCACACCTTATCCACAAGTCCCAGTGTTGCAATTCATTAATTCTAGTCTGCAGTGCAATCCTTTCCTCCAGACCGGCCGGCATTCATTTCTTTCGGCGTTTAACTTACTTTGAAGCTCCACTGCTACCCCAGGATATACACTGCTGTAAAATATAACATTACTGGCCACTCTCTTCTAACATCTCTCACACGCTGCTCCTATTTTGATTAAGTCTACAAAGTAAGATAGGCACAAAATGCTGGAGTAACTCAGCACGACGGGCAACATCTTTGGATAGAAAGAATAGGTGACGTTTCGGGTCGAGACCCCTTTTCAGTCTGAAGGAGGGTCTCGAACCAAAACATCACCCATTCCATCTATCCAGAGATGCTGCCTGTCCCGCAGAGTTACTCCAGCATTTTGCATCTATCTTTGGTTTAAACCAGTATCTGCAGTTCCTCCCTACAACATTAAGTCTACAAAGTACTTTGTTATATTTGGCTACGTTTAGTAATTGCAAAATGAATTTGTGTTTTCAACTCATCTGGAAATCACCTCTTCCTTAAACACATTATTAGTGCACGAATACAGACTAAAACACGGACAACTATTATAACATTAAAAAACTGGCTGTGTTTTAAGCAAATTACAGCTTAGGTCCGTAACAATGTAAACAATGGCTGGCTCAGGTAGAGTACAAGAAAAGCTCTCATCACCGAATAATATTCTCAGTGAGGGCAAGTGTGTCATCATTGCCAGACATGTTTTAAAAACAAAAAATAAATGGCACTTCCAATAAGCATTTCGACATTCCAATTAGAAAGAAAAGCTTGTCTTTAAAATGTATTGAACAACATTGAGCCTTGCAATTGGAGCTAGACTCCAGCTTACAGCGTAATGATCGAGGATTGCAGTAGAGTGAAGAGTATAAATTAGAACCGCGCTTCCTATCCGATTCTCCACTGCAGCTGTGATAACACATCCATCAGTAACCAGACACATTGCACGTGGAACTCAATCCCAACTGGTCTCTGCAAGTTGAGCAGAAATTGCAGGATTCAAAGTATAGACATTCAGATTTCCTTCGCTTAAAATTGCTTTAATCTACTAACGACTAGTTGCAACTTAATCACGTAGCAGAATTAGCTTTGTATCCGTCAGAAATTTATAGCAGATAATTTGCGTGATAATTCAACTATGCCTGGCACACTGAAACTGCTATTAGTTTACTTTTTCCACAGTGTCTCTTTTTGTAAAACATTTTGACCACCACCCCCAAATAAAGCGCGCCTCTGCTGCACAGAATGAACTGTAGATTTACCTGGCATTCCGGTAGCCAGTCCTTGGCTAAAAGCTAAAGCTGAGTTGACAGCTGCAGCTGCTGCCAGGCTATCTGCTTGTTGGCCTTGTTGACTCTGATTTGGGGTCAGGGGCCGCTGATTGGCTCCAGCGCGCAGAACCTGGATAAAACAGATGGGAATCATTGGATCATCAAATGGCAATTGTTATTTTAATTTATATTAAATAAAAATCTGAAAATAGGATGCAGAACATCATAAAATGAAATTTGCGATGATCTCCGAGGATTGCAGAAGTATTCAATCCGTTCACAATTCACTAAACAAAACAGTGTCTGCAGACAGCAAAAATATTCAAGCATGGGCGGTATGCATCGGGTAACTGAACCATTCTCAGGACTAGAGAGCGGCCCTGAGCTACTATCTTCCTCATTGGAGACCCATCTACTGCACTGGAGACATATGGACTATCTTTAAATCGGACTTCACCTAGTGTAGGAGCCATTTATGTTTAGGCAAGCTACTGTTGGCATATTATATTATTTTGTCTAGATATATTTTGCAGTATTGTTTTGGACACTTGAGGGCGGTCATTAGATGCGCAGAGGGTCGTATTCATATGGGCTTAGTGGACAGGGAGTGATCAGACCCGCCACAGGGGTGGAGAGTATACAGTTCTCACCAGATGGAAAAAAAGGAGAACCTGGCACGTTAATCTCTTTGTTTGTACAACTACTTCAATAAAGAACCACTTAAACTTGAAATGACGACTGGAAGATCTGTTCTTTTTGGACTGCGTAAGATCACTCCTACGTACCTGTGTAGTAATGGCAAAGGAACGTGGACACTGGTAGAATTGGAAATTTGCCGTTACACCTCGCAATAAACGTTATTGCCTTTATCATGTATCTGTACACTGTGGATTGCTCACCATAACCCTGGACATTCATTGACATTGCCAAGTTCTCCACCAATAACATTTTGGGGTCACCACTGGTTAGAAACTTAAATATTGTGGCTATGGAAGCAGGGGTGCTTCTGAATATCCTGCGATGGGCGACCTGCCTGACACACAAGGGTCTTTATATCATCTACAAGCACATGTCAGGATTGTGATGGAATATTGCCAACTTGCCTGAATCCAACAACTTAGGAAAATTAGCTGCATGATTTGCATCTCAGACTGAACATTAATTCTCTCAACCACCTGCACACATTATGTACCATCTACAAAGTGCAATGCAATTATTCATCCAGCCTATTTCAACAGCATCTCTAAATCTGCGACCGGGGAGGAAGAGCATAAGGCAACAACTAAACCTTTACATCCCCCTCCAATTCATAGTCCACCCTGACTTGTAGGTCCTTCATTTCTAGATCCAAAACTTGAAGGTTGCACATGAAAGTTTAAATCACATTTGGGAAAGGATATGCAGATCAAGCAAAACTTCAAGTTTACAAGAATGGAAGGCACCCTCATTTAAACTTGTATTACTTAGAAAAGGGTTGTGAGGATAGATGTGGAAATAAAGTTTACCTTGCCTGGCATATCTAGAACCTGGGATTCAGAGTCTCAAAGTAAGAAGTTGGCCATTCAGGTGAGAAGAAATGCCTTTACACAGGGGTTGATGAATGACTACCCAAGAGGTATGTGGAGGTTCAGATTTGAGTATGTTCCAAGAAAACTGGTTTTATTAGGTATCAAGGGATTTAGGCTATTTTAGGCATTAACACAGGAGTGGCCATGAAGCAAAATGTCAGCCATGAACTTAGTGAAAGGTGAAGGAGGTGCAACAAATTAAATGTCTTACTCGTACTGCTATTTCTTGCATTCTCACATGCCTGGCACGAACTGATGTACTGGAACTAGGACAAGTTTGTCTTTCGTTGACTAGAGCTTACAAGGTGAAACACAGCCGTTTAGTTAAGGATAATGACCAAACTGGTGCGTTTGTTCAGAAGCCGCAGCTATTCTGGATGAAGGAAGAACGCCATGGGGAAACAAATAGACATCCAAAATAATCCCAGGGTCACCACCCAGTAGATTCCTGTGCAGCACTGATATATTAAAGTCAGGGTGAGGTCTTTGAATAAAGAATCAAAATTCTTATAAATTAATACTTGCTTCTCATGCACCATTGTCAAACTGATGTTTATAAACTAGCACTGCAGCTCCAGTGTTAAGATACTTTGCTGATCAGACAGAAGTTGTACATTAGTTTTAAAGGTCTCAGCAATGGCTCGCCAGTAACTGCTTAACTGTTTTTACCTTGCATCTGATCAACGTCATTGGAAAGCAAAATAACACAACTTGAAGGGGACAGTATTGTGAGAGATTCTAACGCTGGACAAAAGCTGCTCCAAAATCTGCTCCATTTCCCCAGTTTGCTGTTCATGTTTTCTTACAACAAGCTAGGAAGTAAATGAGTGACTTGCCTGTTGCTGCCCCTGCTGTGCCTGTGATGCAGCCTGTTGGTTTGCTGAGTTGTTCGCAGCAGCTGCTGCAGCTTGTTGCTGGAAGAGATTCGCTGGGTAAACACCCCACGGAACACCGTAGTACTGAGGTGGAACCACTGTAGGGCCTAATACAATAAACAGGCATTCAATGACCACGTTGACCATTTACATTAAATGGAGTGAAAAATATCACAAACCTGCTTTAAAACATTTCAGCCAATGTATTTATACAATAGGCTGGATAGAAAACTTGTACACTCAAAGAGTTAGCTTTCATGTCTGTATATTCTTTCTCCCCCCCCCCTCAAAACATAGCATCTGTGCCAAAGTTTTACTCAAACCACAAGTACGTTTAGTTTGAGTTGGAGCCTCTTGCTGAAGCCAGAAACAGGATTACATCAGGTGAACTTTGTACATTAGGACATGTTTCTAAAAGTCAATACTGCATCATAATTTACACCGGCAAACTTATCATAGACACAATTCACAAGTATGAATTAAATTATTGTTAAGGTAATCTGATCTCCGTTGTGTGATGAGAAAAAGCCTTCTTGTTAATTACTTATTGAAGAAAGCAACCTTGCTTTCCCAGGGTGCGAAACCAAACATTACTAGCCCTGCTACATGTTGTTAACCTACAGTAACCATTGAATGTATGGGAGGGAATGGTCAGGCAACAGATCGAGATCCTTCTTCAGACTGGTCTGAAATCAGCTGGAAGGGTCTCTGCCCAAAATGCCACCCATCTATTTCCTCCCCAGATGCTGCCGGCTCTGCTGGATTCCTCCAGCATTGTTTGCCAAGGATTCTAGTACATGTTGTCTCTTGTGTCTTTGTTAACCACTGAGTATTTTGCAGTTAAATTGCAGAATTCGAGGCATTTACAGGCTTTTTAAAGACGTGAAATTGAATAAGGAAATCCCTGAATCCCTCAAGTTTCATAAATTTAAATTAGATAAACTTACAAGTTTCCAGTGTCTATATAAAGCATTTTTCTTTCCCAAATTTTTGAAATGCCGATTGATTCTATCTCCCCCTCCCTCCGTTAACTACCATCCACTTCTACCTCATCTCCAACAAAGAGAAATTTCTAATGAAGTGTTAACAAGGGTAATAATAATGAATTTGAGATTTTATCAGCAAGATATTTAGTCTGGCTCAGGTTCGAGTACAGAGTTTTCATTATTGAACACTGTTCTCAGTGAGGGCAAGTTTGTCATCATTGCCAGA
Source organism: Raja brachyura (assembly GCA_963514005.1). The sequence continues at coordinate 32,536,888 of OY740809.1, read as the reverse complement.
CTAACACCCTTACACTTTTTGGGGGGAAAACCAAATGCTCTGGTTGTTTTCGAAGATACACAAAATTCTGGGGTAACTCAGCGGGACAGGCAGCATCTCTGGAGAGAAGGAATGGGTGACGTTTCGGGTCGAGACCCTCTCTGGTTGTTTTACTTGGAACAAATTGTGTGCCTGTGAATCTGGTTTTGCTACATTTGAAACTTGGGTGTTTTGGCTGGATGAGGCCTTAGAAATTCATCCCACAAAACCTGTTGAAAAGGACATCAGCAGTTCATCCACGTTTGTCACAAATACAACAAACATCTACAAATCAAGACAGAATAGGGGCACATCCTGTCATTGTGTTAATACACAGTGGTTGTACATCATCCCTGAAGGCCTCGTGTTAAGTCGCCTTTGGGAAGCATCCTTCCTGCCAAAGGGAATTTTTGGGATGCAACATTTCTATGGTGCCCCTATTCAAAAAGAGCCTGAAAGCCAATTTTTAAATACAGCCGACATATTAACATAAGGAATAGATATGAAAAAAAAACCTCAAGAACACTGCTGACAAATCGCTGAGCATTTCTCTCTTTGTTTAAGAATTACTGGGTTACAATTCCTAGATCATGCAACTAATCTAATGCTGGATTCTCTAAATGCGCTTTTAGGGAACTGGGATTATATACCCTTCCTTTCATAACCTGTCATAAACCAGATGAAAGCAATTGCTTGCTGAGAAAAGGCAAGTTGAACTAATTCTCCTTCAATCATCTTGATCCTTAACTATTGAGGAATCATAAGAGCAACCCGAATGAAAACATAAACCTAAACATGGAAAATAAATCCACGATATGGGTCAGAATTGTTATTCCAGGCAAGAATGCTCTTATGGCAGGTCTCAGACGACTTGCTTTGTTGTCAAAACCACATGCGTTTGAATGTTCTCTCCTCCCTCCCATCATTTGCTATGAATTCACTGCTCAATCGCCAACTATTCAGTTTGCAGAGTGATTACAAAATTACCCCCCCACCCTACAATGCGTGGGTTGGACTTTTAAATGGATACGAATCAAATGTCAAGAAAAACTGTAAACAAGATAGCATTCCCAAACGAGATAAGGCCATTCACACAGCTCCCTCTTGTTTTCTCCACCCAGAAGAATGATTTTAAGATGGTATTTCTTTCTTCCTCATGCACTAATTCCTTGCCCATGCCTTCTATGGTAGGGGAACAAATACTCAAGCAGTGCTATTAATTCTCTTCATTCCGATCACTGAAATGAGTGAGGTTTTACCTGCCAGAGTTGCAGCCGCAGCAAGCCCTGCAGTGTAGGGGTCTGTACCTGGTGGGGCAGCACTAATGATGTATGGATTAGGAACAAAGGTCGCTGGAGCAAGGCCGGCTGAAAACATACCTGTGAAACATCGGAACGAAACACATAAACCACGTGGAATCACATCTCAATCTAGTTTAAAACATCAATTGCGGCTATTCATTAATACCTTCATTTCTGATTTGTGATTATTCAGTAAATTACATGGACTTTTAATACACAAATCAATGGCCTTTAGAATGCAAAGAATTAGACACCACCAGTGTTAAGTAACGATACAACAAAGACTTCTTCAGTAAATGACGGTCTTCTGTTGAAGGTTTATATTCACAAGCATAAAAAAAAAGTTACATAAAAAAATGTTGCATAAAAACTAAAGGTTAAATTTTAGCAAATACATAAAATGTAGGACCATATACAATAAACAGGCATTCAATGACCACGTCATTGGCATTTGCATTAAATTGAGTGACAAATATCACAAACCCGCTTTAAACATTTCAGCCAATGTATTTATACAATCGGCTTGCTAGAAAACTTGTACGCTCAGAGTTAGCTTTCATGTCTGTATATCCTTTCTTTCCCCCCCTCAAAACATAGCATCTGTGCCAAAGTTTTACTAAACCACAAGTGCGTTTAGTTTGAGTTGGAGCCTCTTGCTGAAGCCAGAAATAGGATTACATCAAGTGAACTTTGTACGTTAGGACATGTTTCTAAAAGTCAATACTGCATCATAATTTACACCGGCAAAGTTATCATGGACACAATTCACAAGTATGAATTAAATTCTCTTTAAGGTGATCTGATCTCAAATGTGTAATGTGAAAAAAGCCTTCTTGTTAATTACTTATTGAAGAAAGCAACCTTGCTTTGACAATCATGTTGCGTCTTTTTCATCCCAGGGTGCAAAACCAAACGTGACTAGCCCTGCTACATGCTGTTAACCTACAATAACCATTGAATGTAGGGGAGGGAATGGACAGGCAACAGATCGAGATCCTTCTTCAGACTGGTCTGAAATCAGTTGGAAGGGTCTCTGCCCAAAATGCCGCCCATCTATTTCCTCCCCAGATGCTGCCGGCTCTGCTGGATTCCTCCAGCATTGTTTGCCCAGGATTCTAGTACATGTTGTCTCTTGTGTCTGTGTTAACCACCGAGTATTTTGCAGTTAAATTACAGAATTCGAGGCATTTACAGGCTTTTTAAAGAGGACTGAAATTGAATAAGGAAATCCCTGAATCCCTCAAGTTTCATAAATTTAAATTAGATAAACTTGCAAGTTTCCAGTGTCTATATAAAGCATTTTTCTTTCCCAAATTTTTGAAATGCCGATCGATTCTATCTTCCCCTCCCTCCGTTAACTACCATCCACTTCTACCTCATCTCCAACAAAGAGAAATTTCTAATGAAGTGTTAACAAGGGTAATAATAATGAATTTGAGATTTTATCAGCAAGATATTTAGTCTGGCTCAGGTTCGAGTACAGAGTTTTCATTATTGAACACTGTTCTCAGTGAGGGCAAGTTTGTCATCATTGCCAGACTAACACCCTTACACTTTTTTTGGGGAAAACCAAATGCTCTGGTTGTTTTCGAAGATACACAAAATTCTGGGGTAACTCAGCGGGACAGGCAGCATCTCTGGAGAGAAGGAATGGGTGAAGCATAAAAAAAATGTTACATAAAAAACTGTTGCATAAAAACTCAGGGTCAAATTTTAGCAAATACATAAAATGTAGCAAAAAGAAAACTGGTTAAAATTGCCAGCATGATACATCCCCACCCAACACTAGTTATTCATGTTTGACTATTACTTAAATGTATTACTTCCAATGGCAATTACATTGTTTTTGATTTGTGAAACAGCAACTGTGATGGCATGTGCAATCAGCTATTATTCCACGATTCTTATTAGATACAAAGTGTATTACAACCAATAATGACAAAAAATGTAACAGGATAATTAAATTTCTGCTGTTTCAGTTGATAAACGCATCAAGTGCTGCAAGTCAGTCTGAAGAGCCACTCTTTGCAGTGAGCTTTAACAACCCCAACCCAACCAGATCACATAACTGCACAAAATGTCCTCAACGCAGAATGCTTTATAGTAGAGTGCAATGCTTCACTGACAACATAAAGGACTTTATAATCTTGGTGCAGAGGTTAAGTGGTGTCACACTTGTCTTTTTTGAAGCATACTCTCAAAATTCACAAAATGCATTCTATTGCTTCATGTGCACATAAAATACTGGACAAGACACTCAAGGTTTCTCCCACTGACCCTGATTTTTTTGTGTGAAATCCATTAAGTTGTATAAAACGATTGAATAAAGCACCACAGCACCACCAGTTCCCTCCCACTGCCCAGTACTACCGCAGGGAGATTAAATTACTATTTCAAGGACTGCAACACAACTAATTGACGGTGGCAACATGATTTAATTCTGAAAATTCTTCAAAAGGAAAAGCTGCAAACCGTAAGTGAGCGAGGCAACAGTTATGTTTCAGAAGCCAGCCTTGACAGTGAGGCAACAATTATGTATCAGGAGCCGTTTCCCTCTCAAACCATTTGCCAGACTAATTAAACATAGTTATCATACCAGTAATCATAGTTGGAATATAGTGAATGTATCGGTTGAAACATGTATCTAGCAAAAAGTTACAGGCAGATTTTTAAATTCTTCAACAATTCACTTACCCAGCCAACCAAATGCATTGTATTCGTCACTGCCTTGAGCACCATTGCTTAAATTAAATATCTCAAAATCTCTATGGATACCCAGTGGACCCAGAAACCAATGAAGTAACATTAATGAAGCCTAGATCCCAATTATATTTGGTTACCAAGAAACATTGTGTCATCTGAGCCAATAAACACTTCCTCCAATTTACTGTCAACCCTTTTCAAGCCCGTACATTAAATTGCCAATTACATACAATTACCAACAAGGTTAAGCACTCCTTTAAAGTTGGAAATTTATTCCGTCTGCCATCGTTTCTTCAGGTCAAGTGCTTCACATTTAGCACAGTCATGAGAATTATGAGAAGAAAAATCGGAGAGGTGCACAATACATACGGAGACTGGTTCAATAACAAGCCTCCCTTGCACAGGACTTACCTATGTGAGGTTGTTGGGCGGCTGCAAGTGCATACTGTTGCTGTTGTGCAGCTGTCAGCTGCTGAACCGTCAACGCGTTCTGTCTCTGGAAAAGCTAAACAGAATGAATGAATTTTACTCCGATGCAAGACTTTTATGCCAATACCAGTTTAGCTGATGCTTTGTCCACAAATTGTCTATGTTGCTTATTTAGTTTAGTTTAGAGATACAGCGCGAACAGAGGCCCTTTGGCCCACCAAGTCCGCACGGACCAGCGATCCTCGCCCATTGTTAGCATTACCCTACACACACCTGGGACTATTGTACATTTATACCAAGCCAATTAAGCTACAAACCCGCACGTCATGGGAATGTGGGGAGAAACCGAAGATCTCAGAGAAAACCCACGCAGATCACAGGGAGAACGTACAAACTCCGTACAGTCAAGCTCCCGTAGTCAGGATTGAACCCGGGTCTCTGGCGTTGTAAGGCATTAGCTCTGCCACTACGGCACCGTGCCATCCTAGAAACATGAAAAACTAACCCTCGATAAGAAACTGGGGAAACCTAATTGGGTTCCAAAATCAGGGTAGTCAGTTTGAAAATGCCCTCCTCTGAAAGGCTTGCCACAAAATGTAGTGTTGAAATAGTAACTTTTCACCAGCGGTACAAGAGTAATGGGAATCTGGAAAGTCTTGTTATGCATGGGAACAAAAATCAGTCTGAAGAAGGGTTTCGACCCGAAACATCACCCATTCCTTCTCTCCAGAGATAGTGCCTATCCCGCCGAGTTACTCCAGCAATTTGTGTCTACCTTCGGAGCAATAACCTTGTTCCCCAGTCACAATGACACAAGATCACCCAAGTCCATGGAGAGAGTAAACTTGAAATTATCCTCAGGCGGTTTCTCAATGCCATATGCTATCCACACCAACCCCAGGGACAGAAGCAGCAAGGATTTTCACTGATCAACCCCCTTTATATTACCGTTTGAGGAGTTTTTTAAATTTATTAAACTACCATAGTAACAATAGGTCCTCCAAATGTTTACCGGAAATTAATTTAGTCAATATAAAGTATATTCTTCAAACTCACTTGAAACCCTTTAACTTTGGTTAACATGCACTTGGCCTCATTAATAACTTTCAGATCCACAGTTTTAAGGTTCACAGTAACTACGATTTTGAGCCAGAGCCATTTAATACAGAAGCTGACCCTTTGGTCTACCAAGTCCATGCCAACCGTTTTGCTCATCTACACTAATCCCGTTATCCAATCTCTCCCCATAATTGAAGTTCTCCAATTGAAGCAAAGTCCTTCCGATCATGGGGTGACCAGAACTGCACACAATACTCCTCACGCACCTATCCAGCATTTGGCAAAGTCACAAAATTAATTCCCTACTTTTATATTCTTTGTTCCAACTAACATATTCAAGCGAGTTGCAGATCTTCTTCGCCAGTATCTACACATGTTGCCATTATGTACTGTATTAAAACTATGCATAAACCCAAAGCGTTCCTGTACATCGACATTTACTCAGTGTCCCTTCATTAGGGGGCTGTCCAAAATGCAGTTCTCAGTGTTAAATTCCACCTGCCGATGCTCCAGGCAACTTTCCATCCGAACTATATCCCACAGTGGGATCAGACAATACTCCTCGCTATCCATGACGACAATTTTTGTGGCAACCACAAAGTTACTACTCAAAACCTCTCTAACCCCATTCATTCCTTTTGTACACCACTGGTCGCAGTTTTTCAATCATAAAAAGCAAACGTCCATCTCGACCCTCTGCCTCCTTTCACCAAGCTAATTTCTGGATCTGGTTAGCCAACATGTGCTTTCTGGACCAACCATCCATGTGGGATCTTGTCAAGTCTAATTAACAGGTGGGCAACTACAGTGCCCTCCATAATGTTTGGGACAAAGACCCATCATTTATTTATGTGCCTGTGTACTCCACAATTTGAGATTTGTAATAGAAAATATCACATGTGGTTAAAGTGCACATTGTCAGATTTTAATAAAGGCCATTTTTATACATTTTGGTTTCACCATGTAGAACTTACAGCAGGGTTTATATACTCCCCCCCATTTCAGGGCACCATAATGTTCACGACACAGCAATGTCATGTAAATGAAAGTAGTCATGTTTAGTATTTTGTTGCATATCCTTTGCATGCAATGACTGCTTGAAGTTTGCGATTCATGGACATCACCAGTTGCTGGGTGTCTTCTCTGTTGATGCTCTGCCAGGCCTGTATTGCAGCCATCTTTAGCTTGTGCTTGCTTTGGGGGCTAGTCCCCTTCAGTTTTCTCTTCAGCATATAAAAGGCATGCTCAATTGGGTTCAGATCAGGTGATTGACTTGGCCACTCAAGAATCGACCATTTTTTAGCTTTGAAAAACTCCTTTGTTGCGTTAGCAGTTTGGGATCATTGTCTTGCTGTAGAATAAGCTGCCGGCCAATGAGTTTTGAGGCATTTGTTTGAACTTGAGCAGATAGGATGTGTCTATACACTTCTGAATTCATTATCATCCATGAAGATAAGTGAGCCAGTACCTTCAGCGGCCATACATGCCCAGGCCATACACCCCCACCACCATGTTTCACAGATGAGGTGTTATGCTTTGGATCTTGGCCAGTTCCTTCTCTCCTCCATACTTTGCTCTTGCCTTCACTCGGATACAAGTTAATCTTCATCTCATCTGTCCATGAGAACGTCTTCCAGAACTGTGGTTGCTCTTTTAAGTACTTCTTGGCAAACTGTAACCTGGCCATCCTATTTTTGCAGCTAACCAGTGGTTTGCACCTTGCAGTGTAGCCTCTGTATTTCTCTTCATGGTCTTCTGCGGACAGTGGTCATTGACAAATCCACACCCAACTCCTGAAGAGTGTTTCTGATCTGTCGGACAGGTTTTCTTTATTATAGAGCATTCTTCTGTCATCAGCTGTGGAGGTCTTCCTTGGCCTGCCAGTCCCATTGCGATTAGTAAGCTCACCAGTGCTCTCTTTCTTCTTAATGATGTTCCAAACAGTTGATTTTGGTAAGCCTAAGGGTTGGCTGATGTCTCTAACAGTTTTATTCTTGTTTCTCAGTCTCATAATGGCTTCTTTGAGTATCATTGGCACAACTTTGGTCCTCATATTGATAAACAGCAATAAAAGTATCCAAGGGCGATGGAAAGACAGGAGGAATGACTAGGCTCTGAGAGCTCTCTTATATCTGCATTAAGGGGGCAATTAAACACACCTGAGCAACTACAAATGCGTGTGAAGCCATGTGTCCAAAACATTATGGTGCCCTGAAATGGGGGGGACGGACTATGTATAAACACTGCTGTAAATTCTACATGGAGAAACCAAAATGTATAAAAATGGCCTTTAATAAAATCTGACAATGTGCACTTTGACCACATGTGATTTTTTTTTCCATTAGATAGAAAATACATAGAACATAGGTGCAGGAATAGGCCATTCGGTCCTTCGAGCCTGCAGCCAGTCAATATGATCATGGCTGATCATCCAACTCGGTATCCTGTACCTGCCTTCTCTCCATACCCCCTGATCCCATTAGCCACAAGGGCCACATCCAACTCCCTCTTAAATATAGCCAACAAACTGGCCTCAACTACCTTCTGTGGCAGAGAATTCCACAGATTCACCACACTCTGTGTGAAAAATGATTTTCTCATCTCGGTCCTAAAAGACTTCCCCCTTACCCTTGTCCTGGACTTCCCCAACATTGGGAACAATCTTCCTGCATCTAGCCTGTCCAACCCCTTAAGAATTTTGTACGTCTCTATGAGATCCCCCCGCAATCTTCTAAATTCTAAAATTACACTAATCTTCTAAATTACAATCTCAAATCGTGGAGTACAGAGACAAATAAATAAATGATGGCTCTTTGTCCCTAACATTATGGAGGGCAAAGTATGCCCATGTCAATTTTCTTAGTTATTTTCCTTAGTTTCAAATTAGTGAGGCAGGATTTCCTCCACACAAAGCAAACTATGCCCCATCAGTCAGTTTTTCCTAAACTAATTTTCTCCAATAATTTCCCTATCATTATATTCAGTTCACAGGTCTAAACCAGCTTATCCAGCCTTCCGATACCTCACTTGTAGCGAATAGAGATAGGCTTCCCACAATAATCCTGGGATAGATCTAATCTAGCTTCGAAGATTTATCCACCGCATGTTACAATACGTCCAATAAGCCATCTCCTTAGTGAGATTATCCAGAGCACACCGCTCCCTGCTCTCACCATCCCCTACAGCCACCTCCTTGGTGGATATAGATGCATGCATCATTAGAACACATTTAAAATATTAATATACTATAATTCTCAAATATTTTAGTTTTACCAACGCTGCAATCATTAATCCTTCCTTTCTTTTCCAGAAAATTCAGCATGGAAAATTTGATTTTTTAAGTTTACAGATACAGCATGGAAAGAGGCCCCTTCGGCCCATCAAATCCATGCCAACCAACGATTACCTGCACACAAGGGAAATGTTTACAGAAACCAATTAACCTACAAACCTGCACGTCTCTGAGTAATTGAGAATACATCCATCTATTTGGTTAATTCAGTGTTTGTATTTAAGGTGTTGCAGGAGGTTTTTAAACTGTGGGGACATGAAGCTACCTGCCTTGCCTTTAACGCATGAATCTGGCTTCATGAAGTTCATTGGTTTGCAGACTTAAACATTTTGTAAAGCAGGTTAGAACAAAATAAAAGTTACAATTTCTAAAGAAAAAATGTAGGATATCACTCTTTACCATGCTCCAATAGCCAACCGAATACAAAGCCTTAGTTTGGATGGTAATACATTAAACTCTTGTTTTGAATTGAGTAGCTAATCTTTTATGGGTGGTTGATGGCCAAGACGGACTTAGTGGGTCAAATGGTCTGCCTCTGCACTATGTTCATCTGACTCTAAAGCACAGACATCACTCAAGAGCCGATAACTAATTATGAGGTGGTGGCTAACAGCAGCTGGTATGCACTCACTATTTCTATCCTCCTGACGTGTCTGAATGCCAACATTGGGAAAAGACCATCAGGCTTGGCAAACCACAGCAGAAGAACAAGCTCACATGCCTGCTTGTGCGAACAGACTGTTGGCACAGTGCAAGGAATTCGACATACAATTGTACCATGGATGGCCCAACATCTTCAGGCTGGTACACAACCTCTCCACCAGTTCCTCACTGCATCCCAAACATACTGCCTTAAGATTTATAAAATCATGAGGGACCTAGATAAGGTGAATAACTATAGTCTTTTCCTCAGGGTAGGGTTGTCTAAAACTAAAAAGCAAGAGGTTGAAGATTGGAGGAGAAAGATTTAAGGAGGACTCGAGGAGCAGCTTTTTCCAAAGGCTAACACGGAGCGAGCTGCCAGAGGAAGTGGTCGAGTTCGACAGGAGAGGCTTGGAGGGGTATGGATCAGGTGCAATCAAGTGGGACCCGCTCGGTTAAGTGGGACCAGCTCAGTTCGGTAACTTGTTCGATATGGACGTGTTGGACTGACAGGCTTGTTTCCATATTGTATAAGTTTATGACTTTATTTCTTGGCTGCGATTTCAATACTAAAATATTTCTCCACACACCAGCCTAAACCCAATACAGCAGAAAACCTCAGTTTCTACCTACCAGCGAAACAAAAAACACCTTCACAATTTAAAAAAAATATTTAAAAAATATTAGATAATCCCAAGTTCTGTAACTTCAGATTTTTTTAAAAAAATAAATAGCAATGATATTTTAATTAAAAACTCAATTCTTTGACAGCGTTCCATGTGCCTGGATCTTTGGAACTGCATTCCAGTAGGACACCACTTCATACGGATACAAAAAGATGTGTTGGGTAAAAAGGAAGCCAGATGCTTCAGCTTGTATTAAAAGGATAACCTTTTAATTCTTCCACTGCAATTAGTGAATTGAAATGATTTGACGAGTTTCTTTAATTCTCTAACAGACCGAGTTGTGCGGAAGACAAACTGACCTGTTGTTGTGAGCTGTAATCAAACAAGCTCACAGCAGCTGTTCCAGAATCCATTTGCACCTGGCTGCTGGAATAATCAAACTGAAGAGAATCCAGTCCTACAGGTTCCATAGAATCCAAGGGCACATTCTGTGACTCAACGTTATTGAAGTCTTCCGTGGGCTTTACATTGTTGCTGTTGGCCAGCTGACCCAGGCTTTCCGAATTGTTCTGATTAGGTCCGAGCAGGTCCACCACTTCACTCGGGGAGGTCTGACAGCTGCCAGGGGTACGGCTAGACAAACAAAGTTCCTTGTGACCATTTTATTTGTGCACACACGTGACATCTCGCACTGACGTTGTCCATGCTCAAGACAGGCATATTTAACAGCAACCACCTAACATATGTTGGCTATAGAAAATTAAAGGTGAACATGCAATACGAATGTTGATTTGAGATTTAAATTTCATTTGAAGATCTAAGATTTTACAAGAGTTGAAAAAAGTAGTAAATGCCGATTTTGACCAAATTCTTCCCCCTGCTACCAGTTGGCTTGAAAGTACTTTCCTCAGTCATCAGGTGTCTGAATGGCCCTTCCACAAGCTACGATACTGTCCAATTCACCTCTACACCATTGTGAACATTGCACTTTGTCTATGGATGCCCCACAATACTGAGAACCATATTCTGTACACTCTGCATCTTCCCCTTAGCTCTACCCTTGTACTCTATTTTAATTCTATTGTATTTATATTTAGTATCTGTTTGGATAGAGTGCAAAACAGAAAAGCTTCTCGCTGTACCTCAGTACACTTTGTACATTTGATCCTATAAACGACTGCCACCCCTGGACTGCAATTAGATTTCTTCAATTGACATTTAATTTATAATCCATAACAGTCATCAACAAGAAAACTACATTGCCTATGTGGAACAAAATTACTGAAAACATAACTCGTGAGGTAGAAGACAAGATAGAATTACAGGACATTCCCCAAATTTAATATGATCTTAAATAATTTAGCAGGAAAATCACAAAAGAAAATGGGCTCTGGATGAATCCAATGTTTGAAGAGAACAAAAAGGAATGATCATCTGTCTGAGACGGCATCTTCCCCTCTGTGATCAGGCTTCTGAACTGTCCTTCTATACGCTAGGGTGTTGTCTAATTCACTTCCACCCTATAGTGGGCATTAAACTGTGTTTTATGGAACTTGTGCACTACAATGCTGTGATCTATTCTCTACTCTGTCATTCCCTTTGCTCTCTCTACCTATTGCACTTGAATTTGACCTGATTGTGTTCATGTCTAGTATTATGCGATTTGATAGTATGCAAAATAAAGCTTTTCCTTGTACCTCGGAGCATGTGATACCAATAAACAGAAACCTATCCAGCACGACAAAAGTGGACAGAGTAGACCACACGATTGCTAGCACTGCAAACAAGTCTCCATCCAACACATTATGTCTATTCTTTTCACTGACAATGTTTATTTTAAGTAGTCTCTTCATGTCGTTACTGCATTGTCACATTTTTTTTTTAAATGACACAACTTCTTAAAAATTCTATTCTACAAAGTTAATCTTCCATTTCTGTCAGATTATCATGTCGACAGGAGCAGTGTGTAAGGTGGTGTTGCACGGGTCGGCAAGAAGAACTTACATTCACATTTTAATATCAATGAGGAAATTTTGCTATTTGCTAATCTAGACTGCGGGATCATAAGCAGAGATGGCTTCATTAGGAAATGTAAGTAATCTAAATCAAGCTTTAGATGATCCAATATTTTTCTGAATATTTAGTTTTCTCTACCGATTGATAACAGTATGAATACTGCCTCAAAATCATAAGCCGTGGACTGAATGGCCAAAGATGTAATCGGGAAACAAGAATAAATGTAGCTTTTACTATTTACCTGAAGTCTTTATCAGAATCTATGCCATTTTGCACCACCAAGCCGTTTGTTTTATCAATTCCATCGTCTTCTACCTCTTTCAGGTCCCCCATCTTATCCCCATCAAATGATTTTCCTTTCTTGTCTCCTTTATCGTTGTGAGCCTCGGCATCTCCAGAACCCTAAAAAAAAGCAGAGAAAGGGGTGTGGGGAAAACACTAAAAGCATGTTTGACCGGCTACTCTACCACGTCAGCACATTGCATTGCACTGCTATGATTTTAAGCACTGAAGGGTAAACTGATCAGATAGATTGTTACACAAAAAGCTGGAGAAACTCAGCGGGTGCAGCAGCATCTAAGGAGTGAAGGAGATAGGCGACGTTTCGGGTCGAGAAGGGTCTCGACCCGAAACGTCGCCTATCTCCTTCACTCCTTAGATGCTGCTGCACCCGCTGAGTTTCTCCAGCTTTTTGTGTAACCCTCGATTCTCCAGCATCTGCAGTTCCTTCTTTAACACTGATCAGATAGATTACTGCTGTTGCTCTGAAACCCAGAAAGTAAAATTGCACAAGTACCAGAACATTACAAAGAATTGCAATCAACTTTTAACATCAGCAGCAGAAGCAGGCAGATGCATTGGTGCAACCAAAAATTGAACAATAGTAGAGTTGCCCAGTCACAGCTTTGACCGAAGAAGGGTCTCGACCAGAAGCGTCACCCATTCCTTCTCTCCAGAGATGCTGCCTGTCCCGCTGAGTTGCTCCAGCATTTTGTCTACCTTCGATTTAAACCAACATCTGCAGTTCTTTCCCACACAGCTTTGATCAATTGTTTTAATAGCCTTAGCTACTGTGTGAAGAGGCCTACACATTAGATTAAAACGTGTAATGAAAGATCAACAGATCAGCCTAAATAGATCAAAAGTTGATCTAGGCCAGACCTTCCTGTAGATATCTCACCAACCTGGGCAATCAAGTTCAGCCAGGGTAGTGGATGAGGCTTTGTATTTATTCCACCCTCGGCTCAGGGGGGTGCGCGGAGGTAAATTTATTATCTATAATAATGATAGGATGGCTTTCATTCCTATCGCACTTACTAGAAATCTAATTTGTAAAAATACTGTGGTAAACAGCTTGCTAATGAATTATGGCTCTTTAAGCTAGTACCACGGATACCATTTTATATTGTTCAAGATGGAACTGCAGATGCTGGAAAATCGAAGGTAGTCAAAAATGCTGGAGAAACTCAGCGGGTGCGGCAGCATCTATGGAGCGAAGGAAATGGGCAACGTTTCGGGCCGAAACCGAAGGGTTTCATAGATGCTGCCGCACCCGCTGAGTTTCTCCAGCATTTTTGTCTACCTACCATTGCCCAATATGTTGAGGCAGGGATGATGCCATTGAGACAAACCAGAGACACAGAATTGATAACAAATCCATTTTGTTCAAATTTCAACACATTTAATCATCTTGTGTAGTCAGTATAGTTGCAAAATCAAATGTATCCAATACTTACGAACGGCCCTTTTCGGAGGCAGGATTCCAGTTTTTCCCCAGGAGAAGAGCTGAGCACATACTCCACCATGCTGACACCCAGACCGCCACTTTCAGAGCGTGGAGATAGGACAGAGTTGACTTCATTGCTGCCGTGGAAACCTTGACCAGGACGTCTTTGCACCATGATTGGCTGTGACACAGAGTGATCTGAGCAAGGGATTAAAAATGTTCCCATTACTAACGAGTGCTATACCAAGATAATTCCTCACTTATTTAGAGTCATAAAATCCTAAAGCATGGAAACAGGCCCTTTACCCCAACTTGCATACACCAGCCAACATGTCCCATCTACATTAGTACCACCTGCCTGCATTTGACCAATATCCTTCCAAACCAGTCATATCCATGTACCTGTCTAAATGTTTCAATAATATTGCCTCAACTACCTCCTCCAGCAGCTTATTCCATACACCCACGACCCTTTGTATGAAAAGGTTACCCCTCGGATTCCTATTAAATTTCCCCTTTCACCCTAAACCTCGGATTCCCCTATTCTGAACAAGAGATTCAGTTTTTTAACTATGCCTCTTATTATCTTATATCTCTATAAGATCACCCTTCATCCCCCTGCTCTCCAAGGAATAGAGTCCAAGCCTGCTCCAGTTCGCTCTCTTGCTCGTATTAATGTTTACTAGCACAGATGACTTCTAATAAATCACACTTGTCAAAATGTAAGTGCTTATCTTTAAATAGTAAGTTACAATACTAAATTACGGTAGCCTCAGACAACAACTATCTTCAAATGGAACGGCCAAAGTGGAACCAAAAGAGACATTATAAATAGTTCTGAAATTTTTCCCCATACAAAACCAGAGACCAAATCTAGTCCTAACTTACAGAGCATAGAACAGTGCAGCACAAGTAAATGCCCTTCCACCCAATGTCCATGCCGAACATGATGCCAGGACCATAACTAATCCACCTGCACACAACTCATCTCTACATTTCCTGCATATCCATAGGCCTATCCAAATATCTTTTAAATGTCCCTAATATCCGTTTCAACTTCTGCCCCCAGACAGTGTGTTCCGAGCACTCACCACTTTGTAAATAATCTGCCCTGCATGTTTCTTTTAAACTTTACTCCACACACCTTAAAGCCAAGTCTTTATATTGTATACCTGCATGCAACAGAAGTCAATGGTCAGTCAAGTCTTGTACACCCCTAAAAATCTCAAGATGGGGCAGGGCAGCCTACACCCAAGTCTCCCTGTAAAGTTGGAAAACTGTCCCTCAAGACAAATAGTTGAGGTATCTGGATCCATGTCTTTGCAGGTACAGATGAAATAATTCTCAACCCGTAACGTCACTCATTCCTTCTCTCCAGAGATGCTGCCTGTCCCGCCCAGCTTTGTGTCCATCTTCGGTTTAAACCAGCATCTGCAGTTCCTTCTTGCATATAATTACAACATATTGAAATCTATGAAGGATAAATTGTTTTGTTCTATACCCTCAACAGCAGTAAATAGTACATTGGTCATAATGCGCAATCAGAAATTATTCTATTAAACTCATTTCATTGAAACAGTGTTAATGAAGTCATGCTCACATTCTTGGGGGTTACCAAATTCTGATGCAATATGACAAACTGATCTCTGTGAGGAGTTGTTTAAATATCAGAAGATATGGGGCAGAGTCAGCCGGGCTGGAGATTCGACTCGTCGCACGGCCACGGAAGTCCCCATGAGGTAGAGATCAGCTGCCTCACTCGGTCTAGGCGTCACATTTTCCGGGGGGGTGGGAGTGCAAATTACAAGTGTGTTCTTGTAAATTTAATCTTAGCTTCAAGGAGGTGCAGGACCACCAGTTGCTGGAAAATCTGTGGTGGACCTGTACCTACTTACTAGCATTTTGCATATATGCTGGGATATCCAGGTCCCTCTGCAACTTCCCCCCAGTTAGATAATACCTTATTTTACTTGCCAAAAGTGGACAGTGTGACCTTTTCCCACGCTGATCTGTTTGCCAAATCACTGCCCACTCAGCCAACTCATCCGTGTACCCATGTAACCTCAACCGCTCACAACTTTCCCTCCTTTGTGTTTTCCATAAATTTTAACATCTACCCTTTTGCTGCATTCGACCAAATGACTGATTAAATTGCGAAAAGTTTCAGGCCACAACACTGCTACCATCTGCTGCTGCTACGAGGAGCAAATGAGAAAAATACACCCATTTCTGCCAATGATCAGCATTAACTTCAACTCCTTATAATTTCCACAATATCGGTTCATATGGCACAAGTGTAATAAAACTTAAAGTCGGTCAAGAAGCTGACAGCCAAGGAAGATACGCCATCATCTGTTGCAAATCTGCATTCTCAATATGGGATAGAGAGCACCTTTGCTCCAATTAGTAAGTAACAACATCCAATTGACACGGCAGAAGTCTGACGAATGGTCTTGACCCAAAATGTCTCCCATTCCTTCTCTCCAGAAATACAGCCTGTCCGACTGAGTTACTCCAGTAATTTGTGTTTATCTACAATTGGACAGACCAGATAGTGTGGAGTTTCCAATTGCTTTTGGCAGATTAAATCGCTCTATATTCAATGTCAATGCACCATCAAAGTTAAAAAAAAGACAATCGGCTAAAAAGTATTAATTTGCCCTCTGGTTTGAGAATGTTGGTAATTGGTAATTTTAAAAATGTTTCATTTTCCAATGTTTACCCTTGACTAAATGCACTCTTACCTGAAGGTCCCCATGCACTGTCTCGCCATTGATCTCCAAGAAATATCCCTTTCGGCCCATCCTTGTTTGTATCGTCAGACTCCCAGAATTTCTTTCCAGGCAGGAGCTAAAAAAAGAGGAACAGTATGTTAAATAACAAAGCATTTCTGATACAGCCAGGACCAAGTGCCGATCAAAACACTGATCACATAACACAAAAAGATTGCACACCCGAATCGTATACATTAATTGAAGGCCATGGCAGCCATTTATTGTTAAACGATACTTTTCCTTCGTTCAGCCACAACACCTCAATCTTCCAGATTTGCCTACTGACACAGATCTCCAATTTAGTCCTGTGATGACACATATTGTCGCACACTGCAAGCTAGGACGGCTATTCCAATATCAAGAACGCTCAATACAGTGCAAAAGTTACATCCCCATCTGATAAAACCACAACAGTGAGCTGGTGTCACAGCTGGGACCAAGTTCAATTGAACTCGAGCTGGTGACAAGTTCCAATTTTATAAACTGGCCGGTGTACACACGTCCACATTGAAATGAATAGCTCTAATTACCCCAAGACCAGCGTCAATGATCTTGAAGGAGCAGCAAACACATTACTAATTACAAGCCAGACCAGTAACCAGCAAACACAGTCAAAGGGATTCCAGATTCAATTGGCGTTGCTTGATGCAAACCATGAAAAACATTATAATTTCGATTTCATTCCACATTTGCAATTCCGCTTGGTATCAAATGTGTCCAAAGAGGACATGATCTATCATTTTTCAGCCTCACATGTAGGAAATGGGAATTTGAGGAGATGCCAATACAACCATTCAACAGCTATCAAACAGGAACAAGAGAGAAAGTTACAAAAACAACAAATTTAGCCTTCCTTGTTCATACAAGGCAGAGCAGAGCCCTCAGAACAAGGATTTATGACATAAAGACTGAGAGAAACAAACATCTTATAGAGTCTTTAAAGGAATCTGGACCTTGATCTGCAATGTTCCCCGAGTGCCTGTCAAATGCAACAGCAGGAAACTTGGCTGGGTAGTGGAAATAAGGCACAAACAAACTGACTGAACATAGCACAAGGAGAAACCATAATGAATGAAAATTGGAAATCCCCAATGTTTTTGCCAATTTTGTGCAATTTTCCACGAAGTAAAAGTACAAGGCATGTTTAAGGAGCAGCACTTCCTAATGTAACCCCAAAACACGCAAGTCTAGAATAAACACAACTTAATGAAATCTTTCCAAAAACCTTCAAAAGCAGTGGTATTTTAATGGTTTTAGGTCAATACTGCAAATAGGCTTTCAATACTGCTGGAGGAACTCTGAACAACATGTATGGGTTAAAAGGAATAGGTAACGTAGAAACCATGCACCAGGACAGATTAAACTACAATGTTTAGGTCTCCAAAACTGAGAAGACATTCTTGCCATAGAGGGTGTACGGAGAAGGTTCACCAGACAGATTCCTGGGATGTCAGGGCTTTCATATGAGGAAAGACTGGATAGACTTGGCTTGTACTCACTAGAATTTAGAAGACTGAGGGGGGATCTTATAGAAACTTACAAAATTCTTAAGGGGTTGGATAGGCTAGATGCAGGAAGATTGTTCCCGATGTTGGGGAGGTCCAGAACAAGGGGTCACAGTCTCAGGATAAGGGGGAATCCCTTTAGGACCGAGATGAGGAAAACATTTTTCACACAGCGAGTGGTGAGTCTCTGGAATTCTCTGCCACAGAAGGTAGTGGAGGCCAGTTCATTGGCTATATTTAAGGAGGAGATAGATATGGCCC
The DNA here is from genome assembly GCA_963514005.1 of Raja brachyura. Next base: position 32,518,536 of record OY740809.1, on the reverse strand, counting down.
TTGTGGCTAAAGGGATCAGGGGGTATGGAAAGAAGGCAGGTACAGGATACGGAGTTGGATGATCAGCCATGATGATATTGTATGGCTGGGCAGGCTCGAAGGGCCTACTCCTGCACCTATTTTCTATGTTTCTATGTTTACAGCAAAACAGTCCAAATTTAAAAGGAGCAAGTTTTGTACTAAAGCATCAGATCCTCAACATAGTAGACTAAGAGAAAATACAGGATTACACAAAAAGCTGGAGAAACTCAGCGGGTGCAGCAGCATCTAAGGAGCAAAGGAGATAGGCGACGTTTCGGGTCGAGACCCTTCTTCAGTAGTCAGGCGTCCTGCCCCTGTGCAGAACAAGGTTGCCGACCCCTGCTTTACACAGACTCCTTGTTACAATTTCATTGCATCCTGGCGTATATAATAATAAACTAAGCTAATCTAACTGGATGTCATAATATTCAAGTATGCCAGGCTCAGTTTATCACAAGTTATAATAGCACCACAGACCAGCAAATAAAAATATCCCACCGACTGGCCTGTAGAGGAAAATATAAAGTAAAATGGAGCATCTGTTCAATACAGTATTCAAATCAAAGCAGTGCTTTTACAATCTTACAATTTTAAGAGACACTTTATTGGAGACAGTTTAACAAGACTCACTGTATCTGAGGTCCACAGTTTAGCAGGGCTTCAATCAAATAAAATTTTCCAGGATCTTTTTTTAAACATCTCCAATCAACTTCATTCAATGTCTATGGATGGGAAACTAACTCCCACACCCTTGAAATATTTAGGGATGCTTTTATATTATTGCATCTCCTGAAGAACCCATGTCCTTGGATACACCAATCCACTACACAGCTGATTAGTTTATTTCAGAAGGAAATAATTATATTGTCAAATCCCCATAGAATGGCGGCACAAAAATTAATGAGAAAAATTGTGATTTTCAATAAGCAATTTTGCAGGGATTGGTTGAATCATTGCAGGCATTCATCAAGGGATGAATGTTGATCAGGACAATAAATGAACCCCTACAACAACTCTACCCTCTTGCATCTTCACCAGAATAACAAGATTAAGTACTAGTTTAACTGTTCATTTGAAAAACAGCACATCAGGGAATGCTGCGTTGTCTAAAGTATAAGCCTATGTTTAAGTCTGGTATGAGACAGGAATCACACTGGGACAGTAAGCATATTAATCTGAATTCTAAGAACTAACCAAACACCACCTGCATTTGAGGTTCTATCAATCTTCTGTATGCCAGTGCAGATTTGGATAAAATTGGTCATAAAAATGATTGATAAATACATTTTCCAGAACTCAACAAAGACAGGATTCCTTTAAAACACTTTCCCATTTGAAAATGTCCCCAGAATTCTAACTATTGCATTATACATCTTTGAAATAATAATTAAGTGAAACGATAAAGGCATTTTGCAAAGACGCAACTGTTTTGATCAAATAATGTAACTAAATTTGCACATAAAGCAATTTAGAGGTGTAAAATTATCTAATAGTCTTCGAAATCAGACAACTAGGTTGCACTTGGGGGGGGGGGGGGGGGGGGGGGGGGGGGGGGGAGAAGACAAATTTTAAAAGTGACATTTTATATCCATTCATCTCCCTTCCTGTCGTGTCAGATATACGAGACATATTTCTCAGAAAATGGAATGTGGTGGCTGTAAAGCATTAAACCTCAGCACATTAGCATCGAAAAACAGAAAATTTATGTTAGCGTTCCAGTCAAAAAAAACCTTTTCATCACAACTAAAGCAAGCAGGACATTCATAACTATGTCAACATTAGAAATGCCCAAAACCACCTCTAGTGCATTGTCATTAGTCAAATCACTTTTGGTTTCACTAAAAATAAACATTTGAAAGTTTTAGCCATTTGGGCTCATCAGCTTACATGCACTTGCAATGCCCAAACAGTGCAGGGAGCAGATGCAAGTTAATATAATGAAGGAGAGCATTTCCTTTATTCAAATATTCTATTAAGCACTTAAACTGATCCCATCTGAAGCTTCATTAAAGAATTAAACTAACTCAAACCAGGACTGCATTAGGGCACAGTTGGATTTCTGAACTAGATTGTGACAAATGACTGGGGCAAGTGCACAGATTGTTAAGAAAAATGTGTTCCCTCATTAGCTAGCTTGCACTATGAGCATTGCTACTCATGGTAAATTGTATCATCAGGTGAATAGCTCCCGGAGGTTTGTCATTATTGAAAATACTGGTTATTAAATTTGCATTCAACTAACCGGGCACAGATAAAGGGAAACCAGATGAATTGCTCAAAATCTATTACCACATCGACAAAACCGCAGCGAATGAATTCAAATATCTGAAAAATGGCAAGGAACCTAAATACCAGAGTCCATGCCATTTTCCATGTTTGGGAAATCCCTACCCCTTCACAATCATCGACATTCTACTGTGAAAGTAATAATTTTAGATTCACTGGCGTTTAGAAGGATGAAGAGTTATCTTATAGAAACATATAAAATTATAAAAGGACTGGACAAGCTAGATGCAGGAAAAATGTTCCCAATGTTGGGCGAGTCCAGAACCAGGGGCCAGAGTCTTGGAATAAAGGGGAGGTCATTTAAGACTGAGGTGAGAAAAAAACTTTTTCACCCAGAGAGTTGTGAATTTGTGGAATTCCCTGCCACAGAGGGCAGTGGAGGCCAAATCACTGGATGGATTTAAAAGAGAGTTAGATAGAGCTCTAGGGGCTAGTGGAGTCAAGGGATATGGGGAGAAGGCAGGCACGGGTTATTGATCAGCCATGATCACAATGAATGGCGGTGCTGGCTCGAAGGGTCGAATGGTTTCCTCCTGCACCTATTTTCTATGTTTCTAGACCACAAGTCACAGGAAAAGAATTAGGCCATTCGGCACGTCTAGTCGGCTTTGCTTCTTCTATACAGGAAGAAGCCTGTGGAACATTACAAGTGCATCCCAAAACAACCTTTCTTGATCTTTGTGTGAAGAATGAATGTATATGGCATGTGACAGGAGGATCCTTTATAGACAAGTTTAAACATTTTTCCCCCATAACTGCAACTCAACAGGTGGGAGGGGTCAAAGTTTTACACAAGATCATTTAAATAAAATATCCGAAGTAGCATTATCAAACATAACCTGACATAATAGTACAGAGTTGAACAGTAAATAGCCAAAGATGTGGAAAGTGAAAATGAAAAACATTCCAGATATTAGAAATCTATAATCGAGTAGCGATGTTACAAAACGTACCTTCAGCGGCGCTGCAGTTCTGCCACTGGCCGTGTGCGCGACTTTGGTGCCATTGAGGGGTGGGGGATTAAAATGCAGTTTTGTACTGCTTGCCAGAGAGGGATTTCCTCGGGCTGCTAGCTGATGAAGAAAAATCGATCGGACTTCCGTTCCCGTTTTTTTTTAAATAGCTGGACAATTTAATAATTGGATTCAAATAAAAAGAGACTTTGAACGCCCTCAACGCGACGGATCGTAATGACAGGACAAAACACGTTTATTTTACATAGAATCTTGCTTCTTGGGATGGCTTTAATTTAATTTTACGTTGTGAAAATGTTATTTGGGCTCCATACTAACCAGCAGTGTCTTTCCTGCCGATATGGGGTTCAAATTCACCACAACCGCAACGTTCCAATCGATCGCGTTCCAGAAACACCCACTCGCAAGATGATTTAAATACTTTTTTTTGGACAACCATGTCATAAGAGCATCTAAACCATCTATATTTTGTGTTAATGTCTATCCAGTCAATATTTGAATATACACGTCACATGTATTGTGCAAACAATAATAATTTTGATTATATTGAGTGGATGTTTCTAGATTAATATATGGGAATTAAACATTAAATTCCTTCCATCTGGCATATAAATTCATGACAGTGAGATTTAAAAATCATGTTATATTGTGAAATTTTGTGTGAACGGAATTAGTTCGTTATTTGGATTCTTATGCTATTTAAAAAAAATATCCTTTTCTTAACACCTCCGCTTGGTCCGCAATAACCAACCCGACCTCCCGGTGGCTCAGCACTTCAACTCCCCCTCCCATTCCGTATCCGACCTCTCGGTCCTGGGCCTCCTCCACGGCCAGAGTGAGCAACACCGCAAGTTGGAGGAACAGCACCTCATATTCTGCTTGGGGAGTCTGCATCCTCTGGCCTTAAACATTGAATTTTCTCAATTCTGTTAACCCTGGCTGCCTCCTCCCCTCCCCACCTCTCCCTCAGGCCCTGGCATTCCTTCTCTATCTCCCCCCCACCCCCACACCCAACCCAAGTCGCACTAGCTTCTAATTTTCACACTACAAACAGCTTACAATGGCCTGTTTCCTTTATCATCAATACTTTTTTGCATATCTTTCATTCATTGTTCTTTATCTCTCCACATCACTGTCTATATCTCTCGTTTCCCTGCAGTCTGAAGAAGGGTCTCGACCCGAAACGTCGCCCATCTCCTTCAGGTCAACCAAGTAAGATGTTTTATATGTGTTTCAGAATGCTTCAATCTATAATAACTGAAATTTTCTCTTGATTTTTAAGAAAGTTATGGGCTTTTGACTGTCGGCGATCACAGCTTTTGTGTTAAGTCAATGGAAAAACAATAGGGAGCAAGATGCTAATTTCCGAGTATGAAAATGGCCATAACGTTTTTAATACTGAAGATATAAAAGTGAGCTAGTGTCAAATTAAACTTATTTTTAATGGGACATCTATCTGATGGGATAAATCGCAGACTTGATTTTTTAAATCTCAAAATTTTGTAACTTTGCTAAATAAAGTCACTGGGAATATCAGCATCAATGGAAAGGGAGAAATGCTTAATGTTTTGGATTGAAGACTTAGTCAGAAATGGGAGATAGTTATTAAAGACCGGCAAACAAGAGGAAAGATCGCTGGATAACTTGGAAAGTCAGGAAACAAGTCAGAAGACAAAAGCAGACACTGGGCTGTGACAGAATTAGAGAAGTGTGGAGATATGAGGATTGTACATATCAAAAGTCGGGCAAACAAGAACAAGAACAGAGCTACTGAGCCAACTGGACCCTAGTCCAATTAGAAAGGTCCCAAGGCTTTAAATGGCACCAGATCCAGTTGAAAAGGCAGTCAGGAGACCATTACAACAAAATGTATCAAAACAATGAAAGGTTATTTTGTGGAGAAGTAAGTAGACGGCTATGTAGAAAATAGTGCGTGAATTTCAGCTTGAAAGCAAATAGAATGGTGCATATAACTGCAAATGCCATGGAACTGTTCCAGGTAGTTGAAAAAATGGCATCAGTGACCATAAAACACTTATGGGAACAATAACAGAAAACAATTTTGTTCTGTCCAACATGCCAATGAACCAAATTACTGCTCATCTAAACCTGGATGTCAGAAGTGGTGCGTACAACAGATGCTAACCCCAAACGTTATCTATCCAAGTTCTCCAGCAATTTGCGTCTGCTTCCTTTTGTAAACCAGCATCTGTTGTTCCTTGTTTCTACAATACAATTGGCTAGTCTGGCACACAGATTAGATCCCTTGTATACACTTCTGTATCACAGCAGGCAGCATACAAATGAAATGAATTAAAGGAATGCTCCAATACAGGTAGTTCTGCAATAAAGCAATTGCTGCGTTACTAAGAAACCTCATGTTATGATAAATCATATTATAATGATAACTGCGTAAATGAGTGGAAGGGGTTAGGAGTTTCAGAATCGCAATAACAATTCTTCCCCCCCCACTGGTCTTTCAAAAGAAGTCCTTTCAATAACAATGTTTATTTTTGTTTCCGCAAGCAAAAAATACTAAAGATAACAAAACAGTCAGTGGCACAGCAGAAAATCAAACCTACATGTCACAAATTACAAGATAGTCCACGTCACTAACAGCAATCCAACTGCAATTTCAGTTGATATAAGGAATTCAGGAGTAATAACAATTGTTCTCAATGATAATTGTGTAGGATAATATTGTTTCGAGACTGAGAACTGACCAATATGCATTCCACAGAGGAGAGCAAAAGTTAATGCGTCAACATTTGTCATTATTTTCCACCTTTACATTGTCCATTTTAAGCAACTCACCTCTCCCATGCTCCGCCCTTCTAATGCCAGTGCTTGAAAGTCATGGTTCAGTTCATCCATGGACCGTACCTGAAGAAGGGGGAAACGAGTCAGAGTCAGTCAGAATATAGACTTAATGCATGAAGCTCTATAAATGTACCAACATAAAAAGAAAAAAAAATGGAACCTTTCGTTAAAAGTAACAATTCTGCATAACAATACAATTGGCCAGTCTGGCACACAGATCAGATTCCTTCAGCATACACTTCAGTATCACTAAAAGTAACAGTAACTGAGAAAAAGGTTGTTTCAGTATTGATCAACAGCCAGGGAAGATTCCACATGACACAAGGCCTCAAACTTACAGTTGGACGGGGGAGATACAACTTTCCTCTCCTTGTAGCTGATCTGCTACTCAAGCTTTGATCAATTTATTTTTTCAATTTTGCACAATCCCTATGAGATTATTTAGCCTCTGCATGTTTCGTCCCCGCATCAGGCTTTGTCACAAAAGCCAGCAACATACAACGTTAATGTAATTCTAATTTTGGAGCTGGCAGCTTAGATAGCATATAAAGCAACAGGTAATCCTTCAGAGCTGTAACAGCTCATTTCTGGTGTCCTTAACAATGGAGGCACACACGAGAGACTGCAAATGCTGGAAACTGGAGTACCAATGAATCTGGAGGAACTTAGCAGGTCAAGCAACATCTGGGATGGGGGAAATAGAATGGTCAACAGTCACAATCAAAACTCTGCACAAATGCCCTAATTACGATCAGCCACAATCACAATGAATGGCGGTGCTGGCTCGAAGGGCCTCCTCCTGCACCTATTTTCTATGTCTACGTCTAAATGTCCATTAAAATCCTCTCTCCCCAAGTGCCACATACAGATCAAACGTTTGTGGTGAATTTCAAAGCAGAAGAAATAATTATTGACTGGTTCAGTTAGTCAGTGGCAAGAGGACATTGAAGCTGGCTTGATAGGAACTTCCATTTGTTCCATCTTTCTTCCATCGCCAGACATTCCCGAACAAAATGCATTTAAGGAAATACCGCTGAAGTATAGGCACGTTACTAAAGCAGGAAATGAATAGGTCTCATACTGGTTAGGGCAAGAATTGTATGCCAGTATATATTGTCGGGAAAACAAAGGCAGTTCCTGAGGTAAACAGAGCGAACACAGTACCCAAGGTAATTCAATAGGGTATACTTATTCACCATTAGCATCGAATCAGCACATGGCAATTCTGATAATTTTGTCTTCATCAGTCTGGGAGTGTTTAGTTGAGTTTAGAGATACAGCCTGGAAACAGGCATTTTGGCCCAACGAGTCCGTGCCAACCAGGATCAACAGTACACTAGTTCTATCCTACACATTAGAGACAATTTACTGAAGACAATTAACTTGCAAGCCTACACGTGTGGGATGCGGGAAGAAACCGGAACACACAGAGAAAACCCACATGATCACAGGGAGAACGTAAAACTTTATACAGACAGCACCCATGATCAGGATTGAACCCAGGTCCCTGGCGCTGTATGGCAGCAACTCTGATATACAGATGGTTGAAGTGGAAAGGGAAGGGAGACACAGGGAACTGTAGATGCTGGCTTAAAAAAAAAAGTGCTGGAGTAACTGAGCGGGCCAGCCTCTTTTGTAAACATGGATAGGTGACAGTTCTGATCTGGACACTTTCTGACTGATTGTGGTTGTAGAGGGGACAGGAGTGGTGAGAAAGCCAGAAGAGAAGTGGGGGCAAGACAAAGCATGGCGAGTGCTAGGCGGATACAGGCGAGGGGGGGGGGGGGGGGGAAGAGGGTTGATTAGCAGATGGTTTGAACAGGCCAGAGATGGAGGCAAAAAAGCGTAAGCTAAGCATAGAAGAGGTGCAAATTGTGAAGCGCGAATACAGGTGGGTGGGGATGGAGGAGAAATTAGTTTGAATCCAGATGGGGTGCGGGGAAGAGGCGGAGTTGGGGGGGGGGGGAGAGAGAAGGGGGATTGGATGTTGGTTAGTTATGTAAAAGTGGTGAATTCAAATGTTCATACCGTTGGGTTTTTTTTAAGGGTTCTAAAGAAAGGGAAGTAGAATCAAGAGTAAGATGAATGAGATCAGCTATGTTACTCAATGGCATACCAAATAAGGAGCTATGTGACCTGCTCCCATTGGATGTTTCTCACGCTATAGGAGACAAACACTGCCAATGCAATGATTCATTTGTCTCAATTAGATCATTTCTCATTCTTTGAAATTCCAGTGGGTAAAGAGTGCTTTATTGTCATACGTCCTGAATCAGAATGAAATTTGTACTTATAAAGTCCACGGGTAATCTTTCCTCAAAAGACAGCCCCGAACCCCAAGGATGAAATCTAACGTGCCAGTGTCTACTCCAAATGAGATCTCTCTCTATCCTTGGGACACATTCGGTGAGTCAGTTCAGTTTATTGTCACGTGTACTGAGGCACAGTGAAAAGTTTCTTGTTGCCTGCTACCCAGTCAGCAGAAAGACAATACTCAGACCCTAACCACCTACCAATTTACAGCCTTCCTTCCCATCTTATTTTTCGTTGCATCTTCCTCACAGATCCCTTTCCAAACAGTTTTATCAACATGGATAAAGTGCACTATCTTCTTTATCAAAGTCAAAGAAAATTCTAAACCATTGCGGAACAAGTGAAAGGCTCAATCTGAAAACAATCCTTTGAACCCTTTGGCCAATATTTTCATTCAAATGTTACCTCCACCCCAAGAGCACTTACGTGTGTGGCACCTTCTCAAATGGCCTTTCTAACCTGCTAGTTACGTTTCCAAAAAGCGCAAATATGGTAAACTTCATGAAAACGTGTTTACTCTGCCAAATCATAATGGTGGATACCAGTATTTTGCCAACCAGAGATCAGATTTTGTCTGTAATATCCTATTCTTTTTCTTCCTAGAACATCGTATTTGCTACTTTCCAGTCCTTTATGGCAGCACCATAGAATATCGGAAGATCACCAATATATGTAACCAAACACCTGGGAAGCAAGCTTCATATTCACCAAATTGCCTGTTTTTTGTCTCCTTAACTTCTATAATACCTTCTTAATTACTTCTCACTGTCAAAATACTCTTGGTTCTCTTCCATTCACTGTGTCCTTTGAAAACAGAATATTTTTTAAATCCCTCTGCAATTTTCCATCCACCATAATTCCTTCTTATATTGTAATCAAGGGACATGCATTTCATTCATGAAGAGTTATAAAGAGCTAACATTGTCCTTGGAATAATATAGAAAATGCTGGATGTTTAATGTTCTAGGTCAATAATTGGCAATGTGCTTCTCTCTCCAAAATAAAGTGCATAATGCAAAAGCAGCTGCTCGATGTCTCAGATAAAACTCATACTAATATCAGCCCCATTACAAAATGGCTAAACCTTAAACATCTGTAGTCGCTGTTTCTTATTCTGGGAAGTGTAGAATGGTAAATCTAACTAAACACAGTCACTTGACTATTTAATTCCATCCTTCTGACCACTCCACTATTGGTCTTCAACACTATGAATTAAGTTCTCCACAACCTAGTGGACAAAACCTCATCTTTCAGAAATATACTTAGGAACTCTTATCATATGGTGTCATACTTACAACTCACCTGCTCACAATCCATATCACTATTCCACAAGAAATAGAAACTATATAACATTTGCAAAATATTCTCTACTTGAAGCACACACTGGTTCAAAACATAACTATATAGAAATGGTGCCGAGCTTTCATCTTAATTCTCAAGGCGAGCCGGACTGTCAGTGTCACCAAGACGGCATTTGACTACTGTTTAAGGTACCATAATAACTAAGTCAACAAGCAAAACGGAAAACACTTCAGTGGTTGGGAGTCGTACCTCGCACAAAGGAAGATGACTGTTGGAGATTAATTATCCTATCCCCAGAACGTAATTGCGCGAGTGCTTTAGGTTAGTAACTGCAGCCCAACCATCTGCAGTGCTTCATCATCAAAGCAGGGCGAGGATGTCCACTGATAATCAGACAATCAATTCCATTGCCTATGCTTGCAACTACTCCAACTGCAGCTGAAATCCATGTCATCTATCATCAAGGACAGCAGTTGCATGACAACTCCACAACTTGAGAGGTTCCTCTAAGTCACACATCGTTCTGAATGCATCTCCGTTCCTTCATTGCTTCTGGGTCTGGATCTACAACCTGGAACACGAACCGACATCACTGCATGCATCTTTTGCATAAACCCAATAAAAGAGACTACTTAATAATTCACCCCAATCATTGATATTCTTTAAAAAGGTTTTAAATAATAAATTGTACATTGTAGTTTAGTTCATTACTGTCATGTGTACGGAGGTACAGTGAAAAGCTTTTTAGCTGCACACTATCTAGTCAACGAGAAGACTATACAAGCTTACAATCAAACTGTCCACTATAGAGATACAAAATATGGGGTACATTATTTAGTGTAAGATAAAAGTCTGACTGATTAAAGATAATTCAAAGGTCTCAAATGATGTGGACAGTTGGTCGGGACTCCGCTTCAGCTCTAGGTTCAGTTGCCAGATATTACTTGTGTGACAAATGCAACAGATCCAAAAAATGAGAATTTTGTAATGTTATTGGAAAGCCATTACTTTAGCCTTTACCACCAACTGCATTACAGTCACACTTACATCACTGCGATCACACTCAACAATTATAGAGATCTATGCATATATATCTGCCAAGAAATTAACAGCAGTGAATCACAGTACTTTGCCATTGCTAATGGCATTAATTTTGTTCTGTGAATTATCATTAAACAGAAAATAGAGTATATCAGGCGTATGTGGGAGAGTTAGAAACAGAATGTTTCAGGAGAATAATTTTAAATTCTCATTAAAGGGTCATCAACTTGAAACGGGTTTCTCTCCCCACAGATGCTACTTGATTCGCTGAGTGGTTCTAGCATTTATAGAAACATGGAAAATAGGTGCAGGAGGCCATTTGGCCCTTCAAGCCAGCACCACCATTCAATACGACCATGGTTGATCATCCAAAATCAGTACCCCATTCTGGCTTTTTCCCCCATATCGCTTGATTCCCTTAGCCCGAAGAGCTAAATCTAACTCTCTTGAAAACAGGCTCCACTGCCTTTTGTGGCAGAGAATTCCACAGATTCACAACTCTCTGGGTGAAAAAGTTTTTCCTCATCTCAGTCCTAAATGGCCTCCTCCTTATTCCTAAATTGTGACCCCTGGTTGTGGACTCCACCAACATCGGAAACATTTTTCCTGCATCTACCCTGTCCAATCCCTTAAGAATTTTATATGTTTCTATAAGATCCCCTCGCATCCTTCTAAATTCCAGTGAATACAAGCACAGTCGACCCATTCTTTCATCATGCGTCAGTCCCGCCATCCCAGGAATTAATCTGGTGAACCTACGCTGCACTCCCTCAATAGCAATAATGTCCCTCTTCAAATTTTTTGTCTTTTGATCTCAGATTTTAAGCATTCACTATTCTTTACGCTTCAGGATTGCCTTGTCAATATTTCACTGATCGACAGTCCATTGTCAGCCATCAGTTGCCACATTGCACTAGTCAAGATATCATACTTGTGAAACTAGTATGTCAAACACAAACTGCTGAGCCCATAAGTGGTTCCTTTACCAACTGCTGAGAGACAAATGCTAGTTTGGATTCTACATAAGCCCACATAATTGCGGCAAGAAAATCAACTTGGAACACGATGAAAGTAACATTTATCTGAAGAATAATTGATCAACATTAGTTGTACATTGATCATGTTTAGCATTAATCTTTTTAATTGGATGTCAACAAAAGTGTTACCAGAACAACTGTTAGATGAGTTTCAGGACAGTACACTAATTTTTCCCCATTTGGCAATTCGGAAAGATGCTTAATGGACAATCACTTGGATTTTCTCCTGATCCCTCCCTTACTAAACAGAATACTTACCAAGTACCAATGCTACTCTACAATTCTCCAAGCAATAAAAGCACAATAACACTTTTTTTTTTAAAAACAGTCCGTTTTCATCCACGTTGCAGAGGCCACGATAATGTATTGTTGTATGGAAAAGGCAGCAAGTATCACAAAACGCGACTTAGACATTTGAAGCATTCAACCGACAAGAATTTTGAACCAAATTTTCCAGAGCTATTGGAAGCATATAATTAGGGACAAGTCTGACACAGAATACAGGTTAACCCAGTACAAACAGCACTCTGCAAAAGGACCTTTCATTGCTCTGTTAGTCAAGTTTAAATAATTACAGGACGCAAATTCTTGTTTATGCAACTTTACACTTGGAATTTAGTATTTCCAGTTACTCAGTTTTGGACTGTATGTTACCCAATTGCCTTCTTACCTAGTTCGCTTTTAACTTTAGCACTGTTGAATTTACTCAGCGTCAATATTGTGCAATGCTTGCATATTAAGCAAGCTCACTTAAACAAGTGCCCAAGGTGGATATATGCAGATATTTTGTTTTAACCTGGCCCTATCCTTGTTTTCAGGTGCGATTATGAAACTCAAGAACATCCTCGTGGATTTCCTAACGTACACTGTTCTTATTCTGGAGTGAAAAGTCCAGTTGTTTGTGACATCACAATGCTCACTGAACTGTCACTGCAGCTTCCTCGTGACATCAGAGCAATCACCTTACAGCACCTCAAGGAGCCAGAATTGGTTGGATGGTGGCCGATTATACCACTAGTAACATGTTGACAAATTATAAAGGCTCCCAATATATTCCAGAACAATGACACTCTAGTTTGACATACGAATTTCTGCTGGGTTCAAGCTCTACTCTGCCCAAATTTGGAAACAAGCCCGAAGCAGCACAAACAGGATAGTTGGGTATTTAAAGAGCAAGATGTACTGGTAAACACAAGGAACAGTAGATGCTGGTTTTAAAGTGCTGGAGTAACTCGGCAGGCCAGGCAGCATCTCTGGAGAATATGCACGGGCAACATTTCAGCTCAGGACATTTCTTCAGAGTCTGAGAATCTGCCTGGCCTGCTGTGTCTTTAAAATGTACAAGTACTTTGTTCATTACCATCTTAGGAGTTAATGAATCTTAAAGCCCAAATGTTCCTCGATCTCCATGCATTTCAAAATATGCACACGTTTAGTACTCTCAACTAGTGCCATGTTTTATGAGACTGTTGCAGAGAAACCAGCAATGAACATAGACAAAGGCCAACAAGTTGAAAACTAATTGTCAAGACACATGGCAACTACCGCCTCAGAAACCACAAACCACTCATCCATGTCAATGCAACCAATCAAAACAAAGACGACATCTCGGCTATTTCTCACATAACGGTGCATTTTTAATACACAAAGCTCAAACTGAAAGAAACCTCAAAAACACAATCAATACACTCTTCAAGTCCTGCCCCGGAACGGCTCAGAGAAAGGAAACTGCGAATCGGAGAGTGATATTAGTCTAACAAAATCACTCAAAACAACATGCTGGATAGTTTTCCAAAATTATCATTGAGCACATACATATTCTCCCACTAAAACCTTGGTGGGTTTTCATTCCCAAGAATTTGAACACAGAACAAGCTCGTAGGCACATTGCAGGATGAGCAAAACAAAAACTTTTGTCCATTTTATGATGCCAAGTAGGTTCTTTTTACACCATTTGATAAACCAGGACCCAAGATGAGCCAAGCTGCATCCTAGTTATTATTGATAGATGGACACAAATATCTGAGCAATAATGAACAGCGAATATATCACCAAGGCCGTTGGCCAGATAGCAGCCAACCTTAGTAGAGATAGAGCAGAAACCCATATTCCAAAGTTGCCCATGTGCTTGCCAACTCAACCTCTCCCACAGCTCAGGCCTGCACACACAGTCCCACAATCCAGCCCCCGTTCCAGCTGCATATTCACCCCATAGTTCAAACCCCAACTATGACTGTGTACAGACTACTGGTATTTTACAATTTTCTAGCAGAAGACATAGAAACATAGAAAATAGGTGCAGGGGGAGGCCATTCATTATGATCATGGCTGATCGTCCCCGATCAATAACCCGTGTCTGCCTTCTCCCCATATCCCTCAACTCCACTAGCCCCTAGAGGTCTATCTAACTCTCTCTCAAATCCATCCAGTGACTTGGCCTCCAATGCACTCTGTGGCAGGGAATTCCATAAATTCACAACTCTCTGGGTGAAAAAGTTTCTTCTCACCTCAGTCTTAAATGACGTCCCCTTTATTCTAAGACTGTGGCCCCTGGTTCTGGACTCGCCCAACATTGGGAACATTTTTCCTGCAAATGGAATACATCTCATAGCAAACAAGATTCAACCAGACATCACAGGAGTCAGCTCTGGAGGCAGTTGCAGTCTTACCCAACAGTTCCCACTAAAACCTTGTCCTCCATGAGAGCTTGGGTACACAGATAACAAGACTCAATAAGGACAGAGTTAAAAAAACTACTGCCTTGTCACATAATAGGGTAGATTTACTGAAAACTACAACTGCCGAAGCTATCGTCTAAAAGCCCTGTAATATTGTTTTGCATAACATTGCAAAAGTAACTAGTAATAAAGGATTTACATAAATACAACAAAAAGCTTACTACAGCAAGACAACAGAAATGTATTTGCACAAGAAAGTTCATTCACATTTAGCGTAAACAAAAGGATGTATAGACATTTTATATTCATGTACAACTAGCAGAAACCCTTTTTAAACGTGTGTTATTTTTACTGATGGTATTCCCACCTCAAAAACACTGAACAGAGACACCATCTGGCATCACCCTTGGGCCAGGAGCAGAAGTTCCACAAAATGGCATCTGAAGAAATATGAGAGTTAATGAAGGCTTTTAGATGTAGAGCTAGGAGTCTGGTTTTCATGAGAATTTGTGGTTTTCATTAAACCACAGATTCCTATGCGCATGGTTAAAGTTCAAATAAATGAATGCAGGCTGGTGAGTAAAATGTGCTGAATTTTCAAATATTTTTTTTATTTTTTATTTAAATCATTGGATTAATTCGCAAACCAAGCTTTAAACTTTACTTCAATACCAAATTATTGTAATTTTAAGCTTATTTGCTGGATTTTCAGCAACTTTTAATAAATCAGCTTTATCATGGTTTGGCAAGCATCAAATCATCACCAGAATCACCACTAATCACAGCAAATGTACTTCCAATTGTTCTTTTTAAAAACTCAAACATCTTTTGAGTTTTAATGAGGAAAAAAGTAGTTCAATTGTTTCAAAAAAACACATTCCAAAACCTGTACCCCCCCCCCCCCCACCCCAAAATACCATGAGAAGCTCTTTCACCATTCAAATTCTCCAAGACCTAATGGCATAGTAGCAACTATATTTGGAAAAAAAAACTTGTTCCAACACATTCTGATTTACATTATAGAATTGTTGGAAACGCTCAAAGGTTCATTGCCAATCTTTGTGACATTTTACTTTTGTTTATACTAGCTGCAACATTGCAGTCAGCATTTAGGCAACAGAAGTTTAAAACCTCTGAAGTGAAATCAAGAAAATGGAGCTGACTGATCAGAAAATTAAAGAGAAGCAATATTGTGCAACACCTATCCAACAGTTGACACCTTAAAAGGCTGGAGATGCTGGAAATACTCAGGTCAAGCAGGGAGAAAGACAGAATTGATGTCTCTCAGGCCAGCAATTTAAGGATGAAACATTAACTCTCGTTTGTCACTTCATGGAAACTGTCTGACTAATGAGTACAGCTAGCATTTTATTTTATCTGATTTCCAGCATGTGCAGTTTTTACCCTTCTACTTTTCCAGTCACAAACGATGTTCATAGACACAAAAAACTTGAGTAACTCAGCAGGACTGGCAGCATCTCTGGAGCGAAGGAATGGGTGTCGTTTCAGGTCTCGACCTGAATCCTCACCCATTCCTTCTATCCAGACATGCTACCTCTCCGGCTGAGGTCATCCAGTTTTTTGTGTCTATCTTTGGTTTAACCCAGCATCAGCAGTTCCTTCCTACACAAACAATGTTCAACTACCTTTGCAAACAAAAATAGTTTTACTTCAAGTTTGCACCCAATTTTACACCAGGCTGTTACTGGTTCAAGGTTCCAAAGCTCAAATCTCAAAAAGGCAAATCATTTCATCATGGTATTGCTATTGTGAAACCAAAGTTGTGCTTTACTGCCCCCCCCCCCAATAGACAATTAGTTCCAATGCACAATTCAGCATCTCATAATTCCCACCATATTCTGCACCAACCTAAACCATATTTGGGGACAAATAAGAAAATCAAAGAAGCTTTACAAGTCAATGTAAATTTTAATTTTCAGATATTACCCGATTCTGTACTTCATTTTTTTTGATGTGTCAGATTGCGTACAGTTGGAATCACCTTAAAACTTGGCAAACGAAGAATTGCAAATGCTGGTTAATACACAAAAGGACACAAAGTGCTGGAGCAACTAAGCAATCAGTCTGAAGTGTCCCAACCAGAAACGTCACCTATCCATGTTCTCCAGTGATGATCCCTGATCTGCTGAGTTACTCCAGCACTTTGTGTCCTCTCGTAGTATTTTGGTTGACAACTTTACATCGATGCAAGATTTTGTTGAACCAGAAATACATCGGAATCGGTCAGTTCACCTTAAAAATAGGCGCGGGTGGTACTGGTCCGCATTAGCGAGCCCTTCTTAACCAGCTGCGCACCGTCCGTTTGGCATGGCTGCCGTTGCAGCTCGCGTTGTGGCCCGTCAGGCCACTGTCACCGACAGGATGCTCTTGGTTACCCTGGGGTTCCCACACCTCTCACCAGCTGCCGCTTCTTCCTGTCGGCCTTTGTTGTGTGTGCTCCCCCCTCCACCACTGCCTCCTCTTCCACCCCAGGACATCTTGTCAGCTACAATGCAAACTGCAACAACAGCCACTGGGCCCACTGGTGCGCGTTGCTGATAATGTCCGTTACTTGGCTGGGAGTTGCTCGCCACAACTTCCCTCACTCTCACTCGTCTTCCCAGTGTCGTAGAGAACAGTGGCCGAAACTGGAAGAGTAACAAGCCCACGCATGTCTTTTATATCTATGAAATGGACAGGAAGCCCTCACCAACCTCCCATTGCAATAATACATCATTTAGGAAATGGGTCCACCTATTGTGAATTGTTTGCACAAGTCCAAGTCTACGCAAATTGCCAACTACGCAACTATGGAGATGCTGTAGTTTATTCATCCACCCTACAAAGCACCTCTACGTCCCTCATTTACACTCTCCTAGTCCGCATTCAGTAAAAGAGCAAGTGAGGGATCAATCAGCTACAGCGCACTCTCTGCCTTCAGCATCAACAGGTCCGAGTTCAACGTGACCAGGAACTGCCTTCAGTTAGGCTCCTTTTAAAGCAGGCAGTGTTCTGTGTTACAATGGAATGGACAAAGTGTAAATTATGTATTTTGAAAAACTACATGAAGTTCAGGACACCGGTATCCATGTTAAGTGCATTTTCCAACATTTTCAGCTATTTCACAGCGCCGAGCGAGGAACGAGCCAGCATTTGGGGATGAGTTGTGCAGATAGGAAACAAGAATATGTATAGGACACAAGAATCATCATCTGTCCACCACAAGATGATGAGCAGAGAGCAGAAAGTTGAGAGGCAGGGAATGTTGTGACAGAACGGAAAGCCGAGTGTGAAACAGCACCTGGCATGCCACAGGTTTCACTGAACAGAACAGGTATTTTATCCTGACTAAGCTAATGATGCTCACAATTTCAAGTGGCAATTTCATTTCATCGTTTATTCCTTTCTGGTTGCATACTCACAAGTTACATAAGAAAAAACTTCCTTGGGTTTGTTCAATTTTAAATGTATAAATCTTTGCTTGTAATCTCCAGAATGGAAGTCATTAAAGGTCATTATCTCATTTATATTCCTTTCCTTTTTACTCTTCTGAACATTGGCATCACTCTGTAATAGTCACTATGGTCCAACAGCATGCTCTCTCAGCATACAAAATGCCAGAAATGAAGAGCAAACAACACTGAAGTTGAAAGAAAAGAGAATTGATTATACCATTATGGTCCATTTTCCTCCCTTCCACAGCTTGGTTCACAATGCTTGAAGAGTAATTCGAACAATTAGGTCACCAGCAAAGGGAAAATTATCTGGAATATTCTCAAGACTCGGTTACCGAGCAGGAAATAATTACATCACAAGATCTCTTTTCACTGATGTACGAATGAACTTGAATAAAGGAGCAACAGTTTGTAAAGTCATAATGAAATGATGCAGTGTGCAACTTTATGGAATCTATAATGTGGAACCTTGTGATATTTTTCTATATTTTGTACACTGCAAACTTCATTTCTTTTAATTTCCCTCCACATATCCCACACACTTCATTCTTGTCCAATACCGCGTCTATGCAGATTTATTATGGGCATACATAAATCAAGATGCCTCCAAAGAATTACTCCCAACACATCTATGAAACAAGCTTCACCCCATAACTGGCAATTAGTGCTCAGTTATCTTTGCAAAAACAAAGCAATTGTGAAACAAAATCTGCAATAAAGAGTTGCTACTGGACAAAGGCTTGGTGTTGTGACCGATACACTTTATTAAAGTTCAAATGTTACTGGGAGCACAGGGCATGTGATACTTTATATAACAGACTGACGTCCATTTTCTTTAGAGCAGTTAGTTGGGCATCAGTCGGGCAGTGTTTACGACAAAGTCTTAACTTTTCTCAACACAGACGAGAAAAGTTAAAACACCCGTAAGGCAGACAGCCTTGAGCAATATTTCTGTTTCTGCTGTTTAAGTCCTTCAAAAGATAGTTTAAGAGCAAAATTCGAGTTTCACAGAGCATAGTCAAATCATAGCAGTCTGGGGAAAATTACTACAATTAGTCTAAGCAACAGGATCCTGAGAGATAGCTAAAAACCAAACCAGTGATTCCAATCTCAAAGTTTTAAGAGATGCTTTAAAAAAAAACTTGGGATTTATGGTCCATCTTTGAATGGCGCATTCTCAGTGGAGCTTGCTGGACCATTTCAGATGACAATTTAGAGTCAACTGCATCCATGCGCCTGGAATCACATAAATCAGACTGGGAAAAATTGGCAATTTCCTTCTGTGAAAACTACAGCTCAACCAGAGGGACAATGGCTTAGAGCAGAGACGAAATGCCACCAAGAACTGTCTACCGTTACTCGGCATTCTCTCAAATGGGGAATGACATTAAATGACTTATGAATTATTATGAATTACTATTAAAAGTGGATGCAAAAAATGCATGTGCCATAAACAGTAGCTTTCATTGTTACCAATGGGCAGCATTTTTAAATATCACCACTCCTGAGATCACTGCTTAATATATTCATGATTCACCTGAAAATATAGGTGGTTTGGTTAGCAAGCTTGCACATGGCACAAAACTGTGGAGTTGGGAGGTAGTGGGGAAGTTGTCAGCAAGACATAGATCAGTTTGAAATTTAGGCAGACATGGTATTTAATCTGAACAAGTGCAAGATGGTGCACTTTGGGAGATCAAATGTAAAGATATACCATGGCAGGACCCGTGGGAGATTGAGGTTCAGAGGGATCTTGAGCTGCAAGTTCATAGCTCCCTGAAAGCGAGCACGTGGTAAAATAGGCAAATGGCACATACACTTTAGATAGCAGCTATTGATGTTGCAGCTGTATAAACCTTAGGTAAAGGGTCTCGACCCGAAACGTTACCTAATTCTTTCACTCCATAGATGCTGTCTCACCCGCTGAGTTTCTCCAGTATTTTTGCCTATAAACCTTAGGTAAACCTCATTTGAAGTGGCGTGTACAGTTCTGGCTGCCACAATGCAAAGAGGATGTGGAGCCTTTGGAGAGAGTGCAGAAGAGGTTCACCAGGACGTTGCCTAATCTAAGGTTAGCTACGAGAGGTCATACAAACTGGAATTGTTTTCACTGGAGCATCAGAGGCTGAGGGGCAACCCGATAGAAGAATGTAAAGTAATGAGGGGCACAGATAAGGCAGTGTCTTTAGCACTCGGGTGGAAATGCCAAGTATTGTGTCCACATGTGCAATGAATTTCACTGTGCAGTTGTATATGTAACAAATACAAAAGAACTATTGAACTATATTAGAGGGCATAGCTTTAAGGTAAGAGGGGGAAAGTTTAAAGGAGGAAATGTGCAAGGCAAGTTCAGAGTGAGTGGTAGGTGCTATAACACGCTGCCAGGGTGGTAGAGGAAGCAGATGTCAATAGCAGCGTTTAAGAGTTGAGGCAAACACAGGAAGAGGGCAGAGAATAGAGGGATATTTCCATGCAGGCACAGAAAATTAATCTTGATTGGCATCATGACTGGCACACAGTGGGCCAAATGGCGCGTTTGTATGCCGTTCTGAACTACACTGTGCTGTTTCATGTTCTATGTTAAGTTACGAACAAACTGCAACACCATTTGGCCAGTGAGCATAAAACAATGAAAAAGTAGAGAATAATGAATTACTTTGACTGCTGTGACCAACATCGAACAACTCCGAACAGTAGATTTGAATCAAGTAGACCAGCTCATGAAAATCAGTCCTGTAATTTGCTGGACAAAAATTACAAACTACATCTATGGCAAGATATCAGTGGCAATATTAAATTCTCACTCGGCATCCAGCCAAAACCTCCTCTTACATGAGCAAAGAAAAAGCATGTGCTTTGCTAAATTTTCATATCAGGTCTTATATCAGTATGTTCTACAACCATGGCAATTACTTGATTCAAAAGCAACTTTCATAAAATGGATTGCTCTGATAATATTTCTGAACAGGCGTGCTCTAAATGTTAAATTAGCCGATTCCAATTAAGAGGGGAAGAACATTCTACCTATAAATCTCTGCGGGATTGAATAAAGTAATGCAAAATGTTATCATCATTCAAAAACAGCAAATTTAGCCAGCTGTGGAATTTTATTTGGCAAAAATTATTGATCACACATGGCTTCCTTTCACACAATATCCCAGATATCATTTATCACTATAGGGTATTAGTTTGAAACCAGTGTCTTCACTCTTAGCAGTGCGAGTGGGTAACAAGCACCTAAACCGTTTCCACATAGACACTTGTCCTTGGTGTCGTATTGACTGCATTCTCTCTTTCTAGTCAATCTTACTTTCCACATTGCCCTAAAACAACGTTTTATCGGGGCAGGGAGGAGTAATAAGGGGGTTGGGGAGAGTCAACATATTCATATCCCCAGGCCTCTGGTGGAGGAAAATCTACATTCTGTTTGCAGCCAGGCATTTTCCACCTACCCTTTTCAACCCAATTGTGACCACTGCAAATTCAGCACAGATCAGACTCTTGGTGCGCATTTCCCTTAAGGGAAACAAAACAAATCAGGCTACCGTTTCTGTCAGTAAATAGCAGATTGTTCTTTCAATTTGTTGTAAAAATCTATTGACAATTTTTTTACTCCCAGCTTCTGTGAGAATATATCTAACAGTATTATAGCGCTCAGATTCAATGTCAACACTGAAGAAAAATAGAAAGACCAACCTCAATGTAAATCACATCATTCGATTTATAGGAAATGTACTCAAATGACAAGCATTCTTCAACCAAATGCTCCAGAATTGACCAATAATGTAATCAACTGAATTTCTTGGTTTCAATGGCATTACTGGCATCTTATCCCACAGTAACTCACAGCACCAGCAGTCCAAGGTCACTCGCCTTGTTTTCTTTAAAGACCAGCGGATGCGGTGCAAATAGAAAATAGCCTGGTAATGTAATCAACTTCACCAAGCTTCTTACTCCAGAAAACATGCAGACTTTACCAAAGCAATACCTGGATAAATTCTCCCCGAGAACAAAGAGCAATAGATTGATGAACAAATGAACTAAGAATCTCAAACAAAATTACTTTCTTTTGCAAAAATTAAATAAAGATTTAAAAGCACAATAGTGAATGCTCATGACAAACCCAATCCAAGTTAGTGATTAACTTCGCTCTTGAGGCTAACGGAATCTAGACATATGGGGAGAAAGCAGGAACAGGTTCTGATTATGGCTGATCAGCCATGATCATATTTAATGGCAGGTTACACAAAAAGCTGGAGAAACTCAGCGGGTGCAGCAGCATCTAAGGAGCGAAGGAGATAGGCGACGTTTCGGGTCCAGACCCTTCTTCCGGCGCCATTTAATGGCGGTGCTGGCTCAAAAGGGCTGAATGGCCTACTCCTGTTCCTGTTTTCTGTTTCTAACGTAAAGCATTAGAATTTGTAAGGATTTCTCTGACGACAACATTTGGCTAATTGACAAAGAACAGTGAAGATACACTGACTCCGCAAATTCAATCTGGGCCTTGTGACCTACTCTGACCTCAGCTGCCGTCAACACAAGTGGTCTTCACAAGGCCCCATTTTCTTTTATATGGAGAGGCAGAGAGATTTGCCAAGCCTTTACAACTCTGGTTCCTTACATGCAATTCACACATCACACTCTCAGCTCTCCCCTCAACCATGCCAGCCCATATCTTTAACTCCCCTCTCCAAACCAACTACTTTTATGCACTCAGATCTCTTTAAAACATCAATTAAGAAGCTTCAGATTTGTGCTCTACCTAACTACTAAATAAATCCCAGTAAGCAGCATGCACCTAACCGGCCCCACTGGAAAGCAGCATAGCTAAAAACATCAAATAAATATGAAACGCCTTCAAAACATACATGAAGAGCTTCTTCTGTCAACATTTGTTCAGCTTTATCTAGCTTGGATTCTGGCGCTCTACCCTCACTGCACATTGATGCTACTCTAATGAATGTGAAACTTAAAGTTTAAACACACTACCTCAGCTACTCAGTCAAAAACAATTAAATGTGTAGGAACAAACTGCAGATGCTAGTTTACACCGAAGATAGACAAAATGCTGGAGTAACTCAGCGGGTCAGGCAGCATCTCCGGAGAAAAGGAATGGGTAACGTTTCGAGTCAAGACCCTTTTTCAGACAAAAATTATATCCTATTTTCACCTCAACATTATATCCTAATGTGTACATGGATGATCCGATAGTATTCACCCCATTATATCCCGTGCCAGATCCATCTGCATTTGAACCAACAATTGACAAAGCCTGCAAGTGTTTCTGAGATTTACAGATATAGAAAACTAAAACCTTAATATTTATAGATTACTTTAGACTTTTTAAAATACAACAAGTAAAAACAGAAACAAATACATTCCACTGAATTATTACAGTCAGCCCTCTCCATTGAAAGAAACAATTAAACTAACCTGTCCATACTGGGTGTTTGGGTAGACTCTCCATCTTGTCTGCTTAAAGAGGTTCTCTCTTCCACAAATTCCTAAGCCTGTGGAATATACAGGCTAAAAAAAACAACTCTCTAGAAACTGCAATTACAAAAAAGATATTTTTGCAAAATAAACGTTTTCCCCCAACTATCCTGTGGTTTCAAGTCTTTCTTAACTAAAGGTCTCTATGTTGACCCATTTTATGTCTAATTTCTACGCTCTATCCGAAGGCACCGATTTACAATGTTGTATTAAACATTGTGCCGTATCTTTCAAAAATTTAGAACTGGTAGTTTTTAGTTTAGTTCATCCCATTCTCACTAGTCGATCACTTTCCCATCCACCCCCTACACACTAGAGCCAATTAACCTACAAGTCTTTTCAATGTGGGAGGAAACCAGAGCACCTGTTAGAAACTCACCCAGTCAGGAGAACGTGCAAACACCTCGCAGACAGAACCCAAGATCAGGTTCGAACCCAGGTCTCCAGCACTGTGAGGAAGCGGCTCTACTAGCTGTGCCTCTGTACTGCCCATATCCCACTGTACTGCCCATAAGACTTTTAATGAAACTGTATTATGACTTCATACTTGAACCCATCAAACTGCTCATAAAAGTCAATTCCAAATAGCATTTATAGCAATTAAGTCCAGAAACAAGTTGTTTTCCTATTCCAGGACCTAGATTCTGCTGACCAAAGATTTATAAAGTGTTGGCTTAGATTTGGTACTTCAACATATCAAGGACTGAACCTTATGCTTTTGTATGCCATTTTAAATCAGACGATCTGCAAGTGAGCCAAGCACTCAATGATATTCTTGTATGTCACAAGTCTGAAAGACCAAAGATCATGGCTCCAGTTCTCCGGAATAGAAACATGTTGAGGAAAGGGATTGCATGTCTCAATTGGAAGAGAACTCCTTTTCCTGCAAGGCCATTGACATTATTGACATTACAAGTGACTGACATCCTCCTTATTTGCAAAGGCACGGACTTCCTGCTAATAATACAAAAAATACCACTTGAGGGGTGGCAATGACACCAAGGATGCAATGAAATACAGCAATTAAAAATAACAATTTTTAAATTTCAGCTCTCCAAAATGAGCTGAATGTACAAGCAATCAAGACCAATATCCGCCAACACTGTAGCTCGACCCATGTCCCTGATCCCCAGTGTTCAAACCCCTCCCAATAATACACAGCCAATAATATCTATGCAGATAGACTTTAAGTCAGCAATAACGTGACACACACAATGCATAAAAATAGCCTCGCACAATAACTTATCTAAATTGGTATGCAACTAGAACGTTGGTCCACAAGTACCAAATTATCTGACCGCCATCACACTCCTGCTTGAGAGAGCTTGGTTGTGCAAATTGGTAGTCTACCACTTCTGCAGCATTTCAAATGCATTTCATTAGCTTTAAAACATTAAGATGACACATCATGAAACAAGGCTATTCTTTCAAATCAGCTGACCCATCTAGATACAAAAAAAAAAATCAGACACAAAATCGGGGTTCTCAGAGCGAGCTTTTGTTTACTGACTAAAGAAAGTCAAAGGATGACCTGAAGTGAGAATCAGTGACAAGATATGGTTTCATGGGCAAATCTAATTAAGTATTTTCTGTAGTATTATCACAAGTTAACAATTAACATCAAGAATCCCAGCATTTATTTGGCCCAGGGATATTGGCAACAAGTAGCTTAATCTGAGATCTAAAAAGATTTCCATGCACAAACCCAACAGATAACCAACTGGAAAATGAGCATTAATTCAGCAGCCAACGTAAAGGCCAGGACTAAATTAGAAAGATTTTCCATGCAGAGACAAGGCAACCTAAATTTAGGATTCCAAGAAGATTAAAAGCAAAACTTTACCAATCATGAGCTGAGCAAATGCTTTTGTAAACATCTGGTGGTCATCTGAACAAATGTAGGAAACACAAGAACCCCTCATCAGACCAGGCAGCACGTGGAGAAAGACAAAGACATTTCCAGCTGAGAACTGTTCAGGGGTCTCAGGCCCAAAACATTAATTCTTTCCACAGATGCTGCCTGGCCTTCTGAAATGTTTCCAACTGTTTCTGTTTTGATACAACTCAAATGAAATAAGCATTATGAGAAACAAAACGACTGCCTATAGTGCCATAAAGCAGGAACTTGATTCAGAATCACTGTCACACAAGAGGTACTCCTATTTAGGTGAAATGCATGGGTTACACAAAAAGCTGGAGAAACTCAGCGGGTGCAGCAGCATCTAAGGAGCGAAGGAGATAGGTGACGTTTCGGTTCGAGACCCTTCTTCAGACTATTTAGGTGAAATGCATATTGAGTCTACTTTGCATGGAACCAAACCAAATAAGCCAATTTGCAGCTCAAAACCAAATTTGGTAATGGTTCTTTCATTCCAGTTCCTCCTCTTTTACAAGTTTTGCAAAGTTTGCAGATGAATTGGTCACCACATTGATAAATAAGCCAAACTAAATATCACCCTCCCACAACTACTGTGTCAACTTTACTAATTTTATTATTCCACCTGTAGCCCTCCAAAAGTGCTTATGGGACATCACAAAGCTCTTCACTGTACCTGGGTACACATGACAACAAATTGAACTCAAACACACAAAGCATTGCAATGTCAGAAAGACTTGCGTTCGATCATCTAAAAATAAAATTAGGTTGCATAAGGGAAAAATAATATCATCCCAGGAAGATCACACAAATATTAAAAGCAGAAGAAAAAAATAAGCATGTGAAGAATAGGCAAAGTAGTGGGATTCCACCAGCAAGGGGCCGATACAACAGGTCAACTATGTTTTTAAACTATGCGAGACCACATAATTCACAATAAAACTCAAGGTCCAAAGGTCCAATGCTTACACAGCAGGCAACAAGTGTTGATTTTTGGTCCCTAATGTTGGTCAAAAGACTGCATTTCAAACATCTCTCCACAAGGGATTTTACCCAAATAAAATCTATTCTCATAAATCTGATTTTGTCCATGGCTCTTCTCAAAGCGATGGCAACAAGCACTCCCAAATCAATGCTAACCTAGTCATGATGATGTTCTTCCCGCAATGTTAACAAAGATAATAGAGCAATTTGACAACTCGCCAGCAATTAAAGACATTTAAAGACTAAAAGGCCGAACCAGACAGAGGTGGATTTAGTAAGGTTGCTTATGTAGTTGGACAAGATGGTGCCAGTGACTGGAAAGTCACGAACCACAGATAAGTGGCAAAATAAGAGGTCGGATGAGATCTCCTTACCCAGAAGATGGTATCTTTGGAGTTCTTTATTCTTACAGGTAGTGGTCACAACATAGATGGAAGATGGAAATTTATGTTTTCTTTAAAAACTAAGGGAATCTAGTATTACGGGGCAAAGACACCAAATTAGATCAGTCATGATATCAATGAAAAGTACAGAACAGCAGATTTGTGAGACTATTTAGACCACTACTGTTTCTTAAGTGAATGAACCAGTAGATTTCAGCACCTGATCAACTATTTCAATTCCATTAACTGCATGGCTTAAACTCTTGAAAATAATTTCAAGTTCAAAATACCAAGCAATAAAACTTGTGACAACCAGCAATTCAGTTTTGAGCAGTTAACTGGTATAGTTCAGCATGGAAACTATTTTAATTTTAATGTCTTGAATTCCATTCAAGTGTAAAGCATTGAAGCAGCCTTAGATGCTTCAGTACTGTAAGAAACTGGCTTTAATAAGAAGCACTGCTATAATAAACTAACCAAGCAGCTTCATTTTTGGCTAATTGAACAGAATTTGGCACAGAACCACCAAAATGAATGAGGAAAATTTCAAGAAAGTTCTTAATGGGACTGCAGAATACCATAGGGACATTTCAAAGACATGCCTGCCAATGACAGAAGGAGTGATATGAAACAGCAAAGGGAAGGTATTTTGTTCATATGCAGAATGCAGATGTCACTGATATTGTCCAACTCCATTTGCATCTAAACTGAGGTACAAATACAAGATAAAAAAGACAAAAGTATTGAAACAAACTTTGTTATAGAACACAGATATGAGAGATTTTGGATCAGGACATCACCCATCTGTGTTAAGAAGGGTCCCAACTCAAAACGTTGCCTACCTGTGCTCTCCAAAGATGCTGCCTGACCTGCTGAGTTACTTGTGCACTTTGTGCCTTTTTTTTTGTAACCCAGCATCTGCAGTCCCTCGAGTCCACAAAGACAAGATGGCACATTTCCCTTGAAAGACATTATTGAACCAGAAAGGTTCAGTAATGCTTTTTCCAACAATTGAGTAGTTTCCCCGATTCCCTTTCATGGCTTTCGTAAATCTTTACCTATTTTCCAACTTTGAGTAATATTCTTCAACTGAATTTTGTGCGGTTAGTGGGGGAAAAGATGGGAGGGGAAACTGTGAGCTGGTGTCTCTTGATCATTTGTCTGAGCTTCAGATCACAAGTACATCAACTGCAACACATGAGATGCAATCAGATGCTGGTTTATAGCAAAGATAAGACACAAAATGCTGGTGTTACTCAGCGGATCAGGCAACATTGAGAAAAAAGTGATGTTTTGGGCGAGACCCCTTCTTCAGACTCAATTACAATGATAAAGATCGATACAAAAAGCTGGAGTAACTCAGCGGGACTGGCAGCACCTCTGGAAGAAGGAATGGGAATGGGTGAAGTTTCGGGTTGAGACCCTTCATCAGACTGCTATGTGGTTGCAAGGTTGGAAGAGTTTACAGAGATGGATACAAGAGGAAGACAGAAGGATCGGGTGATCATTTTAAGTTAGAAGCACAGAAGAGCCAAAGGCAACAGAGACTGGCAAGGCTTGAAGTACAATGGAGAGCATGAGGGACCAGACAAAGGAAGTGGAGTTTCTTTGCTAGCTTACAAAGTACGATAGACAGAAGGGCATCCAGGGGAAACTGGAATAGTCAAGTTCGAATGTTGTGTAAAGCACTCACCCAGTCACATTTTTCTGCCTGCTCCCGAGCCCTTTCCATTACTTTATCACACACCGAGATTAAATAGTATTCTTAAATATTATTACAATATACAAGTTACATGAATTACTACTGGCACAGGAATTACACTGATGAATGGATGTTCCAGCCTTTTCATAGAGGCAAAGAGATATCGCCACAGGTCACTGCTGCTTTAAGAATAAAACCTATACAATAATAGTTAAGATGAAGCAAGACCCAAGAACCATTCTCCATTCTGGTTTAACAGCTACAGATAATAACACTGCTCTGTACCCACTCAGAATTAAATATTACAGTGCTGAATTGCATTTTTTGGACAGGCCAACAAAAATTCATCAGCCCTAAAAATGAAGTTATAAATGACTGCTTTCAAATAAGAATTGTTCCATCAGCAATTGAAGGTACATCATGCACATTATTTCGACATACAATCTCTAACGCGCTGATCTTCCAAAATATTTTGCAATATTCTTTTTTAATGCTTGCCATGGATAATAGGTTTCAACCACATTATAATAAGGTCGACTTGCAGTGGCCCAATTATCTGGAAATATGTTGCAATACTTTGTGTATAAATGCACGGCTTAGTGACATTAATCCTCTAAATCAAAACCCATAGCCACTAACTTTCCAAAAAGTTGAATGCAATTAAACCAAGTTCATACAAAAAATAAAAATCTGGACAGATTCAACCATAAGCAAAACATATCTGCAAATTTCATTTGTATTTGGGCACTCTGCCCCTCCCTCCCTCTGGAAGCAACACCTGCTCATTACAATCCCCAGAGGAATAGAAGCCTCATGATACCTTACCCAGCTGACAAGTGGGCATGCATAAATTTAGACTGTTGTCAGAGAGGAGACAGTGAAGCCCAGCCCCACCTCTTGAATTCCGGGCTGTTGTATCTCTTGCGTTACCACTGCAAATCAAAGCAAATGTAGGAACTTCCCGACCGATTACACATTGTGGTTAATTCACGGCAAAACCTACTATTGGAATCCTTCACTCATGGATTTCACTCTGAAGTTCCTCATGCTGCAATTTCTTTTGTCCAAGGACATAGAACTGAAAATTAAAAACTTCCTAAACAACTGGCTGGTAAAGGCAACGTTCGGCAGAGTACCAAACCATAGAACAAAGGATTCCATTTTAGTTTCATGTCTGTGCTTGTTCGGATCACAGCTGATCACAAGTATGCTTTGAAAATACCAATTCGAATTACAATCCTTCAGTAATACTGTAAAGAGCATATCCACAACCATCAGATCGGGATTTGATTCCTTTCTGCCTCTTTACTCAGCAACAACTTAGTACTGGCCACTAAGGCTACAAATGAAGTTCACCATTGCAATGTAGCCCATTGATCGCAGAAAGGTGTACTGCGGAGGAGAAAAACTAATTGTTAATAAAGAAAATATTTACTTGATACTTTTCTAATTGACTTAAATGTTATCGAAACCAATTCCTCATTGTATTTCAGAATTGATATCAATAAACCAAAGCAGCTAAATGAAAAATTAACTCCTTTCCCTCTTCACAAATGTCTCATACTGTATGAACCTGGTTGGACAAAAGAACCACCATTTCAGTGCAGGCTTTAAGCAATGGCTCCCCCATGTTTATAGATAATATTTGTGATCTTAACATAACAGATCGGAAACTAAAATGCAGTCCTATGGAACTATGAGATGCTGCCTTTACCAGTCAGTTGGTTAGGGAGATTTTAAAATTTCCCTAATGTAGTCCAAGGTTCTTAAAAGCTTAAATTAGCCCTCGTATTCCTTCCTACAACAAATATGGGCTGCACTGTGGCACATCTGGTAGAGCTGCTGCCTCACAGCACCAGAGACCCTGATTCAATGCTGACCTCAGATGCTGTCTGTGTGGAGTTTGCATGTTCTCCCTGTGACCACATGGGTTTCCTCCAGGTGCTCTGGTTTTCTAGCAGATTCCAAAGATGCAGATCCGGCCCGTAACCCGAAATCAACCGGCCTGCAGGCGTGTTTTTTTTTCAATTTGTTTCCGCGACCTGGCCACTGTAGCTAGTCCCAGGGACGCGAGCTCAGGGCTCTAAATTAACGGTTACCTGGGTGCCAGTGGCCATCTAAAGTCCCGCCGGGCAACCTAAAAGCCGTACCATTTTGCCCGGTTTGGCAAGCATCCGGGACGCCTGCCGTTCAACTCTCTCTGTCACGCTCCGTCTGCCACCCGTGTCGCTGGTCTCCGGACGCTCCTCATCCGACCGCACAACCGGCCGCCTTGCACATGCACACTACCATGGCCTGCACATGCGCACAACCACGGCCAGCACCATCGACCGCCCTGCACATGTGCACTGCCACGACAACTGGTCGGCGCTGGGCACTTTCCCCCTCCCTTTGCACCGTGGGAGATCTGGCCGCCATTGCTGTCCGGTCGCTGCCTCGCCGCTACCGCTGAAAACCTACGCAGAATCACTCTCTGGAGCTGGAGTAACTCTTGCTTGTTGGCTTCCTGGTCTTCCAAAATTATTCCCAATGGAATTTAAACTGGAGGTGTTGGACGGTCCACCACCAAACTCTGAACAATAACAGCCTATTGCTATTAATTGTGTACATACATGGTCTATGGTATATAGACACATTGAACTTTTATCTCCTGTTTGTATTATGCTTACATATTCTGTTGTGCTGCAGCAAGCAAGAATTTCATTGTCCTATCTGGGACACATGACAATAAAACTCTCTTGACTTGGACTTAAGCAAAAAAGGGTTCTGGGGAAAAAGAGCTACCTTAAATTTAGTTGCGCTGGTTGGGTAACTATGGTAGAGTGAAGACTATTCCATGCTTTATTTGTGCGGGGAGACTCCATGGAACAGCCAGCATCTCTGGATAGAAGTTGGGTGAAATGTTTCGGGTAGAGACCCTTTCTTTAGACTCCCTCTGGTTTTAGTGTTTTTAGTTTAATTTAAAGATACAGCGTGGAAACAGGCCCTTTGGCCCACCGGGTCCATGCCGACCACTGGTCACCCATACACTAGTTCTATCCCACACATTAGCAACGCAAGTCAAGAGCGTTTTATTCTCTTGCGTCCCAGTTAGAACAATTAAATCCATACTTGCAGCAGCACAACAGAATATGTAAACATAGTACTCTATAAACAATGTTATAAATAAGAAAATAAAACGGTGTATATTTATATATGAACATATAACGTGTGTGTGTGTGTGTGTGTGTGTGTGTGTGTGTGTGTGTGTGTGTGTGTGTGTGTGTGTGTGTGTGTGTGTGTGTGTCCCACACACAATTTCCCTCCTGGGATTAATAAAGTTCTATCGTATTGTATATGTAGGAAGGAACTGCAGATGCTGGTTTAAACTAAAGATAGACACAAAAAAGCTGGAGTGACTCAACAAATCAGACTGAATCCCTGGACAAAAGGGAAATATTACGTTTTGGGTTGGGTCTGAAAAAGGTTCCTGCACACCTTTGGGATGTGGAAGGAAACAAGAGCACACATAGAAAACCCATGCGATCAAAGGGAAAAGAAGCAAACTCCATACAGACAGCACCCATATTCAGGATCAATTCTGGGTCTCTGGCACTTTTAGGCAGCAACTTTATGGCCAATGTATTGCCCACTAGTCTTGAACGGAATTAAAATACTCAGTAGCTGTAAAGGGGGGCATAACGTGACTTAATTTAAAGACTGAAAATGGATAGTTTATTTTTTTTAGTAACAAAAGTAATCAACGTATAATTTTGTGGGTGTTGGAAAACAAAATATAGTGGCTCAGCTGGTGGACTTGTTGCCTCACACGCCAGAGATCCTGTCCTCGGGCACTGTCTGCGTTGAATTTGCACATTCTCCCTGCAAGCGTGTGGGTTTCCTCCCACATTGCAAAGGCGCATTGGCTCTGTAGGTTAACTTGACTCTAAAATTGCCCCTTATGTGTAGGGAGCGGGTGAGGTAAGTGGGATAACAGAACTTGCATGAATGGGTGGTAGGCAAAAAAGCTGGAGAAAAATCAGCAGGTGGGGCAACATCTATGGAGCGAAGGAATAGGCCACGTTTCGGGTCAAGACTTCTTCAGACTGATGTCCGGTGGTGGGGGGGCGGGAAAAGGGAAGGAAGAGGCGGAGACAGTAGGCTGTGGGAGAGCTGGGAATGGGAGGGGAAGGAGGGAGAAAGCAAGGACTACCTGAAATTGAGAAGCCAATGTTCATACTGCTGGGTGTAAACTACCCAAGCAAAATATGAAGTGCTGTTCCGCCAATTTGCAGTGGGCCTCACTCACTCAGGCCATGGAGAAGGCCCAGGACAGAAAGGTCTGATTCGGAATGGGAGGGGAGTTGAAGTGATGAGCCATTGGGGGATAAGGTTGGTTATTGCGAACTGAATGGAGGTGTTGTGCGAAGCGATCTCCAAGCCAGCACTTGGTCTCACCGAGGTTGATCATACGCTGAATAATCCAAACACATTTTTGTTTGGAAGTGGAAAGAAATAATGAAAATTGCATTAATGGCAATGTGTAAAAAGAATTGAGATGCTGTATTATAATTTTGCTGCATGTCGTTGTGGAATATATCATGTCTTGATTGGTGAATATGTTTAGTTTGTGACTTTATTTGAAGCAGAAATAATATGTGAATGCTTCATTGAGCATAATTCCGACTGACATTTCGTCCGATAACATTATCGCACGCGTCATGCAAGCCGTCTTAAATGACCACCTAAACTGTCATTTGGCAAACTAAAAACCTGCCTAGGTTGCCTGGCTGGAAACAGAGAAAAAAAGTTAAGTGAGAGCCCTGGAGCTGATCTGGGAACTGCAGCCAGTCCCGGGACATGCAGGCGATCTGGGCGTTACAGCCAGTCCCGGGGCACGCGAGGGACCTGGGAACTGCTGAAAACTAATTGAAAAACAGGAGAAACCTAATGCGAAAAACAACATGTCACACTATGGCGATAGATGTGGCCCGTCATCCGCTCACAGACTGGGTCCTGGCCCCTATGCAGAACAAGGTTGCCAACCCCTGGTGTAGAGGGTGAATATGAAAGCGGATTAAATTGATCTAGTGTGAATGGATGCGATGGTCAGCATGGACTCAGTTGGCCAAAGGCCGGTTTCCATGTTGTACTTCTCTACGCTTCCAGTTCAATCATTGCTTCACAGTTAAAACTATTTTTGTGCTCCCACAGCTCAAATAAATCTTGAGAATGGTCCTTATGCAGTTTACAGGGCAGCTAAAAGAATGCATATTCACTGCTCCATTTGAGTTTCCTGTCCAATTTATAGCCCATTCCAAAATAGGTATTAAAATAGACATGTTCTTATTAAGTGGTCTGTTCTTGACTCATGGTTTCTGGACACTGGCTGTGATGAACAGAAACACATGCAGTAAAGACACTGAACAAAATGGTACATTCGCAAATTGAAAGGTGCAAAAAAAAAAATCAAACTTTCAGTTACTGTTATGAGACATTAATCTTGTACATTCCCAACAGTATTATTCACAGCCCCAGTAGCCACACACCTATTCCAGTGTGAAATAATATTTTTGCATTATTATATTTGTGGAAAAACTAGTGCCCCCTGCAGATAGTTTAGTTAAAGGCAACCAAACCAAAATGTCACCAACTACTAGTGATCAAATGATTTATATTTAATTAGCTGGTTTCAAGCAGAGTGGCACTTGAGGGAAAACCCAAATTAACCCCAATGAGCTCATGTGCGCAGTCTTTAATTTGCTCTTGGCCAGAGGGCAACGACAAGTACAGCCCCCTCCATAATGTTTGGGACAAAGCCCCATCATTTATTTATTTGCCTCTGTACTCCACAATTTGAGATTTGTAATAGGAAAAAAAAAAATCACATGTGGTTAAAGTGCACATTGTCAGATTTTAATATAGGCCATTTATATAATTTTAGTTTCACCATGTAGAAATTACAGCAGTATTTATACATAGTCCTCACAATTCAGGGAACCACAATGTTGGTGACACATGGCTTCACAGGCGTTTGTAATTGCTCAAGTGTGTTTAACTGCCTCCTTAATGCAGGTATAAGAGAGCTCTCAGCACCTAGTCTTTCCTCCAGTCTTTCATCACCTTTGGAAGCTTTTATTGATGTTTATCAACATGAGGGGCAAAGTTGTGCCAATGTAAGTCAAAGAAGCGATTATGAGACCGAGAAACAAGAATAAAACTGTTAAGAGACATCAGCCAAACCTTGGGTGTACCAAAATCAACTGTTTGGAACATCATTAAGAAGAAAGAGAGCACTGGTGAGCTTACTAATTGCAAAGGGACTGGCAGGCCAAGGAAGACCTCCACAGTTGATGACAGAAGAATTATCTCTATAATAAAGAAAAATCTCCAAACACCTGTCCGACAGATCAGAAACACTCTTCGGGAGTCAGGTGTGGATTTGTCAATGACCACTGTCTGCAGAAGACTGCATGAACAGAAATACAGAGGCTACACTGCAAGGTGCAAACCACTGGTTAGCTGCAAAAATAAGATGGCCAGGTTACAGTTTGCCAAGAAGTACTTAAAAGAGCAAATACAGTTCAGGAAAAGGGATTTGTGGACAGACAATACAGAGATTAACATATCAGAGTGATGGCAAGAACACAGTATGGTAGAGAGAAAGAACTGCCCAAGATCCAAGGCATTTCACCGCATCTGTGAAGGTGGTGGTGGTGTTATAGGCTGGGCATGAATGGCTGCTGAAGGTACTTGCTCACTTATCTTAATTGATGATACAACTGCTGATGGTAGTAACATAACAAATTCTGAAGTGTATAGACACATCCTATCTGCTCAAGTTCAAACAAATGCCTCAAAAATGATTGGCCGGAAGTTTATTCTACAGCAAGACAATGATCCCAAACATACTGCTAAAGCAACAAATAAGTTTTTCAAAGCTAAAAATGGTCAACTCTCAAGTGGCCAGGACCATCACCCAATCTGAACCAAACTGAGCATGGCTTTTATATGCTGAAGAGAAAACTGAGGGGGACTAGCCCCCAAAACAAGCATAAGGTAAAGATGGCTGCAATACAGGCCCGGCAGAGAGGACCACCAGAGAAGACACCCAACAACTGGTGATGTCCATGAATCGCAGACTTCAAACAGTTCTTGCATGCAAAGGATACACAATAAAATACTAAACATGACTACTTTCATTTACATGACATTGCTCTGTCCCAACATTATGATGCCCTGAAATATTTGGGGGGGGGGGGTGGGGGTATGTATAAACACAGCTGTAATTTCTACATGGCGAAGCCAAAATGTATAAAAATAGCCTTTATTAAAATCTGACAATGTGTACTTTAACCACATGTTTCTATTATTTTCTATTAACAATCTTAAACTGTGGAGTACAGAGGCAAATAAATAAATTATGGGTCTTTGTCCCAGATATTATGGAGGGCACTGTATTCATTACCAATCAGCAATATCGATGGAGAGGTACTGTTTGCCTTCTGTTTTGAGCCTCTTCAGCTTTTATGTAGACAATGGTTCAAGGAGCAAGATTTCAAATAGAGAGATGGGAGGAATGCAATAATTTTACTTCTGTCCAACATACAGTGAATCCTGCTGCATACTGTGCCCAGAGAGAATTCTGAATTGACTTGTCAAAGAATAACCAACATTCAGTAACACATCAATTGTTCCTGTGCTCGTAAATATATCAAGTGTGGTTCACTTGAAATACAAACAATGAATTACTTTTCAAGTTCCTTAATTACAGCAGCTATTTGCACACACAGTCAAATTAAAAGGTGACAAATGAAGAAATGACCGGCTTAGTTACTCCAGCGCTTTGTTTCAGACCATATTCAAGTTCTCTTTGATATTTAAAAAAATAGTTGAGGATATATTTTGGCCTGCATTCCAAACTTTCCAAATGCTCAGCTGATGTTTAACATCAAAATGAATCCTTGATTAACACAATTCCTGAAAAATTGTGTGCAGAAGGCAGCTGTATTTCTTTAGCACTCCATCAAACCATCTTGAAATGCTTTTATACATTTGGAAGTACAGTGTAAGTTTTGGTTTCTGTTGTTGGAAGTGGGGTTGAGCCTTGGGCCTGGCAAAGTTCCGGTCACCATATAAAATGGAAAATGTGGAAATGAATGGTTATAAGATCAAGAAAAGCACCAGAAATCTATAAAGCAGAAAAGGAAAAAACAGGCTCAAGTTAAAGTTGAGGAGCGACTTGAACAAGATCTTTACAATTACAATGGAGGAATGCGTTTCATTTGTGGAGTCCCTCAAAAGAAGCATACGATAATCATTAGGTTCAGTAGAATTATTGACAATTACTTCAACCGAAAGGATTTGAAACACTACCATAAGGAGCAGCTAAAACAAATAGTATAGGTGTATTTTATGCAACTGTAACCAAAAGAAAGGTATAAAGTGCAATCATAAGGAGAGGCAAGGAGAACTTAAATGTGGTCTGAAACAAAGCACTGGAGTAACTAAGTAAAAATGCAGTCAGGCAGCATTTTTGAAGGACATGGGTAGATAACGTTTTGGGTCAGGACCGTTCTTCAGTCCCAAAACATCAGCTATTCATGTCCTCCAGAGATGCTGCCCGACCCGGTGATTTACAAAGATTCCAGCATCTGCAGATCTTTGTGCTTCTCTTGAATGTTGTCTACTTTTGTATTAAAAATATTGCAAATCTGGAGTGCGGTTTGAGCTTTGATTCAAGAGATCAAAATCTTTAATGTCATACAACTATCAAGCTCTGCTTTGTATATGCGATTGAGTACAGTAAACAAATCTAGGTTTAAGTTCCAAAGAGATTATTAAGGTGGGTCAATTGGAAAACCAAGGTCCACCAAGTAAAGCCACTGACCTGGTGATGTTCAACATGGATGCTGTCTCCTGTAGGCCAGCGGTGCTTCCCATTGTAACCGCCGCCTCCTCCTCCTCCACCTCCTCCGCCACTACCACCACCCCCTGCTACTCCACTGCCTGCGCCTCCTCCCAGGTGCTCTCCGGGCTGCCGCTGGAAGAAGTAATCCACCATGGCATCATCC
Organism: Raja brachyura; assembly: GCA_963514005.1. The sequence continues at coordinate 32,481,118 of OY740809.1, read as the reverse complement.
TGCGAGCGGCCCGCGGCCAGCGCCAGGGCTGGCACCACCACCGGCACTGGAGGCCCCATCGAGCCCGGGCCTTGCGTGGAGACCGAGGCGGCGGCGGCTGCTGCTGCTGCGGCGGCTGCGGCCAGCGCCTGGGAGGCGGCGTGCTGCTGCTGCTGTTGCTGGGGGCCGGCGGAGGAGGGTCCAGTTAGCACCACGGGCATGTTGTGGTTGTGATTGTGAACGACGCTGTTGCCGAGTGTGTCCTGAGGTGGTGGCGGCTGATACGGCTGCTGGGGGAGGGAGTCCTGCCAGAGCACTTCATTCATACCTTAAAAACACAGGGAACCATCCCACCTAGTCCTGCAAAAAACACAAAAGTAAACCACAACTTTACACAAAGTGCACCATTTGCAAAGCTGCAACATTTCTGCTTTCAAGTCAATTTCAATTTAAAGCACTGACTTTTGCTCTCAAGTTTTAGATGCACAAAACTGCTTTCACTGAAAATGGTCTTTATGCAACTTACACGGTGATGCTGATTTTTAAATACAAAGGAGAGTCGCCTCCCCCTCCCCTTTCTGGAAAAGAATACGTGAATATTGCACGTTCACGCCCACTAGCTTCGAGATATTAAAAATCAACTTGTGTAAATCAACAAATACAAGGCTGCATTGAAAGGGGAGAATCTACTTAAGCATGGCTTTGAACAGCACGTGAATCACCCCCAAAACACCATGCGTTTCGATGTGATTTCACAACGCAAAATAATGGAGAGAAAAAAAAATAAGCGACGGACAAAATCTTGAGAATATGCCAGGAAAAATGCTACAACTTGAAAATATAATTTCATCCGTGATATTTTTACCCTGATTTTTTTAAATATGTATAAACGCTAATTCCAGATACTAACACATAATTTCAAGATACAGCAATGATATTTGACAAGCAATGAGCACACAACACCCCCCCCCCCCCCTCTCTCTCTTCCTCCCCTCGTGTGCTTTGGTACTGCAGAATATGGAATCAACAAAGAAATAGGCCTAGCTTTGAAAACATGCACTGTGTATTAAAAGCACTGGGCGGGGATATTTTGTCCCCATTAAAAATTCTAAACCTTCTCAATTGTATTTATTTTTACAGAATTGAAAATGTATATATTAAATAATGACTGCATGGCAAATGAGCTCGTAACTTCATCTTAATATCCTTGTATCAGTATATATTAATATACATTCTAAAATTGGCTAGATGTTGGACAGCAGTTCAAGTAAAGCTCCCTTGACTTCTAATTCCTGTTAATTTATATGCACATCAACTGTATTGTTTTTACATGCAACATTAAAAGAGGAACATGAATAAAACATTAAAACATTTTAAAAATAGGTTATGGAAATATCACCAATTTACCAAATACATGCACTTCTTAGATCTTTCAACAAACCACAGTTGCAGCAAATATTTGTTTTTGTACAATTACAATGAAGTGAGATTACTCAATAGATTTTTAAAATGTTAACTTTGTGTTTGTGAACAACATCCATTACCTTCAACTGAATCAAAAGCCACTTAGAATGGACACAATTCAACATATGGTTTGAAACAAACATTTTCAAACTGATTACTAAAAATGTAAATTATATAACCATTCCCGATCGGAAAGATTAAATTTGCCTTTAAACAAAATATAGTTCATGGAAAGCTACAGTTGGAACGTATGTAGAAAACATACAACTTTCCGAATTGCAGGCCCACTGCAAGAATGTTGGGGAAATCCCAATATTTCAATTTTAGGCAATGTCAGATATTTTCAAGATGAAATACTGAACCCAGCTGAATCTGAACACAAACAAGCTTTCATGATTAATAATATTTCTACCAACTTTAAAATATATATTAGGATCTGAAACAGTTCTTTACATTTTCTTCCCTTGCTGAACCAGACTTTCCACAAATTATCCAGTAACCAAATGCCACATCCCACAAAGGAAAGATTACTTGTACTAAGAATGTACTAAATGGCAACATTTTTTTTCTGTAAAGGGTTTTTTTGTTGTTTTTGCATAACTGCAATGCCTCCACATTGAAACACCCAGTACACATTTCACAACCATTTTATTCAAATCTGTATTACAGCCTTTTTAAAAAAGTAAACAAATATTGCAAATACTACAATTATGAAAACAAGTCCAATATTTCATGCATTGAAACCAGCTTTCCTTCCCCATTGTAAAAAAAAGCCTCGTTTCCTGAAATAATTGAGAGGAGCAAATTTTCACAAACTTTAACCATCTGGCTTTGTGCAGGGGGGTTTGGACGGGGCCTTAAAATGCACCCCCTTTTGCCCCCACATAAATATGCCCTTTGGTATTTATACTGCTGCTGCCCCTTCCCCTCAGGAGCACACACAGAGACACAAACACACATACAAACAGAGACAGAGACACAGACATAGACAGACACACACTACAACAATGGCCCCCGAGCCCAAAATACTGGGCAGAAAGGGGCGCTGGAGGAAAAGTAATCGCGCAAATTCTCCCCCTCCGCGGCCACGCCGCCACCCAATATCGGGCTCCTCGGGTGGCTGGGTGTCTAAGGTGTCGACTGGTGGGGTCAGGGTGGGATACTCACCGGCAGAGCGGAGAGATTGCAGCGGATTGCGGCCCCTCTCGATCTTCCTTCTTTACAACATGGCGCTACACTGGGACACTCGAGCGCAAAGCGTGCTGGGAGAGGACGGCCTCCCTCCCCCACTCAGCCTTTGTTTTACTTCAAGCTCCAACTTGCAGTATCTTAGAAACAGGTGACAGCATCCCTCCCAAACCTTCTCCTTCCAATACCTTCACATCCATACTTTTAATATGGCTCATTCCTGCAAAGAGGCTAAATGTATTTTTATCTTAAAGAGTGTGCAGTGGGAAATTTCCATCCAAATGCCTCCCTTTAAGGCATGTCAATATAATCCTTAAGAGCACAAATTAGGCCTATTTTTTCTTCTATAGACACAAAATGCTTGGGTACCAGAAGAAAAATTAGTGGGAAGGAACTGCAGATGCTGGTTTAGCCCGAAGATAGACACAAAATACTTGGGTAACTCAGCAGGACATGCAGCATCTCTAGACAGAAAGAATGGGTGACATTTCGGGTCGAGACCCTTCTTCTTGGTAGAAGGGTCTCGATCCGAAACGTCACCCCTACCTATCCAGAGATGCCGCCTGTTCCGCTGAGTTACTCCAGCATTTTGTGTCTATCTTTGGGGTAAGCCAGCATCTGCAGTTCCTTCCTACTAATTTTTCTTCTGGTGGATTTATACTGGTCTTGCACTCATTTAAAAAAATGCAGGAAAACAAATACCATGCAACAAAAATCAGAGAATCATGCTGTAGGCAGACTTTATCAGCAAATGATTACAAACTAAACAAGTGCAGCTGATTTTGTGAACATTTTTTTTCATGTGAAACTTTGATCAACAATTGTGCAACTAAATCTGGATTTTTGTTGCAGACATTCATTGCAATTGCAATGAATGTTTGCAACCAAAATAGGGACGCAAGAGATTGCAGGTGCTGGAATCCTGAGCAAAAGACAAAGTGCTGGAGTAACTCAATGGGTCAGGCAGCATCTGTGGAGGAAATGGACAGGCAATGTTTTGGGTTGGGTCACTCGTTCTGAAGAAAGGTCAAAATATTTTCTGCCCATTTCCTTTACTGATGCTGTCTGACCAACAAATCATAGCGTTTGAAAATAGGCCTTTGGCTCATCAGATCCACACCGACTATCAAGTATGCATTTACATTTGTTCCATTTAATACTGCCCGCAACTTTCCCCTCTCAATAATTCTAACTCTCATCTACACAGTAGGGCCAATTAAAGTGGCCCATTAACCACCACACATATTGGGATGTGGAAGGAAACTGGAGCATCCAAAGGAAACCCATACAGTCACGAGGAGAATGTGCAAACTCCACACAGTCAGCTCCACGGGTCAGAACTGAACCTGGATCTGTCGAGCTGTGAGGCAGCAGTTTTTCATAGTTCTTTCCCTAATCATATTGATTGATATTATGGCTAAGATTTTAATATCATATTTGACCATGGTATAGGGCACTATGCAATTTGCAGCTGGCAGTATGCAAGTTATACCAAATTGTTTGGAATAGCAACAGAAGGGAAAATACATTTTATACATAGAGACCAGAAATCAGGGATACATGTCACACAACCAGTATAAGGTGTAACATTAACCCCTGGACTCCATTTATAATACTTAGCCAAGTGAGAGCTCTGGTGATGTACGTTAAACAAATAGTTTGTATTAAAATACCATCAATGATATAGGCAAAAAAACATGGTGCTTTCACAGGCAAACAATAATAATTCAACTATTTAAAAAAAGGTGAATTCTGGATATAAATGAATTACGGACATTAGCCTCATGTCTGAAATCACTGGATGGCTCAATTGTAATGATGTATAGTCTTTCCGCTGACTGATTAGCATGCAACAACAGCTTTTCACTGTATCTCGGCACACGTGCCAATAAACTAAACTCAACACAAACTCAACTCAAATTACACTGAACCATGACAGGGATATCTCTCCTGCTCTTTTTCAAAGTCGTGCCGTGGATTTCATCAGGTCCGTATTTATAATTTTATCCAAAATATACAGTCCAGTGCTTAGTACTCCACCATATCTATTTGACTTTAAATTCCTGAGCTTGTACCCAGAATGGAATTAAACCTTCAATCTTCAATCTTCAGACCCAGAGATATAATGCCACCAACTATCCGCAGTTGCATTTAATTAAAAAGATTCAAATGTATGTATACAGAACCCTAAATGATGTAAACCTAAAAATAGACTCAAGAGTCCATGTGCATAAGTCAGGAACATGTAATATTCAGGATATAGATACAAAAAGCTGGAGTAACTCAGCAGGACAGGCAGCATCTCTGGAGAGAAGGAATGGGTGATGTTTTGGGTTGAAGTTCTTCTTCAGAGATTCCTTCTCTCCAGAGATGTTGCCTGTCCTGCTGAGTCACTCCAACTTTTTGAGTCTATCTTCAGTTTAAACCAGCATCTTAGGTCTTTATTCTTTGGAGCGCAGAAGGTTAAGGGGGGACTTGATTGAGGTCTTTAAAATGATGAAAGGGATAGACAGAGTGACGTGGATAAGCTTTTCCCATTGAGGGTAGGAAAGATTCAAACAAGAGGGCATGATATGGGAATTAAGGAACAGAAGTTTAAGGGTAACATGAGGGGGAACTTCTTTACTCAGAGAGTGGTGGCTGTGGAATGATCTTCCAGCAGAAGTGGTGGAGGCAGGATCGATTTTAACTTTTAAAAGTAAAGTGGATAGGTATATGGACGGGAAAGGAATGGAGGGGTATGGTCTCAGTGCAGATAGATGGGACTAGGGGAAAATAAATGGTCGGCATGGACTGGAAGGGCCGAGAAGGCCTGCTTCCGTGCTGTAATTGTTATATGGTTATATGGTTATCTGCAGTTCCTTCTTACACATGTAATATTCAAGTACTGAAAATACTCAAGATAGCTAATGGAATGCTAAACTAAAATTGAAAATGCAGGCGCATCAGATAACATACTCAGATCTTATCTGACGCGCTGAAAGAAAGAGTTCACGGTTGAGGCCAACCACCTTCCATAATGAAGGTCTGGAGAAGGGTCTCAACCCGAAACCATTCCATCCCTCCAGAGATGCTGCCTGTGTCGCTGAGTTACTCCAGCTTTTTGTGTCTATCTTCCATAGTGGAATGTTGGCCTTTGTACAAAGTGGGTAGATTCTATGTCATAGCCATGGTTAGACCATGCTTAAAATAATGATTTATTTTAAGATTAAAATATTAAATCTTATTTTCATCTCCAGATATTATTTTCTATCTCAATAGTTCTGAGAACTATGCCTCAGGAAGGATAGACAGGCTTTGGAAGAGATTAGCATAAATTTACCAGAATGCCGCTTGGACTCCTAGGATTAAATTGGAAAGGGAGATTGCACAAACTTTAAATGCAGTCCCTGTGATTTAAGGGAAATGTTTTGAAGGGTAACGCACAAGCAAGGGGAATGTATAACGTGGGAACCAGGAGACTATTTAGTTGTCTAGCATTCAGGAAATTGTTCAGTGCCGGGATGTCTCATGGATTAAAAAGTGCTTAAAGAGGAAATGAGTGCAAGTGAAACAGAATAGAAAATAACGTTAGAGGCTAGGAACTGGTTTGCGCAAAAGGAGCAACTCATCGGGCCTGGCTGCATCTCTGGAGAACATGGACAGGTGATGTTTCGGGTCAGAACCCTTCTGCAGATGGTCTATCTCACTCAGGAAACTCTTGTTTCCAGTTTAGAAGATTGGGTGCTTAAATTACACTTTGGTGCCTTAGCACAGCCATAGAGTGGATATAGAGCCATACAGCATGGAAACAGGCCCTTCGGCCCAACTTGCCCACAACGGCCAACATGTCCCAGCTACACTAGTCCAACCTGCCCGCATTTGGTCCTTATCCCTCCAAACCTGTCCCATCCATGTACCTGCCTAACTGTTAAATGTTGGGATTGTCCCTGCCTCAACTACCTCCTCTGGCAGCATGTTCCATACACCCACCACCCTCTGTGTGAACAAGTTACCTCTCAGATTCCTAGTAAATCTTTTCCCCTTCGCCTTAAACCTATGTCCTCAATTCATCTACTCTGGGCAAGAGACTCTGTGCACCTACCCGATCTATTCCTCTCATAATTTTATACATCTCTATAAGATCACCCCTCATCCTTCTGTGCTCCAAGGAATAGAGTCTCAGCTTACTCAGCCTCTCCCTATAGCTCGGAAATGAATATGGTATTCCAGTGAGGGAATGCAATAATTTCCACGGGCCATCTTTTAGAGGAGTTGATAAAATGATGTTCTCTATCATAATGTTGAAGATACCCTGTCATTATTTTTAAGAGCAGAGGAAAATTCCGCCTTGGACAATATTTCTGCCCCAACTGCATCAAGAAAAAGTGGACCATCTCATACTCACAGTAAAAGGGTGGCACGGTGGCACAACGGTAGATCTGCTGCCTTACAGCTCTTGCTGCACCAGAGACCTGGGTTCGATCCCGACTACGGGTGCTGTCTATACAAAGTTTATACATTTTTCCCACACTCCAAAGACGTACAGGTTTGTAGATTAATTGGCTTGGTATAAGTATAAATTGTCCCTAGTGTGTGTAGGATAGTGTTAATGTGCAGGGATCGCTGGTCGGTGCGGACTCGGTGGGCCGAAGGGCCTGTTTCTGCACTGTATCTCTAAACTAAACTATTGAGTGGGAGCCTTTTGTGAACACAGAAACACAAGAAGATCAAGGAGCAAGAGTAGTCCACCAGTCCACTCAAGCCGGTCCTGTCATTCAATCTGATCTGCTCTAGGCCTCCACTCCTTTTCTGTGCCAGTTATCCAGAGGAGCCTTTAAGCCTTTGATCTTATATCAAAATTGTCTACCTTAAAAACATGCGATGAGCTAGCCTCCACAACTCTCTGGGGTATTGAATCACGGACATTCACAACCCTCTCGGAGACGTTGGCAGCAGTTAAGCCGTGCCTCACAGCACCAGAGACATGGATTCTGACCATGTGGAGTTTGTACGTTCTCCCTGTGACCACGTAGGTTTTCTCTGGCGCCTCTGGTCTCCTCGCACATTTGAAAGATGTACAGGTTTGTAGGTTAATTGGCCTCTGTAAAAATGCCTTCGTGTGTAAGGAGCGGATGAGAAAGTGAAAGAACATAGAACTAATGTGAACGGCTGATCGATGGTCAGCGCGGACTCGATGGGCCAAAAGGCCTGCTTCCATGCTGTGTCATTCAATCAATCAATGTTTAAAGCCTGAAGATAGAATTGAATTAAATTGAATTGAATGCCTTTATTGTCATTCAGACCTTTCGGTCTGAACGAAATTTCGTGCCTGCAGTCATACATATATAAAAATAACAATACCATACAATAAACACAAAATTAACATCCACCACAGTGAGTTCACCAAACACCTCCTCACTGTGGTGGAAGGCAAAAGTCTTAGAGTCTCTGTCTGTCTTTCTTCCCTCCTTATTCACCGCAGCTCCCGAAAACCAGGCCGCTGCTGGAGCACCTCAGCTCCCGAAACCCAGGTCGCCGCTGGAGCACCGCGGCTCCCGAAACCCAGGCCGCTGCTGGAGCACCTCAGCTCCCGAAACCCAGGCCGCCGCTGGAGCACCGCAGCTCCCGAAACCCAGGCCGCCGCTGGAGCACCGCAGCTCCCGAAACCCAGGCCGCCGCTGGAGCACCGCAGCTCCCGAAACCCAGGCCGCCGCTGGAGCACCGCAGCTCCCGAAACCCAGGCCGCTGCTGGAGCACCCGCAGCTCCCGAAACCCAGGCCGCCGCTGGAGCACCGCAGCTCCCGAAAGCCAGGCCACCGCTGGAGCACCGCAGCTCCCGAAACCCAGGCCGCCGCTGGAGCACCGCAGCTCCCGAAACCCAGGCCGCCGCTGGAGCACCGCAGCTCCCAAAAGCCAGGTCGCCGCTGGAGCACCGCAGCTCCCGAAAACCAGGTCGCCGCTGGAGCACCGCAGCTCAGAGGGAGCCAGGCCGCCGCTGGAGCACCGCAGCTCCCAAAACCCAGGTCGCCGCCGGAAGCCAGGTCGCCGCTGAAGCTCTGAAGGCCGTGCCGCCGCCGCTGGAAGCTGGAAGGCCGTCACCAGGGCCTCAGCACAGACGGAGACAGTGTCGGGGGACACGACAGGAAAAGTCGCATCCCCCCGAAGGGAGAGACTAAAACCCCGTTTCTCCCACCCTCCCCCCCCCCCCCCCACACACACATACACAACCCAACAAACCAAAAATAAACGCCAAAAACAGGGACAAAGACAAAAATAAAATAAAAGACAGACGGACTGCAGGTGAGCCGCAGCTGCCAAGCAGCGCCGCCACTTCCAGACACAAAGTGCTGGAGTAACTCAGCAGCTTCTTCTTCTTTCGTGTGGCGTGCACAGCCTAAAGTTGTAGGCCAACTTGCTCTATTTGATCTCCCGTTTGTGCACGTCGAGTTGATTGCATTAGTTGAAACAAGGCAGACCGCATGAAGGTTGCAATCTTCCACCCCACTCAGCAGCATCAATAAAGAAAAAGGATTGGTGATGTTTCGGGTCGGAAACCTTCTTCAGACTGAAAGTAGAGGGGGGTGGAACTGGAGGTAGGAAAAGGCTAGAACAAGTCAACAGATGACCTAGGTAGGGTGGTGTTTCAAGCCCATTACCTTGAAATATTGTCCCCCTTATTGAAACTCTCTCACAAGTAAAATCATTTTAACATCTATCCTAGCATGCCCCTTTATGATGCTATGCCCTTCAGTAAGATTCACCCGCAGGAGTGAATCTTAGGAGGGCATAGGAGGTGTGGGGCCCAATTGGGAGCAATTGGTCCAATTGCCTTAAGGCCGGCCCTGTTCGCCCTCATTCTTCTAACTGCCAAAGAATACAGACCTAACCTATTCAGCCTCTCTTGATAGGACAATTCTCTAATCCTAGCAATTAGCTTAATTAATCTTGTTTGGACTGCCTCCAATGACACTATATCCTTTCTTGGGTAATTGGACCAAAACTTTGCACAGAACATCAGGTGTGACATCATCAACAAAACTTCCCTATTTCTAAATTTCAACTTCTGTGCACAAACTTGTCACAACGCTATTAATTACACGACAAAAAATACTTAACTGGTTGTTTAAAACGCTCTTGAGGTTGTAAAAGATCCTTTCTAAAGAAGGGTCCTGACCTAAAATTGTAATTTATCTATGTCCTGCAAATATGCTTCCTGGCCTGCTGAGTTACTCCGGCACTTTGTGTCTTCCTTTCTAAATTTAAGGGGTTTTTTACTTAATGAGAGTTTCAAGTACACGTGTTCATCCTCTCTTACAAACATTTTATTATTTAAAGAGATGGGGCGCAAGTAACCAATTCCCAGACCGCTTGTTGGAAAAAAAAAGTCTAGAATTAATTTCTTTATTTCTTTATGTACTCGAATGAGTTTCTTTATACCTTACTTTTCACAAACTTGGGATATTTTTCAAAGTTTGAAAACAAATGCAAAATAGGATTGATGTAGGTAGACAAAAATGCTGGAGAAACTCAGCAGGTGAGGCAGCATCTATAGAGCGAAGGAAATAGGCAACGTTTCGGGCCGAAACCATTCTTCTGACTGATGTAGAGTCAGTGTGAAATGGCCGGTTGATGGTTGGTGTGGATTCAATGGGCTGAAGATCCTGTTTTCGTGCTGTATCTGTCATGAAGTATCATTAGTAGAGAAGAGAAATGTTACAGCCTGGCTTTGCATGGCCAAGAAATAAAAACAGGCTTAATTAAGCAATCAAATTGTTTTATTTTTTTTACTGGTGTTGATTTTGGCCAGGACACCCGAAGAACTCTGAAAATGAAGCAGAAAATGCAAGTTCATATTTCATGACCGTGACTATTTCTTTGACCTGAAATGTTAACACTTTCAGGTAACCCCTGCATCCCCTCCCTCGCTGTCCCTCCCCCACCCAAGCCATTCTGCTCGCTTTCCAGTCCTATCATTGCCTATAACTCACCTAGCCCACAGCTAACAATGGCCCGTTTCCTTTGTCATCGTCAACCTTTTTTGTATATCTTTCTTTCGTTTGTTCTATATCTCGCTATACCATCTGTAATTTCCTTCTCCCCTGACTCTCAGTCTGAAGAAGGGTCTCAACCCGAAACATCACCTATTCATTTTCTCCAGAGATGCTGTCTGACCCGCTGAGTTACTCCAGCTTTTTGTGTCTATCTTACGTTAACATTGTTTCTCTTTCCATAGACACTACCTGATCCGCTGACCGTTTTCAGCATCTTCTGCTTTGATTTCAGATTTCCAATATCTGTGATTTATCTTCCATGAGGATACAGCACGGAAACAGGATCTGCAACCCGTTGAATTTGCACCAACCATCAACCATCTCTTTCACGCTGCCTCTACGTTAATCTCATTTGAGTTGAGTTTAATTTATTGTCACGTGTAGCGAGGTACAGTGAAAAGGTTTCGTTGCAAGCTAACCAGTCAGCAGAAAGACAGTACATGATTACAATCGTGTCCTCCACAATGTAAAGACACATGATAAAGGGGATAACATGAAAAACGTTTAGTGCAAGATAAAGTCCTGTAAAGTTCGATCAAATATAGTCGAAGGGTCTCCAATGAGGTATAAAGCAGCTCAGGACTGGTCTCCAGTTGGTGATAGGAAGGTCCAGTTGCCTGATAACAGTTGGGAAGAAATTGTCCCTGAATCTGAATCAGAATCATTTTATAATTTTCTCACATTCTCTCCCCAGATTCTACCACTCACCGGCACATCAAGAGCAATTTACAGTGACTAGTTACCTACGAACCTGCATGTCATGTTAGGTTTGAGGAAATATTAAATACTAGACTAAGTGGGACCCATTGGGTCCCAGCATCACACGGGAGGGCTGGTCCCCCAACGCAATATTCCACCTCTCCACCAATTCCAATTTTGGTGGCCAGTGGGGGGGCTTTCTGGAGCATTAGTATGGGTGTTGTGGGCTGAAGGGGCTGGTTTCCAGAGGGCTAGTATGGACATTGTGGGCCGAATGGATTCTTGGGCTAGTGGCTCAGTCACTCAAGCCTGTTGTGCTGGCAGCTCACTCACTCATGGCTGGTGGGCTGGCAGTTGACTCACGGCTATTCCTTGAAATTCCATTTCAAGAAGGGTGCAAGGCCACCAAATTCAAATGCAGTTTCTTATCACTTCAAGCAGGGTGCAAGGCCACTGAAGACAGCAAGTCATGACCTCTCCCTCCTCCATCTTGCAGAGACTGAGCTACGCCCACACTTCTGGGTTTTATGGTCCTTTCCCCCCTCCCACCAGAAGGGGCATGATTGACAGGAGAGAGAATCTCAACATTCTTTAAACACTTATAGCTCTTTTATTTTCCATTGATGGGAAAAATCCTCGGTACCTGATGAGCGGAGGGGGACTCTGAGTAAGATGGCCAAAAATGACAGCCGTACATGATAGCGTTTTTTCTAAAATCAATATAAAGCGCAAACAGGAAGTGGTCAAGATTAGACTTTTAATTATATAGAAGGCAAGGCAACTTTAATTGGGCAAGGCAACTTTAATTAGGCAAGGCAACTTTGATTAGGCAACACATGTTTAGCATTTCCAAACCAAAGGCAACACAGCTTTAGCATTTCCAAACTATATTTTCAAAACACATAAAGGGCACTGACAGGTCAGTAAAACCACTCACAATTTAATAGACACGTGTTCAGTGTTATTCACAGCTTAGACTGAGAGACGTGACCCTCTCGCTCCCCCATCTTGCAGAGACTGACCGAGGCACTCAACACCTCCGGGTTTTATAGTCCCTCCGGAAGGGGCGTGGCCTTCAGGAGAAAGAATTTAAACATTTTTTAAACACTAATAACTCTTTTATTTTTCATCCATGGGAAAAATCCTCTTGTCCTGCGCAGAAGAGGGGGACTCTGAGTAAAATGGCCAAAAATCACAGCCGTAAGTGGCAGCATTTTTTCTAAAATCAATATACAGAACAATAGGAAGTGGGCAAGATCAGACATTTAGTAATATAGATTCACAACCATCCAGCATTTCCTCAGCGTGGTAATGAAGTGGCACTCCATATTATACATTATTTAGTTTAGTTTAGTTTAGTTTATTATTCTCCCAAGTACCGAGGTTCAGTGCAAAATATAACTGGAGCCTGACAAAGTCCAATGAAAGATAATTCAAAGGTCTCCCATGAGGTAGATGGGATGTCAGGACCATGCACTAGCTGATGAGAGGATGGTTCAGTTGCCTGATAACAGCTGGGAAGAAACTGTCACTGAATCTGGAGGTGTGATTTTTCACACTTCTGTTCCTCTTGCCCGATGAGAGAGGGGAGAAGAGGGATGGACCAGGGGGTGTATGTGGTGAGACTGGTCCTTGATTTTTAAATTTTGTTTTAATGTCAAAATAGACTTTATTCAGGTAATAAATATATACAATACATGAACCGTGCAAAAAATTCATCCGACATTTTCGGAGGCTATACAAATTCTTCAATACAGTCTGTATACATTGCTCAAATTTCACGAATCTGTCCCCCACCCGCGCCACTCATGTGGCCCACTGGCGTGGGATACCTTCCTTTATTTTGAGGGGCGTCTCCACCACACCCTGCCCCCCATGTCCAGCAGTGGAAGGACCCTAGACTGTGGTCCTCCCCCACTGAGCCTTGGCGTTGGGTGCACCGAGCTGGTCCTTGATTATGCTGGCAGCCTTGCCGTAAGATGATTACCACTAACACACCCAAGATGAAAATTCTTGCTCTGTGCACCTTCAATTCTCCTTTGGACCCCTGAACTGCTGCTGCCCTGATAGCAACAGAGAATTGTTTTTCAGCCCTTGCACCCATTCTGCTTGTCAACAAATCGTGCGTGGTCTGCACCCTGCGAAGCCAAGCATAGGGGATGAGTCAGTCTCTCTGAAGGGAGCTCAGAGCATCGAGTCGGATTGGAGGGTTGGCTCTGCTGATATGCCAGCACTTATGAGTCATTCAAAAGCTGTAAGCATCGGGCAGTAGTGATACACAACTGCACCCCAAAGCATTTAAAATCTGAAATCCAACTGGTGCCAAAAACGGTCTCACCATATATACTCAGGTGAGGCGCGATAAGGTGTCCTGTAGGATCCACTGGATTGGTCTTTGCTCCAGATTCTATTGATGAGCCACGCAAGCTTGGTACCATGAACTAACAGTTGAGTCTTCCCGACGTGTCGTTGGCCTAATTCAGTGAAACACCAGTGAAGGCAGGTGCCCACTTGATTACCCCAACGATACACTTGCATGTACACGGTCAGTTATTTTAATGTGCTTGTTAACATGTATGTAGCTGATTAATGCATATGGAGTTAGTTATTGACCTTAGCATGTTTGTTTAGGTTAGTTTAGTTTAGAGAAACGGCGCGGAAACAGACCCTTTGGCCCACCGAGTCCTCACCGACCAGCGATCCCCGCACGTTTACACTATCTTACACACACTAGGGACAATTTGCACGTACACCAAGCCAATTAACCTACAAATCTGTACGTCTTTGGAGCGTGGGAGGAAACCGAACATCTCGGAGAAAGCCCACGCGGTCACGGGGAAAAATTACAAACTCCATACAGACAGCGCCCATGGTCGGGGTCGTACCCGGGTCTCTGGCGCTGTAAGGCAGCATCTCTTTATTGAACATTTATGTAATTCTTTATTTAACATTTAACGATAACATTTATTATTAATGTTTAATGTTTTATGTGTCATTCTAACTGTCACTGTATGTAATGTTGTCGCTTGCGGGCGGAGCACCAAGGCAAATTCCTTGTATGTGAATACTTGGCCAAAAACATATTCATTCATTCTCTACCGCTGCACCATCATGCCGCATTATTGTTTAATCAGTTTTGATACTATTTTGGCTTTGGGCTTGGTTTTCTTGGTTGAATGCTTATCCTGGTGTTATTGAACAAGTACTTTGTGTTTTAATTGTAATCCCATGGTGTAGATGCCTGTCTCTGGTATCTAATTGCCTTGTCCATCACTTGACACTCCGTTTACATTTTGGAGCCACCTCAAATCAAAAAACACTTCCCTCAAAGAGCTTAGATACATCAATGGGAAATTAAATATTGATAAAGTTGTCTAACCAACAACATTCACTCAACCCCAACCCTGCCACACAACTTTCAAACTCAAGACAATATTATTTGTTAGTTTGTTCACCAATTTTCTGTGTCATAGAGTCATAGATTTATAGTCAGAGAAACAAACAGTGTGGAAACAGGCCCTTCGACCCAACTTGCCCACACTGGCCAACATGTCCCATCTACACTTGTCCCTGCGTTTGCCCCCTATCCATCTAAACCTGTCTTATCCATGTACCTGTCTAAATGTTTCTTCAACATTGCGATAGTCCTTGCCTCAACTATCTCCTCGAGCAGCTTGTTCAATACACCCACCACCCTTTGTGTGAAAAAGATACCCACCAGGTTCACACTAGGATGGAAGTGATGGAATTCCCTGCCACAGAGGGCAGTGGAGGCCATATCACTGGATGGATTTAAGAGAGAGTTGGATAGAGCTCTAGGGGCTAGTGGAGTCAAGGGATATGGGGAGAAGGCAGGCACGGGTTATTGATAGCGGACGATCAGCCATGATCACAATGAATGGCGGTGCTGGCTCGAAGGGCCGAATGGCCTTCTCCTGCGCCTATTTTCTATGTTTCTATGTTCCTATTAAATCTTTTTCCCCTCACCTTAAACCTATGTCCTCTAGTTCTTGATTCTCCTACTCTGAGCAATCTAATCCTCTCATGATTTTGAACATTGACTGTGGCTGTGAATTAATAAGGTGGGAAGTTAAGGAAGGAATTGCAGGGCTATTGACAGAGATATTTGCATCACCAGTCAAGTGTGATGTGTCAGGTGAGTGGAGTGTGGCTATTTTTTGTTGTTGTTTAGTTTAGAGATACAGCGTGGAAACAGGCCCTTCGGCCCACCTTGTCCGCACCGACCAACGATTCCAGCACACTAACACTATCCTACTCACAATAAACAGTCCTAAGAAGGGTTTTGACCTGAAAGGAGAACCCATTCCTTCTCTCCAGAGAAGGTGCGTCCTGCTGAGTTACTCCAGCATTTTGTGTCTATCTTAAACTAAACATCCCCTTACCAGACAGGCAACCATCATTCATTGTCTAGCCTCACAGAAGGAAACATAGAAACACACAAAAATAAGTGCAGGAGTTGCCCATTCAGCCCTTCGAGCCAGCACCGCCATTCAATATGATCATGGCTGATCACACTAAATCAGTACCCTGGTCCTGCTTTCTCTCCATATCCGCACTTCAACTCCCCCTCCCATTCCGAATCTGACATTTCTATTCCGCTTGGGCAGTCTGCACCCCAGCAGCTTGAACATTGACTTCACCAATTTCCGGTAGCCCTTGCTGTCTTCTCCCCTTCTCAGCTCTCCCTCAGCCCTCTGGCTCCTCCTCTTCCTTACCTCTTCCCGCCCCCCCCCCCCCCCCCCCACCCTGCATCAGTCTGAATGGGTACAGCAATTCGTTCTTCCCCCGCACAATTAAAGCATGGAATAATCTTCACCTACCATAGTTACCCAACCAGATGCAACTAAATTTAAGGTAGCTCTTTCTTCCCAAAAACCCTTTCTGGCTTAAGTCCTCCCTCCACCACCTCCAGTTTAAATTCCATTTGGAATATTTTGGAGAATCAAGAAACCAAGAACCAAGAACCAAGATGAAGGGTTTCGGCCCGAAACGTTGCCTATTTCCTTTGCTCCATAGATGCTGCCGCACCCGCTGAGTTTCTCCAGCATTTTTGTCTACCTTCGATTTTCCATCATCTGCAGTTCCTTCTTGAACATTCTCCCCATATCCCTTGATTACGTTAGCCCTAAGAGCTATATCTAACTCTCTTGAAAACATCCAGTGAATTGGCCTCCACTGCCTTCTGTGGCGGAGAATTCCACAGATCCACAATGTCCTGGGTGAAAAAGTTTTACCTTATTCTTAAACTATGACCCCTGGTTCTGGACTCCCCCAACATCGGGGACATTTTTCCAGCATCTAGCCTGTCCAATCCATGACGAATTGTATATCGTTCCATAAGATCCCTTGTAAGAAACGATGGGTTTCAGAGAATAAAGTCGCAGCGTTGAACCGTATCCTCATATTCACTCCAACATTCCAGAGGATTGTCAGTGTGGAGGTGGCTGGATAATCCTCCTCATTACACACACTTGTTGTAGTTCCATCAGTGTATTTGCATGTACTTCATTCCTGACTGATCTCCATCTGTTGCAAATTCATACTAAAGTAGTGGAACTCTTTGTTCCAGAATCTTAAGCATTGAAAAGCATTTTGGGTCGGCCCTTCTTCAGCAAGGGAAGAAGGGTCCCGACATAAATGCATCACCTATCCATGTTCCCAGAGATGTTGCCTGACCCACCGAGCTACTTCTGCACTTTGTGTTCTTTTATGCAATTCAGCATCTGCAGTTCCTTGCGTCTACAAGTACAGAGGCTTGGCAGGCTATGTCAGAGCTTATGGGCCTGTCCCACTTGGGCCGTCAGTAACGTGACAGGCCGGTGGTACGCAAAGATTTAGTTCAGAAAATTTCAGAGCTCCGCGCGATACCGCACACAACTCCACGTCCCTCCGCGCTTCTCAGTGGGACCGGCCCCGCGCGGCCACACGATGCCCGTGAGCCTCAACGCGATGACGAGGTCGCGTAATTTCCCTGCCAAGGACACGTAAGTGGGACAGGGCCTTTCGACTTTTAACAACAGGCCTATAATATCTCGGGTACACAAAAGGCTGGAGAAACTCAGCGGGTGCAGCAGCATCTAAGGAGCGAAGGAGATAGGCGACGTTTCGGGTCGAGACCCTTCTTCAGACTGGTTAGGGATCATATCTCCCTTGCTTCTACTGATAAAACCATAAGACCATAGGAAATAGGAGTAGAATGAAGCCATTCACCCCATGGAATCTACTCCACAGTGGAAAAGAATTGAAAAAGGAGCAGAGGAGAACAGACTGCAAAAAGTTGTGAACACTGCCCCGTCCATCACTGGCTCTGACCTCCCCACCACCGAAGGGTCCCTGCCTCAAAAGGCAGCCAACATCATCAGAGACCCACATTACCCTGGCCACACACTCATTTCACCCCTGCCATCGGGACGAAGGTACAGGAAGTAGCCTGAAAACAGTAGCATCCAGGTTAAGGAACAGCATCTTCAGTTCAGCCATCAGGCTATTAAACATTACAACCTCAAATAAGCTCTGAACTACAATAGACTATTATTGTTATTATTATTATTATTGTTATTATTGCACTACTATTGTTCGTTTTTTGTGTACGTGTGTGTGCATGTGTGTGTATGTGTATATGTACAGTATATGTATATATATATATGTGTGTGTGTACTTGTGAGTATGTGTCATATACACACTGAACTTTTTTCTCTCTCCTGTTTATCATATTGTTTACAGTGTACTATGTTTACATATTCTGTTGTGCTGCAGCAAGTAAGAATGTAATTGTTCTATCTGGGACATATGACAATAAAACACCCTTGACGACCCTTGAGATTTATCAGGGTGACGACAAAAGGAACAGCAGATGCTGGAATCATGAGAAAACTACAAAGTACTGGAGGAACCTCAAAAGTTCATAAGTTCAGAAGTGCTAGAAGCAGAATTAGGCCATTTGGCCCATCTAATCTACTCTGCTATTCAATCGTGGCTGATCCTTTCTCATTCCCGTCCTCCTGCCTTCTCCCCATAATCCCTGACCCCCGCACTAATCAGGAATCAGTCAATCTCAGCCTTCAAAACATTCATTGACGTGGCCTCCGCAGCCTTCTGTGGCAATGAATTCCGCTGATTCACCACCGTCTGACTAAATCAATTCCTTCTCATTTACTTTCCAAAGGTATGTCCTTCTATTCTGAGGCTATGGCTTCTGGTCCTAGACTTTCCCACTAGTGGAAAAATCCTCTCCATATCCACGCTATCCAAGCCTTTCACTATTCATGTTGGGTTAGAGGAGTTAGAGGGAATGAAGAGTCCCAACACAAAATGTAAATAGACAATAGGTGCAGGAGTAGGCCATTTGGCCCTTCGAGCCATTCAATGTGATCATGGCTGATCATCCCCAATCAGTACCCCGTTCCTGCCTTCTCCCCATATCCCCTGACTCCGCTATCTTTAAGAGCCCTATCTAGCTCTCTCACCTATCCATTGCATGAATAAGTGGACATTTCTTCTTGTTGAATTGTGCTAGCAGGATGATACAGTGCAGAGTCTAGACTCAAGGATCTGCAGATGCTGGTTTACAAAAAAAGACACTGAGTGCTGGAGTAACTCAATGGGTCAGGCAATGTCTGGAAGACATTGATCGCCAATGTTTTGGGTCAGAACCCGTCTTCAGCCTAATTGTAATAAGTAGCAGGACTAACCCTAGCAAGTACAGGGGCTAGACCACAAAGTGCTGGAGTCATTCAGCAGGTCAGGCAGCATCTCTGGGCGACGGCAGGTCAGGCAGCATCTCAAAACGAGTAGGCGACGTTTCGGGAATGGGGCCCTTCTTGAGCAAGGGAAGAAGGATCACCACCCAATACATCACCTATTCATCTTCTCCAGAGATGCTGCTGACCTGGTCAGTTACTCCAGCACTTGTGTTCTTTTTTCCAAACCAGCGTCTGCAATACCTTGTGTCTATAAAAGTACAGACACTTGGCAGACTATGTCAGAGATCAAATCAATCATATTGATGTGGACTTAAGCTTTTAACAACAGGCCAATAAGATCTCCCTCACTTCTACTGATAAAACCATAAGACCATGACATAGTAGCAGAATTAATCCATTCGCCCCATTGAGTCGACTTCACCATTCAATCTCGGCTGATCTATGTATCCCTTTCAACCCCATTCTCCTGTTTTCTCCCGTTATCCTGTGCACTTTTCTAATCAGGAATCTATCTATCTCTGCTTTAAAGATACCCAATGACTTGGCCTCCACACTGCCATCTGAGGCAATGAATTCCATAGATGCACCAACCTCTTGCTCAAGACATTCATCCTCAACTCTTTTGTAAAGGTACGTCCTTTTATTCGGAGGCTGTGCCCTCTGGTCTTAGACTTTATCACTAGTGGAAACATCTTCTCCACATTCACTCTATTCCACGTCCGGAAGTGGCGGCGCGGCCCAAGCAGCTGCGGCTCGCCTGCAGTCCGTCTGTCTTTTTCTTTTTTTTCTTTTGTCTTGTTGGACGTATGTTTTAGTTTATTTTTAGTTGTGTATGTGTGGGGGGCGGGGGAAACTTGTTTTAGTCTCTTCCTTCGGGGGGGGATGCGACCTTTTCTTTGTCGTATCCCCGTCTCCGTCTCCATCTGCGCTGAGGCCTAATCGCGGAGCTGGCGGCCTCCAACTGGGGCCGACCTGGAGGCTCCAGAGGCAGAGCCAGGACTTACCATCGCGAAGCTGGCCGACTTCGGGGCTGCGGTGGTGTTGCGGCGGCCCGACTTCGGAGCCTCGGAAGCTTAGGCCGCGGGCCCAGTGGACGACAACATCGGGAGCTCGCAGGTCCCAGGTTGGTGACCGATTCTCCGGAGCTCCCGCAACAACAGCTTCGTCCGCTGGACTGGAGGGCGGCAGCTTCGTCCGCCCTGGGACTGCGGAGTTTGAACCGGCCCGTTCGCGGAGCTCGGATTCGGCCGCGGGACTTACCATCACCCGGCGGGGGGGGCCCAACATCGAAAGCCTGGATCGCCTCAACGCAGAGGGAGAACAAGGAAGGAAGAGACAAGGACTTTAAGACTTTTGCCTTCCATCACAGTGAGGAGGAGCCTGGTAGGCTCACTGTGGTGGATGTTAAACTGTGGAAAACGTTATTGTTTAAAACTAAGGCGACACCCAATTAACACAAATTAAGTCAAATATTTATCTCTTGGAGTCACGAGCCTCTGAAATTTTCTTCGTCAAAGGACAGAGGAAACAAAGTTGTTCAATGTTGTTAAAACAGAGGTAGAACGTTGCTTGATGAGCAAGGTGGTGGGTGGGGGAGGGGGTGGGGTTGAAAGGTTGCTTGGGAAAGGGTTTAAGAAAGAACTGCAGATGCTGGAAAAGTCGAAGGTGGACAAAAATGCTGGAGAAACACAGCGGGTGAGGCAGCATCTATGGAGAGAAGAAATAGGTGATGTTTCAGGTCAAGACCGTTCTTCAGACTGATGTCGGGGGGGCGGGGGGGGAATCTTGGGAAAGGATAGATGGCAATGTGGAGTTGAGATTATAATCAGATCAGCCCTGATCTTATCAATGGCAAAACATCCCTGAAGGACGGCCATCCCAGGAGACGTACTCCTATTCCTTCACTTATATGTTTGGTTCCATCCTCTTTTCCTCTTCTAAGGGGCAACTTTTTCACACCACTCAGGAGAAGAAGGTGAGGTGATTAAAAAGCCACACAAGAGGATTATAGTCATAGAGTCACACAGCATGGAAACTGGTTCTTTGGCCCAACTTGCACATGATGTCCAAGAAGTCGTATCTACGTTTTTTTTGTGGGCGGTAGGTATATTGAACGAGCTGCCGGAGGAGGTAGTTGAGGCAGGTGCTAGAGCAATATTTTGATGGCATTTTGGCGGGGAGGTTCCTCCTCAAACCGCAGAGCATTCTAGACAATACAGCTCACCCCCTCCATGACACACTGGCCAACCTGAGGATCTCCTTCGGAAACAGACTGGTTCCACCAAGATGCAGCACAGAACGCCACAGGAGATCCTTCTTCCCTGCGGCTATCAAACTGTACAACTCCTCCCCCTTATGTCATGGGGTAGACTGTCTCCCTCCCTCCCACCCCCCCAACTCTGCAATCGTTGCACATCCCCAATCCTTTGCACTCGTCACTTTAATTTCATGTTTCATGTAATTTGTGTTTTCGTGGCTGTTGGCAGATCAATTTCTGTCCTGGGATAAATAAAGTTATATCGTATCGTATCGTATCGTACGTGGATAGGAAGGTTTTAGAGGGATATTGGCCGAAGGCAGGCAGGTGGGAACAGTGTAGATGGGGCATGTTGGATGGCAAGGGCAAGTTGGGCTGAAGGTGCATGGCTCTATGGTGCATGGCTCTATGATGCATGGCTCTATGGTGCATGGCTCTATGATGCATGGCTCTATGGTGCATGGCTCTATGGTGCATGGCTCTATGATGCATGGCTCTATGCCTCTATGACTATTTCAATAGGGGCTATTGAGGACAAGTCAGTGCATTTTTTTCCCCACTCCAAAAGATGGAAAGCAAAGCACAACAAACGCAAAACCAGGGAAACAAAAGGCAGTGGTGGAAATAGGGGCAGCAAGAACGGAACCTTACAGAGAAAGGTTGAACAAGTTAGGTCTTTATTCTTTGGAGCGCAGAAGGTTAAGGGGGGGACTTGATTGAGGTCTTTAAAATGATGAAAGGGATAGACAGAGTTGACGTGGATAAGCTTTTCCCATTGAGGGTAGGGGAAGATTCAAACAAGAGGGCATGACATGAGAATTAAGGGACAGAAGTTTAGGGGTAACATGAGGGGGAACTTCTTTACTCAGAGAGTGGTGGCTGTGTGGAATGATCTCCCTGCAGAAGTGGTGGAGGCAGGATCGATTTTAACATTTAAAAGTAAAGTGGATAGGTATATGGACGGGAAGGGAATGGAGGGGTATGGTCTGAGTGCAGATAGATGGGACTAGGGGAAGATAAATGGTCGGCACGGACTGGAAGGGCCGAGAAGGCCTGTTTCCGTGCTGGAATTGTTATATCGTTATATGGTTATATGTTATATGGTTATATGGAATAGTACAGAGTAAATGCTGCAAACAAAACCAGCAATTTAATAGTTAAAGATAACATGGGGAAAAAGAAATTAGGGTAAAAACACACTGTGAACTGCATCTAAAACACACACTCACACAAAGAAAATGAAAGCACTTGATCCACATCAAATAAGAATTTAATTATATGAATATGGGAAGGAAATTTACTTTACAAATGAGGCTTTTATTAAGGTTATATTAATATATATCTGCCTCATTTCATTAGTTTGAAAATGGACCTGTTGAGGAAATATTTACAGTTGGAAAGGCAGGCAATTTGCGAACTAGGAAAATAAATGATTAAAAAGTCAGCTTTCTATTTTAATTACTCTGCAGGAAAAGGGAAACTCATTGCAGCTGACTGTATTTGGCAGGATCTCGCCCAAGTGAGGCACACTGCTCCATTAGTTAGCCTGATTCCATCAGCTTGAACGTTTTTTTAACCTCTCAAAGCGCTCAAAGTTCCTCAATGTGCCCAAGATCTCAGTGAACTACCGACCTGATGGCCTGTGTAGGAAGGAACTGCAGATGCTGGTTTACACTGAGGATAGACACAAAATGTTGGAGTAACTCAACGGAACAGGCAGCGTCTCTGGAGAGAAGGACTGGGTGACGTTTCGGGTTGAAACGTCACCCATTCCTTTTCTCCAGAGATGCTGCCTGTCCCGCTGAGTTACTCCAGCATGTTGTGTCTATCTTCGGTCTAATGGTCTACCTTCTTAAGCAAAGAGTTTTAAGGAATGAGAAAGAATCAGAGAGAAAAAAATAGAGAGGGGCAAATTAGAGATAACATGGGTACAGAAAAAAAGTAAAAATAAAAAACAAAGGAGAAAAGGCAAAGAAATTATTAGTACAGATGTCAGGGATTATGGAGAGAAGGCAGGAGAATGGGGTTAGGAGGGACAGATAGATCAGCCATGATTGAACGGCGGAGCAGACTTTATGGGCCAAATGGCCTAATTCTACTCCTATCACTTATGACCTTATGACCAGCACATGACGAAAGACCTAATCTCATTGACCCACTCTGGGCCATATCTCTTCATCCTCCTTTCTTTTAATCTATTCTTGATGTCCGTCACGGACTTTGCTTCTGTCAATAATTCTATTGGTGCATTTCACAACTTCCAAACCTTTTGTAGAAACATTTTTATGTCCATCTTCAGCCCAGACATTGAATCTGATACCCCAGCGCTCTTAAAAGTGGCACATAGTGCTGGAGCAACTCAGTGGGTCAGGCAGCATCTCTGTAGAACATGGATAGGTGATGTTTCGGGTCGAGACACTTCTTCAGCGGTTCTTTATTGTCACATCTGCAGTGCACGGTGAAATTCTCTTTGAGCAGCTCACTCATGCACGAATCGCCATATTTTGGCTTCATAGATACAGAGATAAAGTCCAAAGTCCATAGACTGGAAGTACTGGAGTGCTCCCGATCCAGGTAGGCCCAGGCTGCCGCAGGGCCTTCTCCGTTGTCCTCGGCCAGCTTGGCCTGTCAACCTGTCCCACTCCCCCCCCCCCCCCACTCCCCCATCCAACCGCCTTTGTGTCCCAAGGACGCCCCCAGCAGCCGACCTTAACAGCGCTGGGGGCCATCGGCCCACTCCTCACGTCCATCGTCACCAGCGGTTCCCCCCCCCCCCCCCCACTCCTCGACTCTCCAAAAGAAAGTCTGAGTACAAACAAGGGTCTCGAACCAAAACATCACCTATCCACATTTGCCAGAGATACTGCCTGACCTGCTGAGTTACTCCAGCACTTCTCCAGTGTGTCGTGTTGTGTATTAACCAACATCTGCAGTTCCTTGTTTCTGCCCCTGTATTCTTGTTCTCAATCCCTCGCATACTGTAGTCACGCTCTCTCGCTTGTACACTGGACTTTGAAATCTTCCCCGCCTTATTGGAATCACTTATTTCAATGAAAATAGCTCTATTTTTCCAAGTCATTCTTTACTCTCTAGATTGTCTGTACCGAACCCTCACCATAAGTTTGACATACCTCTGAAGAAAGAGGATCTAAAATTGCACGATCGCTAAAATTGAGCTAGTCGCACTTCCTCCTCCATCACCTGGTCAAAGCAGAACTGAACTGCCGCGTAAAAGGACCCGTACCGCACAGTCCGAAAAATAGAACTCTGAACATGTACGGTTTTGTAGGTTAATTGGCGTGGTCTAAAATGTAAAATTGTCCATAGTGTGTGTAGGATAGTGTTAAAGTGTGGGATCGCTGGTCGGTGCGGACTTGGTGGGGCGATGGGGCCTGTTTCCACGATGTATCTCTAAACTAAGTGAGTGTGAATGGGTGATCAAAAGCCGTTGTGGGCTCGGTGGGCCAAATGGTGAAAGCTAATGATCAGTAAGACGTGTGAAGAAGTGAGCACCATTCGGCACGGTGGCGCAGCGGTAGAGTTGCTGCCTCACAGCGCCAGAGGCCCGGGTTCGATCCCGACCGTGGGTGCTGTCTGTACGGAGTTTATCCGCCCTCCCAGTGACTGTGTGGGTTTTCTCCGGGTTCTCCGGTTTCCTCCCACACTCCAAAGAAGTGCAGGTTTGTAGGTTAATTAGCTTCGGTAAAATTGTAAATTGGCCCTATTGTAGGGTAGTGCTCGTGTATGGGATGATTGCTGGTCAGCACGGACACAGTGGGCCGAATGGCCTGCTTCCATGCTGTATCTCTAAAGTCTGAAGTAAAGTCTAACGCATCACCACCCAAGACGTTGTCTGACCATTCTCTCTACAGATGCTGCCTGACACGCTGAGTTCCTCCAGCACTTTTAAAGGAGCAGAATTAGGCCATCAAGTCTACTCCGCCATTCAATCATGACTGATCTATCTCTCCCTCCTAACCCCATTCTCATGCCTTCCCCCCATAACCCCTGACAACCGTACCAATCAAGAATCTATCTATCTCTGCCTTAAATATATCCACTGACTTGTCCTCCACAGCCTTCTACGGCAAAGAATTCCACAGATTCACCGTCTTCTGACTAAAGAAATTCCACCTCATCCCCTTCTAATTCAATTCAATACAAATACAAGTATAGGTACAACGAAATGCAGTTTAGCGTCATTCTTAGTGATAGCGATATGAAAAAATAAATACAGAGTGCAGTGGTAGCAGTACGGAAATAAGAACGTCCTTTAATTCTGAGGCCATGACCTCCAGTCCTAGACTATCCCACCAGTGGAAACATCCTCTCCGCATCCACTATATCCAAGTCTTTCATTATTCTGTACGTTTCAATGAGGTTCCCCTTCGTCCTTCTAAACCCCAGCGGGTACAGGCCCAGTGCTGTCAAACGCTCATCGTATATTAATCTACTCATTCCTGGGATCATTCTTGTTTGTATAAAGCTGGTAATGCAGCGAAGCACCATGGGGAGGAGTGCTCGGTGCAGGAAGGGAGGCTACACTCTTTAGTTTCACCTCGAGCTGTGGCGGTGAGATAACAGGGCAAGGCGGTGGATTTTACAGAGCAAAACAATGGAGAGCCAGATTGAGACAAAGTGAGTTGGGAGGGGGAGAGATTTTCGGATGCTGGGACTTCAGCACTTCAGAGCAGGGCAGCAGGGAAAAGGAATCCTAACGGGCATCAGGCTATTAAACACTACAACCTCCAAATAAGCTCAGAAACTACATAGATTTGGGTGTTACACAAAAAGCTGGAGAAACTCAGCGGGTGCAGCAGCATCTAAGGAGCGAAGGAGATAGGCGACGTTTCGGGTCGAGACCCTTCTTCAGACAGGTCTCGATTTGGGTGCATTGCCTTTGCCTTTTTGCACTATTATTGTTAGTTTTTAATATATATATATATATATATATATATATACAACACGCACACAAAACCTAATATGTATATATACTGTCATAAAAACTATATATATACTGTCTATGTATGTACAGATGTATAATACACATATTATATTAAAACACATAATATTTACAGCATATATATAGTGTATATGTGTGTGTGTATAAAGTATATATGTATGTGTATGTGTGTAGAAATATAAATATATTTAAAAATATACATACACACACACACATATATATATATATTTATATATTTAAAACATTTTCATTTATAGAAACATAGAAACATAGAAAATAGGACTAGGCCATTCGGCCCTTCAAGCCTGCACCGCCATTCAATATGATCATGGCTGATCATTCAACTCAGTATCCTGTACCTGCCTTCTCTCCATACCCCCTGATCCTTTTAGCCACAAGGGCCACATCTAACTCCCTCTTAAATATAGCCAATGAACTGGCCCCAACTAACTTCTGTGGCAGAGAATTCTAGAGACTCACCACTCTCTGTGTGAAAAATGTTTTCCTCATCTCGGTCCTAAAGGAATTCCCCCTTATCCTTAAACTCATGACCCCCTTGTTCTGGACTTCCCATACATCGGGAACAATCTTCCTGCATCTAGCCTGTCCAACCCCTCACGATATTGTGCACAGTGTACTATGTTTACATATTGTGTTGTGCTGCTGCAAGTAAGGATTTCATTGCTCGGTTTGGGACAGATGACGATAAAACACTGCTGACACTTGACGTCGACACTAGGAACTGCAGATACTGGAAACTTGAGCAAAAACCACAGAGTGCTGGAGTAACTCGGAGGGCCAGGCCACCTGACCTGCTGCGTTTCTCCAGCATTTTGTGTTTTAGAACAAAGGAAGTGGTGAATGAATCCAAGATGGTGGTTGGAGGGGTGTGGAGTTCTTGAAATCTGGGTCGACACGGTGGCGCAGTGGTAGAATTGCTGCCTTACAGCGCTGGAGACCCGGATTCGATCCCCATTACGGGTGCTGTCTGTACGGAGTTTGTGCGTTCTCCCTGTGACTTGCGTGGGTTTTCTCCAGGTGCTCTGCTTTCCTCCCACTCTCCAAAGACGTACAGGGTTGTGGCTTGAATGGCTTCGGTAAATTTGTAAATTATCCCTAGTGGGTGTAGGGTAGTGCTGGTGTGAGGGGATAGCAGGTCGGCTCGGACTCGGTGCGCCAAAGGGCCTGTTTCCGCACAGTATCTCCAAACTGAACTAAACTAGAATTGCATAGTTGTGGAATGCTAAAGCTATTTACTTAACATAGAAACATAGAAAATAGATGCAGGAGTAGGCCATTCGGCCCTTCAAGCCAGCACCGCCATTCAATATGATCATGGCTGATCATCCAACATAAGTATCTCGTTCCCCATATCCCTTGATTCCTTTAGCCCTAAGAGCTAAATCTAACTCAGAGAATTAGCTACTGAGACTATGTCTAAGCGTTTTGGACATCTCTTCTGAGAATTAGCAGCACATTGAGGGAAATAAATACTGCTTTTAACATCATTGATTCAAGTTACAATTTCAGATTTAACCCAGTGGATCATGGATTGTTTTGGTTTTAAACGCTCACGTTTCCTTGGGAGTGTGTCTGGGCACGGGAAGGGCAGCTTCCCACCAGCCCAACTCTCCCCACTCCCCGCTGCCTGTAGCAACCTGTCGGCCTGGAAGCGGCGCTGCCTGCATCTCTCCTCGCATCATCCGAAACAAAGAAAAGCTGTGAGATCATTCATCCCATCTCTCCGGAAAGAAACGAAACACAATGCCCGAATGAATGTACACAGCAGTCCATCTCTGCAGGCTCCGCCACTCGGAGGTTGCAGGAAGCCACAACCCTGGCATTGTTCAAAGTCACGCATGCAAGAACACTTCACCTCAACCCCCCCCCCACCCCACCCCACCCCACTATTCCTTCCACCAAATACATTCGGCACTACACTGGAGGAATGCGATGGGGGAGGAGCCCCCTGTACTGACCACTTTAAACATTTCATTCACTCTGCACTTTGGGATCTTTGCTTCAGACAAGCAAGATGGGCAGAGAGTGGGGAGGCGGAGAATTAAGGTCACGCCAACAACTCCTTATCTGAAAATTAATTCAGTTAATTTTCCAGACCAGTCATTTATTCACCGTATAGAACATTTAATTAAAAACAATTCAACTGCATTATTTAACACAAATAATGATTTGTTCGTTCAAACAATGTTTTAATTAATAGAATGATTTTCAATTGTAAAAGATCTGCACCTTCTCTCGCTCTCTCTCCCTGTCTCTATCTCTCGCCACTGATATATGAAATTATATATTTGCTTGTAATATTTTTTTGGATACAGTTACAAAAATTGAGCAATTTTGCAAAATTCTGAAACTTTAATTAAAAACACGCCCTTGTGCCTCATCTGATCATGATGTAGAAACAGGGAACTGCAGACGCCGGTTTACACCAAAGATAGACACAGAGTGCTGGAGTAACCCAGAGGTTCAGGCAGCATCTCCGGTGAAAATGGCTGGGTGACGTTTCAGGTTGGGACCCTTCTCCAGATTGAAAGTTGAGGATGGTGGTGGGGGGGGGCTGAAGAGATCAAGATGCTTGGTTTTGATTCAAACAAAAGAGAAATGTGTCGTTTAATTTAGCTGTTTAGCACCTTTATTTTCTTGGACCATGTCTAAGCATTTTTGGCATTTTGAGGGCAAGGGGAAGCTGGAGATGTTGCAATCCAATGGCCTCCTGTCCAGCAAATGTATCCTTGAATTGGTCCTTCATCATTCACCAACATACACCCCCATCAAAACAACGTCACGGGAATGTGAAGTGGAAATAGATGAACCGGATGTAAAGCTGCAATTAGTGAGGAGAACAAGTTATCACTCGGTGCCTTAAAAAAACACCTCGAGGCAAAAGGAATGTTTACAACTTTGGGATTCAAATTTAGATGGCATGGTGGCGCAGCGGTAGAGTTGCTGCCTTCCAGCTCTTACAGCGCCGGAGACCCGGGTTCGAACCCCATTACGCGTGGGGATGGGATAAGAATTCCCCCTTATCCTTAAACTGTGACCCCTTGTTCTGGACTTCCCATACATCGGGAACAAACTTCCTGCATCTAGCCTGTCCAACCCCTCATGATATTGTGCACAGTGTACTATCTTTACATATTGTGTTGTGCTGCTGCAAGTAAGGATTTCATTGCTCGGTTTGGGACAGATGACGATAAAACACTGCTGACACTTGACGTAGACACTAGGAACTGCAGATACTGGAAACCTGAGCAAAAACCACAGAGTGCTGGAGTAACTCGGAGGGCCAGGCCGCCTGACCTGCTGCGTTTCTCCAGCACTTTGTGTTTTAGATCAAAGGAAGTGGTGAATGAATCCAAGGTGGTGGTTGGAGGGGTGTGGAGTTCTTGAAATCTGGGTCGACATGGTGGCGCAGTGGGTAGAGTTGCTGCCTTACAGCTCTTACAGCGCCGGAGACCCGGGTTCGATCCCCATTACGGGTGCTTGCCTGTACGGAGTTTGTACGTTCTCCCCGTGACCTGCGTGGGTTTTCTCCGAGATCTTCTGTTTCCTCTCACACTCCGAAGACGTGCAGGTTAATTAGCTTGGTGTAAGCGTAAATTGTCCCTAGTGTGTGTAGGATAATATTAGCGTGCTGGCTGGCACGGACCCGGTGGGCCAAAGGGCCTGTTTCCGCGCTGTATCTCTAAACTGAATTAAACGAAACAAATTTACAAATGTACAATAAATTTGAATCGTCCTCTGCTGGCGTGAATTGAGATTTCAACGGCAAACCTGCATAAACCTGCATAATCTTTGCATAAAACAGGAAGACTCTCTTGCCCGGCCGTTGATTTTGCATCAACTGAATGGCATTGACAGGGAAGGAAGGTGTCAGCATTTTCTTAGTTTGAGTTTGTTTAAATATGGAAAATAAACAGAACTCCAACCTCTCGAGCTATCTGTACGTCTCCGAGACGCTCGCCCAAACGTTTGCTATTCACGGCTCTTCCTGCTTTGGCATGACACATAGATGGAATCTTTGCAGCATTTTAATTGCGATTGTTCGGAGACGAGAGGCAGTTTAGCGGGCATGGGCAAGCAGTGAGGTGGCAGGTCACACAGGGGAGGAGAGGCTTGAGACTGATTCAAAGTGTCCTCTAATCACCAGCTATAATTAAAGCAAAGTGGACTGTCAGATTCACTTGGTCTGGGTGGGAGAGAGATATGGGGGAGGGGAGTGGGGGAGGGGATGGCAGCTGATGTTGGAGGAGGGGGGTTTCAGGAGGTTGGGGGGGGAGGGGAAGCCAGCGATGAAGGGATGTACTGGGGGCTGTTCATCTGTGGTGATTTTCTGTTCTCATATCTCGTCTTTGTCAGCTACAAATGAAACGAGGGCCTCAGGATGAAGCCTAGAAACAAAAGCTGTAATTTGGTGATTGCACCAGGGAGCAGCTGTACATTGCATGTGAGAGCAAAGTGTGTGTGTGTGTGTGAGCGTGTTTGAGCATGTCTGTGTGTGTGAGAGCGCGTGTGTGTGTGTAGGGAAGTGTGTGTGAGCGTGAATGTGAACATGTGTGAGTGTGTGCGTGCGCAGGGAAGTGTGTGTGAGCGTGTGTGTGTGTGTGAGCGTGAGTGTGTGAGCGTGTGTGTGTGTAGGGAAGTGTGTGTGAGCGTGTGTGTGAACATGTGTGAGTGTGCGTGCGCAGGGAAGTGTGTGTGAGCGTGTGCGTGTGTGTGAGCATGAGTGTGTGAGTGCGTGTGTCTGTGTGTGAGCATGTGCGTGTGTGTGCGTGTATGTGAGTGCGAGTGTGTGAGTGCCTGTGTGTGTCTGTGTGTGAGCATGAGTGTGTGTGAGTGTGGGTGTGTGTGTGTGCGCACATAGGAACATAAATGTACACGGTGTATATAGGGGGAGGCATTTATATTCACACTTGTTTTGTACATATGGAAGAGTAGATTAGTACGCGTGGCAGGGGTTATGGGCTGAAGGCAGGAGAATGGGGTTAGGAGGGATAGATAGACCAGCCATGATTGAACGGGTTGATGGGTCGAATGGTCTCAAGTCAAGTCAAGTCAAGTTTATTCGTCACATACACATACGGGATGTGCAGTGAAATGAAAAGTGGCCGTGCCTGTGGACTTTGTGCCAAAAAACAAACAAACAAACAACCAACAAACTACAAACAGAATGACATGTTCTTTTCCATATTAAATATTGTGGGCGGTATTGTGGTACAGTAAAGTTAGTAAAGTTAGTCCCTGGTGAGATAGGAGTTCTAATTCTACACCGATTCATGACTTATGAGTCAAGCACAGGAACAGGCCCTTTGGCTCACAATGGTTTTCCATTTGCAGTCAAGAAAAAAGGGATAGATGGCGGCCCAGCGGTAGAGTTGCTGCCTTACGCAGACGCACGCACGCACGCACGCACGCACGCACGCACGCATGCACACACACGCACGCACGCACACACACACGCACACAGTAGTTGCTCTGCTCAACCGCCAATAATCTGTAGCCTCCCTTTGATCTGGTATATTGTTGGTTTACATGCTTGATCAATGGTGTTTTATCATTAATGTTTTATTATTATTAATGTTTAGTGTTTTCTGAGTCATTCGTAACTGTTACTGTATGTCATGTTGTTACTTGTGGGTGGAGCACCAAGGCAAATTCCTTGTATGTGAATACTTGGCCAATAAACTTACTTACAGCTCCAGAGACCCGGGTTTGATCCTGACTACGGATGCTGCTGTAAGGAGTTGGTACATTCTCCCCGTAACCGCGTGAGTTTCTACCGGGTGTGCCCACACTCCAAAGACGTGCAGGTTAGTAGGTGAATTGGCTTTGGTAAAAATTGTACTTTGCTCCCAGTGTGTAGGATATTGCTCGCGATCGCTGGTTGGGGCGGACTCGGTGGGCCGCAGGGCCTGTTTCCGCGCGGTAAGGTCTAAAGTCGAAGCAGGGCAACTGCATTATAAAGTGAGCATTCTGATCATGTAAGAACCAGCAGCCTTAAACCCCTGTCTCACGGTGCGAGTTGGCCCACGAGTGACCCCGAGTTTTCACTCGTGGTGATCACGTACAGCCAACGTAGTGGGAACGTCGGAACTCGCGCGATCAACTTGTCCACTCGTGGCGCTAACGGCAGGTACCTGTGAAACTTGTGAACTCGTGAAAAAAGTCAAACATGTTTGACTTTTTCCACGAGTATAATTTCGTGGTCAAGTTTAAAATTGAAACATTTAAACTCAGAGTTATATCGTAGTGGCCCGTGCGTTAAGTTTAGTGATTCGTGCGTCTACCGTGGGAACTCTTTAATAGACACAAAATGCTGGAGTAACTCAGCGGACCAGGCAGCATCTCTGGAGAGAAGGAATGGAGTCGAGACCCTTCTTCAGACTTACCCAAAACGCCACCCATTCCTTCTCTCCAGATATGCGGCCTGTCCCGCCGAGTTACTCAAGCATTTTGTGTCTATTTATACTTTAGTTTCGGATATGATCAAGTGTGAGAAACGCAAACCAGACTACCTTCACATCAGAGAATCCTAATGTTCCTAATTTGGCCGAGGCACTTCACTGTCCGTGTGTAGGAAGGAACTGCAGATGCTGGTTTACACCGACGATAGACACAAACATGCTGGAGTAACTCAGCGGGACAGGCATCGCCTCTGGAGAGAAGGAATGGGTGATGTTTCGGGTCGGGACCCTTCTTCAGACTCCCCGCTCATTCTTCCCTCGTCGATGTGAACTTGTGGGGGTGCGAGGAATCGGGCGTCGCTGGGTAAGGGGAAGAGAGGTTTTACTGCTGAATTATGCGCAACAGAAGCATGAAGTGGGGGTAAGGTCCGTTTAAACTATCCTGTCGTCGTTCCCCCCCCCCCCCCCCCCAATGTTGGGAGAGAGAGGGAAGAGAATTGTGCAAACAAACCACGGGAGACTGCATCTTTGGAGGGAAATCATAAAATGTATAGAGATGTTTTGGGCCGGGACCCTAAAGGTTGACTACCCGTTTCGCAGATGCAGTTCCCAGCCCCCCTCTCACTCCTCCCCACCCATAGTCTTTGCCTTCTCCCAATTCCACCATCCCTCGCTTCCCCCCCCCCCCCCCCAAACCTGTCCTCGCCTGAACTGCTGAAGATAACCGAGTGCTTTAAATGCGAATCCCGGACTGCAGCAACAACACACGCCCTGAGCGGGAGAGGAACTTGGTAACTCAAGAGCAAACGGGAGGGGAACTTGGTAACTCTGGAGACAAACTCGGAACATCTCAGATTACCATACCCGTGGGAACTCGCCTCAAACACTTGCACATCAACTTGGAACATCGTACACAACCACGAGTCTGTCACTCTGGGTCACTCGTGTGTCAACTCGCACCGTGAGACAGGGCCTTAAGAATACCAGGCAGCTAAACAAAGTTAAACACAAAATGCTGGAGTAACCCAGCGGGACTGGACAAGCTAGATGCAGGAAAAATGTTCCCATTGTTGGGCGAGTCCAGAACCAGGGGCTACAGTCTTAGAATAAGACTTCAAGAGCCAGGGGCCACAGTCTTCAAGATGACGGCACTGGCTTAACAGCTGCGGCCCGCCTGCAGTCCATCTGTTATTCTATTTTTTTTGTCCTGTTTTTAGTTGGTTTCGTTTTATTAGATTGTGTGTGTATGTGGGTGGGGGAGCGGAGTAACATTTCTGGGTCTCTTCCTTCGGGGGGGGGGGGGGTGGGTGTGACTTTTCTGTCGTATTCTCCGTCTTCGTCTCCGTCTGCGCAGAGGCCTAATGGCGGAGCTGGCGGCCTCGGGCCCCGGGGCTGTTCGAGCGGTGGCGACAACCTGACTCGGTCCCGGAGCGGTTTCAACAGCGGCGGCGGCAGCGGCGACCCAACTCGGTCCCAGGGCGGTTCCAACAGCGGCGGCGGCAGCAGCAGCAACCCAACTCGGTCCCGGAGCGGTTCCCACGGCAGCAGCAGCGGCGACCCGACTCGGTCCCGGAGCGGTGGCAGTGGCAGCGGCCAGACCGCGACCTCGGGCCCGGTGGAATCGGCCGCGGGCCCAATGGACGACATCGTCGGGAGCTCGCAGCTCACAGGTTGGTGACCTGTTTTTCCGAGCTCCCGCAACAACAGCTTCGTCCGCTGGTGTGGCGGGCGGCAGCTTCGACCACCCCGGGCCGCGGAGTTTGAACCGGCCCGTTCGCGGAGCTCGGTTGAACCGCGGGACTGACTTACTTACCATCACCCGGTGGGGTCACAACATCTGAAGCCTGGATCGCCTCGGCGCTGAGGGAAACAAAGAGGGAAGAGACAGAGACTTTAAGACTTTACCTTCCATCACAGTGAGGAGGTGTTTGGTGAACTCACTGTGGTGGATGTTAAATATGTGTTTATTGTGTTTTCTGTCATTTCGTTTAAAAATTATATGTATGATTGCAGGGGAACGAAATTTCGTTCAGACCGAAAGGTCTGAATGACAAATAAAGAATCTAATCTAAAAATTAAAAAGAAAAGAATAAAGGGGAGGTCATTTAAGATTGAGGTGAGAAAAAACGTTTTCACTCGAGTTGTGAATTTGTGGAATTCCCTGCCACAGAGGGCAGTGGAGGCCAAGTCACTGGATGGATTTAAGAGAGAGTTAGGTAGAGCTCTAGGGGCTAGTGGAGTCAAGGGATATGGGGAGAAGGCAGGCACGGGTTATTGATTGGGGACGATCAGCCATGATCACAATGAATGGCTCTGCTGCCTCGAAGGGCCGAATGGCCTCCTTCTGCACCTATTTTCTATGTTTCTATGGGACAGGCAACATCTCTGGATAGAAGGAATGGGTAATGTTTCGGGTCGAGACCCTTCTTCCGTGTCTGAAGAATACTGAAGAAGGCACTCTCCCACCCAGAAAGGTCTCGTACCCGAAGCGTCACCCATTCCTTCTATCCAGATATACTACCTGTCCCACTGAGTTACTCCAGGTATAAACCAGCATCTTCAGTTCCTTCCTGCACAGCTAAACAAAGTTTGGCTCCTTGAACAAAGTTTGCCTGGTAACCAATACTGGCCAATGAGCGTGGCTGCAATTATAGGCACCAGTACACAATACCTCCACATAGCAATCCACTCCAGTACAGCCATGTTCTTAAAAGAGGAATGTTTTGCAAGAAAACATTTGAAATGACCAATTAAGTCCTGCTGGTTACCTCATACAGGAGCCTTGCTCCACCTTTCCTGCTCCACTGCCAACTGCTCTCTCTGCCTCTTGTTATTTGTTTCATGTGGCACAACCAGCAGAACCTGATCGGGAGGTCAGCATTCCACCTCGCCAGCAGTCACACCTTTCTGTGTCACACACTGGAGCTCACAGGCAAGCGAAAGTAAAGCATAAACCTCCTCCAGTCGTAGGGTAGGGAGGGGGGGGGGGGGGGGGGGGAGGCAAATGTTCCTGCGTCTGGTCGCCGAGACGCCTTCCTGAGACAGCACTTCCCCAACCTCGGGAAATTTGGGAAGGGGAGAAGGAAGGATTGGGATCTTTTCCTCCCCCAAAATCAACCATGAGCTTGAGGAGGAAGCTGGTGGTGGTGGGGGACGGGGGCTGCGGGAAGACCAGCCTGTTGATCGTGCTGAGTCGCGACGAGTTCCCCGAGGGCTACGTCCCGACTATCTTCGACACGTACGTGGCCGATATCGTGGTGGACGAGAAGCCGGTGGAGCTGGCCCTGTGGGACACGGCCGGGCAGGAGGACTACGACCGCCTGCGACCCCTGTCCTACCCGGACACCCACGTCCTGCTGCTCTGCTTCTCGGTGGACAGCCCCGACTCCCTGTGGAACATCCCCGAGAGGTGGATGCCCGAGGTCCGCCACTTCTGCCCCGGGGTGCCCGTGGTGCTGGTGGGCAACAAGAAGGACCTGCGCCAGGACGAGAGGACCCGGCGGGAGCTGGCGAGGAGCAAGAAGGAGCCGGTGAGGTGGGAGGAGGGACGGGCGGTGGCCGAGAAGATCGGAGCTCACGCTTACCTCGAGTGCTCGGCCAAGACCAAGGATGGGGTGTGGGAGGTCTTCCAGACGGCCACTCGGGCCACACTCTACAACAAAGAGCCAGGGTGCCTCGACTGCAAGTGTACATTGATGTAGGCAGCAAAGACCCAACTCCTCCATCCGGTCAAGACCTGGACTGTGATGGTGGGATCCATAAATTCATCAATCATTGCAGCAGAATTAGGCCATTCGGCCCATCCAGTCTACTACTAATGGCCGATCTGTCTTCCCCTCTCAACCCCACTCTCCTGCCTTCTCCCTGTAACCTTTTGGCTCCAGTACTAATCAAGAACATGCCAGTCTCCGCTTTAAAAATACCTCCAATGACTTGGCCACCACCGCCCTGTGTGGCAATGAATTCCACAGATTCACCACCCTCCGATTCAAGAAATCCCTCCGCATCGCCATTCTAAAGGTACGTCGTTTTATTCTGAAGCCGAGAGAGGGGGAGAAGAGAAGATTGTTGAAGGGAGCAGAGAGTATTGAACATTCAGTGCATTCGGTGTGAAGATAAAGATGTCCACCATAGTTCATGGGGCACCAGTCTTGCCCCCCAAACCACAAGGTTGTGGGTTCAAGCAGGCACGGAAATCGCTCTCAAAACATGGGACACACACACACACCATTTCTTGGCGACCGCGCGTGCATTCGCACACACGCGAGGCTTCGGCCGTGGGTCCTGTGGACGGCATCGGGAGCTGACCTGGTTGGTGACCGACTCCGAACTCCAGCAACAGCAGCTTCATCCGCCCCGAGTCGTGGGGCTTCAATTGGCCCGTTCACGAGGGGCCCGTTCCTCAATCGCCTCGACGCAGCAATTTGACCGCCGGGCCGGGCGATGAAAAGCCCCACGAACGGGCCGATACAAGCTCCGCTCTATGATCTTTGCTCCACGGACGTCTCCCTCCTCCAAACACCGCGCTCTATTCTCAGTCCCACCTCACTAATTCCGCCTCTGACTGTCACCTCCCTCCTCCAATCATCACGCTGAATCATCTAGTCCTCCTCCCCCTCTACTTCCTGCTGACCGACGTCTCTCTCGTCCAATTGGCGCCCTCGATCATCAGTCCCACCACCACTGTCTCGCGGAAAGCAGAGATTTTTAATAGATTTTTTTAAACCGACTTTTAAAATATGGATTACAAAACATGGGGGGGGATCGCCCCCCCGCCTCTCAAAACATGGGGGGGGGGGAGGGGGTAGGACATGTCCCCCCTGTCCCCCCCGGGATTTCCGCCCCTGGGAGACTTAAGCTCAAAATCAATGCTGATTCTCCAATTAGAGGGCACAGCTCTTTCCCAAATGAGAGAATTAACCACTTGTGAGGTGGATCCGTCACTAATTTGAGGAACAAGGCCGTTCCCTCCAAGCATCTCCCCAGAACAATGATTCATCCCAAGCCAACTCTACTTGAAATTGAGTAGGAAAGAACTGCAGATGCTGGTTTAAATCAAAGAGAGACACAGTTACTCCAGCACTTTGTGTCTACTTGAAACTGATATGGATTCTCTGGTTATTTATTTCATCTTGTCTATGGAACTCGCTGCACAGAAAATGGCTGCCCTGTATCTTCAACTTTAAGAGCACTTTAAAATTTCTCAAATGGCGATAAAGGCACTGGACACCATGAGATAGTAGAAATGCAAATATTCCCTTTTATTTTAGCAAATGCTTCAGGTTATACTTCTTGTGGTTAAAATTGTACTCCTGTTTTTATCCGCAATAAAATAGTTTGGTATGATACCAGATTATGTTATTATTCAATTGAAGGACATCTTTTCAAGACAGTACAGTGACTACATTTTCTCTTAAAGAGACAGACCACAGGTAAACGACTATATTTTTTGCTGTTTAACTTCCTTGCCTTTCTCCTTTATATTATCTAAAGCATAAAAAGTGAAATGTATACTTGCAGTGTCTTATCAAGCACAAGACTAAGTACAGAATGTGGGCAAGATGTAACCAATGGATCTTGGTCATCACTGGCTAATATTTGTACAATATTAGATTGCATCCCCATTAATAAATGGTGGGTAAAGTTTGTAAGTAGTTAGATTTAATACTTTAGAGAAACAACGTGGAAACAGGCCCTTCGGCCCACACCCCGTATACTAGCCCCTTCCTACAAGATAGGGACAATGTACAAATTTTCCCAAAGCCATTAATCTACAAACCTGTACGTCTATTAGTTTAATTTAGAGATCCAGCACAGGAACAAGCCCATCAGCCCACCAAGTCCGCACCGACCAGTGATCCCCAGCAAAAATTAACACAACTCTACACACACTAGGGACATTTTTTTAACATTTTCACATTTATACCAAGCCAATTAACCTAAAAACCTGTACCTCTTTGGAGTGTGGGAGGAAAAACTGGTGGACCCGGAGAAATCCCACGCAGTCACAGGGACAATGTACAAACTCCGTACAGACAGCACCCGTAGTCAGGATCGAACCCGGGTCTCTGGCGCTGTAAGGCAGCAGCTCTACCGCAGTGCTGTTACCCGGCTGCCAAGGTGGGATTTGAACTCTCCGCCACCCTCAACAAATAATCCTGAATCCAGACCAGTACTCGAGTCACACGACCCCTTTGTTACTGCACAGAGGACATCAGGCCGACAGCTTTGAGGGCTGGAGGAATGGAAGGTTACACCCCAGCGGTATGAACATTGACTTCTCCAACTTCAAGTGGCCCTTGCTTTCCCTCTCTCTCCATCCCCTCCCCCTTCCCAGTTCTCCCACCAGTCTTACTGTTATCTCTGTCCCACCCACTCCCCGACATCAGTCTGAAGGAGGGTCTCGACCCGAAACGGCACCCTTTCCATCTCTCCAGAGATGCTGCCTGTCCCACCGAGTTACTCCAGCATTTTGTGCCTATCTTTGAAGGCTCTCAGGGTCGGCAGTGGATGCTGGCTTGGCAAAAAGTCCAATCTCGCATGAAGGAGTGAACAGTATGGGGAGGAAATGGTGGTAACAGTCTCTGCATGGGGCAGAGAGAGGTGGATGTTTGGTGAGGGGGAGCTCGGAGGGAAGGGGAGGGAAGAACAACACCAAGTGAGGCTATGAGAGGTGCGATGTATATTTAATGTAATTTGTAATGTAAATGCCAGTGCCCCTTGAGGCCAAAAGCAGAAGCTGGCAAATGTACCTGTGCCTCGTGACTGAGGTCAAGTGACCTTCTGGATGTTTCAGTAATTGCAGATTAAACCTTTCCTACAAGATGTCCGATGTGTATTCATTGCGCTAGTCACAACAAGGTCTTAAGGAAAACATTACATGGTGTCAGATGTGTCTCAGTCACGAGGCACAGGTACATTTGCCAGCTTCTGCTTTTGGCCTCAAGTGGCACTGGCATTTACATTACATATTACATATACATCACATCTCCCCCTTCACTTTAATTACATCACATCTCCCCCTTCACTTTAATTACATCACATCTCCCCCTTCACTTTAATTACACCACAAGAGGGATACACTGAACAAGGGTGGTGGCTGCTCATCTGATTTTCTTTACTGGTGAGTAGGGTTGCCAACTTTCTCACTCACAAATAAGGGATAAATGGTCAAAATAAGGGACAAATTCCCGACGGCAATTTGTTGACCGAATCGGCCATGGCTTGGTGAATGATGAGTTGGCCCGGGTGCTGGACTGCACACAAAGCCCAGCTGGCGGGCCAGCTGAGGAGCTTTGATCTGGCACCCCATCCAACTCACGAACTGTTCAGCAGTAAAAGTGTGGGCCGAGCAGTGGGAGACGACAAGTGTGGGGAGAAGAGCAGAGAGTTATGATGCAGCATGACGTGGTCTTATGTTGACTAAGCACTCCCTCCTCTTAAATAGGGAGCGGCAAGAGCTAATGATTAGCCTGTTTATTTTACAGGGATTATGTCACAGATAACAACATTCACTGGAAAGTTTCACTGTCGATGTAGAAATGAAGACTCACAGGTTCACAAGTGACAGGAGTAGAATTTGGCCATTCGGCCCATCGAGTCTATTCCGCCATTCAATCACGGCTGATCTCTGCCACCTAATCTCCCTTAACCCTTGACACCCGTTCTAATCAAGAGCCTACCTATCTCTGCCATTGAAATATCCACTGACTTGGCCTCCACAGCCCTCAGCGGCAATGAGTTCCACAGATTCATTACCCTCTGACCACAGAAATTCCTCCTCACCTCCTTTCTAAAAGAGTGCCCAGGTGAAGCTGCACAGTCCAAGATTCAAGAACATTTATTTGTCCTCTGCAAACAGTTTGAACAGGAGCAATTAAATTCTTCCTTGCTTCAGTTTTACCAGGCGATTGGATATAACGATAACACGAAAAAGCAATAATCTCTAGGTTATTCTAAACAAGTCTATGATAGCGCAGAGACCAAAGTGCACGGAGCAACAATAGCGGTGCAAAGTCCATAATGGTTTAGAGGTGGGTCGGATTGTGGTCAGGTTTGTGCAATGGTGGTTCAGGAATCTGGGCGGAAGCTGGTCTTGAACCTGGAGTTAACAAATTCTCAGGCTCCTGTACTTCCTTCCTGATGGTCACAGTGAGAAGAGAACATGGCTAGGGTGGTAGGGAGAGTCATAGAGTCACACAGATTAGAAACAGGCCCTTTGGCCCAACTTGCCCATGCCGACCAACATGCCCCATCTACTAGTTGCACCTGCCTGCGTTTGGCCCATATCCTTCTAAGCCTATCCTATGCAGATGCTGGTTAAGGCAAATCTGCACCAAGGCAAATTCCTTGTATGTGAATATGTGGCCAATAAACTTACTTAACCTGTTCACTGCCAACTATTTTTTGCACTATTGGCCATGACCCTAGTCTACACAGGAGTGGCACTGAACAGGTTAATACACAACTGACACAACTGGAGTAACTCAGCGAGTCAGGCAGAAGCTCAGGTGAACATGGATTGGTGACGCTTTGGGTCAGGGTGTTGTGATTGTATTTTTTTTATTATATTAGCTGCCGACCTGAGGCATGGGGGGTATTTATAGGATCTGGTCCAGAATTGCAACAGATTCTCGCTCACCATCCATTTCAAATAATGAAGTCTCACTGCGTCCATCTTCAATGCAATTTAACAACTTCCATGAAATACACTGCTCAGTGTAAGCAAGCACCATCTTCCAAAATCTGGTCTAAAAAATCTCAGAACTACTGAAGATCCCCCCACTTTTTTCCCCCAATACACATCTCTCGGCTTACATCTATCCAGAATCCATCTATGTGTTAGTTTAAAGGTAGACAAAAATGCTGGAGAAACTCAGCGGGTGAGGCAGCATCTATGGAGCGAAGGAATAGGTAACGTTTCGAGTCGAGACCCATAGATGCTGCCTCACCCGCTGAGTTTCTCCAGCATTTTTGTCTACCTTCAATTTTTCCAGCATCTGCAGTTCTTTCTTAAACGTATGTATTAGTTTAGTTTAGTTTAGAGTTACAGCGCGAAACAGGCCCTTCAGCCCATCAAGTCCGCACTGACTAGCGATCCCTGCACACTATGTTCAAGAATGAAATGCAGATTCTGGAAAAATCGATGGTAGACAAAAATGCTGGAGAAACTCAATGGGTGAGGCAGCACCTATGGAGCGAAGGAAATAGTGATGTTTCGGGTCTCAAATTCCTCCGCTCCATCGGCAAAACTCTGGATTGTTTGTAAGGGAAGAGCTTCACTGTGCATTTGCACTTCGCACATGAGAAAATAAAAACCCCATTGACCACTGACCGTTTCTGAGCATTAACCACGTTTCAACATTGAACTCCATCCCAGTGTAAAAGGCCTGTCCCACTGTACAGGGTAATTCAAGAGTT
This sequence comes from Raja brachyura, assembly GCA_963514005.1. Next base: position 32,438,969 of record OY740809.1, on the reverse strand, counting down.
CTCCCGAGTTCTCCCCCGATTCGAGCCCGTGTAATGTACGTAGCGGGTACGTAGGAGCTCGTGGATGCCACGAAGCTGCTCGTACGGGTAACGGTAAGTACTCGGGAAATCCGGTAAACTCGTGACGTTTTCTCAACGCTGTGAAAAAAATACTCGTGATGAAAAAAATGGTTACTTTTTACTCGTACGAACCGCTACCTACTCGCTACATACATTACACAAGCTCGAATCAGGGGAGAACTCGGGAGAACTCTTGAATCACCTCGTACAGTGGGACAGGCCCTTTAATCACCTCCAAACTTGGAACTGTGTCCCAGTCTAAATCATCCCCCCAGTAGTTACCTTTACCCAGTATCAATCATGTCACACCATGGAACCATCCCCACTATTAATCATCAGGCAGCCAAACACCAACGTAAACCATCTTTCATGATGGACCTGCACTCGTTTGTGAACAGATTTTTTCAATTTTTGTAGAAGTGAAGTATCTCTTTTTAATTCTCTTTTGAAAGTGACAAATGAATCGGCCTCCGTTCATCTTCCCAGGTCGAAAGACTTTGATGTGCAGTGTGTACCTTATTGAAATTATTCATGACTATCTGACCTCCAGCTGCCCGACATCCCGAACAGTCTCTCATATTTCTTTGTCAAACCCCTCCGTAATTTGGAATATCTCAATTCAGTATCATTTAACTTTTGGGACGGCACTTCGGCAGAGGGGTAGAGTTGCTGCCTTACAGCTCCACAGACTTGGGTTCAAATCTGACTACTACCTAGTGCTGTCTGTACGGAGTTTGTACGTTCTCCCCATGACTAGCGTAGGTTTTCTCCGCGATCTTCGGTTTCCTCCCACATTCGAAAGACGTCCAGGTTTGTAGGTTCATTGGCTTGGCATAATTGTAAAATTGTCCCTAGTGTGTGTGGGATACTGTTAAGGGCCTGTCCCACTTGGCCGATTTTTTCCGGCCATTGCCGGCGTCATATCAGTGTCGCCAAAAGATTTTGAACATTTCAAAATCCAGCGGCGACAAAAAAAATTCGTAACACTTGAAAAAACACCGCACGTCATATGTCATTACACCGCGTCCTGCATCATCATGCCGCGTCACGCCGCATATTTTCCGGTGACCTGATACGTCAGTCAATGATGCTGGCAGTCGCCGAAAAAAAACGACATGTGGGACAGGCCCTTTAATGTGCGGGGATTGCTGGTCGGTGAGCTGAAGGGCCTGATTCCGCGCTGTACCTGGAAACTACACTAACCTATCCTCCAAAGAAGTTATTAAATTCATCAGCTATATATATATATATTTTGCTCAGACAAGTTCCTCCGGTCTTTCTACATTCCATCCCATGCTGTTATCATTGGATACATTTTCTCCGCACCCTCCCACAGTCCATGATGCCCTTCGGTGCCTGAAATTGGGCACAAAATTCCACCCGAGGACTGGCATTCGTCCTTGAACATGGATTTGGGAGGAATATTTTTTCCCTCCATAAAGGGGCTGTCCCACTTGGAGGAGCTAAGACGCGGACCATTAAAGAGCCCCTGGCTCTGTGCTGGAGTAATAAAGGCACAAAACACAACCTCTCTGGGTGTGGACTTGGTACCCGTTTCCTGCTCTCTGTTCATATCATTGTCAAAGTCAGATGTGCTCGAGGGCCCCAAATGCTTCGTGACGTTTGGTGTCTGGGCATAGTAGCAACTTGGAGACACAGGAGACGTCAGACACTGGAATGTTGAGCAAAAGACAAGGTGCTGGAAAAACTCAACAGGTCGGGCAGCATCTGTGGAAGGAAATGGACAAATTATGTTTCAAGCCGGGAACAGACACTAAAAAGCTGGAGTAGCTCAGCGGGACAGGCAGCATCTCTGGAGACAAAGAATCGGTGACGTTTCGGGTCGAGGCCCTTCTTCAGACTGGTTAGGGATACGTGAAACGAGACATATAGGCGATGATGTAGAGAGATAAAGAACAATGAATGAAAGATCTGCAAAAAAGTAACGATGATAAAGGAAACAGCCCATTGTTAGCTGTTTGTTGGGTGAGAACGAGAAGCTGGTGCGACTTGGGTGGGGGAGGGATAGAGAGAGAGGGAATGTCGGGGTTACCTGAAGTTAGGGAACCTGGATCCTACTTCAGACTGAAGAAGGCTGCTGACATGAAACGTTGTTTGTCCATTTCCCTCTGCAGATGCTGCCTGATCCGTTGAGTTCCTCCAGCACTTTATTTTATATTAACAGCTTTGCAGGTAGCAACAACTGAGAGCATAAGTTTAGGATAACAGGATAGCGATTGAAGGGGATCGGAGGAGGTATATTTTCACCCAGAGGGTAGCTGAAACCTTGGACACACTGCCTGAGGTGGTGGTGGTGGCGGTGGGAGCAGATCTCATCTAATCAGGAAGAGATGCATAGATGAGACCTTGAATAACCTGTGATTCCTATGTGTCTACCTCTGATATCAACTGCTGGAGTTCCTGCTTGCCCATTTTAACCCCCATTCCCATACTGACCCTTCTGTCCTGGATGTCCCCCATTGGCAGAGAGAAGACACTCACAAATTGGAGGAACGAGAGGAACCTCATGTTCCAATTGGGCTGCTTACTTCCCAAAGACATTAACTTTGAATTCTCTATTTCTGGTAAACAACCGCCCGTTCTTTATTCCCCCTCCTTTCCCTGTCCCCCACCTGGACGCAGGCCCATTTTCCCCTTTCCTCTGTCCTTCCTGTAGCTTCACAATTAATGCCTCTTCTATCCCTATCTCCTTATCTCACAATTTGTATCCTTTTATCTTGGGCCTTTGTCCAACCATCTGCCAATGTAACCACCCCCCCCCCCCCCCACCCCTCCATCCTCACCTGTATCCACCTATCACTCACCAGGCTTTGTCCCATCCCCACCTCTCTCCCAGCTTCCTTCCTGCAGCCCCAGTCAGTCTCAAGAAGGGCCCCGACCAGAAACGTCGTTGATCCCCGTTCTCCAGAGTGGCTGTGTGACCCGCTGAGCTACTCCAGTACTTTGTGCCTTCCTTGATATCAACAATGCGATGGATGAAAGGGCTTTACAGAGCTTAAACCATGCGAGTCCAAGCAGGTGTTAAAGAAGGAACTGCAGATGCTGGAGAATCGAGGGTTACACAAAAAGCTGGAGAAACTCAGCGGGTGCAGCAGCATCTAAGGAGCGAAGGAGATAGGCGACGTTTCGGGTCGAGACCCTTCTTCAGACTGGTCAGGGATCAGGGAAACGAGAGATATAAACAGTGATGTGGAGAGATAAGGAACAATGAGTGAGAGATATGCAAAAAAGTATTGGGGATAAAGGAAGCAGGCCATTGTAAGCTGTTTGTGGTGTGAAAATGAGAAGCTAGTGCGACTGGGGGGGGGGGGGGGGAGATGGAGAAGGAATGTCAGGGCCCGAGGGCTGAGGGAGAGGTGGGGGGGAGGCAGTCTGGGTTAACAGAATTGAGAAAATTCAATGTTTAAGCCCAGAGGATGCAGACTCCCCAAGCGGAATATGAGGTGCTGTTCCTCCAACTTGCGGTGTTGCTCACTCTGGCCGTGGAGGAGGCCCAGGACCGAGAGGTCGGATACGGAGTGGGAGGGGGAGTTGAAGTGCTGAGCCACCGGGAGGTCGGGTTGGTTATTGCGGACCGAGCGGAGGTGTTCGGCGAAACGATCGCCCAGCCTCCGCTTGGTCTCACCGATGTAGATCAGCTGGCATCTGGAGCAACGGATGCAGTAGATGAGGTTGGAGGAGGTGCAGGTGAACCTCTGTCGAGACTTTGCATCTTTCAGCTCTCTGAACCTATTAAGACAGAAGCAAATGCAGAAAGACGACACAGCACAAACAAGTGGGGGAAGTCAGAACAACAGGGGCAATCAGCTGAGAAAAAAAGGAAATGAGTTGACAGGAAATGATGCAGGGAGGAACTGCAGATGCTGGTTTAGACCAAAGATACGCTGGAGTAACTAAGCAGGACAGGCAGCATCTCTGGAGAAAAGGAATACATGATGTTTCGGGTCGAGACACTTCTTCAGACCTTCCTGAAGAAGGGAAAGGTCACGACCCGAAACGTCACCTATCCCTTTTCTCCAGAGATGCTGCCTGACGCGCTGAGTTACTCCAGCATGTCGTGTCTGACAAGAAATAAAGTTACACAGTATGCATTGCTGGTACATCAAAGGCGCATTTGTCCATTGAATAACATTGCAGTATTTTTAAGGCAACAAATAATTAACAATTTGCAAATGATGGTGGTGCATTTATATTTTATAAGTAGCGGCATTGTAAAAATGTGCAAAATTTTTGATTCGTCTTTTTCGCCTTTATTTTTCTTGTTGACACTCAGTTTCCTCTCCGCCATAAACACGGATTGTTGCTGGTTCCTTGCTCCAAAGGTGCTGCTACTCAAAACATTCTCTCCCCCTGTTGCCCATTCTTCTTATGCAGGGCATCATCAAAATATTTGACCGCATAGGCCGCCTCATTGGAGCACCGTCACAGCTAAACAAAGGCCCAGTCGGCACAGAAGACGGACACATCATCAATCAATCAATCAAAACTTTATTGTCATTTAGAAATACATACAGTGGCTTGCAAAAGTTTTCATACCCCTTGAACTTTTCCACATTTTGTCACGTTACAACCACAAATGTAAATGTATTTTATTGGGATTTTATGTGATAGGCCAACACAAAGTGGCACATAATTGTGAAGTGGAAGGAAAATGATACATGGTTTTCAAATTTTTTAACAAATAACTGAAAAGTGTGGCATGCAAAAGTATTCAGCCCCCTTTACTCTGATACCCCTAAATAAAATCCAGTGCAACGAATTGCCTTCAAAAGTCACCTAATTAGTAAATAGAGTCCACTTGTGTGTAATCTAATCTCATTATAAATACAGCTGTTCTGTGAAGGCCTCAGAGGTTTGTTAGAGAACATTAGTGAACAAACAGCATCATGAAGCCCAAGGAACACACCAGACAGGTCAGGGATAAAGTTGTGGAGAAGTTTAAAGCAGGGTTAGGTTATAAAAAAATATCCCAAGCTTTGAACATCTCACGGAGCACTGTTCAATCCATCATCCGAAAATGGAAAGAGTATGGCACAACTGCAAACCTACCAAGACATGGCCGTCCACCTAAACTGACAGGCCGGGCAAGGAGAGCATTGATCAGAGAAGCAGCCAAGAGGAGCATGGTAACTCTGGAGGAGCTGCAGAGATCCACAGCTCAGGTGGGAGAATCTGTCCACAGGACAACTATTAGTTGTGCACTCCACAAATCGGGCCTTTATGGAAGAGTGGCAAGAAGAAAGCCATTGTTGAAACAAAGCCATAAAAAGTCCCGTTTGCAGTTTGCCACAAGCCATGTGGGGGACACAGCAAACCTGTGGAGGAAAGTGCTCTGGTCTGATGAGACCAAAATTGAAGTGTTTGGCCTAAATGCAAAACACTATGTGTGGCGGAAAACTAACACTGCACATCACCCTGAACACACCATCCCCACTGTGAAACATGGTGGTGGCAGCATCATGCTGTGGGGATGCTTTTCTTCAGCAGGGACAGGGAAGCTGGTCAGAGTTGATGGGAAGATGGATGGAGCCAAATACAGGGCAATCTTGGAACAAAACCTGTTAGAGTCTGCAAAAGACTTGAGACTGGGGCGGAGGTTAACCTTCCAGCAGGAAAACGACCCTAAACATGCAGCCAGAGCTAAAATGGAATGGTTTAGATCAAAGCATATTCATGTGTTAGAATGGCCCAGTCAAAGTCCAGACCTAAATCCAATTGAGAATCTCTGGCAAGACTTGAAAATTGCTGTTCACAGACGCTCTCCATCCAATCTGACTGAGCTTGAGCTATTTTGCAAAGAAGAATGGGCAACAATTTCAGTCTCTAGATGTGCAAAGCTGGTGGAGACATACCCCAAAAGACTTGCAGCTGTAATTGCAGCGAAAGGTGGTTCTACAAAGTATTGACTCAGGGGGGCTGAATACTTTTGCATGCCACACTTTCCGTTTTTTATTTGTAATAAAATTTGGAAACCATGTATCATTTCCCTTCCACTTCACAATTATGCGTCACTTTGTGTTGGTCTATCACATTAAATCCCAATAAAATACATTTACGTTTGTGGTTGCAATGTGACAATATGTGGAAAGGTTCAAGGGGTATGAAAACTTTTGCAAGCCACTGTATGTATTTGCAATTCCAAACGAAATTCCGTTGCATTTGGCTCCCCATGCAACACAATAAAATACAGAAGGATAAAACGAATAAAAAGATAAAATGGATAAAAAGATAAAATATACAAAGGTGGCAGCCCATTACATGGCATTCAGGAGTCTGATGGCTCGTGGGAAGAAGCTGTTGCAGAACCTTGATGTTCTGCTCCTTATGCTACGATATCTTTTGCCCGAGGGCAGCAGAGTGAACAGTCCGTGATGGAGATGTGTGGGGTCTTTTGTAATACTGCTGGCCTTAGACACGCAACGTTTGGTCGCAATATCCCCGATTGAGGGGAGAGAGGTCCCGATGATTTTTTCCGCTGTCCTCACCACTCTCTGCACGGACTTCCAGTCAGAGGCTTTACAGTCCCCAAACCAGACAGAGATGCAGCTGGTCAAAATACTCTCTATGGTGCCCCTGTAGAAAGTGGTGAGGACGGGATGGGGGAGGTGAGCTCTTCTCATCCGGCGCAGAAAGTGCAACCGCTGCTGCGCCCTCTTAACTAGTGATGCAATGTTTTGTGACCAGGTCGGACGGTTAGTGATCTGCACCCCAGGAACTTAGTGCTGGGGGAGCTCAGCGGGGGAGGCAGAATCTCTGCAGACAAGGGGTCGGTGACGTTTCGGGTTGAGAAGCTTCTTCAGACTGACTGAAAAGTCGCCCATTCCTTCTCTCCAGAGATGCACAGAGTTGTGAATCTGAGGAATTCTCTGCCACAGAAGACAGTGGAGGCCAATTCACGAGTTATATTTAGCTCTTAGGGCTAATGGAATCAAGGGATATGGGGGAAAAGCAGGAACGAGGGGTACTGATTTTGGATGATCGGCCATGATCATATTGAATTTGGCTCGAAGGGTCGAATGGCCTCCTCCTGCACCTATTTTCTATGTTTCTATGTATCTATGCCTGTCCCGCTGAATTACTCCAGCATTTTGTGTCTATCTTCCGTGTAAACCAGCGTCTGCAGTTCCTTCCAACTCATCCCACCTGCATTCTCAGGCACATGTACAGATTGACTAGTACGGGTGTCAGGGGTTACGGGGAGAAGGCAGGAGAATGGGGCTGAGAGGGAAAGATAGATCTGCCATGATGGAATGGCGGAGTAGACTTGATGGGCCGAATGGCCTAATTCTGCTTCTAAAACATATGAAGTTCCAAAGCAGAAATGTCCCTGGAATCTGGGCCAGTATCTCAGCCTCAATCAACCTCACTAAAACAAATAATCTTATCTCGATGGAGACACAAGGAACTGCAGGTGTTGGAATCTTGAACAAAACACAAAATGCTGGAGGAACTCAACGGGTCAAACAGCATCTGTGGAGGGAGTGGACGGATTACTTTTTGGGTCGGACCCTTTCATAAGTTCGGAAGTGATATCAGCAGGATTCAGACCATCAAGTCGACTCCGCCATTCAATCATGGCTGATCTGCCTTTCCCTCCTAACCCCATTCTGCTGCCTTCTCCTCGTAACCCCTGACACCCGTACTAATCAAGAATCTCTCCATCTCTGCCTTAAAAATATCCACTGACTTGACCTCCACAGCCTTCTGTGGCAACGAATCTCCACAGATTCACCAGGCACTTCAGACTAATTGAGATGTTGCCACATTCATATTTGTGGGACGACTACTGTGACTGCTTCAAAATTACTTCATTGGATTAAAATGCCTTGGAATGACCAGAGAGGAAGATCAAAGGTGTGATATAAATGCAAATCATTCTGTCCTCATCCAATTCCAACAAATTGCACTTGTTGCTAAGGTCAGTAGGTGGAGTTGAAAGGCAGAAATGCCAGCTCATGTTCACTCTGAGTGGAGCTTCTGTGGTGAAAGTCCTCACTTGGAATGAAGGTGGAGTTTGGCAAAGGATGTTCTACTCCATGTGCCAACAATCTTTGGCATCAACCCGAGAGATATTTGACACTGACAGCGCAGGTCTGCAGCTCGTCCAATGGGTCCCAATGCAGGCACTCAGTCGGGTAAACAAACCAGGCAAACTCCAGGTGGCGAGAGAGGGCAGCAGTCTGAGGAAGGGTCTCGACCTGAAACGTCCAGAGATGCCACCTGTCCCACTGAGTTACTCCAGCATTTTGCGTCTATCTTCAGGAAAATCTCAGGCAGGTGCGATTTACAGCTTCTGGTGAACAGATTAATATTCTCAACTGGAGCATAAGTAGGGATGCTGTTATTGGCCAGAGCTCAGCATTTTGCACAAACTGCAAGCATTGCCACTTTTAATTTCCACTGCACATCTCGTATGTGTATGTGACGAATAAACACGACTTGACTTGACTCGAGCTGGACTGATGCAACGGGGTCAATTATTGGCCGGGGAGCTGGAATGCTGGAACAGGGGCTACTATTGGCCAGAACACCTAGCGTTGGAGGGGAAGAATTAGGCGCCGCCCGGCGGTAGAGTTGCTGCCTCACTGCGCCCGGTTCCATCCTGACCACGGGTGCCGTCTGCACGTGACCTGCGTGGGTTTTCTCCAGGTGCTCCGGTTTCCTCCCACACTCCAAAGACGTACGGGTTTGTAGGTTAATTGGCTTTGGTAACAATTGTAAATTGTCCCTGGTGTGTGTAGGATAGTGTTAGTGAGTGGAGATCGCAGGTCGGCACGGACTCGGTGGGCCGAAGGGTCTGTTTCAGTGCTGTATCTCTGAACTAAAACTTAACTAATTAGACTCTGCTCCTTACGCAGCTCACTACTGACGGTTGTACGTGTGGACGTGAGAGCGGGTCTATAGTGGTCCCGTCTGCCTACCCCACCCCACATTCTTGTTGGATGATTAGACACAAATTATAATTCTAACATTGTGAAATGAGTAAAGAACGTCATACGCCATGAAATACTACAGAGGGGTAGTCTTTTAATTTAGTTCAGTTTAGAAATACAGCACAGTAACAGGCCCTTCAGCCCATCGAGGATAGTGCTAGTGTACAGATGATCGGTGGTCGGCATAGGCTCGGTGGGCCGAAGGGCCTGTGTCCATACTGTATCTCTAATCTAATCCGTGCCTGTCGCCCCCACATATTCTACCTTGGCATCGAACCGCCTCCTGTCTCATGCCAACTGGAAACCTTCAATCTGAACCCATCCAGAATAGAACTGCAGTGGCCACAAATGAGTGGCCACCTCCAAGTAAACAAATGGCAGGTTCTAAAGGTCAAAGACGTCTCACGTAATGGGTAATAATTAACACAGTCTCAATACAGCAACCACAAAGGAGTCAGGGGACCTGAACAAAGAGCAAAGCACGTTAACATACTCTATAGAAGCAAGGAACTGCAGATGCTGGTTTACACAAGTGGACACAAAGTGCTGGAGTAACTCAGTTGGTCACACTGCACCTCTGGAAAACATGGACAGGCGACAACTTGGGTCAGGACCCTCCTTCATTCATGTTTTAATATAAATTAACACTGCATTGTGAAGTAAACAGATCTAAAGTGAATGGGTTCCACTCTCCTCATGATCCCGACTCCTCACACTGCTAGGAGACGGGATTCCTGATACTGTGCACGCTGTGGGTCTGGCCTTTCTGTCGGGAAGGATGAAAGTAAAAGGAGGCAATCATTTTATGAAATGAGGAGACATGTGTCAGGGGTGATGGGGAGAAGGTGGGGGAATGGAGTTAAGAGGGAGAGATAGATCAGCCACGATTGAATGGTGGAGTAGACTTGATGGGCCGAATGGTCTAATTCAATTCCTATAACTTATGAACAGGGTGTGCAAGCCCCGAGACTCTCCGGCTTGCTGGAAAGGGACTTAATTCTAAGTGGCACAGCGGATAGAGCTGCTGCCTCTCAGCGCCAGAGACCTGGGTTTGATCCTGAATACGGGTGCTGTCTGTGCGGAGTTTGTGCCTTCTCTCTGCGACTACATGGATTTCCTCCAGGTGCTCCGGTTCCTTCCCGCATCCGAAAGACGTACGGGTTTGTCGGTTAATTGGCCTCTGTAAATCACCTAATTCTGCTCCCATCACGTGATCTTATGTCATCAAATCAAAGCACAAGGGCGGATAGTGTTGCTGCCTCACAGTACCAGAGACCCGGGTTCGATCCTGAATACGGGTGCTGTCTGTGCGGAGTTTGTATGTTCTCCGCGTGACCTGCGTGGGTTTTCTCCGGGTGCCCCGGTTTCCTCCCACAATCCAAAAGCGTGTGGGTTTGTAGATGAATTGGTTTCTGTAAATTGTCGCTAGTGTGTCAGATCGTGCGGGCGTACTGGTGATCGATGGGAAGACGTGCTCAGTTGGGTGAACAGCCTGTTTCCAAGCTGCATCGCTAAACTAAACTACTCTCTTCACAATGAGAAGGTGATGGCCTCCATCTTCTCAAGGGTAGGTCAGGGTGGGGAACACATGACGACATCCACATTCCAAAAATAATTTTATTAAAAAGCACATCGCATTCTTTTGGAAGAATTTAATGGTTTCTTCGATTTAGTTCTGATTCAGTTCAGTTTAGAGATACAGCGCGGAAACAGGCTCTCAGGCCCACCGGGTCCACGCCGACCATCAATCCCCGCACATTAACACTATTCTGCACACACTAGCGACAATTTTTACATTTACACCAAGCCAATTAACCTACATACCTGCACGTCTTTGGAGTGTGGGAGGAAACCGAAGATCTTGGAGAAAACCACCGCAGGTCACGGGGAGAAAGTAAAAACTCCGTACAGACAGCACCCGTAGTCAGGATCGAACCCGGGTCTCCAGCGCTGCATTTGCTGTAAGGCAGCAACTCTACCGCTGTGCCACCGTGCCGCCCAAAATTCATGCTGATGTCCATGTTTGGTCCTGTGCCACATTTTTCTCACCATCACTCCTTCTTCTCACGTCTGGCTTCCTGCCCTTGCTTGGCAGGAAGTTGAAGCACGCTTCCAGACAGCAATCCCACTTTTATCTCAGCCCTATTGTCCGTTATGTTCAGCCACACAGCTCCTCAATGGGAGAGTGGTCAGAGAGTCAGCGAGTACAGAAACAGGCCCTTTGGCCCAACGCATCCATGCCAACCAAGAGGCCCCATCTGAGCTAGTCCCATTTTCCCCGTGTTTGGTTCATATCATAAGGTCATAAGTGATAGGATCAGGGTTAGGACATTCGGCTCATCCAGTCTACTCCGCCATTCAATCATGGTTGATCTATCTCTCCCTCCAAACCCCATTCACCTGCCTTCTTCCCATAACCTCTGACACTTGTACTAATCAAGAAGTAGAATCAGAGGCTACAACCTCTAGTCCCAGACTCTCCCACTAGTGGAAACATCCTCTCCACATCCACTGTATCCAAGTCTTTCACTATTCTGTAGGAGTCAAGGAAAGAGGGTTCATGTTGCGGCCCCGTTTCCACCAATCTTTCCACCACCACGCACAAGACATCCGGTGGCGCTGTTGCTAGCCGCCTCCGCCCACGGTCTGGCTGTCATTTTTTATTTTGTTACGTTTAGAGTGCGTTTTTTTAGGTTTTTTTCAGTATTTTTTCCGGTATTTTACGTGGGGGGAAGCGGGTAGGTTAAGGGGGAAACCGTCCTTCAGTCGTTTCCTGGTGAGGATGCGGCTATTATTCGAGTCTCGTCCTCGCCCCCCCCCACCGTGGCCTACCAGCTGGATTGGCACGGCCTTTCCTGCCGGGACCGGACCAGAGCTTCAGCAGCGGCGGCGAGGCGCTGGAAACATCGCGGAGCGGGCGAGGCCTTCCTGGGATCGGCGCTTGGAGCTCCGGAGTGTTGGGCCGCTGCTCCAACATCGCGGAGCTGTGGGCGCGGAGCTCGCAACGCGAGCGGCGCTGACTTGAACATCGCGGAGTCCTGGGACACTTTGCCGGGGGCCGCCAGTGCGAATCTCCGCCCAGCGCGGCCTGTGGACATCGGGAGCCGCGGACTCCGGTGGAAGGTGGCCGACGAGAGGTTCCCTGGCGAGAGGGCCTGGACATCGGGACGCCCGTAGCGGCGACTACGGGGGGCTCGGGAGGCCCCGACCACAGGTGAACATTGGGGAACATCGGTGAGGAGGTTGACTGGACTTTGGTTCCTTCCCTCACGGTGGGGAACTTTGGTGCTGCTGTGGCGATGTTTGTGTCGTGGACCACTGTGTTCTGTGGGGTTTTTTTGTATGACTAAGGGAAAAAGGAATTTCTCTTCATTGAAGACAATGACAATAAATTAAATCAAATCAAGAAGCAACAAGACAGACACCACCATTGTATGCAGATGCCGTGAAGTGTGTGCAGCTCTGGCTGAACAACTTCTAATCTTTTGTGTGGGCTCGTTAAGAAGAAGACTATTCTGTGCGTTTCAATGAGGTTCCCCCTCATTCTTCGAAACTCCAGCGAGTACAGGCCCAGTGCCGACAAATGCTCATCATAGGTTAACCTACTCATTCCTGGGATCATTCTTGTAAACCTCCTCCGGACCCTCTCCAGAGCCAGCACCACCTTCCTCGGATAAAGTGCCCAGAATTGCTCACAATATTGCACATGCGGCCTGACCAGCGCCTTATAGAGCCTTAGCGTTACATCCCTGTTTTTGTATACAAGCCCTCTAGAAATAAATGAGTTTGCTTTCTTTACTACCGATTCGACGGTCGGTGCGGACTCGGTTGGCCGAAGGACCTGTCTCTGCGCTTTACAGGTAAGTAAGAATGTCTCCAAGTTTTGGTGGAAAGCTGGTGTGCTTTACTTCAAAGGAGAGCTCTGATCTTCCTAAAGTGGAGGTGTTATTTTTGTTCAGGATTACAAGGTCAGCTTGCCTTTATCTGGTGCGTCCCTTCTGCATAATTCATCCATTTTGTTGCTTTAGTTTACAAAGTAATCCCTGCACCAGCTGCCTGGGGTCTTGGATTCTCACTCACTACCTACTGTACAAGAAGCAACATTGGGCGACGCAGATCAAAAGAGCTGCACATTTTGACAAAGAGGGGGGGTTTGGGGTGAGAGGGGTGCTATTGATGCAATGTCTGAACTCAACGTCAGAGAACTTGAGAGGAGAAGAAAAACGTTTGACCCATGCCTGCCTTTATTGGTCAGGTTACTGAGTATAAGATGATAGACACAAAACGCTGGAGTAACTCAGCGGGACAGGCTGCATCTCTGGAGAGAAGGAATGGGTGACGTTTCAGGTTGAAAAGGAAGGCCTTGACCCGAAACGTCACCCATTCCTTCTACTCCATTGGTGCTAGAACGGCCAGCTTGGAAGATGCCGCCTGGTCTTTGGGGTTGAAAGTTGAACTGATTTTATTTTGAGCCACAGCGAACCTGGTAGAGAACAGAATAGGATACTGGCCCGTGTCAGGGAAGGATAATGTGGTTCCCCTTGCCTTTAGGTGAAGGTGGTATCTGTTGTGATGGAGGGTGGGGGGGAGGGGGGGGGGGGGGAGGGAAAGAGAGAAGGGATGGGTCAACCAATGTTAGTGGCATTCAATGTCCAGGCACCAGCTGCAGGCAAGACTCGCTTAACTGGAACACACGCCATGCCCAGTGCCAAGTGCCAACGGGCAACTAACAAAGAGAGAGAACAAACAACCCAGGAAATGGGCACAAAGCGTTACTCTGAAAGGAAAACATTGAGAGGGGAGATGAGAGAGCAGTTGGATGATGCTTCTTCCTGTGTGGGGAGGACAGTGCCTTGTTTGTTTTACCGCGCGGTGGGTAGTTTCTGCGCTTTCCAGGGTTCACAGCATTCACTGAATACTTCCAGCTGGAGAGGAGCTTTAGGGAAAGCCGCAGTGGAACAGTAACCACATCAGGAGGAAGACATCAAGGCGAACTGGAGAATGCTGTTCCTTTAGCTCAGAATTCCTACTGAGTTCAATTTAGAGATACAGTGTGGAAACAGGCCCTTCGGCCCGCCGAGTCCGCGCCGACCAGCGATCCCCGCACACTAACACTACCCTACAATTTACATTTACAACAAGGCAATTAACCCACAAACCTGCACGTCTTTGGATTGTGGGAGGAAACCGGAGCACCCGGAGAAAACCCACGCAGGTCACGGGGAGAACGTACAAACTCCGTACAGTCAGCGCCCGTAGTCAGGATCGAACCCGGCTCCATGGCGCTGTGAGGCGGCAACTCTACCGCTGCGCCACCCGTACTCTGAAAAGAAATTCCAAAAAATATATATTGTCAACAGAGTCCAGAGTCACGATGGTGTTATTGTCACACGTCCTGAAACGCAAGTGTGAAGTTAGTACTTGAGGCAGCAGCAGCACAACAGGTTTGTAAATACAGTACTCACCAGATCATATGATGTACAAAATATTACTCAATAAATAAAAAAATCAATATAGTGCAAAAAACTAAAGGAAAACCCAAAGTCCCCAGCGCAACGCAGGTAGTTTGTTGCTCAGTTGGTGTTCGTGGGGTATTTATTACTTGGTTTTAATATTCTGACCCGAAATGTCACCTGTTCCTTTTTTCCAAGTTTATTCGTCACATACACATACGAGATGTGCAGCGAAATGAAAAGTGGCCGTGCTCGTGGACTTTGTGCAAAAAACAAACAAACTACAAACAGAATGGAACAGAATCACACATTCTTTTACATATTACATGTTGTGGGAGGAAAGAAAAAGGGAAAAAACAGCAATTTAAAAAAAAACAGTGGAATGGTTCAGTAGAGTTAGTCCCTGGTGAGATCGGAGTCTACAGTCCGAATGGCCTCTGGGAAGAAACCCCTTCTCATCCTCCCCGTTCTCACAGCATGGCAACGGAGGCGTTTGCCTGACCGTAGCAGCTGGAACAGTCCGTTGCTGGGGTGGAAGGGGTCCCCCATGATCTTGTTGGCTCTGGAGTTGCACCTCCTGATGTATAGTTCCTGCAGGGGGGGGGCGAGAGAAGTTCCCATAGTGCGTTCAGCCGAACGCACTACTCTCTGCAGAGCCTTCCTGTCCTGGGCAGAGCAGTTCCCAAACCAAATCGTGATGTTTCCGGACAAGATACTTTCCACAGCCGCTGAGTAGAAGCACTGGAGGATCCTCGGAGGCACTCTGAATTTCCTCAATTGCCTGAGGTGGTAAAGGCGCTGCCTTGCCGTACTCACCAGTGCTGCAGCGTGTGATGTCCATATCATATCCTCAGAGATGTGGCTCCCAGGTAATTAAAACAGCTCATCCTATCCACAGTATCCCCATTTATCCTCAATGGTGTGTACGTCCTCGGATGATGTGCCCTCCTAAAGTCCAGCATCAGCTCCCTAGTTTTTTTGATGTTCAAGAGGAGGCTGTTGTCCTGACACCAGAGTGCCAGATCAGCCACCTCCTCCCGGTAGGCCTTCTCATCGTTATCTGAGATCAGGCCCACCATCACAGTGTCATCAGCAAACTTGATTATCGAGTTGGAGCTGAACCTAGCCACAGTCATGTGTGTACAGGGAGTACAGTAGGGGGCTGAAGACGCAACCCTGGGGGGATCCTGTGCTCAGGGTGAGGGACTTTGTTGTATTTCCCCCCCATCTTGACTACCAGGGGCCTGGTGGAGAGAAAATCCAGGACCCAGGCACACAGGGGGGTGTTGAGCCCCAATTCCAGCAGCTTCTCGGCCAGTCTGGTGGGAACTATCGTGTTGAAGGCTGAACTGAAGTCAATGAACAGCATCCTCACGTAGCCCCCCCCTTCTGGCTGTCAAGGTGAGAGAGAGTCCTAAAGTCTCCCAGGTGCAGAGCCTGGGAGACCGCATCATCCATGGATCTGTTTGGACGGTATGCGAATTGTAACGGGTCCATGTTGCTGAGTTACTCCAGCATTTTGTGGTTATCTTCAGTTTAAACTAGCATCTGCAGTTCCTTCCTACACATTTGCAATTAATGTTCTTTATGAGTAATGTCGTGAGGATCGTTCTTGGATCTGAAACATTAAAGGTCCTGTCCCACTTGGGCGATTTTTTTCGGCGACTGCCCGCATCATTGACTGACGTATCGGGTCACGGAAAAATTTGCAGCACGATGTGGCGTGATGGCGTATTGAAGCGCGGTCTTTTTGCAAGTGTTGCAACATTTTTTTGTCACCGCTGGATTTTGAAATGTTCAAAACCTTTTGGCGACACTGATATGACGCTGGCAGTCGCCGAAAAAAAAAATCGGCAAGTGGGACAGGCCCTTTATTCGGCTTTTCTTTCCACGGATGCTGCCCGACCTGCTGTGTTTTTGCAGCATTTTCAGTTTTCATCACAGCAAGGATATCGTTGAGGATATTCTTGTGGTATCGCCCAGTGAGGCTGTGAAGCTGGACATAGGAAGGGGCATGGTCACTTTGGTTATGTGCTCCTGAATAATCAGTGGGAATTAGAGGAGCAAATCTACAGTGAGATCACAGATATTTGTCAGAATAAAAGGACCATAGGTGATTTTAATTTTGGTTTAGTTTAGTTTAGAGATATAGCGCGGAAACAGGCCCTTCGGCCCACTGAATCCGCACCAACTAGTGGTCCCCGTTAGCTAGCATTCTCCTACACACACTCTATGGACGATGCACAATTTTAGCAAGCCAATTAACCTACAAACCTGTACGATTTTGGAGTGTAGGATGCAAACCGGAGATCTCGGAGAGAACCCACGCAGGTCACGGGGAGAACGTACAAACTCCGTACAGACAGCAACCGTAGTCAGGATCGAACCCGCGTCTCTGGCGCTGTGAGGCAGCAACTCTACCACTGCGGCACCGTGCCGCCATTTTAGACGTTTCTTCATCTTGTAACATAGAACAGTACAGCACAGGAACAGGCCCTTCGGCCCACGATGTGTGTGCTGGTCCCGATGCCAAGACCAACTCCTATCGTCCATAGCCCTCCATTCCCTGCACATCCATGTTACAAAGCAGGAAGGATCTACAGATGCTGGTTTAAACCAAAGATAGACACAAAATGCTGGAGTAACTCAGCGGGACAGGCAGCAGCATCTCTGGAGAGAAGGAATGGGTGTCGTTTCGGGTTGAGACCCTTCTCTCCAGAGATGCTGCCTGTCCCGCTGAGTTGCTCCAGCATTTTGATCCATTGACTGCAGGCAAGAGGCGTGATGAGAATCAGCTTGCCCGGACAGGATGGTTGCTGCACCAGGGGATGAGATCAGTTGGGTGGTTACCGCCATCACAGCATCAACAGGATATACTGTAGTGGGTGACAAGTAGCATCTCCCTGCCGTTGCCAGCTAAATTTAGCCTGTCAATTTTGTGTTGAAAAGGAACAGCTGATTCATAGCTCAGTCCAGCAGCCTCCCCGTTGAACAGAACACTTCACATTCCACATCAGCCCAGTGGCAGCTGTCCCCCAGCCCAGGCCATCTCAAATATCACCCACAACTCACCCAGAACCAAAATATGGAACAAGTCCACCCACTGTTAAAGGATGGTACAAGTGACAAACCGAAAGGAAAATTCCCTCCCGATCAGCTAATCTGGACGTCAGAAAGAGGCACAGCTCCGAGAGTGACAATCGAGACACAAGAGGCTTTCGGGGCAGCGTGGTGGCTCAGCGGTGGATTTGCTGCCTTACAGCGTCAGAGGCCCAGGTTCGATCCTGACAACGGGTGCTGTCTGTACAGGGTTTGTATGTTCTCCCCATGACCGCGTGGGTTTTCTCCGGGTGCTCCGGTCTCCTCCCACATTCCAACAACGCACATGTTTGTAATCAGCTACGATAAGAATTGTAAATGTTCCCTAGTGTGTGTAGGATAGTGTTCGTGTGCAGTGATCGACTGGACTCAGTGGCCGGATGGGCCCGTTCCCGCTCTGTGTCTGTCAACTTAACTAAGATGCTGTAAACTCGAGTAAGACACAAAGTGTTGGGGGAACTCAGCGGGTTCGGGCCAACTTGCCCACGCCGACCAACAAGCCCCATTTACACTAGTCCCACCTGCCTGCGTTTGGCCCAATGTTGTCCCTCCAAACCCATCCTGTCCATGTACCTGTCCAAATGTTTGTTAAATGCTGCCCGAAGTCTCCAGACTGGAGTTTGCACGTTCTCCCCCGTGACCCGTGGGTTCACCCCGGATGCTCCAGTTTCCTTCCACACTCCAAAGACGTGCGGGTTTGTAGGTCAGTCGGCCTCTGTAGATTGCCCCTTGTGTAGGGAGGGGATGCAGTGGTGGGGAATAGCATAGAGCTATGGCACAGAGCTGCCTTGTCAGGGTCCTCTACAGGGTCTTCAAGTGGGGTCACGGTGGCACAGCGATAGAGTTGCTGCCTAAAGGGCCTGTCCCACGTACGCCACCTTTACAGGCGACTGCCGGCACCCGTTGTAGGTCCCTGAAAATTTTCAACATGTTGTAAATTCAGCGGCGACCAGAATGACGCTACGACGCTGTGGAGACCTCACACAACCATAGAGAGTGTATGGTGGTGAGAGGTCTCCTATGGTCTGGAGATGTTTCCAAAGAGTCGTAGCGTATTTCTGGTCGCCGCTGAATTTTCAACATGTTCAAAATTTGCGGCAACCTACGACGGGTGCCGGCAGTCGCCAAAAAGGTCGGTTTCCTCCCACACTCCAAAGACCTACAGCTATGTAGGTTAATTGGCTTAGTGTAGTATGTGTGTCTAGTGGGAGACACACAATTGGCTTGGTATAAGTTGCCTCCAGTGTGCTGGTCGGCATCGACTCAATAGCTCTAAAACTAAACTAAAAAATGGTATGAGTCTGCCACCTTGTGGCGTATGTTCACTATTACGGCGGGAGATGAGAAAACAATTTCACATCCAGAGAGTCTAGGTCTAGAGAGTTTTATTATCAAATACATAAACAGAACAATGAAATTCACACTTGCGGCAGCGCAACGGGGCTGTAAACACAATACCCAATAGATAATATAATAAATAAATATCTAAAAAATTCAATTAATAAAAAAGCCCAACCCAATATCGTGCCAGTCTGAAGAAGGGTCTCGACCCGAAACGTCTCCCATTCCTTCTCTCCAGAGATGCTGCCTGTCCCGCTGAGTTACTCCAGTTTTTTGTGTCCATCTTCAAAATCAAGCCAGAAGTCTTGAACGCTAAAGATAGAAGTTTTGGGTAATGTTTTATGTTTAATTGTCGACTATATATTGTGTTGTTACTTGCGAGCAAAGGGCCAAGGCATATTCCTTGCATGTATACATAATTTAGGCTAATATAATGTATTCAATTCAGAACCTCTTCAGACACTCTCAGCGTCTGTACATCCATTAATGCCGTTCCAGTAATGTCCGGACCTATCTTTAAGCAAAACATGTTTGCCACCCAAGATAGACACACAGTGCTGGAGTAACTCAGCGGGTCGGGCAGCATCTCTGGAGAAAAAGGAATGGGTGATGTTTCGGGTCAGGACCCTCTTTCAGACCCCGAGCCGAAATGTTATCTTTTCTCCAGAGATGCTGCCCGACACGTTGAGTTACTCCAGCACTTTGTGTCTTTCTTTGGTATAAGAATTTTGTGTGTATATATATATACACACACACACACATATATATATATATATATACATACATATATATAGATAGATAGATAGATAGATAGATAGATAGATAGATAGATAGATAGATAGATAGATAGATAGATAGATAGATAGATAGATAGATAGATAGATAGATAGATAGATAGATAGATAGATACACAGATAGATAGATAGATAGATAGATAGACAGATAGACAGATAGACAGATAGACAGATAGACAGATATAATGGTATATGGACACACTGATCTGTTTTGTAGTCAATGCCTACTATATTCTGTTGAGCTGAATGTAATTGTCCTATCAGGGACACACACAATAAACTCACTTGAACTTGAACTAGATAAACCAGCATCTGCAATTCCTTGTTATTACATTAAGTCACCTATCCATGGTCTTCAGAGATGCTTCCTAGATCTTCTGAGTTTCTCCAGCACTTTGTGTCTTATCTTCGGGATAAACCAGCATCTGCAGTTCCTTCCTTCCTGCACGCTTGCCACCCATGTGGGACAGCCCAGGAGCAACGTCAGTGAAGGGAGGGGGTGAGAAAAAAAAAACAAGGCAGGCTGGTTTTAAATCTCGTTTCCTGGAAGAGGCGGAAAGTTTGGGAGTGGTTTCGCTGCCTGAGAGCGAGCGGGCCAGTGATTGAGCAGGGAAGGAAGGATGAGTCACAGAGACAGGGCTACCTGACAGAGCTGCAGGTCCAGCCGGGTGTCATAAAAGTTCCCCGGTGCAGGCGAGGCGGTGACATTGTCTAGTCTGAAGAAGGGTCTCGACCCGAAACGTCGCCTATCTCCTTCGCTCCTTAGATGCTGCTGCACCCGCTGAGTTTCTCCAGCTTTTTGTGCAACCCTCGATTCTCCAGCATCTGCAGTTCCTTCTTTAACAACAGGTTTTGGGCGTTTGGAGAAGCAACCTTCACCAGAGAGACTCCAGTGTCTATCCCTCCCTTCCTCCCTCCTGCAAGGTTTGCCACGGGGAGAGGAGCAACAACTGGCCAGGAGCAGGCAATGGGGACGGTGAGGAGGAAGCTGGTGGTCGTGGGGGACGGGGGCTGCGGGAAGACCAGTTTGCTGTTCGTGCTGAGTCGTGACGAGTTCCCCGAGGACTACGTGCCCACCGTGTTCGAGACGTACGTGGCCGACCTGGAGGTGGACGGGAGGCAGGTGGAGCTGGCCCTGTGGGACACGGCCGGGCAGGAGGACTACGACCGCCTGCGACCCCTGTCCTACCCGGACACCCACGTCCTGCTGCTCTGCTTCTCGGTGGACAGCCCCGACTCCCTGTGGAACATCCCCGAGAGGTGGATGCCCGAGGTCCGCCACTTCTGCCCCGGGGTGCCCGTGGTGCTGGTGGGCAACAAGAAGGACCTGCGCCAGGACCAGAGGACCCGGCGGGAGCTGGCGAGGAGCAAGAAGGAGCCGGTGAGGTGGGAGGAGGGACGGGCGGTGGCCGAGAAGATCGGAGCTCACGCTTACCTCGAGTGCTCGGCCAAGACCAAGGATGGGGTGTGGGAGGTCTTCCAGACGGCCACTCGGGCCACACTCAAGACTGCCCGGCCAGGTTGCTTTGACTGCAGCGGGTGCATTGTGTTGTAATGCTGGCCCTGGAGGACAAGGTGGACTGGACTGGACTGGACTTCACCCACCTAGTCAATGGGTAACCTCTCCCCAACGAGGGACTTCACAACCACATCACATCACCCCCCCCAGCTGAAGACTTTGGTGGCAAGCCATGCCACAGAACTACAATCAGGGTGTCATTCGGACACATTGGCTGCTCGAACCATCTATATTCCAATCAATTGTCAATTGAAATGAATCGAACATTTAAAGAGTCATTGTTCACATCTTGGTCAAGTTGATCTGACATGGTTGTAATGCAATGGAGAAGGCAGGAGAATGGGGTTAGGAGGGAGAGACCGATCAGCCATGATTGAATGCCGGAGTAGACTTGATGGGCCGAGTGGCCTAATTCTGTTCCTACAACTTATGAACAGGGTGTGCAAGCCCTGGGACTCTCCAGCTTGCTGGGAAGGGACTTCATTCTCAGTGGCTGCTGCCTCTCAGCGCCAGAGACCCGGGTTCGATCCTGACCTCAGCTGCTGTCTGTCAGGAGTTTGCACGCTCTCTCTGTGACTACGTGGGGCTCAGGTTTTTTTCCCGCATCCGAAAGACGTGCGGGTCTGTCGGTCCATTGGCCTCTGTAAATCTGTGTGTCGGGAGCGGGTGGGAAAGTGGGATAGCATGGACCTCGCGTGTGAACGGGTGATCGATGGTCGGCTGAGGGCTCTGTTTACCTGCTGTATCTCGAAAGATCAACGGCCTGTGTGTTTCTTTGTCCCGCTAACTGATCAGTGTAATAGCTCCTGATTTTATTTTCAAACGACGCGAGGTACAACAAAGAAAGCTGTTCCACTGTGTTCAGGGTGTTAAAGTATTGATTACATTACAAAACTAGATCCATTTGCTAAATGCGGGGATGAGGCTAGAGGGGCAAGAGCTGGAGAGTTTGGTGGTGGGGAGGGTGTAAGGTGGGGATTGCTATGAGCACAAGGGGGGCTGCACAGTGGAGCTGCGGGTAGAGTTGCTGCCTCACAGCACCAGCGACCCGGGTTCGATCCCGACCGCGGCTGCTGTGTGTGTCTGTGTGGAGTTTGCACATTCTCCCTGTGACCGCGTGGGTTTCCTCCGGGTGCTCCGGTTTCCTCCCACATCCCAAAGACTTGCATAGGTTTGAGAGGTTAATTGTGGATACCGGAAATGGGATAACATAGAACTTGTGTGAACAGGCGATCGATGGTCTGTTTCCATGTTGTATCTCCAAACTAGACGAAACCCCTTGGGCTCTCGACTTCTGCGGCTCAGACTTCTCTTTGTAGCTGACATTTTTCTAACGATACAATAGAACTTTATTTATCCCAGGAAGGAAATATTCATCAAAATGCCGGGAACACTCTGCGGGTTGGGCAGCCCCCACGGAGAGAGAAGCAGAGTTAACACAGCAGATCATTCACCCGTCATTTAAAAACTCGACGCATCAACTCTCTCCACAGACGCTGCCCGACCTGCTGGATATTTCCAGCATCGTCTCTGTCTTAAACAAAAAAAAAATCCGCAGGTGCAGGAAACCTGCAATAAAAACTGAGCAGGCGGGATACCGGGATGTTGGGGGTCAGGGTGACAAAGATCAACATTGGTGTAAAGGGAGCTAACATGGATGGGCATCGGGGTCAGCATGGCTTAGGTGGGCCGAATGGACTGTTTGTATGTGGTGCCATTCTATGGTTCAATGGGGCTCTGGGGATGGCAATGGTATTTGGATTCAGTCCTTGAGTTAATTTAAACTGCTTTGAGCCTTTGAGGGAGACAGGGTGGATGAGATGGACACACGGACTGTTACATCGTTCCATCACCAGCCCCCAATATCAATGTAGCAGACCTGAAGACCAACGCTATCAGCGGTTATGGGGGAGAAGGGAGTTGAAAGGGAAAGATAGATCAGCCGTGACTGAATGGCAGAGTAGACTCGATGGGCCGAATGGCCTAAATTCTGCTCCTAGAAAGGCTCGGCTGAGGTGGAAGCTCAGATGGTTTCCACCTCCTGGACTGGGCGATGGAAGATGAGGGAGGGGTGGAGGTGTCCGATCTATCCCTGAAACCCTGTCCCCTTTCCTGCAGGTACAGCTATACCTTGAAATGGGATCAGCCCTCTGTAGTGATCCAGAGCCTGCAGACTCTTTCAATGGGTACACGACATGTGGCAGGGCTGGGCATTCGCACGTTTAGAGTTCAGCAGAGACTATGTGTGCAACATGTCCATCCATAACCTGCAGTTAGTTATTACTTGTCCAAAGTGCATTAGACTCATGGGACTGGATCCCAGTGTGCCCAGGGAAGAATACATTACTCTGTGCACAAATGATTGTTAAAGAATATTTATTAAGTAATTATTTATGTTTTTGTTCTTGTAAGAGTATGTTAAACAACTTTTTTTAACTGAATGTGAAAAAACAAACTCTAAAGCTGCTGAAAATAAAATAAAGATGTTATGCTGACCTTTATGTTCAGAGTACATGTTTGTGTTTGGTGTTGGCTTTCGTTTAAATACTTTAATAGAATTTTAGCCTGTGAGGTGCATTGCAAATAATGTGCTGGTTTGTAGGTTAATCTGTCTCTGTAAATTGCTTCTAGTGTGTAAGGATTGATATAAAAATGGGATAATATTGAACTAGGGTGGCGCAGCGGTTGAGTTGGTACCTTACAGCGGCAGACACTCTGGTTCGACTCTGACTATGGGTGCTGTCTGTATGGAGCTTGCACGTTCTCCCCGTGACCTACGTGGGTTTCCTCTGGGTGCTCTGGTTTCCTCCCACACTCCAATTGGCTTTGGTAAAGATTGTAAATTGTCCCTAGAGTGTGTAGGATAGTGCTAACAATGTACGGGGGTCGCTGGTCGGCACAGACTCAGTGGGCCGAAGGGCCTGTTTTCGCGGTGTATCTCTAAACTAAGCTGGTGTGAATGGGTGATCGAAAGTCGATGTGGACTCGGTGGGTCGAATGGGTCTATTTCCATGTTGCACCTCCAAACTAAACTAGACACCTCCCTTAAATCTATGCTAGATCAGAAGAAGGGTCTCGACCCGAAATTTCACCTATTCCTTCGCTCCATAGATGCTGCCTCACCCGCTGAGTTTCTCCAGCATTTTTGTCTACCTTCGATTTTTCCAGCATCTGCAGTTCTTTCTTAAACCTTTATCTATGCTGGTATTTGTTTAATAACTCTCCCGAGAAGCAACTTTGTACCATATTAATGGTTTGATATCGATACGAGATGTTGCCCAAAGGGCACACACCAAGAAAACGCTGCTGGGCAAGGCATGAAGGACCTTCTGAAGAAGTGTCGCCACCTGAAACGTCACCTCTTCATTTTCTCCAGATACGCTGAGTTACTCCAGCTTTTTGTGTCTGTCTTTGCTAGTGTAAACCAGCATCTGCAGTTCCTCCCTACACATGAAGGACCTATTCTTGCATCGCCTTCCCTGTGATCCCTCCTGCAATCCTTGGCTATTTACGGCGTTAGCTTGTCCTGCCACAAACATTTCAACACTATTTTAAACGTCTGCAGGTATTTGTGGAGAATTGATGAAGTCATTCTGGTTAACAGTGTGGGCGAGAGACAATATTGAATGTTGGAAGAAAAACTCCATGGCTTGGATCCCAATAGTAAAGGAGAGAAATTCTTCCTTGGGAGACACAAAATGCTGGAGTAATTCAATGGGTCGGGCAACATCCCGGGAAAAACATGGATAGATGATGTTTTGGGTCGGGATATTTTTTCAGAAGGGTCCTGACCTGAAACGTCACCTATCCATCCATGTCCTCCTAACTCGCTAAGTTTACTCCAAATATTTTAGTTTTGTTCATTGTCACATGTGAAAATGTGCTCTCCAGTCAGCAGAAAGACAAGACATGATTACAATCGAGCCATTTACAGTGCATAGTTACATGATAAGGGAATAACGTTAAGTGCAAGGTAAAGCCAGCAAAGTCCGATCAAGGATAGTCCAGAGGTGGATAGTGGTTCAGCACCGCTGGCTGGTTGTTGTAGGATGGTTCAGTTGCCTGATAACAGCTGGGAAGAAATCTGAATCTGGAAGTGTGCATTTTCACACTTTTATACCTTCTGCCCGATGGGAGAGGAGAGAAGAGGAGTGGCCAGGGTGCGACTCGTCCTTGATTATGCTGCTGGCCTTGCTGAGGCAGAGTGAGGTATAAATGGAGTCAATAGAAGGGAGGCTGGTTTGTGTGATGGTCTGGGCAGTTTGTGTCTTTCCTTGGCAAACTAGCATCTACAGTTCCTTATTTCTCAACGATTCTTCCTTATTCTCTTTCAGATCCCAAGGGCTTGAGAGAGCAGTTAAAATATATTGAAAGGATGCTGTTGAATAATAGATGGTATAATATTAGCGTATGGGGCTGAAAGACATTTGGTTTCTGTGAACTGGTCCTGCCAGTTGTTTCATCCTTGTCCTCCCAGAGTCTGCCAACTGTTCATGATTCCCATCCCTCCACTGCCTTCTCCTCTCCACACCCATGCCTTCTCATTCCACCCACTTTCCACAAATGCCCAATTATCTACACCGATTATTACCCGCTCGGCAGGCCCGATGCCCCCCACACACCTCCCAGGTGGCCGTGGTGAAGCCTAGTGGCAAAGCCTGCCTCGGCCGGTGGAGCCTCAGTGATGACGGTGGAGCCTCGGTGGCAGTGGTGGAGCCTCGGTGATGACGGTGGAGCCTCGGTGATGGCGGTGGAGTCTCGGCGGGACAACCGGCGGTGAGGGGGGAAGGGGAAATAATGGAGGACCCGGCATGGGGGGGACCATGTGGAACTTTATCAAATGCCTTTCTAAAATCCCTGTAGACAACATCCACCATCATCAATCTTCTTCATCGCCACTTCAAAAACCACACAGCCTTCCTTTGATCACTTGCTCCAATAGCTCAGGTTGGCTCATTGTAGATCTCCCACTCAGCATCTAATGGCCTTTTAAACCATTCTAGGCCTTTGCGACCTTCTCCAGAGCTGGAACACAGAGCCCTGGCCAATCTCAGCTGCTTCAAGAATCTTGCCATCAGTAAAATGTTTAGTTTAGCTTTGTTTAGTTTGGAGATCCAGCGCAGAAACCGACACTTCGACCCACGCCGATCAGCGATCCCCACGCGCTGAAACTATTCGACACACTCGGGACAATTTACAATCTTTACCAAAGCCAATTAACCTACAAACCTGCACGTCTTTGGAGTGTGGGAGGAAACCGGAGCACTCAAAGTAGAACGAATAAACTCCGTACAGACAGCACCCATAGTCAGGATCGAACCCGGGTCTCTGGTGCTATAAGGCAGCAACTCTACCACTGCACCACCGTGCCCACTATGGGCTAATGGCTACTATGCCCTTACATTACAACACTGATGGCAAATCAACCTGTTACCTTGCTGTGTGTAAAGAATGGCCCGAGGTTCCATGTTACATTTAAAATATACATGTTTATCACATCCAGATTTCCAACTTCCTGTGTTGCTTCTCGGAGGAGCTTGGTCTAATGAGAGTTTATTTTCAGTGAGATTGAGAAGGCTGGGAGTCTATTCCTTGGAGCGCTGGAGGATGCGCGGCGATCTTATAGAGGGGTATAAAATCATGAGAGGAATAGATCGGGGAGATGCACCGAGTCTCTTGCCCAGAGTAGGGGAATCAAGAACCAGAGGACAAAGGTTTAATGGGAATCTGAAGGGTAACTTTTTCACACAAAGGGTGGTGGGTGTAGGGAACGAATGTAGGGGAGGAGGTAGTCGAGGCAGGGACTATTGCAATGTTTAAGGATCAATTAGACAGGTACATGGATAGTGTAGGAAGGAACTACAGATGCTGGTATAAACCTAAGATGGACACAAAAAGGTGAAGAAGGGTCTCGACCCGAAACGTCACCTATTCCTTTTCTCCAGCGATGCTGTCTGATCCATCGAGTTTTCTCCAGCCTTTTGTGTCTGTCTTAGGTGCATGGATAGGGCAGGCTTAGTGGGACAAGGGTCAAACACAGGCAGATGGGACTAGTGTAGATGGGACATGTTGGTCGCTGTGGGCAAGTTGGGCCGATGGGTCTGTTTCCACGCTGTGTGACTCTATGACCCCAAGGACAGTGAAATTATTTTTTAGCAGACAGTTCAGTGACAATCCTGCTATACATTGGGCACTGTCATACTAAGGTAGACAAAAGTGCTGGAGAAACTCAGCGGGTGCAGCAGCATCTATGGAGCGAAGGAAATAGGCAACGTTTCGGGCCGAAACCCTTCTTCTGACTGATGTAGGGTGTGGGGATGTGTGGGGGGGGGGGGGGGGGTTTGGGGAGAAAAAAGGAGAAAGGAAGAGGAGGAGCCAGAGGGCTGAGGGAGAGCTGAGAATGGGAGGAGAATGGGAATGTTCATGCCACTAGGGTGCAGGCTGCCCAAGCGGAATATGAGGTGCTGCTCCTCCAATTTCCGGTGGTGCTCACTCTGGTCATGGAGGAGGCCCAGGACAGAAAGGTCGGATTCGGAATGGGACGGGGAGTTGAAGTGCTGAGCCACCGGGAGATCAGGATGGTTAGTGCGGACCGAGTGGAGGTGTTCGGCGAAACGATCGCCTAGCCTACGCTTAGTCTCACCGATGTAGATCATCGATGTAGATCTCCTCTGAAGACAGTCATACTAAGCATAAGACTCTAAAGCAGTGGATCACACGGGGTGAGTACACAGGAGTCACCACGTTACAGCCACCATCTTGTCCGATTCAAGTTCAAATGAGAAAAGTAGCAATGTTACAAAATTTTGAGATTTTAAAAATCAAGTCTGCAATTTATCCCATCAGATAAAGCATAAAAAGAAGTTTAATTTGACACCTAATTCACTTTCATATCTTCAGTATTAAGAAAGTTATGACCATTTTCATACTCGGAAATTAGCACCTTGTCCCCCATTGCCTTTCAATTGACTTAACTCAAAAGCTGTGATCTAGAACCGTTAAAAGCCCATAACTTTCTTAAAAATTACGAGAACTCAATGAAATTTTCAGTTATTATAGATGAAACAATCTTACTTGGGTGACCTGAAATTAAAGCATGTAATTAGTTAGTTCTCTAATTGTAGCTAATTACAAAATTCAATGAGTAGATCTAAACATCTATCCATTTCTTAAGAAAAGATAAACTTTTTTAAAATTGCCTAAGTGTCCAAATAACATTCACACAATAATCCACAATATAACATAATTTTAAATCTCATTTTCATGAATTTCTGGGCCAAATGGAATGAATTTAATGTTTAATGCCTGTAAATTAATGGCCATTTAAATCAACTAGCGAGTGGGTTTTAGTGGAATGCAGTGGATTGGAACGTTGTGGTTTGCTGTGAAGTCGGTATGAAAAATACAGCCGGTTCATACATTTTTTTTGGACCCCATTTCGCAACATGAAAATATTATTAAAGCCTCCATAAAAACCAACTTTTAATATAAAAATAAGCTGTGTACCTTTTTTTCTCCCCTACGCAAAATCCTTCCCGTTATCGGCGCTCTTGGCTTTTGAAGGTTATTTTTAAATTACTCTAGATAATAAATAATCTAGCGTAATTTAAAAATACCTTCATTAATGAAATGTCGGAGCGATTTTTCTTCCGCAACGAAATCGCCCGACATTGATCGATTTGCCCAGTCTGAAGAAAAACGGCACTTTAAGCATGCCCCCCTTTGAAAGGCGCCAAAGTCGCGCAGACGGGGAGCGGCAGAACTGCAGCGCTGCTCAAGGTAAGTTTTGTAACATACCTAAGAAAAGGTCGCAGATAAAGAGTGTAGTTTGAAGCGACTGTTATATATCGCTCTTAGGGCTAACGGAGTCAAGGGATATGGGCGGAAGGCAGGAGCGGGGTACTGATCTCGGATGACCAGCCAAGATCATACTGAATGGCACAAAGGGCTGAATGGCCAACTCTGCACCTATTTTCTATGTGTCTATGACTCTGATTGAAACTATTCCTGTGGAGGGAAATCTTCTTTTATGACATAAATGCACAGCAATTATTTGAGAAGGCAGTAAATTATATCCGTTAGGAGGATACACTGAAACCCTCTCAGGAATTTCAAGGCAAGCTGGAACGAAATTATTTTAAACGAGTTAAAATTGAGATAATGTTAAATGTCCCTGGGAGACTGACTCTAAGCACGTTGTTCATTCTTTAATCACCAGCACCAATCAATCATGCTGGGTTCTAATCTTAACACCCGTCTCTTGGAGTTCTTCCAGCTTCTAAAGGCCGTACCGAGCTCACTGATGTCCACAAGCCTGTTCAATGGCGGCACGGTGGCGCAGCGGCAGAGTTGCTGCCGTAAAGCACCAGGGACACGGGTTCCATCCTAACCATGGGTGCTGTCTGTATGGAGTTTGCACGTTCTCCCTCCGTGACCTGCGTGACTTTTCTCCGGGTGCTTCGGTTTCCTCCCACACTCCAAAGACATGTAGGTTAATTGGTTTGGTATAAATGTGAAAACTGTCCCTAGAGGGAGAGTGCTAGTGTGCGGAGATCGCGGGTCGATGGGCCGAAGGGCCTGTTTCCGCGCCGTGTCTCTAAGCTAAGCTAAACTAAACAATAACGCTTTGCCTGATCCAGCCCACAGACCCGCCTGGTCTCTGCAATTATCGAGGTCACGATAGGTAATGGTTTCAAAATAAAGGATGAGTCATATCTGCCTTTCCCACGTCCCCAGGTGCCAAGTGTTTTGAGAGCACGTCAGATGTGGCAGCTCCCCAGGTATCTGGCTGTGGAGACCAACTATTGGTGCGTGAATCCCTCAGCCCGCTCCTGACGCAAGTCATTCGGGGACCTTCGCAGGCACATGGTCACCAGGCTGGCAATCAGTGGCCAGCACGGGGAATTAACAAGTCCTGGCACTCGGATGGAAGTGGGGGTGGGGAGCAAGGGGTGGGAGTTGGGGTGGAGGTGGGAGGTGGGGAGCAAGGGGTGGTGGTAGAGAGCAGGGTGGGGTGGGGAGCAAGGGGTGGGAGTTGGGGTGGGAGGTGGGGAGCAAGGGGTGGGGAGCAAGGGGTGGGGGTGGGGGGGGGAGCAGGGGGTGGAGAGCAGGGTGGGGGTGGGAGGTGGGGAGCAAGGGGTGGGGGCTGGGATGGAGGGGGAGCAGGGGGTGGGGGTTGGGGTGGGGGTGGGGGGGGAGCAGGGGGCGCGGGTGGAAGTTGATGAACCACATTTTGCTTCCACAAGAAAGGCACGCTGAGAATGGCACTGAACCCTCTACAGCATCACAGACAAGAGGCACGTGACGTAGACTTTAGCACAAGGAGGGTCTGAGCCACACAGACCAAGAGAGTCCAATGCTCCAGCCCTTGGTCCATGCTCATTTAATCAGTCTCGGCCAGATGCTAAAGGGCTTTAGACTTTAGACTTTTAGGCACTGACCCACCGAGTCGGTGTCGACCAGTGATCAGCCCCAGTACACTAGCACTATCCTGCACACTTGGGACAATTTTGCCAAAGCCAAGTAGCCTATAAACCTGCACATCTATGGAGTGTGGGAGGAAACCGGAGCACCCGGAGAAAACCCACATTGTCACGGGGAGACCGAACAGACTTCGTTCAGACAGCACCCGTAGTCAGGATCGAACCCGGGTCTCTGAACCCGGGTGTAAGACAGCAACTCTTGCACATGGTCAATATCTCTCCATTCCCTGCCTGTCGCTGAGTCAGTCACAATGTCTCTTTAGATTCATTATTGTTGCTGTTATCATCACGGCCCCCGGCAGCGTGTTCCAGGCACCGACCCATCGCTGTGTAAAAAAAAAAATTGCCTTATAAATGTAATAATTCCTCCCCTTCCCTTAATGATATGCCCACTAGTATTTGACATTTCCATCCTACGAAAAATACTCTGCCAGCCTTATTTATGCCTCCCATAATCTTATTTTACGATACTTCTGGCTAGTCTTCCTCAGCCTCTTCTTCTTCTTGCGTGTGGCGTGCACAGCCTAAAGTTGTTCTATTTGATCTTCCGTTTGTGCACGTCGAGTTGATTGCATTAGTTGACACAGGGCGGACCACGTGAAGGTTGCAATCTGCCACCCCCCTCAGCCTCTGACGCTCCAGAAAACACAATCCCAATTTGTCCACTATCTCCTTACAGCTAATATCCTACTAATCCAGGCAGCATCCTGGAGAACCTCTTCTGCACTATCTCCAAAGCGTCCACATCCTCCTTGGAACGTGGTGGCCAGAAATGCACATCTAATATTTAATGTGTGCAGGAAAGAACTGCAGATGCTGGTTTAAATCGAAGATGGGCACAAAATGCTGGAGTAACTCAGCGGGACAGGCAGCGTCTCTGGAGAGGAGGAATGGGTTTCGGGTCGAGACCCTTCTTCAGACTTCAGAATGAAGAAGGGTCTGGAGCCGAAACATCATCCATTCGGGGTGGGAGATAGCCACCTTCACGTGGTCCGCCCTGTTTCGACGATGCATTCAACCCGGCGTGCACAATCAAATAAGATCAAATAGAACAAGTTGTCCTACAACTTTAGGCTGTGCACGCCACACACAAGAAGAAGTTCACCCATTCCTTCGCTCCAGAGATGCTGCCTGTCCCGCTGAGTTACTCCAGCGTTTTGTGTCTAATAACGGTTTGTTTACATTAACATGCAACATACATGTATGACTTTGCACCGTTGTAGAAGTGACTACACGTGTGTGCTGTTGTGCTCCTGTGGCTATTCAGGTCGGAGGTGGTTTGTCTGGGATATGGCTCCCGAAAGATTTGAGTTCAGCTCAGAGATACAGTGTGGAAACAGACCCTTCGACCCAACGAGTCCAAGCCATATCCTGGCTCTTACCTACACAGGAGGGGCAATTTACTGAAGCCAATGAACCTACAAGCCTTTGGAATGTGGGAGGAAACTGGAGCACCCAGAGAAAAGCCACGCGGTCACAGGGAGAACGTGCAAACTCCGTACAGACGACACCCGTAGTCAGGAATGAACCCGGGTTTCCGGCGCTGTAAGGCAGCAACTCTACCGCTGTGCCACCGTCCCGCCCTGCACTTTAATGCCGCCCAGATACTTTCATGGATGAGGACACCGACCATTCCTCATACCCCTCCAGAGATACTCGAGACTCCGGAGTCTCTCTCTCGCTCTCTCTCTCGGATTGGGAGTAAGCCTTTGAGAAAAGTCCCTGTGGAACCACAGCCGGGAAAGGAGTCAGTACTTCGAGGAAGATGAAGTTTAATTGGCGAGCAAAGAATGAAATGGCGCAAGATAAATTGGGAAATTGAAAGTCCGGGAATCATATCGGGAAACATTCCTGCGTGCAGAGTAATTATTATCGGAGTTGGTTTCCGGAGACATTTAAGGTGCAGGGGCCGGTTGGAATGATCTGAAATGGCCAACACGCTGCATCATTGAAGATGGACCAAGCCCGGGTTAGCCCTTGGTCCCTCACATTATACGTCTGAATGTGGATAATCAGCCATGATCATATTGAATGGCGGTGCAGGCTCGAAGGGCCGAATAGCCTCCTCCTGCATCTATTTTCTATGTTTCTAACACCAGTGCTAATGGAACGTTGAGTCATAGAGCTATCCAGCGAGGAAACAGTCCATTCGGCCCAACCTGCCCATGCCAACCAAGTCAGTTTAGTTTATTATCGACAATAGACAATAGGTGCAGGAGTAGGCCATTCGGCCCTTCGAGCCAGCACCGCCATTCAATGCAATCATGGCTGATCATCCCCAATCAGTACCCCGTTCCTGCCTTCTCCCCATATCCCCTGACTCTGCTATTTTTAAGAGCGGAATGACAATACATGATCCCAATCAAACCATTCACCTTGTACGGATACATGATAAAGGGAATAACGTGAATAACATTTAGCGCACGATAACGCCAGTCCGATCAAAGATAGTCCGAGGGTCCCTAATGAGGTAGATAGTAGTTCAGGACCGCTCTCTGGTTGTGGTAGGATGGTTCAATTGCCTGACGACAGCTGGGAAGAAACTGTCCCTGAATCTGGAGGTGTGCGTTTTCACACTTCTGTAACTTTTGCCCGATGGGAGAAGGAGAAGAGGGAGTGTCCAGGGTGCGACTCGTCCTTCATGATGCTGCTGGCCTTGCCGAGGCAGCGTGAGGTGTAGATGGAGTCAAAGGAAGGGAGGTTGGTCTGTGTGGCGGTCTGGGCTGAGACCACAACGCTCTGCAATTTCATGCGGTCTTGGATGGAGCCGTTCCCAAACCAAGCTGTGATGCATCCCGATAAAATGCTTCCGACGACGGGTCTGTGGAAGTTGGTGAGAGTTGGCCTATTGGGCCAGTTCCATTTGCCTACATTTGGCCCATCGCCCTCTAAACCATCCCTTTACGTAATTATCTCCAAATGTTGCAATAGTCATAATCTCTTCCGCGTCTGTAACTTCCTCTGGCAGCTCTTTCCTGATACAGGCCACCCCCCCCCCCCCCCCCCCGAGTAAAATAAATCTGCTGAGGTCCCTGTTAAATCTCTCCCCTTCTCTTAAATCTCTGCCCTCTAGTTTTAGATTAGCCAACCCTGCTGCAAAGCTGAGCTTTCACTTTATCCATTCCCCTTGTGATCTTGGACACCTCAGTGAGGTCACCCCTCAACTTCCCACGCCCCAATGGAGGAAGTGCCAGCTTATCCAGTCAGCCCCGGGAACATCATGGCGAAGTTCCTCTGCCGCTTTTCTCAGGAAAGCTCCTGAAAAAGCTTCTTCAGGCACAAAATGGCCGGAATTGGACAACATGTCCCATAGTTGGTCGCGAGTCAGTAAGATTTAAGGTGTATCTCAAGACTAAAGTAATGTCAATAGATAATAGACAATAGATGCAGGAGTAGGCCATTCGGCCCTTCGAGCCAGCACCACCATTCAATGTGATCATGGCTGATCATCCCCAATCAGTACCCCGTTCCTGCCTTCTCCCCATATCCCCTGACTCCGCTATTTTTAAGAGCCCTATCTAGCTCTCGCTTGAAAGCATCCAGAGAACCTGCCTCCACCGCCCTCTGAGGCAGAGAATTCCACACTCACCACTCTCTGTGAGAAAAAGTGTTTCCTCGTCTCCGTTCTAAATGGCTTACTCCTTATTCTTAAACTGTGGCCCCTGGTTCTGGACTCCCCCAACATCGGGAACATGTTTCCTGCCTCTAGCGTGTCCAAGCCCTTAACAATCTTGTCTTATGGTCAAATGCTGGAAACACTCTCAGCAGGTCAGATAGCATCAGTGAAGAGAAAACACAGTTAATGTTTGAGATTGATTCTCTGCATAAGGTCATGTGATAGGAGTAGAATTAGGCCATTCGGCCCATCAAGTCTACCCCGCCGTTCAATCATGGCTGATCTATCTCTCCATCCTAACCCCATTATCCTGCCTTCTCCCAATAACCCTTGACATCTGCACTAATCAAGAATCTATCCATCTCTGCCTTAAAAATATCAACTGACGGCCTCTATTGCCTTCTGTGGCAAAGAATTCCACAGATTCACCACCCTCTGACGAGAGAAATTTCTCCTCATCACCTTCCTAAAAGAACGTCCTTTAATGCAGGATTCCCTCACCTTGAACTCGTACAATGGATAGATGATAGGATCTGGATCTGGAAAGTTCTAGGTAGAGCATCGCTCAGCACTGAGAAGATTCCCAGTGCAGAAATAGTTTAGACATTAGTCTTTAGAGAGTCAGCGCAGAAACAGGCCCCTCGGCCCCACGCCAACCAGCAATCACCCCGTATACCAGCACAAAACTACACACCAGGGACAATTTACAATTTCTACCGAAGCCAATTAACCTACAAACCTATACGTCTTTGGAACATGGGAGGAAACCAGAGCACCCTGAGGAAAGCCACGTGGGTCACGGGGAGAACGTACAAACTCCACACAGACTGCGCCCGGAGTCACGATCGAACCGGGGTCCCGGGGCGCCGTTACGCAGCAACTCTGCCACTGCACCGCCCATTAGTTCTCAGCATTGTAGTGTATCAGTTCCATGGACAATGTCCATTCAACGCCATGGGTGTCGAGGTGAATTGGACCGTAGCTTGGCCGCTCAGAAGAACGATAACAGAGAGGAAAGGCTGACCCTTCTCTCCATCAGGAACAGACGGGTACATGACTGCTAAGGTCTCAGATGGTCAGGAAGCCAGGAATGACCAGAAGAGACTGACCAAGCCTCTGAGAATGATGGGGAAGAGAGCCAAGTCTGACCAAGGGTCTCGACCCGAAAAATGTCGCCTGTCCTTTCTCTCCAGAGATGCTGCCTGGCCCGCCCACTGGGTCACTCCAGCTTTTTGTGTCCAAAGATCCTATAGCAAGCAAGATAGACCACTCCTTCTAAATGCAGTGCGCTGACGTGTAACCCGGAGCATCCGGAGCATGGCTACGGGGAGAACGTACAAACTCCGTACAGGCAGCACCCGCAGTCAGGATCGAACCTGGGTCTCTGGCGCATATTGTCTCGTATCACGTATCGTTTATTATTGTCACATATCGAGCGGTTCGGTGAAAAGCTTTGTTTCGAGTGCTATCCATTGTACAGATGATTAAACCATGCAGGGACACAATCCTGACCGGCAGGGCCAAGGGGAAGATATCTGAGATTAAGAAGAACACAGTCAGAATGGGAAATGCTGCTGTTGGAGTAGAGATTTAAAGGACTGGAGCGATTGTAATGCACGATTGCAGATCCACTCGCCTGGCCTGGGCGCCATTGCTACCTCGCAGACAGGCCCCATAGTCAGGATTGAACCTGGGACTGTAAGGCAACAAATCTACTACATACCACTGTGTCACCCAGGTCTGGAAGGGGAAGATTTCATGGATAGGGCAGGTTTAGAGAATTATGTGCTGAACGCAGGCGGGTTGGGGGTGGACTAGTGCAGACGGGGCATGTTGGCTAGTGTGGGCAAGTTGGGCCGAAGGGCCTGTTTCTACGTTTGTATGACTTTTTTACTCCAGGGCAGCACGGCGGCGATGTAGGGCAGAGGTAGAGTTGCTGCCTTACAGCGCCAGGGACCCGGGTTCAATCACGACTCCGGGTGCTGTCTGTACAGAGTTTAGTACGCGGTTCTCCCTGTGACCTGCGTGACTTTTCTCTGGGATATCTGGTTTCCTCCCACACTCCAAAGACGTACAGGTTTGTAGGCTAACTGCCTTTGGTAAAATTGTAAATTGTCCCTAGTGTGTAGGAAAGTGTTAGTGTGCGGGGATCGCTGGTTGGCGTGGACCCGGTGGGCCGAGGGGCCTATTTCTCTGCTGTATCTCCAAACTAAAGTCTCTATATCTTCCCATGCCCTAACATGTATCTATGCACTGTAATGGCTTGATTGTAATCAAGTGTTGTCTTTCTGCTGACTGGTTAGCACGCAACACAAATTTTTCACTGTACCTCGGTACACGTGTCAATAAACTAAACTGAACTGAACTGAATGAGTTCCCGGGGCCTGTGTTGATCTATCAGTAAGTCTGCCACTGAACTAATCTTCAACGCAACAGATATCTCTGACACTGCACAGGAACATCGAGCTGCAGACTGAGCGACTGGCTGCCTGCAAGCAGCAAGTTCCCACTATTTCACAACAGCAGTTGTAATGAAATGTTTACTGCCTGGAGGAGAGTTTCATTCTGCCGTGCCAGAAACGACCCGGGCTGGGTGATGACGCATCGGCTCTGGGCCCCGAGGTGGGAGGATTAGAGCATGTAGACACAACACATCTCCACCGCTTCATGTCACAAACGTGGGCTGAGAAGGGATTGCAGCAACGGGCAAGGCATTGTGCTCCAGCACTGAGTCTGGTAATTCTGGTTCATCGATACTTTGTTGATTGATACTATATTATCACATGTGTCGCGTCACAGTGAAATTCTATGTTTTGCGTACCGTACACAAGGTATGCAAACAGTCGCAACGTAAAGGGCACCCACAAAGTAACTAAGTCCCCGACAGTCCCCTTTGTTCATGGCAGTCCCCCCCATGCACCAAGACCCTCTTTGTTCTTGGTGCCCCTCCCCCCTCCCCCCTCCCCCCCACTCCGGGAGACTTTATGGTCTTTGCAGCGGGTCCTCGACCGATTCCGGCACTCACCGCGGGCCAGTTTTCAGCAGGGACCCCTCTTGGACGGCTCCGCAGTGCTCACCGGGAGCTACTGACACGCCCCCCCCCCCCCCCACCCCTCGACGGCCCCCCTCAACTGCAGATGCTGGAATCTTGGGAAAAGAACGAAGTGCTGGAGTAACTCGGCGCCGCGGCCCGTTGAGATATCTCAGTATGTCACGCTGAGTTACACCAGTACTTTGTGGTAAACATTGCGATTGGTTTTCAGTCAGATTTCCTAAAACAACAAACATCGAGGGTCCTTCCGCTTGACCGCGTGGGTTTTCCCCGGGTCCTCCAGTCTCGTTGTCCCTCGTGTGTAGGATATTACGAGTGTACGAGGATCACGGACGGCACGGACTCGGTTGGCCGAAGGGCCTGTTTCCAGCTGTATCTCTCATCTGAAGTGTTAATCTAAAAGCAATCAATGTCATGCCAGAACACATTGAGAATTACAAAAGGCTGGAATTAACCTGACGAGGTTAACATCAGGCAGGTAACATTCCTGGAGTCTTTCTGGAGCCATTTGAAATAAATTAGCTCTTGATTGCGTTAAAAAATAGCACAGGATTCTTGTCAACGAGGCCTCTAAGTATAATTCCCAGATTGCAGATGTCCCGCCCTCTATTATTCAGCCTTTCATTGAGTTTTGCAAACCCTAATCTTGCACCATTCTTAATTGGATTGAGAGATAAACCCAGACATTACTGAGTGAGTGGGTCTTCCTGATATCATGGAATCAAAGAATGATACTGCTCAGAGGGAGGCCATTCAGCCCATCACCTCGTGCTGGCTTATTAAAGTAAATACATGCCATCTATCCTCTTTCTTTTGTTGGGCAAAATTGTGTTTCCCATTGACCTGGGAGAGAAGGAATGGGTGATGTTTCGGGTCAAGACCCTTCCTCAGACAGAGTCAGGGGAGAGGGAGTCAGGAGATATGTGGAAGGGTTGGGTGTGAAAAAGACAGATCAAAGCAGGCGGTGAACACGGAAATGTAGAAGGGATCATTGTGAGCTGAGGGGAAGATGACCACGAGGCATAGTTTCCTCCCACCTCGCAGAACATGCGGGTTTGTAGGTTCTTTGGTGCCATAGTGCGTAGGGGAGTGGATGCGATAAGTGGAACAACATGTGAACGGGTCAACGAGGACTCGGTCGGCCGTAGGGCCGGTTTTCATGCTGTATCTTTCAATCAACCGAAAGAGTGGATCTGTGCGAGCCAGTATGTAAAAAACACAACAGGGATTTGTTCCTTTTTGGGCCTTTCGTGGTTCTTTGAGTAAGGGGCCTGTCCCACTTTCACGAGGTAATTCACGAATTCTCCTGAGTTTTGCCCTGATTCAAACTCGCAGAATGTACGTAGGAGGCCGTAGGAGTTCGTAGATGTATCGTAGCGGCTCGTTATGCCAGCCGTAGGTACTCGGGGCATCGGGTAACGTTTTTTCCAGCCCGATGAAAAATGACCACCAGTAAAAAAAGTCGGGATAAAAAACCTTTTACTCGTAGTTAGTTCGTGGGCAGAGCGTAGGAGGCCGTGAGGGTACTCGTAGATATTCGTGGGGACTCGTAGCTCGGCAGCTGGACAGAGAAAAAACGGTGAGTGAAAATAAAAGCTTAAGTCCACATCAGCTCGTGACCTCTGTCACTCCAGTTCCTGAGCATATTCATGGAAGGTCGTAGGAGCTCGTAGATTACCACAATCTTTTTTAGGTCCTTTAAACTCGGCAGAGATTTTGGATCAAGTCGTGAAAGTGGGACAGGCCCTTAAGAAGGAACTGCAGATAGTGGTTTAAACCAAAGATAGACACAAAAAGCCGGAGTAACTCAGCGGGACAGGTCAGGCAGCATCTCTGGAGAGAAGGAACGGGTGACGTTTCGGGTCGAGACCCAGCAAGGTGATTAGAGAGGATGTATGGAAATGTACAGCAAGTCAGGTGACAGGAAACAGGAACGTGGCAGGGTCACATTTACCCACGAACCCGCAACCACACGTCACGGTTATTTACGTTTTCTACATTCTCAGCCTTAGCCTCTGGGCGCTGGCCCTGCTCTGCTGCCACTCCCAACATTAATGACGGAATTACTTATTTTCCACTTTTTATTTTTCTCCTCCCCTCTCCCATGCACTGTCCAATGAGAAGGTGCAGCAGAGATACAGAGCGGAAACAGGCCCTTCGGCCCACCGAGTCCGCACCGAGCAGCAATCCCCGCACACTGACCCTCTCCTACACACGCTGGGGACAATTGTACACATACACCAAGCCAATTGACCTGTACGTCTTCAGAGTGTGGGAGCAAACAGAAGATCTCGGATAAAACCCACGGGGAGAACGTACAAACTCCGTACAGACAGCACCCGTAGTCGGGTTCGAACCCGGTACTCTGGTGCTGTGAGGCAGCAACTCTACCGCCGCGCCAACGTGCCGTCTTATCTTCACTTCAACAGTGTCAGCTACGACATTGGGTCATTCAAAGACCTTCTCAGCTGACCATGAGCTTGAGAAGAGCCAAGAAGGGTCTTGACCCGAAAGGTCACCCATTCCTTCTCTCCAGAGATGCTGCCTGACCCGCTGAGTTACTCCAGCTTTTTGTGTCTATCTTCACTATTTAATGGTGAATTTTCTTGAGTTCGCTGATGGGGCAGGGTGTGGTGAGGTGGGGGGGGGGGTGTAGGGTTGGTCTGTTTTTGAATTTCTGAGTTGTCGGAGCCACAGGCAAACATGACATAAACCAGAGCTCAAACCACTCACCCACGCATCTACATTCCAGACATGGTCAAAGCAAGCTCCTTCCGTCTGATTAAGCAACACTTCCCACAGATCGCACGTAACCTTGTGTTCCTCTCCCTGTCTGCAGCTCGGTGCTGTCTGCCAGCTGAATCTGGACCCAGGGACCCAGTGTGACAATGCACGGGAATGGGCTGGAGGATCGCCCACTATAATTGACCACAGGACCATGCTACAGTGCGTAATAAATGGGCATAGAACAGTGTTACAGTCCATCATAATGGGCCAGGACTATCACAACTTACCCAAAGCCAATTAACCTACAAACCCGTAGGTCTTCAGATTGTTGGTGGAAACCGGAGCACCCAGAGAAAACCCACAGGGTCACAGGGAGAACATTCTAACACTGTACAGACAGCATCTGTGGTCAGGATCTAACCTGGGTCTCTGGCGCTGTGAGGCAGCAACTCTACCACTGCGCCACCATGCCACTCTGCACCCAGGCACTCTCATTGGCATTAGGCAATAGACAGTAGGTGCAGGAGTAGGCCATTCGGCCCTTCGAGCCAGCACCGCCACATTCCTACGTTAGAGTCACACATTATGGAACCAGGCCCTTTGGCCCATCTCGTCCATGACAACCAGGGAACAATGACAGTGGCCTTGAGATGCACAACACTTCTCAAGCTCGTGGTCAGCTGTGAAGGTCTTTGGATGACCGAATGTTGTAGCTGACACTGTTGAAGTGAAGCCAGGACGGCATGGTGGTGCAGTGGGTGCGGAGGAGGAGGAGGAGGAGGAGGAGGAGGTGGTGATGGAAGAGAAAAGGTTTTAAAAAAAAGTGGAAAATAGGTAATTCCGTCATTAATGTTGGGAGTGGCAACAGTGAAGGGCCAGCGCCCAGAGGGCAAGGCTGAGAATGTAGAAAACAGGAATTACCATGACGTGGGGTAAATGTGAAACCTGCCACGTTCCTGTTCCGTGTCACCTGACTTCTGAGCATCCTGTCTAATGACCTTGTTGCACGAGCCAGCACAGTCTCACCTTGCTAGATATGGGAGATGCATACATTTACTTCTCGTAAGGCAGCAACTCTGGAGGTGTGATGGCTTATTCTCATTACCACACAGCGATGGCTCCTTTCATCCTGCTGCCCTCAACTACACCTTTTATCCCCGCTTGTCAGTAACTTCATAAGATCATAAGATCATAAGTGACAGGATGTCTATTTAAGAATAAGGAATAAGCCATTTAGAAAAGAGACGAGGAAACACTTTTTCTCATAGAGAGTGGTGGGTCTGTGGAATTCTCTGCCTCAGAGGGCGGTGGAGGCCAGTTCTCTGGATGCTTTCAAGAGAGAGCTAGATAGGGCTCTTAAAAATAGCGGAGTCAGGGGATATGGGGGGAAGGCAGGAATGGGGTACTGATTGGGGATGATCAGCCATGATCACATTGAATGGTGGTGCTGGCTCGAAGGGCCAAATGGCCTACTCCTGCACCTATTGTCTATTGAGTAGCATTAGGCCTTTCGGCCCATCAAGTCTACTCCGCCATTCAATTATGACTGATCTATCTCTCCCTCTTAACCCCATTCTCCTGCCTTCTCCCCATAACCTCTGACATAGATCAGCCATGATTGAATGGTGGACTAGATGAAGGGCTGAATGGCCTAATTCTACTCCTATCACTTATGATCTTAGGGACCCGGTTCAATCCCGACTAGGGGTGCTGTCTGTACGGAGTTTGTACGTTCTCCCGCGAGGGTGTTCTCCGAGATCTCCGGTTTCCTCCCACACTCCAAAGATGTACAGGTCTGCAGGTTAATTGGCTTGGTGTAAATGTAAATTGCTCCCAAGTGTGTGTGGGGTAGTGTTAGTGTGTGGGGATCGCTGGTCGGCACGAACGCAGTGGGCCGAAGGACCTGTTCGTCTAAAACTAAAAAAAAACGAAACCTCTCAGACCTCATCCTTTTAATTGGACAGAAGCACGGCAAAATGATCAGCCGAGAGGAGCGTGATTGACTTCTCTAACCTGTGACCTTAAACAGTATTAGGAGTCGTGAAGAATTTAAAAAAACATGCCAGGCCACAGTATTCTACAGAGGCAGACAGTGATGAAGGAAATACATTGTGAAGCTGTAACACAAGATACACTTTGAACTTTCTATAGTTAGACTCCTGTTCTCTTGTCCGACATTTCTGACATTCCCAGAGCCTGCAATAAAACGTACACCATCTGGAAACCGTGAAGACACAATGTCATCATTTTACGCTCATTTTACAAAAAATCCGCAATTGCAACACGACCTTTAAAAACTTTAGATTGCGGAAACAGGGAACTGCAGATGCGGGTTTGCAAAGAGAAAAGACACAAAGTGCTGGAGTAACTCAGAGGGTCAGGCAGCATCTGTGGAGAACATGGATAGGTGACGTTTTGGGTCGGGACTGAATGGTGTCAGGGGTTATGGGGAGAAGGCAGGAGAATGGGATTAAGAGGGAAAGATAGATCAGCCATGATTGAATGGCGGAGTAGACTAGATTGCTCCTATAACTAGTGAACTAGTGAACATGGATAGGGTCCCAACCAGAATTATTGCCTATCCATGTCCTCCACAGATGCTGCCTGACCCGCTGAGTTACTCTAGCACTCGGAGAAACATCACCTATCCATGTCCTCCACAGATGCTGCCTGACCCACTGAGTTACTCCAGCACTCTGTGAAACGTCACCTATCCATGTTCTCCACAGATGCTGCCTGACCCGTTGAGTTACTCCAGCACTTAGTGAAACGTCACCTATCCATGTTCTCCACAGATGCTGCCTGACCCACTGAGTTACTCCAGCACTCTGAGAAACGTCACCTATCCATGTCCTCCACAGATGCTGCCTGACCCGCTGAGTTACTCCAGCACTTTGTGAAACATCACCTATCCATGTCCTCCACAGATGCTGCCTGACCCGCTGAGTTACTCCAGCACTCTGTGAAACATCACCTATCCATGTTCTCCACAGATGCTGCCTGACCCGCTGCGAATGATATATATTTAAAATATCATTCAACCCTCAGCAGAACTCTCTGGCAGGGACATCAATTCAAACCAACCGGTCAACACCGTTCAGTCGAGCTAAAAAACTCATCATGTTTCACAAATGAATCCGTCAGAAGCTGGCAGCTTCCCTCCTGGTTTGTAACATACCTGGAGCTCACCTCCGCTGAAGGACAAGCGCTCCCCCTCCTGGTCTTTCAGGACAATACACGATGACAGTGGAAAGATTTCCTTTTGTCAAGAGTCAAGAGTATTTTATTGCCATGTGTAACGAAATATGAAACAAATATATATACACATGTAAATGTCCAGCCTTTACATATGTATAAATACATTATAAACACACACATATATCAAGGGTGTTTTATTGTATATATATACTATCCCGAGCCTCTGACTGGAAGTCCGTGCAGAGAGTGGTGAGGACAGCTGAAAAAATCATCGGGACTTCTCTCCCCTCAATCGGGGACATTGCGAGCAAACGTTGCGTGTCCAAGGCCAGCAGTATTATAAAAGACCCCACACATCTCCATCATGGACTGCTGTCCTCGGGCAAAAGATATCGTAGCATAAGGAGCAGAACATCAAGGTTCTGCAACAGCTTCTTCCCACGAGCCATCAGACTCCTGAATGCCATGGGCTGGGCTGCCACCATTGTCTATTTTATCCTTTCATCCATTTTATCCATTTTATCCTTCTGTGTATTATCGTGTTGCACAGGGAGCCAAATGCAACGGAATTTTGTTTGGAATTGCATATATCGATGTATTTCTAAATGACAATAAAGTTTGTTTGACTTTGACTTGTTTGACTTTGACTAGAACAATTATATATAATTCATATATATTCTAAGCAAAAAAAAACACATTTCATATGTCCTGAAATATGGAATTATATATATATTAAGTATATAGCCATATAAATATATATATATAAATATAAAATTGTTCCATATTTCAGGACATCTGACATCTGACAGCGATGTGGAGGTGGTCAGCAGCACAAAGTTCCTGGGGGTGCAGATCACTAACAGTCTGACCTGGTCGAATAACATCTCATCAACTGTTAAGAGAGCGCAGCAGCGGTTGCACTTTCTGCGCCGGATGAGAAGAGCTCATCTCCCCCATCCCATCCTCACTACTTTCTACAGGGGCACCATAGAGAGTATTCTGACCAGCTGTATCTCTGTCTGGTTTG
Source organism: Raja brachyura (assembly GCA_963514005.1). The sequence goes on along the minus strand of OY740809.1, from coordinate 32,394,647 downwards.
GGGACTGTAGAGCCTCCGACTGGAAGTCTGTGCAGAGAGTGGTGAGGACAGCGGAGAAAATCATCGGGACCTCTCTCCCCTCAATCGGGGATATTGCGACCAAACGCTGTGTGTCTAAGGCCAGCAGTATTATAAAAGACCCCACACATCTCCATCACGGACTGTTCACTCTGCTGCCCTCGGGAAAAAGATACCGCAGCATAAGGAGCAGAACATCAAGGTTCTGCAACAGCTTCTTCCCACGAGCCATCAGACTCCTGAATGCCATGTAATGGGCCGCCACCATTGTCTATTTATCCTTTTCACCCATGCCTATCCTTCGGTTAATTTATTGTGTTGCACAGGGAGCCAAATGCAACGTAATTTCGTTTGGAACTGCATGTATCAATGTATTTCTAAATGACAATAAAGTTTGTTTGACTTTGACTTTGACTTTGACTTTGAATAAAACTCTCTTGAATATATACATCTAATATATATAAAATAGCTGGAAATGTATTTCTTGGAACGCAGGAGTCTGAGGGATGATTTTATGGAGGTGTGTAAAATCACGAGGGGAATAATGGATTATATCTATTACACACCTCCATAGGATCATCCTTCAGCCTCCGTAAATTTCCAGTGTGGGAAGGAACTGCAGATGCTGGTTTAAACCGAAGATAGACACAAAAAGCTGGAGTAACTCAGTGGGTCAGGCAGCTTTGAAGCATCACCTGAAGAAGGGTTTCGGCCCGAAACGTCGCCTATCTCCTTCGCTCCATAGATGCTGCTGCACCCGCTGAGTTTCTCCAGCATTTTGTGTACCCTTGAAGCATCACCTATTCCTTTTCTCCAGAGATGCTACCTGACCCAAATAAATTTCCAGCCTGTCCAACCGCTCCCTTTAGCTCAGTTCTTGAATCCCGGCAAGATCCTCAGAAATCTTCATTGTAATGGCATCTTTCTTATAACAGGTAACCAAAATTGAACGCAATACTCCAAGTGTGGCCTCACCAACACCTTGTACAACCAGGACATAATGTCCTACCTTCGATACTCAATTGGTCAGGCAGCATCTCCGGAGAACATGGACAGGTGACTTTCTCCTATCCCATCCCTCTTCCAGCTTTATTTCCCCCCACCACAATCATTCTAAAGAAGGGTCACCTATCCATGTTCTCCAGCGATGCAGCCTGACCTGCTGAGTTACTCCAGCACTTTGTGTCCCTTTTTGTGTCCTTTTTTGAAAACTAGCATCTTCAGTTCCCCATGTCTCCTTCTTCACTGTACAAAGCCTTGTTTACACGGCAGGGAAACCGAGAATGAGTGGGCATAGGTTTAAGGTGAGAAGGGAAAGATTTTATAGAAGATAGACACAAAATGCTTGAGTAACTCAGCAGGACAGGCAGCATCTCTGGACAGAAGGAATGGGTGACGTCTCGGGCCGAGACCCTTCTTCAGACAAGATTCTTCAAGATTGGATTGGACCCTGAGGGGCAGGTTTTCACACAGCGAGTAGTTGGTGTATGAAGCAAGCTGCCAGAGGAGGTAGTAGAGGCAGGGACATTTAAATGTGCATTTAAAATGTTACCTATTCCATTTCTCCAGAGATGCTGCCTGACCCGCTGAGTTGCTCCAACATTTTGTGCCTGCTTCACAATCTACCTGCGGAAACACTATCAGGGAACAGTTCTTGTGCCCCTAGATCCCTCTGCTCTACAACACTCCCCCCCAGGGATCTACTATACAATGTGAAGAAACATGGAAAATAGGCGTAGGAGCAGGCCATTCGGCCCTTCGAGCCAGCACCACAAATCAATATGATCATGGCTGATCATCCAAAATCAGTACCCCATTCCTGTCTTCTCATCAGCCTGAAGGAGGGTTTCGGCCCGAAACGTTGCCTATTTCCTTCGCTCCATGGATGCTGCCGCACCCGCTGAGTTTCTCCGGCACTTTTGTCTACCTTCTCCTCATATCCCATGGTTTCATTAGCCCGAAGAGCGATATCTACTCTCTCCAGAAAACATCCAGTGAAGTGGCCTCCACTGCCTTCAGTGGCCGAGGATTCCACAGATCTACAACTCTCCGCATCCCAGTCCTAAATGGCCTAGCCTGTATTCTGAAATTCACAGACTACACACGGACTTCTGAAACACTTGATTGCAAAGTGCTTTGAGGGGTGCTTTAGGATTTGTAGTCCCTTTCATCCCAGCTGGGCACCTGCACTGAGCTAGACCAGCAATGTGTATAGAGTTTGGTTACATCCTGGACAAGGCAGCTCCAAGCCAGACCATTGTGAACCCTCTTAACATGAATAGGCAGAGACAGCCTGACTGCTCCTAATTACAAATACAATTACTCTTTAAACAGTGAGGCAACGCACATTTTGGGAATATTAATTATTTTGCTCAATCAGAACAATATTGTCCTCGTACCTTTTTAAATATTCAAACATCTGGTGCATTAATGAATAGCAAGAAAACTGAAATTCAGCTTTTCCACGGATAATGATTTCAAAAAGGTTCGACATGAATGCTCGACATCAACATCTGTTTTTCTCCGAGTGAAGATGTTTTATTTCAATATTGCATTGTGCCTTTATTTGTCACTATTCTATGAGCATTTTTGTCTAAACTGCCGGGACAAATTGTGAACAGAGCAGTCAATCACCAGTTGGGACAACAGATGGTTCAAAGCTATTCCTGTTCCACAAATATCCTTACAAGTAACTTCCCATTAAATCCCCCATTTTGACAGACGATTACCAGTTTCTTGGGATTTATGTTTCTGGATGATGCAAGTGTGTTGAAGGTACTTTTGAATTGTCACCCCTTGCCCTAAATCCCAACCCTAAATCCCAACCCTAAATCCCAACCCTAAATCCCAACCCTAAATCCCAACCCTAAATCCTTCTCTGAAACTTGCTACTTTGACAACTGTTTGCAGCCTGGGTTCATTATTGTCACTTCCACCAAGGTATCAGCAGACAGCTTTGTTGGGCAGGCTATCTGATCAGACAATGCTACATCATATAGTGCTGGCACGGTGGCAGAGTTGCTGCCTTACAGCGCCAGGGACACGGGTTCGATCCTGACCACGGGTGCTGTCCATGCGCAGTTTGCCTGGGCTTCCTCCGGGCGCTCCAGCTCCCTCCTGTGACTAGCAGCTTTATTGGCTACTTTGTAGGTTAAACAGCCTAACCTGTAGGATTGAACCACGGGTGATCAATGGTCGGCATAGACTTGATGGGCCGAAGGGCCTGTGTCCATGCTGTGTCTCTAAACTAAACTAAATGTAAATACAATCACGTCAAACTCAAGTACAACTGTAGAGCTAAAGGGTGCAGCGTGCAGAATATAGTTCTCAGCATTGTAGCACATCAGTTCCATAGACAGAGTCCAATGTCTGCAATGGGGTGAATTGGACTGGACAGGACTCCAAGCTTATGATGGGAGCATTCAGAAGCAGAGGGACAGAAACTATCAGACGATCTGGAGTTTTGCATTTTTGCATTTGATCACCTCATTAAATGCTCCTCCATTCTCCTGATGTCCACCTTGTGCAGGTGTATGAGCACACAGAATGGCTCTGTCACCAAGCGCAGGCTCGGCGATCGTTTCGCTGATCACCTCCGCTCAGTCCGTCTTAACCTACCTAATCTCCCGATGGTTCAGCCTCCTCCATTGCCAGAGTGAGGCCCAGTGCAAATTGGAGGAACAGCACCTCATATTTCGCTTGGGTAGTTTACACCCCAGCGATATAAACATTGACGTCTAACTTCAGACAGCCCTTGCTTTCCCTGTCCACCTCCTTCCCCTTCCTGGTTCTCCCACTAGTCTTACTGTCTCCGCCCACATTCTATCCTTGTCCCCGACATCAGTCTGAAGAAGGGTCTCGACCCGAAACGTCGCCCATTCCTTTTCTCCAGAGATGCTGCCTCGCCCGCTGAGTCACTCCAGCATTTTGTATCACCACCTTGTTCATCAACTTGAAAGCCCAGGAACGAAGGCGGAGGGACGACGGAGAGTTGTAGAACAGCGCGCTCCGTCACAGGTACTGACCCCCCCAACACCGCTGGGGATCTCTCGGAGGCACTCCTGGGCTCCAAGGAATAATCCCCCCTCTCCGCCCCAAGAAGATTAATCCTAGCTTCTCTGGTTGACTTATCTCTGCTTAAAACAGGAATGTGGAGGCGAATTCCCTCTGCCGTCATCTGCAGTCCAGGGCTCACAATTTAGATTCCTTTACCGTGTAAACCGCCACTATTAAATCTCCATTAAAGCACGCGCGTTCACACTTCATGGACACAGAATCATCGCAGGCAGGCTGCCTGCACCATTTTATTCTTCAAAACCAATTGATTGGAAAATCCCGGATGAAAGGGCGTCTTACAGCTTGGGAAAAGATGCTCCTGAAATATCCCGGTTCGCCCTCACTCGACCTAAAGGCGTTACACTGCGCTGTTGCTCAACGCATTATTCGCGATGACCTCCATTCGAACTGCAAAGACAATAGGTTCACAGGTTCTAGGAGCAGATTTGGGCCATTCAGCCCATCAAGTCTACTCTGCCATTCCATCATGGCTGATCTATCTCTCCTTCCCAACAGACGGCTGTGGAGGCCAAGTCAGTGGATATTTTTAAGGCAGAGATAGATAGACCGTTGATTAGTACGGGTGTCAGGGGTTATGGGGCGAAGGCAGGAGAATGGGGTTGGGAGGGAGAGATAGTTCAGCCATGATTGAATGGCATCGTTTTGATGGGCCGAATGGCTTAATTCTACACTTATGACCTTATGACCATTCTCCCCATAAGGCCTGACACCCGTACTAATCAAGAATCTCAATCTCTGCCTTAAAAATATCCACTGACTTGGCCTCCACAGCTGTCTGTGGCAAAGAATTCCATAGATTTGCCACCCTCTGACTAAAGAAATTCCTCCTCATCTCCTTTCTTAAAGGTACGTCCTTTTATTCTGAGGCTGTGCCCTCTGGTCCTAGACTCTCCCACTAGTGGAAACAATGTGACGTAATGGTGTAAAGCCACTACTTCCACCCTTCTTCACCAGTTGTATGGGTGTGGAGATGCAAACTTCACTGAATGGTTTCACCTTATACTTCTATACAACGCATCACTGAGATGAGCGGCGGGATTCACAAGATGATTGCAAACAGATATTACGCCAAAGTCTATTCACTCTCTCGGATCGATGCAAGCTAAGAGCTCCTGGTTCACAAGTGATAGGAGCAGAATTAAGCCATTCGGCCCATCTAGTCTACACCGACATTCAATCATATAACCATATAACCATATAACAATTACAGCACGGAAACAGGCCATCTCGGCCCTTCAAGTCCGTGCCGAACAACTTTTTTCCCTTAGTCCCACCTGCCTGCACTCATACCATAACCCTCCATACCCTTCTCATCCATATGCCTATCCAATTTATTTTTAAATGATACCAACAAACCTGCCGCCACCACTTCCACTGGAAGCTCATTCCACACCGCTACCACTCTCTGAGTAAAGAAGTTCCCCCTCATGTTACCCCTAAATTTCTGTCCCTTAATTCTAAAGTCATGTCTCCTCTATCATGGCTGATCTATCTCTCCCTCCTAACCCCATTCGCCTGCCTCCTCCCCACAGCCCCTGACACCCGAACTAATCAAGAATCTATCTATCTCTGACTGAAGAAATTCCTCCTCATCTCCTTCCTAAAGGAACATCCTTTCATTTTGAGGCTGTGACCTCTGGCCCTAGACACTCCCACCAGTGGAAACATCTTTTCCACATCCACTCTATCCTGGCCTTTCTCTATTTGTGAATAGTGGTAGTGAGAGATACTTTTTATTTCACAAACTTGCCCATGTACTCGAGATCAGTATTTATTTTTCCATCCAACAATCAGCCATGATCATATTGAATGGCGGTGCTGGCTCAAAGGGCCGAATGGCCTACTCCTGCACCTATTTTATATGATTCTAACAACACTAAATACAAGTCTCTCCATTAATTCATTATGGTCCGTGGGAGCTTGCTGTGACAACAGCCCTAAGGACTCCATTGTTGGGACATGTGGCAGTAGTGTAGATTAGGGATATAACGCGGAACCAGACCCTTCGGCCCACCGAGTCCGCACCCACCAGCGATCCCTGCACACTAACACTATCCTACACACACTAAACATAGAAATTAGGTGCAGGAGTAGGCCATTCGGCCCTTCGAGCCTGCACCGCCATTCAATATGATCATGGCTGATCATCCAACTCAGTATCCCGTACCTGCCTTCTCTCCATACCCCCTGATCCCCTTAGCCACAAGGGCCACATCTAACTCCCTCTTAAATATAGCCAATGAACTGGCCTCAACTACCCTCTGTGGCAGAGAGTTGTAGAGACCCACCACTCTGTGTGTGAAAAAAATCCTTCTCATCTCGGTCCTAAAGGATTTCCCCCTTATCCTTAAGCTGCGACCCCTTGTCCTGGACCTCCCCAATGTTACATTCTAAGGGCAATTTACATATTATACCAAGCCAATTAACCTACATACCTGTGCGTCTTTGGAGTGGGGTGGAAACCACAGATCTCGGAGGAAGCCCACGCGGTCACAGGGAGAACGTACAAACTCCGTACAGACAGCACCCGTAGTTGGGATCGAACCCGGGATCTCTGGCGCTGTGAGACAGCAACTCTACCGCTGCGCCACCGTGCCACCCACGGTAATGGAATGTAACATTCTCTCTTCTTTGGCGTGTTGCGAATTAAACAGGGGGTGATCACGCGCAGGAAATTATTTTTCAAATCAACACACAATCTACTATTAAAACTGGCGGCAGCCTTCATTTTATTTTTCCATCAGCTATTACAAAATTCAGTGATAATCTTGTACAGCAACATTTTCAAAGATAATGTGTGGCAGAAAAAGCTGTGATACACATTCGGTCGGTTGTCAAAAAAGTCTTAAGGCGTCTGGCCCGGTGGCTGTATTCACAAGACAGGTCTAAGCCTTGGAAAAGTGCTGGAACTGGAACAACATTCCAGCTCCCTCAGCCTCCCTGGTAAGCCCTACATCCAACCCGCACTGAGTACCGCCAGGGTCAGCTCGGTTTATTGACATTGGTGCCCTGCTCTGGGGGAGCAGTGAGGTGAGCATCTGGTAAACCGAAACCTCACCAGGGCAGCATCTACGCAAGGAGATCGCCACAACTGGCGGTGTTCCCCTCCATCTCCCACCTTCCCAACGTGTCGCCCTGTCGTTCCGCTGGCGGAATTTCTCCCCGACGGCACTGCGGGAGTTCTTTCATCAGTCAGGCCACGGTTGTCCCCATCACCTTATCAAGGGCGATTAAAAATGGGCGTCGAATGCCACACCTGCCAAACAATGCCCACAGCCAATAATGCCCACATGACGAAAGAAACAGTCCAGCTACCTTTCTGCCTACTGGGCTGTGGTGGTGTTACTGCAGGGTGACGCAAGCCAAGGGGAAAAGGTTCATCCCTGTTAAAAAGCCCAAGAACTGAATGACCTCTTCTTGAGGACGTTTCCATGGTATCTGTTGAACTTAGTGACAGTTCATTACCAATGTTCCCCGGCAACCCAATATAACAAATGCCTGCTCTTCATAGAAACATAGAAAATAGGTGCAGGAGTAGGCCATTCGGCCCTTCAAGCCAGCACCGCCATTCAAAATGACCATCCAAAATCAGTACCCCGTTCCTGTTTTTTCCCTCATATCCCTTGATTCCGTTAGCCCCAAGAGCTAAATCTAACTCTCTCTTGAAAACATCCAGTGAATTGGCCTCCACTGCCAATTCCATAGATTCACAACTCTCTGGGTGAAAAAGATTTTCCTCATCTCAGTCCGAAAAAACCTACCCCTTACTCTTAAACTGTGACCCCTGGTTCTGGACTCCCCCAACATCGGGGACATTTTACCTGCAACCAGAGCTTACAAAGGCAACAATTTTTTAGCAGGTCCCCATTTTCTTCTTGGGATCAGTGACGGAGGAGAAGCAGGGAGGGGGAAAAGCACGATCCCGACAACTGATGGTCAACAGGTGAATCTTCCAGCACCAAGAGTACTGCTCGCCAGAGTCACGGTGCGCATTCATCGGGCTCCTCAAACCACCCAACTCAGTAGAACTTCTGGAGTGTCCACCAGATCTTCATCGGTGATGAAAGAAGCATCTCCACCTTGCCCAACCCCTAGCACTAATCCCACCCCAGCCCTGATAGCTTTGAAACATCAAACAGCACAACTACCTAAAGGATCGGATACTAAAACCATCGGCAGGACATCAAGAATGGGCTGAGGTACCAACATCCCAACCTTGACCCTGCTCACCATTCACCCTGCGGCCCAGTCACCTCAAATGCATACTCAAGGCCACAAAACCCCAACAACATGGACCAGGAGGTCAACTGGGCTACTCTTATCCCTACCACAAATGACAACCATTTATCCAGAAAAGACATCGTAGAACAATCAACTCCCCCCACCCCCCACCCAAAATATCGGAGGATACCTCAAAGGTTATCTGCCTCCCAAAATATCTTATATCCTCTGAGACAATAGATATCACTGAACATTGGGGACATTCGACCAACCCCACTTCATCCCAGTTGACATTTCTTCATCCAGGTTTACTGTTGCAATGGCAGCCATTTGGGAGTGACAGTCAAACCAAAGCCAGGAGGGACAGGTCTACTGACTTGAGATGGTTTGGAATCCACTTATAGGTTCATAAGTTGTAGGAGCCAAATTAGGCCATTCGGCCCATCAGGTCTACTCTGCCATTCAATCATGGCTGATCAATCTTTCCCTCAACCCCATTCTCCTGCCTTCTCCCCATAAACCTTGGCACTCTTACTAATCGATCAAACTCCACATTAAAAATATCCATCGACTTGGTCTCCACAGCTTTCTGTGGCAATGAATTCCACAGATTCACCACCCTCTGACTAAATAAAAATGTCCTTATCTCCTTTCTAAAGGTATGTCCTGTTATTCTGAAGCTGTGGCCTCTGGTCCCAGACTCTCCCACTAGTGGAAACATCCTCCCCACATCCATTCTATCCAGGCCTTTCACGATTCAGTCGGTCAGTTCTTGGCTGAGGAAGGGGAGGGGAGGAGGGGAGGGGGAGGCAAGTTGTGTGGTAACTGCTTTGATGGCACCAAAACCTATTTATCTGTGGAATGGATTCCGAAGAGTGGCAAACTATTGCCAAAGTCGCGAGTTTGGGTTTAGTTCATTGACACCTGTACCGAGTTACGGTGAAAAGCGTTTGTCCTGAAACGGAGATCACCAGCATAAACGCTGGCGCTAACCACAAAAACCGCCAGGAAATTGGGTAAAGAAAGAGATTGGGGGGGCCAATGATTTAATTTGGACTTGCAGTAACATAAGACTGAATCACAGTGGCCCTTTAGAAGAAAGAAAATTGGTGCAATGTATACACACCTGGGAACCTCAAACACAAACTGAACTGGAGAATCCTCCCAACCAGCCTTTTCTGGCATCGCATCCAGTTGACGGCCTTACCTGTTTCCACATGTTGGTGCTCATGACTTTAAAACCGCAAAAGACCAGTTGGAGTTGGAAGAGTTACAGCAATCTTTCCAACTCAGCTTCAGCTTGGACTGAAGTCTTTGGTAAAAGAGAGACCAAAAAAAAAAAATCCCCCCCAAAAAAACTGCACATATTTATTTTCCAACTGGACAATGGGAGCAGGCACCATCCCCTCTCTTGGCTGGTTACAAAGTAAAAGGCTGGGACCCACAACACCAACAGCTTCACTTGTCCTTGGCCTGAGCCGGTGGTGGCGCCACCTGCCCGTAGGTGTGAAAACATTCCTCATTCCAAGGGCGTTCACCTTGCATTGGGCGAGATGGACTGCTTTGTGAATACAGCCAGTCGCAATGGACATCCAACATCAGAGGGCGCCAGTGTACCTGCCTAGTCCTAAAAGTACCAAAATTCTCTGTTGTTCTGTGAAGTTTCAAATGACATTTACAACTGGTTACCACTGAGGTTTCTTTGTCTGAATTCCCTACAATCCTCCTGTACGTCGCTCCCTCTCCCTCTCCCTCTCTCGCACTCCGTGCCTCTTGGAGCATTCTGATTCTTCGACAATATCCCCAAACAGTGTCTGCTCTTGTTGCTTGGTTGCAGACCGTGCCTGTGGCTCTTGTTTTCTGCGCCCCGGCTCCCTACGACCAGGAAGTCCCCTGTTTACCTTGACCTGGAGAGGAAAAAAAGCTGCAGTGAATTAAACACGCAAAAAAAACCCAAAAAACATTTAATGGTTTTACGAGGATGTTGCCAGGGCTCGAGGGTGTGAGCAGTGGGGAGAGGTTGAGCAGGCTGGGACTCTATTCCTTGGAGCGCAGGAGGATGAAGGGCGGTGATCTTATAGAGGTGCACACAATCATGAGGGGAATAGATCGGGTAGAAGCAGAATCTCTTGCCCAGAGTAGGTGAATCGAGGACCGGAGGACATAGGTTTAAAGTGAAGCGGAAAAGATTTAATAGAAATCTGAGGGGTAACATTTTTCACACAAAGGGTGGTGGGGGTATGGAACAAGCTGCCAGAGGAGGTAGTTGAGGCAGGGACTATCCCAATGTTTAAGAAACAGTTAGACAGGTACATGGATAGGACAGGTTTGGAGGGATATGGGCCAAACGGAGGCAGGTGGGACTAGTGTAGCTGGGACATGTTGGCAAGTTGGGATGACTCAAACACTCTAACATTGTATGTTAAAGGTTTGTGATAGACACAAAATGCATAGATGTTGAAGAGAGTCATTTTCTCCAGCATCTCTGAACAAAATGGATTGGTGACGTTTCGGGTCGAGACTCTCGATTGTAGGGGGGGTGGGGGGAAGTCTGGAAACAAGACTAGAACAAGACAAACCAGGGGCCTTGTTCTGTACCTTCCCATACCTCTAGTTTCCCACTCCCCTGACTATCAGTCCGAAGAAGGGTCTCGACCTGAAACATTGCCCATTCCTTTCCTCCAGAGATGCTGCCTGTCCGGCTGAGTTACTCCAGCACTTTGTGCCGAACTTCGGTGCAAACCAGCATCTGCAGTTCCTTCTTCCACAGCATCAACGCCATTTGATACAGCTATTAACATGTTTATAGGCACAGGAAGGTGTCACAGAGCAGCTAATAGATCCAACACAGGCACAAAAAGCTGGAGTAACTCAGCGGGTCAGGCAGCATCTCTGGAGAAAGGGAAATAGGTGACGTTTCGGGTTGACAGCCATCTTCAGACAATTATACATCGAACATCCAGTCTGCCCACTACCCCTCTAACCAGAACACAGGGAATGAAAGACGTTATAAATAGACAGATGGGAGTTACCTACCAGTGCTCCTGGATGGAATCCTGAAAGAGAAATGAATTAATTCAGTAAATTTGTTGGATATTCAAGCACCATTTTCATCACATTCTACAAAGTACCATTAACGTGGCTCATACTGCAGAGCTTTAAGGATGTGTTTCACAACCTTTCCTGTGCTTTAAAGGGAGACCACTCAAATAGAAACACCTCAAATAGAGCACCTCATATTCCGCTTGGGGAGTCTGCATCCTCTGGGCTTAAACATTGAATTTTCTCAATTCTGTTAACCCAGACTGCCTCCCCCCCACCTCTCCCTCAGTCCTCTGGCCCTGACATTCCTTCTCCATCTCCCCCCCCCCCCCCCCCCCAGTCGCACTAGCTTCTCATTTTCACACCACAAACAGCTTACAATGGCCTGCTTCCTTTATCACCAATACTTTTTTGCATATCTTTCACTCATTGTTCCTTATCTCTCCACATCACTGTTTATATCTCTCGTTTCCCTGATCCCTGACCAGTCTGAAGAAGGGTCTCGACCCGAAACGTCGCCTATCTCCTTCGCTCCTTAGATGCTGCTGCACCCGCTGAGTTTCTCCAGCCTTTTGTGTAACACTCAAATAGAAATGTGTTTGGGAACGTCTCCCCCAATTTGTAATGAGCCAATGTGAATGGTAGAAAATATGCCATCGTGCCACATATGCCTGAATGGAAGTATTATCCCGCTTTTACTCTCTGAACATAGCTGATCGAGCTGATTTTCACTATGACAGAATTCCTTTAACATAGAAACATGGAAATTAGGTGCAGGAGTAGGCATTTCGGCCCTTCGAGCCTGCACCGCCATTCAATATGATCATGGCTTATCATCCAACTCAGTATCCCGTACCTGCCTTCTCTCCATACCCCCTGATCCCCTTAGCCACAAGGGCCACATAAGTAGTGACCTAGTAGCTTTTAAGTAGCCCCACGGCTAGTGTATGATCCAATGTTGTACTTAAGTAAAAATAACTTTGTATCGAGAGTCACTCGTGCATTGATAAAGGATTGATGGACAAAGGCCAAGCAGGTAGGGCGAATGTAGATGGAGCATTTTTGTCGGCATGGGCAAGGTGGGCCAAGAGGCCTTTCCATGCTCCGTGACTTTATGATAGGAAGCTGTGTGACAAATGATTCCAGCGATTTTATAGAGAGGCTCAAAAATGACTCCAACTTCAGGCTGCTTTGGAGATAACGAATCAAAACTCCATTCACTAGTGATGCCGAGTCTGGAGATAACTCGAACTGGGCTTGTTTTTGGAAGTTCTGGCTTGAAGGATTGTTGGTTTCCTTTTGATGGACGCAAAAAGCTGGAGTAACTCAGCGGGAACAGGCGGCAGCTCTGGAGAGAAAGATTGGATGACGTTTCGGGTCGAGACCCTTCTTCGGACCCGAGACGTCACCCAGAGATTCTCTCCAGAGATGCCGCCTGTCCCGTTGAGTCACTCCAGCATTTTGTGGCAATCACATGTTTGTAGGTAAATTGGCTTGGTAAATATAAAAATTGGCCCCAATGAGTGTAGGATAGTGTTAATATGCGGGGATCGCTGGTCGCCGTGGACTCAGTGGGCCAGTTTCCACGCTGTAAATCTAAAACTAAAACAGCTTCCGTCACTGTGCCGCCCCATGTAGCAGATAGTGCAAGGTCTAACTATTAAAATGGAAATATTTCCTTTGTAAATTTTCAGGCACAATATTGGTTTGAAAGGGAGGTGATGGAAACAAAAGGAAGTCAAGAGTTCCACCGCTGTAAATACATTCTTCCCACAGATATATCCTGCCTTCAAATGCTCTACAGATTACAAATTCATTCCACCGCTCTCCCCCACAATGTCTCTGAGCACGGTGATAAATGAGCCTCCAATCCAGAAAGTACTGTTGGTAAATATCACTGAAAATATTAATTAAAATATAATTAGTGAGACTGCACTTTATTGCAGATTTTGATATCCCAGTTACAGCGCATAATTAATCAGAGCTGTCAGCCATGATCTTCACTGCCTGAACTTACAATGCCACACTTGGCAGGTACTTAGACACCCATTCTTGGTCGAAGATCGACACAAAATGCTGGAGTAACTCAGCGGGACAGGCAGCATCTCTGGTGAGAAGGAACGGGTGACATTTCAGGTCAAGACCTGTCTGAGTGAAGAGGGTGCAAGCTATAGGGAGGGGTTGAGAAGGCTGGGTCTCTATTCCTTGGAGCGCAGGAGGATGAGGGGGTGATCCTAAAGAATAAATAAGAATGTTTAAAATCATGAGAGGAATAGATCGGGTAGATGCACAGTCTCTTTCCCAGAGTAGGGGAATCGAGGACCGGAGATTCAAGGTGAAGGGGAAAAGATTTAATAGGAATCCGAGGGGTAACATTTTCACACAAAGGGTGGTGGGTGTGTGGAACAAGCTGCTGGAGGAGGCAGTTGAGGCTGGGACTATCCCGACGTTTAAGAAATAGTTGGACAGGTACATGGATAGGACAGGTTAGGGGGGATATGGACCAAGCGCAGGCAGGTGGGACTAGTGTAGTCAAGTCAAGTCAAGTCACAGTTATTTATATAGCACATTTAAAAAACAACTCTCGTTGACCAAAGTGCTTTACATTTGCAACCCCAAGTCGGCCGATCTGAGGGGCCTGGAGGTGGTGCAGTGGGTGAGAAGACTTTTGATGTAGGTGGGTGCAAGCCCATTGAGGGCTTTGTAGACAAAGAGGAGGGTCTTGACATTTATTCGGAACCGCACAGGGAGCCAGTGGAGAGAGGCCAGGATCGGGGTGATGGGGTCCCTTGTTCGGGTGCCCGTCAGGAGTCTCGCTGCGATGTTATGGACCAGTTGCAGGCCGGACGGGGAAGATTGGCCGATGCCAGTGTAAAGGGAGTTGCAGTCATCTAGGCGGGAGGAGATAAATGTATGGATGATCTTTTCGAGGTCATCAAACTGGAATGGGTTGGATGGTGTGGGCAAGTTGGGCCGAATGGCCTGTTTCCATGCTGTATCACTATATCTTTCTATGACTCCAGAGACGCTGCCTGTCCCGCTGAGTTACTCCGGCATTTTGTGTCTATCTTCGGTTTAAACAAGGACATAGAAACTTACAAAGGATCTTATAGAAACTTACAAAATTCTTAAGGGTTTGGACAGGCTGGATGCAAGATGATTGTTCCCGATATTGGGGAAGTCCAGAACAAGGGGTCACAGTTTAAGGATAAGGGGGAAATCTTTTCGGACCGTGATGAGAAAAACATTTTTCACACAGAGAGTGGTGAATCTGTGGAATTCTCTGCCACTGAGGCCAGTTCATTGGCTATATTTAAGAGGGAGTTAGATGTGGCCCTTGTGGTGAAAGGGATCAGGGGGTATGGAGAGAAGGCAGGTACGGGATACTGAGTTGGATGATCAACCATGATCATATTGAATGGCGGTGCAGGCTCGAAGGGCCGAATGGCCTACTCCTGCACCTATTTTCTATGATTCTATGTTTCTATCTGCAGTTCCTCCATACACATCCATTCTCGGTCAGCAGGGTTCAATTGAAGTCAATGATAATGGAGTCAGAGGGCAATAAATGGCGCTGCGACGGTATATGTTTACTTTTGACATCCAACATCACCAGCAATAAAACTGTTAGAGGGATGCAATTAAATCATTTTGCTGAAATATTATTTAATACTGTGGAGCAATTGGGGGATTTAACAGTCAATATAGATGCTGATCAATCCTATCAAACTTAATGGATCCTGTAAACTCTTACAAATTAAACCTGACATACACTGAGAGAATGGAGCAGCTGGGCTTGTACACTCTGGAGTTTAGAAGGATGAGAGGGAATCTTATTGAAACATACAAGATTGTTAAGGGCTTGGACACGCTAGAGGCAGGAAACATGTTCCCGATGTTGGGGGAGTCCAGAACCAGATCTAAACACTAATCCATCTGAGCCTCTCTCTGTCCACCTATCCAAATGTCTTTTACCAGAACCAGGGGCCACAGTTTAAGAATAAGGTGTAAGCCATTTGGAACGGAGACGAGGAAACACTTTTTCTCACAGAGAGTGGTGAGTCTGTGGAATTCTCTGCCTCAGAGGGCGGTGGAGGCAGGTTCTCTGGATGCTTTCAAGATAGAGTCAGATAGGGCTCTTAAAAATAGCGGAGTCAGGGGATATGGGGAGAAGGCAGGAATGGGGTACTGATTGGGGATGATCAGCCATGATCGCATAGAATGGCGGTGCTGGCTCGAAGGGCCAAACGGCCTACTCCTGCACCTATTGTCTATTGTCTATTGACATGGCGGGATGTTGGGTAGAAGTTACAGCCATTCAGCCTAGGTCACCAGAGGTTGCTGTTTAGGTCTCCTAAGTGGGACAGGGGCTGTAAGCCCCTGTCCCACTTAGGAGACCTAAACAGCAACCTCTGGTGACCTTGCCCACCACCCAAAAAAAAATCAAGGTGGAGGTGACCCTGCAACCTCCTACCACCTCCCACGCATATGTTGAAAACCTTCCTCGACTATGAAGAAAACCGGCTTCGACTAGACCTGCGACTAAAAAAATTATCAATTTTTAAAACAGCAACTAGTCGAGGCCGGTTGAAACACGATGAAAAAATAGCAGCAACATAGATGAAGCCTCGACCACGCGAAAACCGCTTTCGACCATTAGGGAGAGTGACCAAAACCTCCGGTGACCTCATGGAAACCTTGGATGGCGGGCAAGGTCACCAGAGGTTGCTGTTTAGGACAGCACTAGGGTCCCGGGTTTGATCCTGACTATGGCTGCTGTCTGCACGGAGTTTGCACGTTCTCCCTGTGACCGCGTGGGTTTCCGCAGTTTTCTCCCATAGTCCAATGACGCGCAGGTTTGTAGGTTAATTGGCTTCTGTAAATCACCCCCAGTCTGTAGGATAGAACTGGGTGGGTCATTGGTCAGTTTGGACGTGGTGGGCCGAAGGGCCCGTTTACAAGATACAAGATATAATTATTTGTCACATGTGCCAGTTGGCACAGTGAAATGTGTGATCACCATACAGCCATACAACAAAATAAAGAACACAACACACGATAGAGTTGAACATAAAAGTCAAATTCAAAAGTCAAAGTCAAAAGAGTTTATTGTCATGTGTCCCTGACAGGACAATGAAAATCTTTCTTTGCTTCAGCACAACAGAACATAGAAGGCATTGACTACAATTATATATGTAAATACTCATGAATTAATAAATTAATAAAGTGCAAATAACAGATGGAGGGATATTAATGTTCAGAGATCGGAGCCAAGTTTAATAGCCTGATGGCTGTGGGGAAGTAGCTATTCCTGAACCGGGTTGTTGCAGTCTTCAGGCTCCTGTACCTTCTACCTGAAGGCAGCGGGGAGATGAGTGTGTGGCCAGGGTGGTGTGGGTCCTTGATGATGCTGCCAGCCTTTTTGAGGCAGCGACTGTGATAAATCCCCTCGATGGAAGGAAGGTCAGAGCCGATGATGGACTGGGCAGTGTTTATTACTTTTTGTAGTCTTTTCCTCTCCAGGGCATCCCCACACAGCAGAATCAAAAGTTTCCCACTGTGAGGGAAGGCACCAAAATCAGTCATCTTCTTCCGATGAGCCCTCCGCAGTCGTTGCTACAGGCAGCCGTTCGCCGTCGAATTCTGACGTCTGAACGGGAGGCCAACCTCAGTGGCCCGGACGCCAAATCAGCAAATAGGCCGCTTCCCACCGGAGTCCGCAGCTCCCAACGTCTCCAGGCCACGCCGGGCGGAGATGCAACGCTGGCGGCCCTCGGGAAAGGGCCCCAGGACTCCGCGATGTCGGTCAGCTCCGCCCGCGCTGGGAGCTCCGCGAACCACAGCCCCGTGATGTCGGAGCAGCGGGCCCAACGCTCCGGAGCTTCAAACGGCGATCCAGGAAGGCATCGCCCGCTCCGCGGTGAATCCAGCGCCGCGCCGCCGCTGCCGAAGCTCCAGCGGTAGGCCGCGAGGAGGGGGTGGGCGAGGACGGGACTCGGAGAAATAGTCGCATCCTTGCCAGGAAGCGACTGGGCTGCGGTTTCCCCCTTACCCTACCCCCCTCCCCCACATAGAAAAGAATCCCCAAAACAAAACTGTTTAGACAAACTAAAATAAACAAAGATGGGGGGAAAAATGGACAGACTGTAGGCAGAGGTGCCTTCAATGCGCCGCCCCCTAGTGGTAAGTTTCCATGCTTTATCAGTAAAATTAAAACTAAAAGGGCGATATTCTTCTTCAGACTTCAGTCACCCATTCCTTTTCTCCAGTGATGCTGCCTGTCCCGTTGAGTTACTCCAGCACTTTGTGTCCATCTTTGGGTTAAACCAGCATCTGCAGTTCCTTCCGAACAAACAACAGTAGTGCACTCTGCCCCTTTTATTGCTCCAGGCTTGGCCTGCATTGATCAGCTGGGACCTAATCGAGCTCACAGAGGGAGGGGCGGAAGAAGCAGGAGCTGGTGAAATGCCCTGTGGTTCTCGGCTCCCCCTCGACTGAATGAAAAAGCCTCATTTGTATGACAAGTCGTCTGGCAGTTCCAACACCCTCCAGCCCTGCCGTGGCTCTGGAGGACTCGGCCTCAAACAAAACCTTTTCACCACATTGCGCAAAAGCTCAGGGACAGACAGCTGGGCTCAACTCATTTCTTCCCCGAAGCGAAGAAATTTGTTGGGGGGGCAGAACAAGGAGAGCGATGGGGAGACGTGCTGAGAGGTGGGAGGGAATGAACGATATTTTATTGTCACAAGCGACAAGTCACAGTGATATTCTTTGCTTTACACACCCGTGGTATGCAAAGAGGAGCCACAGAAAGGGCGGCGACAAATTCACAAAATATACTGCGCCGGCTCCTCTGTTGTTCTACCCCTGCCCCCCTCACGGAGTTCCCCCCCCCATGCCGGGCCCTTTGTTCCCCCCGTCCGCTCATGATGGTTCCTCCATGTCAGGTCCTACTTGGTTCACCTCCTCCTCCTCCTCCCCCTCCGCCACCCATGGCGGTTTTTGAAGCCCGGGGCCGTGGCACTGGAACAGGGTCTTCATTCCCACGAGCATCCCCCAGCTGGGTGGGACGGTGGTGAACAGACCCCGTCCCTTGCACTGAAGGCCGGCGTTAAGAAGGAAGGCTGCAGCCAAAATGGAGGAGGAGGTTCAGAATCAGAATCAGAATCAGAATCAGAATGCCTTTTATTGTCACTATACACATGTACAATGAGATTAAAAGCTGCTCCTACTCAGTGCAAAACTAAACAAAAAAGGGGAGGGGGGGATAAGGTGCACAGTTTCTGCAGCGCTATATACATATCTATAAAAAGACAATGATAAATAGAATGGATAATAGGATTCCTATATCCAGTATGGGTTATTGCACATATTGGAAATTACAGTTACAGTACAAATTACAGTAGGTGGCTAGATGAAAGTCCGGGGGTTAGGCTGTGAAGTCAATGCATGTGTGAGTTCAGGGAGATAATGGATTTTGGAAAGAAACTGTTCTTGAGTCAATTTGTCCTTGTGCTGATGCACCTATAGCGCCTCCCTGAGGGTAGCAGGTTGAACAGGCCAAATGCAGGATGGGAGCTGTCCTTGATAATGTTCTTCGCCCTGCTGAGGCAGCAGGTCATAAGGTCATAAGTGATAGGAGCAGAATTAGGCCATTCGGCCCATCGAATCTACTCCACCATTCAATCACGGCTGATCTATCGCTCCCTCCTAATCCTATTCACCTGCCTTCTCCCCATAACACCTGACACCCATACTAATCAAGAATCTATCTATCTCCACCTTAAAAATATCCATTGATTTGCCCTGCACAGATTCACCATAATCTGACGAAATAAATTCTGCCTCATCTCCTTCCTAAAGGTATGCCCTTTTATTCTGAGGCTGTGGCCTCTGGTTCTAGACTCTCCCACGAGTGGAAACATCCTCTCTGCATCCGCTCTATCCAGGCCTTTCAGTATTCTTAAGGGATTGGACAGGTTAAATGCAGGAAAAATGTTCCCGAAGGTGGGGAGTCCAGAACTAGGGGTCACAGTTTAAGAATAAGGGGTAGGCCATTTAGAACTGAGATGAGGAAAATATTTTCACCTAGAGAGTTGTGAATCTGTGGAATTCCCTGCCGCAGAAGGCAGTGGAGGCCAATTCTCTGGGTATTTTCAAGAGAGAGTTAGATTTAGTTCTAGGGGCTAATGGAATCATAGGATATGGGGAAAAAGCAGAAACGGGGTACTAATTTTACTTCGGAGTCACGTGAGTGACTACGCGAAGACCCCGCCAGCACGCATGCGCTCCTGAGACATTTGCAGGGGAAAATGTTAAGTTCTGTTACATGATTTACCCAATGTGGGGCATATCACTTTAGGTATGATTAAATACCTTCTTTGTTTTTCAGCACAGTATCATGTCTGAAATACCTTCATCCTCCATCCCTAGCATGGCAGTGTGTGAGCATGGACTCGTTCCAGGGCATGAAATCACAGAGCTTTGAAATCTTCACGTAGTCACTCACGTGACTCTGAAGTAAAATAGTAAGATTAAATGAGAACTTACCAGTTTGAAGTTTGATCTTTATTTTATGAGGAGTTACGATGAGGGATTACGTGCCCTCCGCTCCCAAACCCTCTATTATAAAGTTCAACTGGTATATAAAGTTCTCTCTTATCTTACTATGTTAGTCTACTCTGGTATCTGTGATTTCACACCACTGCTTTGAAGAATGTCGTGCATGCGTGCTGGCGGGGTCTTCACGTAATCCCTCATCGTAACTCCTCATAAAATAAAGATCAAACTTCAAACTGGTAAGTTCTCATTTAATCTTACTATTTTGGATGATCAGCCATGGTCATATTGAATGGCAGTGCTGGCTCAAAGGGCTGAATGGCCTACTCCTACACCTATTTTCTATGTTTCTATGTATCTATTTGTGGGGGTGGCGTTGGATGTTATGGAGGCTTTAGGGCAACGAGGGCCCAGTTATCCAGCATGTGTGTGACTGGTCAGGTTGTGTGGGAGCTCCCTCAGTTTCCCCTCATGTCAGCCCAGACACATCCCCAGTCTCCCATGGACTTGAGAGATACAGCATGGAAACAGGCCCTTCGGCCACACTGACCAGCGTACACCAGTTCACCCTGTACACCAGCACTATCCTACACTCTGGGGACATGTTACAGAAGCCAATTAACCTACAAACCTGCACGTCTTTGGAATGTGGAAGGAAACCAGAGCACCCGGAGAAACCCACACGGTCACGGAGAGAATGGGTAAACTCCATGCAGACAGCACCCATAGTCAGGATCGAAACCGTGTCTCTGGCGCTGTGAGGCAGCAGCCCTACCGCTGCTCCACCGTGCCGCCCGCCGACACATACGCACGTACGTGCAGTAGTTACGCACACTGCACTTGTATGTGAGATATTCAAAGCACCCCTGGCCTTGGGAGCTCCTCGTTCCCCTGTGAATGCCAATTAGCAGCAGCCATCACAGTGGAGGGAGCAATAAAATGAAAGACGTCTCTCCCAGACGGGCAGTAAAAATAAAAAATGGATGATTATCCTTGGACAGGGCTGGCCCGAGGATGTGCGGCAGGCGGGCGCTCACACCGGGTCTGTGGGGAGCGCTGGTGTCCGCTCCGTCACTGTCTGAAGCACTCACGTGTACAGAGGCTGCAACTGCAAATGGGACGTCTTCTGAGGGGCCTGGTACCCGTAGGAATCAAATCCTCCGATGAAATCAACTGGAAACAGAGAGAAAAAAACCACATTATTATCCTTTAGTTCAGTTTAGTTTTGAGATGCAGCATGGAAATAGGCCCTTCGGCCCACCGGGCAGTGCCAGGCACACTGATGGTTTGCTAGCTCCTTGCTCGACAGCTCAGTAATCATAAGCGGTTTCTTCCACTGTTGATGTGGTTTAGTTTAGTTTAGTCTAGTTTACTTTAGTTTTGTTTAGAAATACAGCACGGAACCAGGCCCTTCAGCCCACCGAGTCCGCGCCGACCAGCGATCCCTGCACAATAACACCATCCTACACACACTGGGGACAATTTACAATTATACCAATCCAATTAACCTACAAACCTGTACGTCTTTGGAGTGTGGGAGGAAACCGGAGCACCCGGAGAAAACCCTGGCAGGTCACAGAGAGAACGTGCAAACTCCGTACAGACAGCACCCATCGTCGGGATCGAACCCGGGCCTCTGGCGCTGTAAGGCAGCAACTCTACCGCAGCGCCACCGTGCCGCCCTCTTTCGAACGAGAATAATTAATAACTTGCAGGGACATCATGCGCAACCTCAGACATTTATCCTGCGTTACATTGGTTAAACCTCCACTGTTTCAGAATTGCGCTAAAAGACACATTTGTTCAATATTTAGCATTGAATGAATGCAAGGGTTAAATTACTACGGTGTTGCAAGTGTTGAACCTACACCGTTTCAGAATTGTACTAAAACACACCTTAAGTTATTATTGTACGTTGCACAAACCCAGGGGTTAAATCTATCTTTCCTACGCAGAACCTAGAACAGTGTAGCCCAGGAGTAGGCCTGTCACCCCTTCTGTGTGTGCTGAATTAAACTAATCTCTTTTGCCTGCACATGATCCATATCTCTCCATTCACTGCTAATCCATATCGTGGTTTAGTTTAGACATGCAATTTGGAAACCAGCCCTTCGGCCTATCGAGTCCATGCCAACCATTGGTTACCCGCTCACTCACAAATTCTGTGTTATCTTTCTCATCCACTCTGTACACATTAGAACTCTAACTCTGATTATCTTTCCACAGATGCTGCCTGACTTGCTGAGTGTTTCCAGCATTTTTTGTTTTGATTATACGTGTCTCTTCAGAGAACCTTGCGACTGGTGATACTGCAGAGGTGCTTCACTTGTTGGAGCAGGGGCGGAAATCCTGTGGGGGGGGGGGGGCAGAGGGGACACGCCCTTCCCCCCTACTTTGAGAGGTGGGGGACAATCCCCCTCATGTTTTGTAATCCGGACTTTATCAGATGCTTTTTAAGGGCTGAATCGGCACGTGCCCGGCGAGGCTTAAAATCAAACCGCTGCATCGAGGCGATCGAGGCTCCCGATGTTGAATCCCCCGCCGGCCGATGAAAGGCCCATGAACGGGCCGATTCAAGCCCCACAATCCGGGCGGACAAGCTGCTGTTGCTGGAGTTCGCAGTCGGTCATCAACCAGGTCAGCTCCCGATGTTACTGTCCACAGGGCCCACGGCCGAAGCCTCGTGTGTGTGTGTGTGTGCGTGTGTGTGTATGTGTGTGTGTGTGTGTGTGCGCGCATGCACGCGCGGCCGCCAAGAAATTGTGCCGCCCGCATGTTTTGATAGCGATTTCTGTGCCTGTGTTGGAGTTTTTATCCATGGTCTATAGAGTGGTGCAGCTGGTAGAACTGCTGCCCCACAGCGCCAGAGGCCTTGGCTTGATCCAGACTTCAGGTGTCATCTAAGTGGAGTTTGCACGTTCTCGCAGTGACCGTGTAGGTTTCCTCCGGGTGCTCCAGTTTCCTCCCACGTCCCAAAGACGTGCAGGTTTGTCGGTCAATTGGCCTCTGTAAATTGCCTCCCAGTTTGTAGGGAATGGGATATCACGGAACGTCTTGCGCTTACCAAATCCTTTATGCTCGCTACCATACTCCACACTAGCTAAGCAATATTCTTACATCGCTTTTCAATAGAAATATTAATTGCCCAAGAATGTAGGGAGTGGATGAGAGAGCGGGATTACATAGAACAAGTGTGAACAGGTGATTGACAGCCGCCGTGGACTTGATGGGCCGATGGGCCAGTTTCCATGCAGTAAAATAAAGCAAACTAAACTAAACTAGACTAGACTAAACTAGACTATATTAATGATTAACTATATTAATGATTTGGACGAGGGAATTCAATGCAACATCTCCAAATTTGCAGATGATACCAAGCTGGGGGGTATAGTTAGGTGTGAGGAGGATGCTTGGAGGCTGCAGGGTGATTTGGATAGGCTGAGTGAATGGGCAGATGCATGGCAGATGCAGTATAATGTGGATAAATGTGAGGTTATCCACTTTGGTGGCAAAAACATGAGGGTAGACTATTATCTGAATGGTGGCAGATTAGGAAAGGGGGAGATGCAACGAGACCTGGGTGTCATGGTACACCAGTCATTGAAAGTAGGCATGCAGGTGCAGCAGGCAGTGAAGAAAGCAAATGGTATGTTAGCATTCATAGCGAAAGGATTTGAGTATAGGAGCAGGGAGGTTCTACTGCAGTTGTACAGGGTTTTGGTGAGGCCACACCTGGAGTATTGCGTACAGTTTTGGTCTCCAAATCTGAGGAAAGACATCCTTGCCATAGAGGGGGTACAGAAAAGATTCACCAGACTGATTCCTGGGATGTCAGGACTTTCATATGAGGAAAGATTGGATAGACTCGGCTTGTACTCGCTGGAATTTAGAAGATTGAGGGGGGATCTTATAGAAACTTACAAAATTCTTAAGGGGTTGGACAAGCTAGATGCTGGAAGATTGTTCCCGATGTTGGGGGAGTCCAGAACAAGGGGTCACAGTCTAAGGATAAGGGGGAATTGCTTTAGGACCGAAATGAGGAAAACATTCTTTACACAGAGAGTGGTGAGTCTCTGGAATTCTCTGCCACAGAAGGTAGTTGAGGCCAGTTCATTGGCTATATTTAAGAGGGCGTTAGATGTGGCACTTGTGGATAAAGGGATCAGGGGGTATGGAGAGAAGGTAGGTACGGGATACTGAGTTGGATGATCAGCCATGATCACATTGAATGGCGGTGCAGGCTCAAAGGGCCGAATGGCCTACTCCTGCACCTATTTTCTATGTTTCTATGTAGACTAGACTAGACTAACTAAACGGAACAAAACGAAATGAAACAAAACGAATCTAAACTAAATTATACCAAATTAAACTGGACTAAATTACACTAGACTAGACTAAAGGCCCTGTCCCACTTTCCCCAGTTACGCACGAACTCTCCCGAGATTTCCCCTTGATTCGAACTCGGGGAATGTCGGGGGAATGTCGGTAGCGAGTCCGTAGAAATCTGTAGATGTTTCGTAGCGGCTCGTAACGCCAGCCGTAGGAACTCGGGGCATCGGGTAAGTCGGGACGTTTTTTCAACATGTTGAAAAATATCCACGAGTTAAATAAAATAGCCCCGAGTACCAACGTATGGCTATTACCGTAATTCTCTGAGTTTGAATCAAGGGGAAAACTAGGGTGTGTTTGTGAGTAACTCGGGAAAGTGGAACAGGGCCTTAAGCGAAACTAATCTAAACTAAACTGTACCGAATTAAACTCAGCTGAACTAAACTAGACTAGACTAGACTAAACTAATCTAAACTAAACTATACCAAATTAAACTCAGCTGAACTAAACTAGACTAGACTAGACTAAACTAATCTAAACTAAACCAAATCAAAACAAACCAAATTAAACCAAATTAATAAAAAATATCAAACATGAGTGGGTTTTCCAGAATGGAATTAAAACTCAGGCATGAAGGAAAAGACCCTTTTGAGATTTTGTACTTGGGAAACGTGGGAAGGATATGATAGATTGACAAGCAGCTGGAGAGACAGAAAGACATCGCTGTCCATGCACGGGGAGATGGCCCAGCCTAATGCAGATGATTAGTTGAATGAGAGTTGGCGGTAGCGATTGCTAACTGGAGGTAAGGTTACAGATGGCGAGGTGGATGATGGATTGGAGGAAGCATGTCGTGGCAGCGCTGGGCTAACAGATGGCTGGCCTTCCTTCAAGTCGGGTAACGGGCATCACGCATGCTGGAAAACCCGGCGTGTGTGTACACAGCAAGACTCCGCGGGCAGCAGGGAAAGAAAAAAAGGCCACTTTGATCTAATTTGGCCGTGTGGGCTGAGTGAGATGCAGGTGGTCTAGACACTGAGAGCTCCCCAAACACGGGCAAGGGATCATTTATTCTCAGCAAAATAACCGAGCTCAATGAATTATTCAGGACAATTGCCGATAACTTAAGCCAAGTGGATGCGTCCAAACTTCACTTGGAGGTTCAACGTTTTCATTTGAAGGATATTTAAAATCTCAGAGGTCACAGAAGGCAGCTGCCTCATATCACGGAGAGAAAACAGTCTTTTGTTTAAAACAAGTCATTCTAAACCAGCAGTAATCTGCCACGATCTGGCATTTTCCTGCACTGCCTGTGCTCGGAACTGGAGATATTTATCACCATTTGTGCTCGGATTTGGTACAGAGCGGTATTGGTGAGAAGCAGCTTCAGCCTCGTGTTCTGTTGAACGGGTTACGTTTTGGGAAAAGGTGAACTTTAGAAGTCTGAAGAAGGGCCTCGGCCCCAAGCCGTCACCCATTCCTTCTCTCCAGAGATGCTGCCTGTCCCGCTGAGTTACTCCTGCATTTTGTGTCTATCTTCGATTAGAAATTTGTTGTTAGATGCCTCAACTTTGATTCCCAATCTGTACCGTGAATTGCAATTCAGAGTCTTTGTAGGAATGGTCCTTCAGCTTTGCAGTTTTTGCTGCATTAGTTGTTCAATTCCTAAAGTGTGTGGGCAAGTTGGAACATTGTTCCACATCTTAGCGGCCCTCAAATTCAAAAGGGAATTCCATTGTTAATCCAGCTCATGATTTTGTGTGTGTGCCTGTGTAGGTGTGTGTGTCTATGTGTGCATGAGTGTGTATGTGTGTCTCTGAGTGTGTTTATGTACGTGCATCAGCGTCTGTGTATGTGTGTCTGTCTAAGTGCTTCTCTGTCAGTGTCTGCGTGTGTGTGTCTCTGTGTTTGTGCATGTGTGTGTGCGTGTGTATGTGTGTCTCCGAGTGTGTTTGTGTACGTGGATCAGTGTGTGTGTAAGTGCTTCTCTGTCAGTGTCTGTGTGTGTATGTGCGTGTGTGTCTCAGTGTTTGTGCGTGTGTGCATGTGCGTCTGTGTGTGTGTGCATGTGTGTCGGTGTGTGTGTGTGCACGTGTCTCTGGGTTTGTGCATGTTCGTGTGTCTGTGTTTGTGCATGTGTGTGTGTGTGTGTGCGTCTGTGTGTGTGTGTGTGGGTGTGTGCGTGTGGGTGTGTGTCTCTATGTCTGTGTGCGTGTGCGGGTGTCTCTGGGTTTGTGCATGTGCGTGTGTCTGTGTTTGTGCATGTGTGTGTGTGTGTGTGTGTGTGTGTGAGTGTGGGTGTGTGCGTGTGGGTGTGTGTCTCTATGTCTGTGTGCGTGTGCGGGTGTCTCTGGGTTTGTGCATGTGCATGTGTCTGTGTTTGTGCATGTGTGTGTGCGTGTGGGTGTGTTGCTCTATGTCTGTGTGCGTGTGTGTGTGTGTCTCTATGTCTCTGGGTTTGTGCGTGTGCGCATGTGCGTGTGTGTGGGTGTGTGCATGGTGCATGTGCGTGTGTGTCTCCATGTCTGTGTGCATGTGTGCGTGCGTGTGTGTGTGCACGTGTGTGTATACCTTTGTGTGCCTGTGCATGCCTGTATGGGCTTGACAGTGGTGTGTCTTCAGCCAGAGGGTGGTGAATCTGTGGAATCCACGTCAATGGATATTTATAAGGCGGAAATTGACAGATTCTTGATTAGCACGGGTGTCAGGGTTATGGGGAGAATTCGGGAGAATGGGGTTGAGAAGGAAAGATAGATCAGCCATGATTGAATGGCGGAGTAGACTTGGGCCGAATGGTCTAATTCTGTTCCTAGAACTTATGAACATTGCAAGCTTTGCTTACATTTAAGTGAGGAAGCACGTAGCCATCAGGAATTTGTGCACCTGAATCACGCAGCCGGCAACCTTCTGCAAACGCTTCCCAAGAAGCTGCATTAACATTTAAAAGGTACGATTTATCATCACTTACGTCTGACCCCTGGCGCCACTTAAAGGACACAACCGATAGTTATGATAATACTTTGGAAAGCAAACTGCCGAAGTTATCGTTCGCTCGAGCAGTTTCATTACGTCCACCAGCTTCTAAACCAGGTAGCAGACTCTGGTAGTTACATTTGATGTGTTCTCCATGGCAACGCAGAACGCTCACCTTGTCCACACTCACCTCTGATGGTGAATATCCTCCCCCTTCCCACTCCACACCAGAAGCCTAGTCATACTGGCCACCTCCCCTCACCATGTGCAAACGCAGAACTGCTGTGTGGGGATCGCTGGTCGACACGGACCCGTATCCCTAAACTGAACTGAATTAATATGGAGGTATTGACGTAATATTAAAAATAGCGCCCAACAAACGTTTTTCACTGCACCTCGGTGCACATGACAATGAACTAAACTGAAGTTGGACCAGACAGACAGACAGACGCAAAGTGCTCAGCGGGTCAGGCAGCATCCTTGGGGGAGAAAGGATGGGTGACATTTTGGGTTGGGACCCTTCCTAAGTCTGGAGAAGGGTCCTCAACCTGAAACATCACCCATCCTTTTTAGAAACATAGAAACATCGTAAAATAGGTGCAGGAGTAGGCCATTCAGCCCTTCGAGCCAGCACCGCCTTGATCATGGCTGACCATCTAAAATCAGTACCCAGTTTCTGCTTTCCCCCCCATATCCCTGGATTCCTTTAGCCCAGTGAACTTGGCCTCCACTGCCTTCTGTGGCAGAGAATTTGTCTCCAGAGATGCTGCCTGACCTGCGCAGTTACTCCGGCACTTTGTGTCTATGTTTGTTCATCGCTCCCAGTTCTGATGCAAAGTCCTGACTTGAAACATTGATAAACACTCCCACCACCGATGCTGCTCGACCCGCTGAGTTCCTCCCCTAGTTCCTCCCATCAGTCTGAAGAAGGGTTTCGGCCCGAAATGTTGCCTATCTCCTTCGCTCCTTAGATGCTGCTGCACCCGCTGAGTTTCTCCAGCCTTTTGTGTACCCTCCTCCCCTAGTTTAATTGTTACACCACTTTATGTCTGCAAACCGTCTCAAATGTAATGAGAGCACTTTACACCTACACAATGTTGTTACATTGCTGAACTTCAGGGGTGGTGTCTGACATAGGCATGCATCTTTAAGGGCCTGTCCCACCAGCATGCAACTCCATGCGACGAGCGCGACCTAACGTGGTTGCTTGAGCCGTCTGGCGTCGCGGGGCCGGTCCCACTTCGATCGCCGGAGCCGTGCGGAATTGTGCGGAGATCGTCCCGACATCGCGCGGGGCTCCGAAAAACTGACCATGTTCAAAAATTCCGCGCGGCAACGGCTTGTCGGCTCGCAGTCGCCTCGACGCATTACACACCGCCTCGACATCGTGCCTCCGTGACCCTCTATGTGTGTGGCTCCGTGTCCCTCTGTGTGTGTGCCTCTGTGCCCCTCTCTGTGTGCCCCTCTCTGTCCTGGCGAACTTACCTTAAGACTTCGCTCCAAGTTCGCCGCACTTTGTGCCGCGTTGCGCCACTGACCCGACCTCCGCGCGGCCCTCGCTGCCGGTTTGGTCGCGCTTGCCGCATGCAGGCGCATGCTGGTGGGAACGGCCCTGTACAGGGGATCACCCGACCTCCGCGCGGCCCCCGCTTCTAGTTTGATCGCGCTCATCGCATGGACTCGGATGCTGGTAGGACAGGCCCTTTATGAAGAGGAATTTAACCTTGAACTTGTCTCTTCGTTCTGGTGGATGTAAAAGACCATTTGTGCCGAATTTGTTCAACAGTAGGCAGGTTATTGAGGTGGCCGAGGGAATATTTATCCAAACAACAAAGAACTGGAGGAGCTCAGCGGGTCAGGCAGCTTCCATGGAGGGAATGGACAGGGAACGTCTGTAGAAGGGTCCTGACCCGAAATGTTATGTGTCCGCTCCCTCCGCAGATGCTGCCTTAAGGGGCCTGTCCCACTGTACGAGGTCATTCAAGAGCTCTCCCGAGTTTAAAAAAAATCAAACTCATGGTAAGTACGTAGAACGTACGTAGCGGGTACGTCGGAGCTCGTAGATGTCTCGTAGCGGCTCATAATGCTAATGGCAGGTACCCGGGAAACGCGGTAAGCTCGTGATGTTTTTTCAACAGTGTGAAAAATGTCCACGAGAGCCCCGAGCACCGACGAACAGCTATTACTGTCATTCTCCGAGCTCGAATCAGGGGAAACTCGGGAGAATTACCTCGTACAGTGGGACAGGCCCTTCAGCCCACACCAACCAATGATCACCCGTGCACTAGCACCATCCCATGCACACAAGGATTATTTGCATCCCCTCTCTCTCTGTCCCTTCCCCACCCTAATCATCGTACTAGTTTCACTATCGTCCTGCTGAGTTTCACTCCTTGTGTCCCTCGTTATCACCTTCCCCACAGCCAACAATGGACCATTGTGGGCTCCACCTTTCCTTGGTCATCATTGCTTTTTGCATATCTTTCATTCATTTGTTCTATGTACCACCCATATCACTCGTTTCCCTCTCCCCTGACTCTCGGTCTAAAGCAGGGTCCCAACCTGAAACATCACCCATTCCTTCTCGCCAGAGATGCTGCCTGTCCCGCTGAGTTCCTCCAGCACTTTGTTTCAGTGTAAACCAGCATCTGCAGTTCCTTTCCTACACATGGTGTTTTTGTGTCGATCGCCAGTTCGGCGTGGACACGTTGGGTGAAGGGCCTGTTTCCACGCTACATCTCTAAACTGAACTAAAATAACTAAGCCATTGGAATTCTGCACAGTCCCGTGATGTTTCCATCTGGAGGAATGAGGATACCGTCACCTCCAGTAGGTTCTTCCAGCGTTACTAAAGAAACTGCGCAGGTACTTACAACTGTCTTCCTCTTCCAGAAACACTTTACTGACGTAACAGGCGTAGACAAAGCCACAGAGCTGCAAAAGAACAGAATTTGTAGTTAGTCACCATTTCAGATAATGTGCCATTAATTGACCTCCCTGGGTCAGCCATTGAATTGGAGGGGAGATGACTTTCATTACTTACAACAAACATCCTACCAGGTTGCAGAATCCGTTTTAAAAAGCAGAAAAGACAATAGTCAATAGACAATAGACAATAGGTGCAGCAGTAGGATATTTGGCCCTTCGAGCCAGCACCGTCATTCAATGTGATCATGGCTGATCATCCCCAATCAGTACCCCGTTCCTGCCTTCTCCCCATATCCCCTGACTCTGCTATTTTTAAAAGCCCTATCTAGCTCTCTCTTGAAAGCATCCAGAGAACCGGCCTCCACCGCCCTCTGAGGCAGAGAGTTCCACAGACTCGCCACTCTCTGTGAGAAAAAGTGTTTCCTCATCTCCGTTCTAAATGGCTTACACCTTATTCTTAAACTGTGGCCCCTGGTTCTGGAAACATGTAAAATACATTTGGATAGGTAGACTCAGAGACAGAGAGAGGCTCAGATGGATTAGTGTTTTGACTTTAAAGATACAGCGTTGAAACGGACCCTACGGCCCACCGAGTAACGAGATGACCAGCGATCACCCCTTCACACCAGTACAATCCGACACGCTCGGAACAATCTAGAATTTCTAGCGAAGCCAATTAACCTACAAACCTGTGCATCTTTGGAATGTGGGAGGAAACTGGAGTACCCAGAGAAAATCCACGCGGTCACGGGGAGAACGTACAAACTGCACACACACAGCACCCGTGGTCAGGATTGAAACGACCAGGCGGAAGAGGGCTGCCTACCCCTTTTCCGGGGTTACGTCCGTGCCCGGGTGGTGTTAGAGAGGGACTATGCGCTGTCCACGGGCACCCTGGGGGATTTCCGGAACCGCTGGGCACGGCGGGGGGGTGGAATGCATCCTTGACAAGGATTGTAACAGTTGTATAGTTGACACTTCAGATAGCCCTTGCTTTCTCTCTCCATCCCCTCCCCTCCCCAGTTCTCCCACCAGTCTTACCGTCTCCGCCTACATTCTCCCTTTGCCCCGCCCCTCCCCTGACATCAGTCTGAAGAAGGGTCTCGACCCGAAACGTCGCCCATTCCTTCTCTCCAGAGACGCTGCCTCGCCCGCTGAGTTACTCCAGCATTGTGTGTCTACCTTCGATTTTAACATGCATCTGCAGTTCTTCCTTACACATAGTTGTACAGTAGATTATTTAGTATATTTGTTTGTCTTGTATTATGGTGGTGGGTTCTGTTTTGTTTTATTGTATTGTAAATATTATTTGTAATAATTGAATAATTTTTTTGATATTTAAAAAACGAGCCTGGGTCTCTGGCGCTGTAAGGCAGTAACTCTACCTCTATGTTACTGTGCTGCCCAATGGATATGAGTCAAATGTGGACAGGTGGGACGTGTAAATGGGGCATCTTAGCGGCTCGTAACGCTAACAGCAGGTACTCGGGAAGACTCGCTAACGGCAGGTAAGCTAGGAAAGACTCGTGAAGATTTTTCAACATGTTGAAAAATGTCCACGTGAGCCCCGAGTACCGACGAGTGGCCATTACCGTAAATCTCCGAGTTCGAATCAGGGCAAACTCGGGAGGAACTCTTGGAATGAACTCGTACCATGGGACAGGGCCATGGGCAAACCTGGGACCAGATATACTGAGGGAAAACTTTATTCTTCAATAAGTAGTAACTGGTCTACTCAGACTTCAAATTGTACACTAGATTTCAAATAATGCAGGAAGCAATTAATGCAGCAAGTCTTATCTGAAGACCAATGGTACATCACACAGCCACATTGTATAACACACAGTCATTAACTATCACAAAGTATAACAGGGAACTCCTCTATGTTTGCCAGCGGCATGTTTAATCAGCTATAGGACTTGAAGCAGAATAATGGATTTGCACAGTATGCTGAATAATAAACAAAGGCCATTCTTCCCTTTGTCTTATACTGTACGCAGAGGAACTCCGATTCATTCTTCACACTTTAGGAGATTAGGAACTAACGTTGGAGCTATTTATAATGTGGCGGATGACGCAAAATGCTGGAGTAACTCGGCGGGACAGGCAGCGTCTCTGGAGAGAAGGAATGGGTGACCTTTCTGATCGAGACCCTTCTTCAGACTGCCTGAGACCTGAAACGTCGCCCATTCCTTCTCTCCGGAGATGCTGCCTGTCCCGCTGGGTTACTCCTGCATTTTGTGTCTATCTTCGATTTAAACCAGCGTCTGCAGTTCCTTCCCACGTATGATGTCGGGGTGATGTTTACAGCCATTTCTGTCGGGTGAAGTTAGTGAAATCAGGACATTCCTTTAGCAACTTGATTGTGCAGGTTTCACGCTGAGGGTACTAGTGGCGCGGTGGCACAGCGGGTAGTACTGCTGCCGTGACCTCTGCTCGCTGCTCACCTCTGATGTTGGCCACGTGAAGTTTGCACAGTATTCCTGGTGTGTTTTCCCCAGGTGCTCCAGTTTCTTCCCACATTATAATACCTGCCATAGTTGGGGCGGGTACAATAGCAACATTCAAAATACATTTGGATCGGTATATGGTAACTGGGCTGCCCTTTTTTGTTAAGCAAGTAAGTAAGTTTATTGGCCAAGTATTCACATACAAGGAATTTGCCTTGGTGCTCCGCCCACAAGTAACACCATGACACACAGTGACGAATGACTCAGAAAACACTAAACATTAATAATAATAAAACATTAAGGATAAAACACCATTGATCAAACATGTGAACCAACAAAATACCAGATCAAAGGGAGGCTACAGATGCTATCCATGCTAACATGGATGCTATCCATTCTACATGCTATATTTTACATCCATTCTGTCCATTTAACATCCATTCTTCCATCCATCTATCTACATCCACCTGCAATATCCATTCTCCATGCTATCCATTCAACGGAAAGACTATACGTTATTATAATCGAGCCATCCACAGTGTACAGATACAGGATATAGGGAAAAACTGAGCTAACGAAGGGAATTGAGGGACTTGGGTTTGGTGGATGGGTGAGTGAATGAGGAGAAAGGGGCAAGGTGATGGGTGGGATGGTGGGAGAACTGGGGGCATCACAACTCCATCTCGCTGTGTCAAAATATATTCATCACCAAACCGTAATACTGCTAAGAAATTATGGATTCCCTTCCCATAACTTCACCTCTCCATGTTCACCAGAGATGCTGCCTGACCCACTCGAGTTACTCCAGCTCCTGGTGTCTCTTTTTGTAAGCCAGCATCTGGGCGGGCACGGTGGCGCAGCGGTAGAGTTGCTGCCTCACAGCGCCAGAGATCCCGGCTCGATACTGACCACAGATGCCATCCGTACGGAGTTTGTACGTTCTCCCTGTCACCTGCGTGGGTTTTCTCCGGGATCTCCGGTTTCCTCCCACACTCCAAAGACGTACAAAACGTACAAAATTCTTAAGGGGTTGGACAGGCTAGATTGTTCCCGATGTTGGGGAGGTCTAGAACAAGGGGTCACAGTTCAAGGATAAGGGGGAATTCCTTTAGGACGAGATGAGGAAAACATTTTTCACACAGAGAGTGGTGGGCCTCTGGAATTCTCTGCCACAGAAGGTAGTTGAGGCCAGTTCATTGGCTATATTTAAGAGGGAGTTAGATGTGGCCCTTGTGGTTAAAGGGATCAGGGAGTATGGAGAGAAGGCAGGTACAGGATACTGAGTTGGATGATCAGCCATGAATGGCGGTGCAGGCTCGAAGGGCCGAATGGCCTACTCCAGCACCTATTTTCTATGTTTCTATGTACAGGTTTGTAGGTTAATTGGCTTCGGTAAAATGGTAAGTTTTCTCTAAAGTGTAGGATAGTGTTAGTGTTCGGGGATCGCTGGTTGTCACAGACTCGGTGGGCCGAAGGGCCTGTTACCGCACTGTATCTCTAAATTAAACTAAACTAAATAAAACTATGAAGAAGAAGAAGTCGGAAGAAGAGATTCGACCCGAAACGTCGCCTATTTCCTTCGCTCCATAGATGCTGCCTCACCCGCTGAGTTTCTCCAGCAGTTTTGTCGACCTTAATTAAAACTATCTGCAGTTAATTGTTTCTAAACTTATTTTCTACGCTGGACCACATTTATCCCGCATCCAAAAATCCCTCAAACAGACTAAATGTGTCGGAAAGAACTTCAGATACTGGTTTACACAAAAGATAGATACAAAGTGCTGGAGTACCATTCCTTTTCTCTACAGGTGCTGCCTGTCCCGCTGAGTTACTCCAACATTTTCTGTCCGTCCCCAAGCAGACTATATGGTTATGATCATATCAATATTTAACTGGTTATGATCCTATTATGATAACTTTCTACGCACAGATTGATAGCATCCTGCATTATATCTGCAGCTGCACCACTGGAAGGATATTAGTCACTTTAATTTCCTGTGCTTGCGAAAGGCACTGTTTGAATTCAGCTCCATTCTCACTGTGAGTGGAAAGAAAAAATCTGGGAACATTTGCTGGCAGTGCTCGTTCTCCATGTGTGTGGTCTCCTCTGAAATTATTCCATGAGGAACATCCTTCTCAGTTGATAAGAAAGATATCTGATTCGCAACCATTGTAGATAGACTAAAGAGCCTGTCCCACTTACGCGTTTTTTTTCGGCGACTTGCCGGCACCCGTCCTAGTCGCAGGAGGTCTCCGAAACTTTTCAACATGTTGAAAATCCAGCGGCGACCAGAAAAAGGTACGACTTTAGACAATAGACATTAGACAATAGGTGCAGGAGTAGGCCATCCGGCACATCGAGCCAGCACCGCCATTCAAATGTGATCATGGCTGATCATCCCCAATCGGTACCCAGTTCCTGCCTTCTCCCCATATCCCCTGACTCCGCTATTTTTAAGAGCCCTATCTAGCTCTCTCTTGAAAGCGTCCAGAGAACCTGCCTCCACCGCCCTCTGAGGCAGAGAATTCCACAGACTCACCACTCTCTGTGAGAAAAAGTGTTTCCTCGTCTCCGTTCTAAATGGCTTACCCCTTATTCTTAAACTGTGGCCCCTGGTTCTGGACTCCCCCAACATTGGGAACATGTATCCTGCCTCTAGCGTGTCCAAGCCCTTAACAATCTTATATGTTTCAAACAGGCATCACGACCATACAAGCACCACGTGTCGACATGTCGCGGGGGTGACACCTGCATGGTCGTGAGTAGTCGCCCAAAGAGCCGTATGTTTTCTTGTTCCCCGCTGGATTTTCAACATGTTGAAAAGTTTCAGAGACCTGCAGTGACAATGGCGGTTGCCGGCAGTAAAAATCACGTAAGTGGGACAGACCCTTGCTTAGACACAAAGTGCTGGATTAACTCAGTGGGTCAGGCAGCATCTCTGGAGAAAATGGATGGGTGGCATTTCGGTCGGGGCCCTTCTTCAAGCAACGTCACCCATCCTTTTTCTCCAGAGATGCTGCCTGACCTGCTGAGTTACTCCAGCACTTTGTGTCTATCTTTGGTACAAGGCAGTATCTGCATGTTCCTTACTACACGTAGAAATGTTGTATTAGTGAGGTTCCTCCCACTGGCTTCAGTAGCCCCAGGGTATGCGTGAGGGAGTGGAGGGGGTGGCACGGTGGCGCAGGGATCGAGTTTCTGCCTTAGGGCGCTAGAGACCCTGGTTTGATCTTGACTGCGGGTGCTGTCTGTACAGAGTTTGTACGTTCTCCCCGTGACCTTGTGGGTTTTCTCCAGGTGCTCCGGTTTCCTCCCACACTCCAAAAGTTTGTAGGTTTAAGGTCATAAAGAATAGGAGTAGAATTAGGCCATTCAGCCCATCGAGTCTACTCCACCATTCAATCATGGCTGATCTATCTCTCCCTCCTCACCCCATTCTCCTGCCTTCTCCCCACAACCTCTGACGCCCGTACTAATCAAGAATCTATCTATCTCCGCCTTAAAAATATCCACTGACTTGGCCTCCACAGCCTTCTGTTGCAAAGAATTCCACAGATTTACCACCCTCTGATTAAATTAGTTTCTCCTCATCTCCTTCCTAAAAGAACATCTTTAATTCTGAGGCTATGATCTCATGTCCTAGACTCCCACTAGTGGAAACATCCTCTCCACATCCACTCTATCCAAGCCTTTCACTATTGTATACGTTTCAATGAGTTCCCCACTCATTCTTCTAAACCCCAGCGAGTACAGGCCCAGTGCTGACAAACATCATAGGTTAACCTATATGTTAATTGGCTTCTGTAAATTGTGTGAAGTGCTAGTGTATGGGCTGATCGCTGGTCAGCGCGGACTAGGTGGGCCGAAGGGCCTGGTTCCATGCTGTACCTCTAATGTCCACAGTACCTCTAAAGTACCTCTAAAGTCTCTTCACACACAGAGTGGTGAATCTGTGGAATTCTCTGCCACAGAAGGTAGTTGAGGCCAGTTAATTGGATTAGGCCATTCGGCCCTTCGAGCCTGCACCGCCATTCAATATGATCATGGCTGATCATCCAACTCAGTATCCCGAACCTGCCTTCTCTCCATACCCTCTGATCCCCTTAGCCACAAGGGCCACATAAGTAGTGGCCTAGTAGTTGAGGCCGGTTCATTGGCTATATTTAAGAGGGAGTTAGATGTGGCCCTTGTGGCTAAAGGGATCAGGGGGTATGGAGAGAAGGCAGGTACAGGATACTGAGGTGGATGATCAGCCGTGATCATATTGAATGGTGGTGCAGGCTCGAAGGGCTGAATGGCCTAATCCTGCACCTATTTTCTATGTTTCTATGTTTCTATGTTTCTATGTTTCCAAAGACTACTTTTGGGGAAAACCTTTGATAGGTTCAGTGCCCATCACATATCAAGGAGAGGATGAGGTGTGGGGAAAGGAAGTGTCTTTGCTGCTTTACACCGAAGGTAGACACAAAAGGCTGGAGTAACTCAGCGGGCCAGGCAGCATCTGTGGAGAAAAGGAATAGGTGACGTTTCGGGACGATCCCCTTCTTTGACGCCACAGAAAGACGGCACCCGGGAAAGGCTGGGTTAGCACCCCAGTCTGTGTGTTTCGTGAGAAAGACACCCAACAAAGCTATGGAAAGGCCTAATGAACCATCGTGCCCTAAACATCCATCAGGCGAGAATGAAATGCTCGGAGAAGGAGAAAGAGGTGCAGCGTACGCACAGGCCTTGAACCTGGTGAGACGCAGGAGGAGCCCGGCCGGGAGTCACCCCACAGAGCCCAGTCCCTCCACGCACTAGAGTCTCCCAACCCCTGCAGAGTAGTTATTAAAGGGCCTGTCCTACAAGCATGCAACTCTGTGCGATGAGCGCGACCTAACGTGGTCGCTTGAGCCGTCCGGCGTCACGGGGCCGGTCCCACTTCGATCGCCCGAGCCGTGCGGAATTGTGCGGAGTTCGTCCCGACATCGCGCGGTGCTCCGAAAAACTGACTATGTCCAAAAATTCCGCGCGGCAACGGCTTGTCGGCTCGCATGTGTGTGGCTCCGTGGCCCTCTGTGTGTGTGTGCCTCTGTGCCCCTCTCTGTGTGCCCCTTTCTGTCCTGGCGAACTTACCTTTGACTTCGCTCCAAGGTCACTTTACGCCGCGCTGCGCCACTCACCCGACCTCCGTGCGGCCCCTGCTGCCGGTTGCGCTTGCCGCATGCAGGCGCATGCTGGTGGGAACGGCCCTGTACAGGGGATCACCCAAACTCCGCGCGGCCCCCGCTTCTAGTTTGATCACGTTCATCGCATAGAGTTGCATGCTTGTAGGACAGGCCCTTAAGATGGCTGATCCGTGGGCGGTTGCTGCTGGGACGCAAGTCGGGGCCTGATCAACCCCGGCTGGGTCGCCTAATGTTGTGAGACCCGAAATACCCAATGACTCCAGGTCACATCCCTGAGGATGCGCCCCAGTGCATCTAGAAGATGTATATTTTTCACAGTAGTGGGGCAAGACATGCACAGGGCTTGAATGCCCATTATCTGATCAGACACAGATGAGAATGGGAGAGATTGAGGCCAAGGAGGTGATACAGTCTTCCACAGCTCCATTGCTTCACCAGAGAAAGGGAATGGTTAGGAGTGGGGTTGTTGGTGGAGAGACAAGATAAACGGCATTCTGCGCTGCAACTCTATTGAGATGGGCAAGAGATGTCAACGTGAGGGTGTAGAACATCACTTTTGATTCTATTCACTCACTTTGCTGAAAAGCCTATTCATCTGGCGCTGATGTGACTGGCGCTGACAGTAACATTAAGTTAAATGTGAAAGAGCAAAGAAATTGTCCA
This sequence comes from Raja brachyura, assembly GCA_963514005.1. The sequence continues at coordinate 32,356,218 of OY740809.1, read as the reverse complement.
CCGTGGAGATGGATGATTAGAATTTCTTCAGCACTCCAGCTCTGTGCACCTTGCAGATCCACGGAAATGATTAAAAATGTCAAATGGAAGCCACTGAACAAGGAGATCATCCAAGCAATATTCATCACGTCAATCTGAGTGAAGAAAGGAACTCAACACCCTGCGTTATATCGGAACATTGGTGTGAATTAATCAATGGTTACCACGCTCGGAAAGCAAAACGCGGGCATCTTGATGAAGAGACCTGAAGTTGTAACTAATTTATTTGAGTTCTAACAGAATTAGTCTCTTGTCATTTTGTAATATCTGCCATTGCCTCTGGCGCAACTCTCAGCCACTGTGGCTGATCGCAAATAATCTCTCTTCCCATCTTGAATAAATGCGCATGCAGAGGTCAATGGCAGTGAACGAAAAAGGAGCAGGAGCTGTTAAGGGGCTGTCCTTCCACTCTCCTTGCTGGAAAGTTTCATCGAGCGAGAGCAGAGAGAGAGAGAGAGAGAGAGAGAGAGAGGAACAAACTTGCGCCAAAGTCACGTCACGCACCGTGGACATCAGGCGAGAATGGGATAGTCGTCGAAAAGGGAGTGGCAAGGGGCAGCCCAGTGGCGCAGTGGTAGAGTCGCTGCCTCACAGCGCCAGAGACCCGGGTTCCAAGTCAAGTCATAGAAACATAGAAACATAGAAAAATAGGTGCAGGAGTAGGCCATTCGGCCCTTCGAGCCTGCACCGCCATTCAATGTGATCATGGCTGATCATCCAACTCAGTATCCCATACCTGCCTTCTCTCCATACCCCCTGATCCCTTTATCCACAAGTAACACATCTAACGCCCTCTTAAATATAGCCAATGAACTGGCCTCAACTACCTTCTGTGGCAGAGAATTCCAGAGACTCACCACTCTCCGTGTAAAGAATGTTTTCCTCATCTCGGTCCTAAAGGAATTCCCCCTTATCCTTAGACTGTGACCCCTTGTTCTGGACTCCCCCGACATCGGGAACAATCTTCCAGCATCTAGCTTGTCCAACCCCCTAAGAATTTTGTAAGTTTCTATAAGATCCCCCCTCAATCTTCTAAATTCCAGTGAGTACAAGCCGAGTCCATCCAATCTTTCCTCATATGAAAGTCCTGACCTCCCAGGAATCAGTCTGGTGATTAAATCCATCAGTTTAAGGATAAGGGGGAATTCTTTTTGGACCGAAATGAGGAAAACATTTTTCACACAGAGAGTGGTGAATCTCTGGAATTCTCAGCCACAGTAGGTAGTTGAGGCCAGTGCATTGGCTACATTTAAGATGGAGTTAGATGAGGCCCTTATGGCTAAAGGGATCAGGGGGTATGGAGAGAAGGCAGGTACAGGATACTGAGTTGAATGATCAGCCATGATCATATTGAATGGCGGTGCAGGCTCGAAGGGCCGAATGGCCTACTCCTGCACCTATTTTCTATGTTTCTATGTTTCTATGATTGGATGGCGGAGTAGACTTGATGGGCTGAATGGCCTAATTCTACTCCAACACATGATCTTATGAATTCATTTTTCATAAGTCTCTATCTAACTCTTTTGGAAGTGACTGTTGAACACATTTCCTCCATCTTGCGTTCATTCCACACTACAACACCTCACTGTGCAAAACCAGAATAGACACAAAATGCTGGAGTAACTCAGCCGGTCAGGCAGCATCTCTGGAGAAAAAGACCAGGTTTTCCGGGTCAAGACCCTTCTTCGGACTGAGAGTCAGGGGAAAGGGAAACAAGAGGTATACACGGTGATGTAGAGAGATATGGAACAAATGAATGAAACATATATGCTCAAAGGTAACAATGATCAAGGAAAGGTGGAGCCCACAATGGTCCATTGTTGGCTGTGGGCTGGGTGATAATGAGTTATACAGACAATGAAACTCAACAGACGACAGTGAGACTAGTCTGACAACTAGGGTGGGGGAGGGACAGAGAGAGAGGGGATGAAAGGGTTACTTGAAGTTGGAGAAATCAATATTCATACCGCTGGGTTGTAAACTGCCCAAGTGAAATATCCTTTTCCAAACGAACTATGAGAGTTTCTTTACTGAATGGAGGCACAAGAAACTGCAGATGCTGGTTTACAAGAAAGATACAAAGTGCTGGAGTGTCTCTGCGGGTCAGGCAGCATCTCCGGAGAACATGGACAAAATAACGTTTTGGGTCAAGACCGTTCGTGTAATAGGTGACGTTTGGGTCAGGAGCTTTCTTCAGACTGAAGGAGGGTCCCAACCCGAAACATCACCCATTCATGTTCTCCAGAGATTCTACCTCACTTTCTGAGTTATCCCAGCAGTATAAACGTGTAGAAAGGAACTACAGATGCTGGTTTATACCAAAGGTAGCCACAAAACTCAGCGGGTCAGGCAGCATCTCTGAGGAAAAAGAATAGGTGACGTTTTGGGTCGGAATTCTTCCTCATACTTCATTAAAAGCTGCATGGGAGTGCGAGCTGAATATGAAACTAACAGACCAGCAATGGGACTCTGCCTTGGATTTGATCCATTCTTCCTCCATATGTGCCCGTCATGGCCTAATCCAATGCAAAGTCCTTCACAAAGTCCACTACACAAATGCAAGATTATCTAGAATATTCCCCGCTGTCAAGGACACCTGCAACAGATGTAATCAATCCCCTGCCAACCACAGCCATATGTTTTGGTCTTGCCCTAAGCTGGCAGCCTTTTGGAGGAGTGCTTTCGACGTGATAAGCAGAGCCCATGGCCAGACTATTCCTCCAAACCCACTGTCAGCTATTTTTGGTACACCTCCCAACACCAACCTCTCTGTGGCGTTGAAGCGGGTCCTGGCTTTTACAACCTTGTTAGCCCGGAGACTGATCTTGCTTAACTGACTTAAGATTTACTAGAATGTTGCCTGGGTTTCAACAGCTAAGTTACAGAGATAGGTTGAATAAGTTAGGTCTTTATTCTCTGGAGCGCAGAAGGTTAAGGGGGGACTTGATAGAGGTCTTTAAAATGATGAGAGGGATAGACAGAGTTAATGTGGACAAGCTTTTCCCTTTGAGAATAGGGAAGATTCAAAGAAGAGGACATGACTTTAGAATGAAGGGACAGAGGTTTAGGGGTAACATGAGGGGGAACTTCTTTACTCAGAGAGTGGTAGCGGTGTGGAATGAGCTTCCAGTGGAAGTGGTGGCGGCAGGTTCGTTGGTATCATTTAAAAATAAATTGGATAGGCATATGGATGAGAAGGGTATGGAGGGTTATGGTATGAGTGCAGGCAGGTGGGACTAAGGGAAAAAAGTTGTTTGGCACGGACTTGAAGGGCCGAGATGGCCTGTTTCCGTGCTGTAATTGTTATATGGTTATATGGTTAACTGGAGGCTTACCTGCCCCCGACACACGCCCGCTGGATCAAGGAGGTGCTCTACAATTTAAAGCTTGAAAAACTTAGGTTTTCTCTCAAAGGCTCGACCAAGACATTCGTAGATACATGGAACCCTTTCCTGGAACTTGTTAACACTCTCAACTTGTTTCCGGACTTGGAAGAGGACTGAGTGCCTTCTGTCACTGCTCTGTCTTGTTGCAGCTGCCCTCCCCTCAACCCCCACCCCCCCCACACTTTTTTTTTTGTTGTACTTTTTGTATCGTTTATCTTATCGTATTTGTGTGGATGTGTACGTATGTGAGTGTCGTTTGTCCCCGTTTGGTTCCGACCTGATTCGGGTGGATTGAGGGGGGGGTAAGGGTAAGGGCTTTGAGGGTTGCTTCCATACTGTTGCACAATTATGTCCTGACTCTCACTGTCTGTTATCATTGTATGTATGCAAATTGCTGTGAAATTCAAATAAAAAGATTTAAATAGAAGAAGGGTTCCAACACAAAACGTTACTTATTTATTTTCTTCAGTGATGCTGCCTGACCCGCCGAGTTACTCCACCACTTTGCGTCTCCCTCCAGCAGTTTGTACCTTTTCTTTACTCGGGATTTTTTCTTCTTCTCGCTGGTTTCTTGCCAATTTGTTTAATTCCGGTTTATCCAACAATAATACTGTTGGGAAGATGACCGTACAGAAGATTTTCATCGCTTTCCTGCCGCGCAATAGGAAGCAGGCCAACCCTTCCAGATCACCAATCATTTGCACCTCATTAGAGATAAATGGGAATGGAATCTGCGGCAGAAGTGCTCCGCACAAGGTCACATCTCCACTTAATCTTCAGACGCCTGCAAAGGTGGGCAAGAATGATTTTCTGTTCGATTCACTTTTTTTAAAGTTTCGTTTGGTTCAGAGATACAGCACGGAAACAGGCCCTTCGGCCCACCGAGTCCGCGCCGACCAGCGATCCCCGCACACTAAAGGGCCTGTCCTACAAGCATGCAACTCTATGCGATGAACGCGATCAAACTAGAAGCGGGGGCCGCGCGGAGGTCGGGTGATCCCCTGTACAGGGCCGTTCCCACCAGCATGCGCCTGCATGCGGCAAGCGCAAACAAACCGGCAGCAGGGGCCGCGCGGAGGTCGGGTGAGTGGCACAACGCGGCGCAAAGTGAGGCGAACTTGGAGCGAAGTCTAAGGTAAGTTCGCCAGGACAGAGAGGGGCACACAGAGAGGGGCACAGAGGCACACACACACACACAGGGTCATGGAGCCACACACATAGAGGGTCACGGAGGCACCTACAGATAGGTTCACGGAAGCACGATGTCGGGGCGGTGTGTAATGCGTCGAGGCGACTGCGAGCCGACAAGCTGTTGCCGCGCGGAATTTTTGAACATAGTCAGTTTTTCGGAGCCCCGCGCGATGTCGGGACGAACTCCGCACAATCTCACACGGCTCCGGCGATCGAAGTGGGACCGGCCCCGCGACGCCGGACGGCTCAAGCGACCACGTTAGGTCGCGCTCATCGCATGGAGTTGCATGCTGGTGGGACAGGCCCTTAACACTATCCTCCACTCATGGGAGACAATTTCCACTTATACCAAGCCAATTAACCTACCAGCCCGTACGTCTTTGGAGTGTGGGAGGAAGTCAAAGATCTCTGAGAATACCCACGCAGGTCACAGGGAGAACGTGCGAGCGCCGTACAGACAGCACCCGCAGTCGGGATCGAACCTGGATCTCCGGCGCTGCAAGCGCTGTAAGGCGAGCAACCCTACCGCTGCGCCACCGTGACCATCCGTGCCATTTTAATGTTCTAGTTACAATTGGTATGCAAAGCTGGACGGACATTGGCATCTTTCCCTCTTTGGTGACTCACAATTTCTGCGATTGCCATAGCTACCCTGTGAAGGTCATCATTTGTAATGATTCGTGGAAAAATACTGAAGGAAGATGAAAGGTCTGTGCGGCAAATATCTCAGCTTTCTCTCCAGTGCTGTTGAAGGCAGAGTGAGATTTCCACTACATTCTTACTTATTAATGAGGACTCGATTTGCAACGATTTCACATGGATTTTTTGCAGTTGCTCATAAATCATAACATGCACTCAAATATACTTGTATAAAAAAATTACATTATTTGATTAAACTCCGGCAATTGTAAGTGACATCTGTTCAACATGGCAATGATGGTTGACAAATGCTTTTCAAAATAATTACACAACGTTGAATCAATGCAGCTTAAGATGCAAGGAAATATGTAATTAATAACGTGTGTCACTGCTAGTAGGGGCGAGGATACACAATGGGACAATTACAGGCTCAAGGGAATTCTGTGAGGATTCATTTCCAGTACAGCACTGGAGATTAAGAGAGTCAAGAGTCAAAAGTGTTTATTTGTCAACTTAGCACAAAGGCGTATTGACCAGATGTTTAAGGGCATGTCCCACCAGCGACTGCATGCGGCGAGTGCGACCAAACGTACAGCCTCGCGGGGCCGGTTCCACTTCGAACCGCGGAGGCTTATTGAGCTGGTCCCGACATCATTCTCACCAATCAGCTGGGCAGGAGGCGGGCCGAGTGAATTTGGACGTCGCACGGCGTCGGGCGGTGACGTCAACGCGCACTGCCACACCCTGCGTACGGCGTCATGACGCTGCGTACGACGTCGAGACGTTGCGTACGGCCTCGATGCGGCTGCGGGCCTGTCGGCCGATGCCGCGCGGGATTTTGAACAGTGTCAGTTTTTCGGAGCCCTGCGCCATGTCGGGACCAGCTCCGCACGACTCCATACGGCTCCAGTGATCAAAGTGGGACCGGCCCGCGAGGCCGTATAGCTCAAGCGACCACTTAAGGTCAACCTACCTTCCTGCATGCAGTCACATGCTGGTGGGACAGGCCCTTTAGTTTGGTTTAGGTTAGGGCAGCACAGTGGCGCAGCGGTAGAGTTGCTGTCCTACAGCGCCAGACACCCAGCTTCGATCCTGACTACGGGTGCTGTCTGTACGGAGTTGTACGGAGTCTGAAGAAAGGTCTCGACCCAAAACGTCATCTATTCCCTTTATCCAGCCGCCTGACCCGCTGGGTTACTCCAGCATTTTATGCCTATCTTCAGAGTTGGGACACTCTCCCTGTGACCGCGTGGGTTTTCTCCGGGTGCTCTGGTTTCTTCTCACATTCCAAAGTTGTACAGGTTTGTAGATTAATTGGCTTCTGTAAATTGTAAGATACAGATCCCTGGTGTGTAGGATAGAAGTAGTGTACGGTGTGATCGCTGGTCGGCGCGGACACGGTGAGCAGAAGGGCCCCGTTCCACGCTGTATCTCTAAAGTCTAGTCAAAGTCTAAAGTCTAGACTTTAATGGGCCTGACCCACTTACACGATTTCTTAGGCGACTTGCCGGCACCTGTCATAGTCGCAGGAGGTCGCCGAACATGTTGAAAATTCAGCGGCGACCAGAACAAGGTACGACTCTTTGGGCGACTACTCACGACCACACAGGCTTCACCCCGCGACATGCCACCAGGGTGTCGCATGTACGGTCGTGAGTAGTCTCTTCAGTCGCCCAAAGAGTCGTAGCGTCTTTCTGGTCGCCGCTGAATTTTTAACATGTCGAAAGTTTTCAGCGACCTGCAACGCCCTATGACGGGTGCTGGCAGTCCCCGAAAAAGTCGCGCAAGTGGGACAGGCTCATTACTAAGTAACAACCAATATTCACTTGGTATCTCCCTTGCCTCACTCTTCAAAGCCACAGAATGAAGGAATGAATAAATAGGTTTATTGGCCAAGTATGTACACATACAAGGAATTTGCACTGGTGCTCCGCTCGCAAGTAACAACACGACATACAGTAAAACGTTAAGAATTAAACATAAAAGATTAAGAATATAACATTATAGTTTAAACATGTGAATGAAATAAACATGTGAAAGGTTCTCTGGATGATTTCAAGAGAGAGCTAGATAGGGCTCTTAAAAATAGTGGAGTCAGGGGATATGGGGAGAAGGCAGGAACGGGGTACTGATTGGGGATGATCAGCCATGATCATATTGAATGGCAGTGCTGGCTCGAAAGGCCGAATGGCCTACTCCTGCACCTATTGTCTATTGTCTATTGTCTATTGTCTATTGTCTATTGAGGCCACAGATCTTTGGTTATTGATTAGAGCTAGTGCTCGGTGGAAAAAAGCGAATTTGTTACAAAATGATGCCACAGCCAGTCTAGTCTTTGTGCGCTGGTCCCAGATGGATCGACGATTAGACATTACAATCGCTCCACTCTTTTTAATCTTTATTTCAACAGCAGCATTTCTTAAACTAATAATGCCATCTTTAATCGGACTTAACAGTATCCCCTTTACCCTGTATCTGAACACTGCGCACGGCTTGATCGCAATTACTTTTCCCTTTTTCGCTGACAGGATAGCACACAACAAAATAGCGTTTCACTGTACCTCTGTACATGTGTCAACAAGATAGTAAACAAAACCAAGTCACACACAGGGTAACAAGTCTAGACACAAGGAACTGCAGATGCTGGTTTACAAAAACTGACAAAAACATTGAAACATAGGAAATAGGTGCAGGAATAGGCCATTCGGCCCTTCGAGCCAGCACTGCCATTCAATATGATTATGGCTGATCATCCGAAAGCAGTACCCCGTTCCCCGTTCTCCCCATATTCCTTGATTCCGTTAGGCCCAAGAGCTAAATCTAACTCTCACTTGAAAACGTCCAGTGAATTGGCCTCCACTGCCTTCTGTGACAGAGAATTCCACAGATTCACAGCTTCCTGGGTGAAAATGTTTTTCCTCATCTCAGTCGTGTTGTTGTTACTTGTAAGCAGAGCACCAAGGCAAATTCCTTGTATGTGTACAAACTTGGCCAATAAAATTATTAATTAATTAAATGGCCTACCCCTTAGTCTTAAACTGTGACCCCTGGACTCCCCCAACATGGAGAACATTTCTCCTGTATCTAACCTACAATTGTATATGTTTCTATCAGATCCCCTCTCATCCTTCTAAATTCTAGTGAATACAAGCCCAGTCGACCCATTCTTTCCTCATATGTCAGTCCCGCCATCCCGGGAATTAACCTGGTGAACCTACGCTGCACTCCCTCAATAGGAAGAATGTCCTTCCACAAGAAAATGCTCAAGTGAGTCTGAGTTACTCCAGCATTTTGTATCAATCTTCAGTACAAACCATCATCTGCAGTTCCTTCGTACATAAGAAGTTTGCCGAGCTCACACTCAACGCTGTCCGTCACTTTGATAACAGAAACATAGAAACATAGAAAAATAGGTGCAGGAGTAGGTCATTCGGCCCTTCGAGCTTGCACCGCCATTCAATGTGATCATGGCTGATCATCCAACTCAGTATCCCGTACCTGCCTTCTCTCCATACCCCCTGATCCCTTTAGCCACAAGTGCCACATCTAACGCCCTCTTAAATATAGCCAATGAACTGGCCTCAACTACCCTCTGTGGCAGAGAATTCCAGAGACCCACCACTCTCTGTGTGAAAAAAGTCCTTCTCATCTCGGTCCTAAAGGAATTCCCCCTTATCCTTAGACTGTGACCCCTTGTTCTGGACTCCCCCAACATCGGGAACAATCTTCCAGCATCTAGCCTGTCCAACCCCTTAAGAATTTTGTAGGTTTCTATAAGATCCCCCCTCAATCTTCTAAATTCCATCGAGTACAAACCGAGTCTATCCAATCTTTCCTCATATGAAAGTCCTGACATCCCAGGAATCAGTCTGGTGAATCTTCTCTGTACCCCCTCTATGGCAAGGATGTCTTTCCTCAGATTTGGAGACCAAAACTGTACGCAATACTCCAGGTGTGGCCTCACCAAAACCCTGTACAACTGCAGTAGAACCTCCCTGCCCCTATACTCAAATCCATTTGCTATGAATGCTAACATACCATTCACTTTCTTCACTGCCTGCTGCACCTGCATGCCTACTTTCAATGACTGGTGTACCATGACACCCAGGTCTCGTTGCATCTCCCCTTTTCCTAATCTGCCACCATTCAGATAATAGTCTACCCTCATGTTTTTGCCACCAAAGTGGATAACCTCACATTTATCCACATTATACTGCATCTGCCATGCATCTGCCCATTCACTCAGCCTATCCAAATCACCCCTGAGAAAGGCACCAAGGTCCGCACTTACTGCAAGGAAGATCTGTAAGGAACTGCTGGTGACTTCGATGTACTGGTAGTCGAGCAGGCATCCCGCCACCGTGATCACGTGGTGGTCCTGGGGCGAATGGTCGGCCGGGGTCACCGGGGTCACCACGCAACCCGGCCCATTCTCCATCCACCATGAGCGGTGGAGCGAGGTGTTGAAGGTCATAACAAAGTCCCTGTCCTGTAGAGTGAAAACACAACAAAGTCCATTAGCCGCCAGAGTACCTGTAGACGCACTGGGGGAAATATCACACAGAGCACATTTTCTACCGTCCTGACTGCGGGTGCTGTCTGTATGGAGTTTGCACGTTCTCCCCGTGACCGCGTGGGTTTTCCCTGGGTGCTCCAATTTCCTTCCACACTCCAAAGACGTGCAGGCGTTGGTAAAAATTGTAAATTGCCTCTAGCGCGTAGGATAGTGCCAGCGTGGGGGTTGCTTATCGGTGCGGACTCGATGGGCTGAAGGGGCTGTTTCCGCGATGTATCTCCCAACGAAACTAAAGTAATATGGAGCAATACGGCACAGGACAGGCCCTTCGGCCCACAATGCCTGTGCCGTACACGGTCGCATGACCATCTCCTGTACAGACCCCTGTGCCCAGCCACCAGAGTACCCGTGGAAACGCTGGGGGGGGCATCAATAACGTGCATCAAATAGGTGGACATCTTCCTCCCAAGGTTCATTCACGAAAAGGAAGAATCGACAGAAAGAAAAGGGGTGACACGGTGGCGCAGCGGTAGAGTTGCTGCCTTACTGCGCCAGAGACCCGGGTTCGATCCTGACTACGGGTGCTGTCTGTGCGGAGTTTGTACGTTTGTTGAACAATACAGCACTGGAACAGGCCCTTCAGCCCACAATGTCTGTACATTCCCCCTGTGAGCGAGTGGGTTTCCTCCGGTTCCCCCCCCCCCCCCCCACACTCCAAAGTCATAAAGGTTTGCAGGGTGATTGGCTTCGGTAAAATAGTGCGTAGGACAGTGCAAGTGCACGGGGTGATGGCCGGGCGACACGGGAATTGAAGAGGCATGTTTCCGCGTGCTGTATCTCTGAAGTCTCAAGCCTAATTCCATCTTTGTAAGTGTTGGTTCCATTAGCTGATAAATCGGCTGGTTCACGAGGCATAATGGGTTTACAAGCACTTAACATCCCAATCCTCGGAGGGTGTTTCACTTGAAATGGTCTCACTTCTCCACACTTCCAATCCCTGCCTGTTTGCAGGCAGCGTTTGCTCACTCCACTGTGTATTGTAATCCCTTGCAATGGCCATCCCTCCCTCCCTCCCTCCGAGTGTTGCTGCTGTGTGGTTTTTAATCACAAGGACGCATTCCATTCGGTGATGCAGTGCCCATGGTCACATGCGCCGCATCCCAATTTCTCAGGCCGGCTCCAGTGGAATTATCACAAATTCACATTCACCCTCTGTCACTTGCATCTAGCACTTTAGCAGATGGGCATTAGAATGTACTGGGGTGGCACAGCGGTAGAGTTGCTGCCTTACAGCACCAGAGACCCGGGTTCGATCCTGACTACGGGACATAAGGTCATAAGGAATCGGAGTTGAATTAGGCCATTCGGCCCATCAGGTCTACTCCGCCATTCATCATGGCCAATCTATCTCTCCCTCCTAACCCCATTCTCCTGCCCACTCCCCATAACCTCTGACACCCGTACTAATCAAGAACCTATCTCTGCCTTGCCTTGGCCTCCACAGCCTTCTGTGGCAAATAATTCCACAGATTCACCACCATCTGACTAAAGTGGTGCTGTCTGTGTGGAGTTTGTGACCACGTGGGTTTTCCCCAGGTGCTCCGGTTTCCTCCCACACTCCAAGACGTGCAAACTGGGGCTGTTTCCACGTCGTATGTCTCAACTAAACTAAACTAAACTAATATGGAACTATACAGCACAGGAACAGGCCCTTCGGCCCACAATGTCCGTGTCGAACACGATGCCAAGACCAACTCTCCCCTGCCTGTACATATCCCCTGTACTTACCCCTGTGCCTATTCCAAAGTCTCTTGAAGGCCATGTAAGGTGAATGCACAAAGTCTTTTGCCCAGAGTGGGGCAATCAACAACTAGTGGACACATGCTGAAGGTGAGAGGGCCATTTTAATACGAACCCGAGAGACACCATCTTCACTCAGCGGGTGGTGTGTCTATAGAACGAGTTGCCGGGGTAGGGTGTTGAGCACATACTACAAGAGAATTTAAATAACATTTGGACAGTGGCATGGATAGGAAACGTTTAGAAGGATATGGTCCAAGCACGGGCAAGTGGGACTAACATAGATGGACCATCAGAGATGTCAGAGGTTAGGGGGTGAAGGCAGTAGAATGGGGTTAGGTGGGAGAGATAGATCAGCCATAATTGAATGGCGGAGTAGACTGAATGGGCCGAATGGCCTAATTCCACTCCTATTCCTTGTGATCCTGGTCGGAATGGACATTGTCATTGTTCCTTGGTTGGCATGGACGAGTTGGGCCGAAGGGCCTGTTTCCGTGCGGTATGACTCTTTGAATCTGCTTTCACCACCGACCCCTCTGTGTAAAAGAAACTTGTCCCGTATTTTGGTGCCCTCTCCAAAGTGCACGCTCTAGGTCTTAAAGGCGGTGCCTGTACCAGGCAAGTCCCAAAATGTACCGATCGTCCTGTGTTATCCCATTTGCCCGCATGTGCAGGAAAAATGTTCCCAATGTTGGGTGAGTCCAGAACCAGGGGCCACAGTTTTAGAATAAAGGGGAGGTCATTTAAGACTGAGGTGAGAAAAAACTTTTTTACCCAGAGAGTTGTGAATTTATGGAATTCCCTGCCACAGAGGGCAGTGGAGGCCAAATCACTGGATGGATTCAAGGGAGAGTTTGATAGAGCCCTAGGGGCTAGTGGAGTCAAGGGATATGGGGAGAAGGCAGGCACGGGTTATTGATAGCGGACGATCACCCATGATCTCAATGAATGGAGGCGCTGACACGAAAGGCCGAATGGCCTCCTCCTGCATCTATTTTTCTATGTGGCCCATTTCCCCCTTTCACCCACCGTACCGCCATACCCTTCTGAAGAAGAGTCTCGACCCAAAACGTCGCCCATTCCTTTTCCCCAGAGATGCTGCCTCACCCGCTGAGTTACTCCAGCATTTTGTGTCTACCTTCGATTTAAACCAGCATCTGCAGTTCTTTCTTACACATACTACCATTCCCTGCAGGCTTGCCATTCCCATTATTATTCCCCCTTCTCCTGCTGCAAATATTATCCGTATGGGAATGTCGGGATGTGTAGAAAGGAACTGCAGATGCTGGTTCATGCCAAAGATAGACACAAAGTGCTGGAGTCACACAGCGGTGGACAAACGTGCCGGAGTCACACAGCGGGTCAGGCAGCATCTATGGAGAAAAAAGATGGGCGACGTTTCGGGTCGGGACCTTTCTCCAGACTGAAAGTCGAGGGCAGGTAACTTGGTAAGGAGGGGAGGCGAGCTTAGAGGGGGGAGAGGTAATCCGGATTTCCCTCCCTTCTAATGTCAGTCTGAAGAAGGGTCCAGACCCAAAACGTCACCCGTCCTTTTTCTCCAGAGATGCTGCCCTGACCCGCTGAGTTACTCCGGCACTTTGTGTCTCTCTCGGGAATGTCGGGATAGTGTCATCGGCAGGAGCGTCATTGGCTGAAGCTGGAGATTCCAAGGAAGAGGAAAAATCAGAGGAAAATCACACTGGAGCTAGCAATTCTCTTTTAACTTATCACAGGGAAAAGAGATCGCAAGAAAGTAACCATAATGATGGACCAATACAGTACATGCTCTGAACTTTCGAAAAAGCTCCATTTGACCGACAAATAGACTTCAGTATTTCCTTATTGATTTGCTGTTTGTCATTACCATGTGAAAGGCTATTATGGATGCAGTACAGGGAACAGATTCAGAATAGAAATCAATATAGAGCAACGTTGGCCTTAAGTAACTTGGATATTAATTTTAAAGATGCGTGCTGTAAATGTTGCAGCTCGAATATATTAAAGGAACATACCCAAGTCCGTATCACGGTCCAATATTAAACAGCAACTGGGCCAGAGCAGTCCATCCGCTTTAGCACCAGTGGGTGCCACAAGGTCATAAGGGATAAGAGTAAAATTAGGCCATTCGGCCCATCAGGTCTACTCAAAAGGACAAAGGACATTTATTGTCACATCCACCAATTGGTGCAGTGAAATTTGACTTGCCATGCAGCACACAGATAAAGATAAGACACAACATTAAAGAATTAACAATGAACATAAAAACATCCCCCCACAATGGTTCCCACTGTGAGGGAAGGCACAAAGTCCAGTCCCATCCCCATTTCCACCCATAGTCGGGCCCATTGAGGCCTCCACAGTTGGCGCTACAGCGGCCCGATGTTCCACGCTGTTCTCGCCATATGATGTTGCTCCGGCGTCGGGAGAATCCTCACAGCGGCTTGGGACACCTGGAACGGCCACTTCCTTACTCGAGACCGCGGCTTCCGAAGCCGACAAGGCCGCGCCGGATGGAGCTCCACAACTGGCGATCTCGCCGAGAGATCCCAGGCTCCCGATGCCAAAGTTCAGCGCCGCCCCACAGTCCCGCGGCTCCGTGATGTTCACCTGCGGTCTCAGCATTCCGGAGCTCCAGCGCGGCGACCCAGGCAAGGCATCGCCCGCTCCGCTCCGCGATAGCGCTGCTCCGCCGCCGAAGCCGTGGTTCTGGGTGGTCCCCTTGGGAAACGCCGCGCCAGGCCCGCTAGTAGGCCGTGAGGATGGGTCGAAGGTGCAGCCCAGAGAGAAGCTGCCTCTCCGACCAGGTAGGGACCCTGAAGAGTAGTTTCCCCTTTCCCCCCCCTCCACCCCCCACATAAAAAAGGCTAGAACTCCGAAAAACAAAAACTCAACTAACTAAAAATTTTTAAAAAGTGCAAAACGGACAGCTGCAGGCTGGGCAGCCTAACCCGTACAGGACAGCGCCCCCTAGATCCGCCATTCATTCATGGCTGATCTATCTCTCCCTCCTAACCCCATTCTCCTGCCTTCTCCCCATAACCCCAGACACCCGTACTAATCCAGAATTTGTCCATCTCTGCCTTAGAAATATCCACTGACTTGGCCTCCACAGCCTTTTGTGGCAAAGAATTCCACAGATTCGCCACCTGCTGATTAAAGCAATTTCTCCTCATCTCCTTCCTAAAAGAAGGTCCTTTAATTCTGAGGCTGTGACCCTAGTCCTAGACTCTCCCACTAATGGAAACATCCTCTCCACATCAACCCTATCCAAGCCTATCACTATTCTGGGATGGTTCAGTTGTTTTGACAGCTGCTGGGAAGAAACTGCTCCTGAATTTGGAGATGTGCGTTTTCACACTTCTGCAGTTGTTTCCCTGATGGGAGAGAGGAGAAGAGGGAGTGAGGTGAGACTTGATGAGTGGGTGAGACCCGCTGTTACAAGCTCCGATATTTCAAATGGGCCTCATGACAGCACCAACGACAGCCTTTGTTTCTCCAGACCGGCCTAACAACAGGTCCCATGGTTACAGCAGCCTTTCTGCAGGCCTTTTTTAATTATTATTATTATTAAGGGCAGCCTTATATGTATGTCTCCTTTAGTACAGAGTTGCCTTACAAGAGCCTTCAAGCAAGAGGGCAAAAGAGTTCAAGAATCTAATTATCAAATGCACTGGACTGGAACAATAACATTCACACTTGCTGAAGCTTTACAGGCATATTAATGCAGCAATTCAACAAATAGACATATATAATGAATTATCAGATATTGTAGTAAACCAGACCATGATAAGTACAAGGTGCAAGCTTAGTAATGGACAGTTCATAGTCATTTTGTGCTGGGGTAAGGTTGGGGTTGGGGTTAGGGTTGGGTGAGGTAGTACAAGAGCCCGATGACAAACGTGTCAAAGCTGTCCCTGAACCTGGAGGTAATGGTTCTCAGGCTCGGTTACCTTCTCCCCGATGTTTAAATGAGATGAGAGCATGGCCAGGGGGGGGGGTGTGAGTCTTTGATGATGCCCACCTACATGAGGCAGCGTTCTTGGCCATCCTTTCCACGGTGGTCTGGGCAATGTCCGCCATTTTCTGCAGCCCCCTTTGTTCTTGAGTATTTGAATTACTGAACCGGGCCGTAATGCGATCAGTGAGTATGCTGTGCTCTCCGCTGTACCCTTGTGGAATTCAACAACGCATTCGGAGACACATTGGCATGGTGGCGCAGCGGTAGAGTTGCTGCCTCACAGCGCCAGAGACCCAGGTTCGATCCCGACTAAGGGTACTGTCTGTACGGAGTCTGTACGTTCTCCCCGTGACCTGCGAGGGGTTTTCCCCAGCTGCTCCGGTTTCCTCCCACACTCCAAACACGTACAGATTTGTGGGTTAATTGACCTCGGCAAAACTGTAAAAGTAAATATCCCTGGTCTGTGTAGGATGGTGTGAGTGTGCGGGGATCGCTGGCCGGTGCGAACTCGGTGGGCTGAAGGGCACGTTTCTGTGCTGTATCTCTAAATTAAAGTAAAATACTAACGACATGTCAAATCTCCTCACACTTCTGAGGAGGGGGAGGCGTTGGTGAATTTCCTTTGTGAATGGATCAAAGTGCAACCTGTTATTACAAAGCAGACATGCTATAAGGCTGTGTGTCACACAGCAAGCTTCGTTGCAATGCCCGCTCTCACGGTTCAGTTTTACTTTGCTACCAAGCGAAGCTGCGTGGATTATGCAATATAGTCTCAGCTCAATTTGGCCAAACGTCACTCCATCTGACCCTTCTAGAAAACCTTTCTCATTCTCCTGTTTCTCGAGTCTTCATTACAATTGAACGTAAAATTGGACAGGATTGAGTGAGGCATTGACTTGAAGCTGGGTTGTTTTAGTTGGATGTCAAGGGCTGTCGGAACATAGAGTTGGCAGGGCTGATAAAACATGCAGGAGGCTCAGGAACGAAGTGATGCCAAATAGACAGACACAAAAAGCTGGAGTAACTCAGCGGGTCAGGCAGCAACTCAGGACAAAAGGAATAGGTGACGTTTTGGGTCTCAAGACCCTTCTTCAGACCCTGTTTCGGGTGGAGATCCTTCTTCAGACTCGGGTCTCGTCCCAAAACGTCACCTATTCCTTTTCTCCAGAGATGCTGCCTGACTCAAGATTCAAGATTCAAGAGAGTTTATTGTCATGTGTCCCAGATAGGACAATGGCATTCTTGCTTTGCTTCAGCACAACAGAACATAGTAGGCATAAATACAGAACAGATCAGTGTCTCCATACACCATTATATAAATATATACACACATGAATAAATAAAACAGATAAAGTGCAAATAAACAGATAATGGGCTATTAATGTTCAGTTTTGTTTGAGTTGAGTTTAATAGCCTGATGGCTGTGGGGAAGTAGCTATTCCTGAACCTGGACGTTGCAGTCTTCAGGCTCCTGTACCTTCTACCTGAAGGTAGCGGGGAGATGAGTGTGTGGCCAGGATGGTGTGGGTCCTTGATGATGCTGCCAACCTTTTTGAGGCAGCGACTGTGATAGATCCCCTCGATGGTAGGGAGGTCAGAGCCGATGATGGACTGGGCAGTGTTTACTACTTTTTGTAGTCTTTTCCGCTCCTGGGCGCTCAAGTTGCCGAACCAAGCCACGAAGCAACCAGTCAGCAAGCTCTCTACTTTGCACCTGTAGAAGTTAGAGAGACAAACCAACTCTCCGTAATCTTCTCAGGAAGTAGAGGCGCTGATGAGCTTTCTTGATAATTACATTAGTGTTCTCAGACCAGGAAAGACCTTCATAGATGTGCACGCCCAGGAATTTGAAGCTCTTGACCCTTTCAACCATCGACCCGTTGATATAAACAGGACTGTGGGTCCCCATCCTACTTCTTCCAAAGTCCACAATCAGTTCCTTGGTTTTGCTGGTGTTGAGGGCCAGGTTATTGTGCTGGCATCATATGGACAGTTGCTCGATCTCTCTTCTATACTCTGACTCATCCCCATCAGTGATACGTCCCACGACAGTGGGGTCATCAGCGAACTTGATGATGGAGTTCGCACTGTGACCGGCTACGCAGTCATGAGTATAGAGTGAGTACAGCAGGGGGCTGAGCACGCAGCCTTGAGGTGCTCCCGTGCTGATTGTTATCGAGGCTGACACACTTCCACCAATTCGAACAGTCTGTGGTCTGTGAATGAGGAAGTCGAGGATCCAATTGCAGAGGGATGCGCAGAGACCCAGTTCTGTGAGTCTCGCTGAGTAACTCTGACTATTTGTGTCTATCATTGGTGTAAGCCAGCATCTGCAGTTCCATCCTACACAAAGTGATAACAGGCGACGGGCTAAAGAATCAGGAATACAAACGGACGAAGGGATTTAGAAAACATCAGCTCGTCAGGAAGAATGAAAACTGACTGAAAGGCAAGCTTCGGCCAACTGGAAAAATAGAGTTACAGCGTAATGTGCAAGAAGGAGCTGACTTTGCTGGTTTAAACCGAAGGGAGACACAAAACGCTGGAGTAACTCAGCGGGTCAGAATAAGGGTCTCGACCCGAAATGTCTCCTATTCCTTTTCTCCAGCGATGCTGTCTGACCCGCTGAGTTGCTCCAGCTTTTCGCGACCATTGTCGACTAATAGAGTCATGCAACATAGAAACAGGCGTGTCGACCAAACTCGTCCACGCCGACCAGGGTGCCTCATCGTAGCCACTTCACAAGAGAACAGCAGATACTTGGTACAGCAGAGAGAGGGAGAGAGAGAGAGAGAGAGAGAGGTGATAAAAGGAAAGCAAAGGCACTTTGTTCGACAGCGACAAGAATGAGTAGCAGTGACAACGGAGGAAAAGAAAGGACTTGAAAACAGAAAGCATTGTGAAAGTGAAGCAGAGAGAGCTATCCACCGTCTATCTCAAGCCTTGACTACCGTTGCCCCGGCAACCCAATGATGATTCCACGTACAGATGCAATAGGTGGTATTGTAGGCACTGAAGACGACTGTCAAGATTTCGAGGGTCTGAGCTGTAGGGCGCACTAGGACTTTATTACATGGAAGCTGAGAGGTGCCCTTACAGAAGTGCATAAAATCATGAGGGGAATAGATAGGATTTTTTTCACGTATCTTCTTGGGGATTATTAGCCACAATCACAATGAATGGCGGTGCTGGCTCGAAGGGCCAAATGGCCTCCTCCTGCACCTATTGTCTATGTTTCTATGTTTTACAGCTGTCGGCTTTTCCACACAAGAGTGGAAGTCAGCGGAACCATCGAGGCTACACCATTACATCGGTGATCCCACGGACGTCCCTGAAAGCAGTGGACAACCCCCAACCGTATCGATGAAGAGGTGGGGCCTCGTAGACAGCGCCTCCTGCGGGTGTGGAGACCCAACACAGGCAGTGGAGCACACAGTCACCAGTTGCCCCAAACACCGGTCACCCAATGGTGAACGAGGTCTGATTGAGCTGGACGATGACACGTTGGCCTGGCCCGCCTCAAGGTCTAAAAGACACACGACAGAAGAAGAAGATAGCTGTTGGCAGACCAATTTCCCTCCTGGGATAAATAAAGTTCTGTCGTATCGTAGTGTATTGACTACACAGAATCTTTTCCCCAGGTGAGAGGAATCAAGAACAAGGGGAGACAGGTTTAAGGTGAGCAGGTAAAGATGTAATAGGAACCTGAGGGGGCAATTTCTTTTCACTCAGAGGGTGGTGGAGATATGAAACAAGCAGCCAGACTGAGTGGTAGAGGCAGGGGCAGCGTTAATAACTAATAAACATTTGGTCAGGTTCGTGGGTTGGACACACTCCTATATATCAGCGAGACCAAGCACAGACTGAGCGATCATTTCACTGAACACCTTTGCTCAGCCCGCCTCGGCCTTCGTGATCTCTCAGTTCCCACACACTTTAACTCTCCCTCCCATTCCCACATTGACCTTTCCGTCCTGAGCCTCGTCTACTGTCAGAGTGAGGCCCAGCGCAAATTGGAGGGACAGCTCCTCATATTTTGCTTGGGCCGCTTGCAGCCCAGTGGTATGAACATTGATTTCTCTAACTTCAAGTACCCTTGAATCCCCTTTCTCACCATCCCTCCCCCACCCTAGTCCTTGTACTTGTTTCATTGTCGTCCTGTTGATTTTCAGTGTCTGTACAACTTGTCATCACCTAACTATTGGGGCTCCACTTTTCTTTGATCATCGTTACTTTTTTGCATATCTTTCATACCTCTGTTCTACATCTCTCTATGTCACCGTCTATATCACTCGTTTCCCTCCCGCCGATTCTCAGTCTGAAGAAGGGTCTCGACCCGAAGTGCCACCCATTCCTTCTCTCTGGAGATGCTGCCTGACCCAATGAGTTACTCCAGCATTTTGTGTCCATTTTCGGTGCATCTGCAGTTCCTCCCCACGCACTGCCCGTTGCAGACGGTGCGGAGAAACGTGAAGCAAACAGGGACCTTCTTGAGTCCTTCTTGAACACAAGGGTTCCCCACCTGGGAAAGGCATTGAGATCCCCCTGGTCCAAGTTGTCAGGAATGATATGAGAACCACAAATGGGAATTGTTGCTTTTGATTCCTGGACTGCCTTTGGGGAACAAGAACTTCTTTTAAATAAATTATTTAAATAAATTATTGTAATTATTTAAAAGAACTATCTTGTTAAATAATTACATTTAACCTGCTTGCTTGGGGAACTGTGATTTATGGCAGTGGTCTAAATGTGGGTGATTATTGATCAGGCCAGGCAGGCGGGCAGTGTTAAAAGCGTAACACTTTCTTTAAAAAAAGACGTTCTTTTTGGAAGGAGATGAGAATAAATTGATTTAGTCAGAGGGTGTTGACTTTTTGCCGACTGGGTGGAATACACATAAACGTTTTTCACCGTACATCGGTATATGTGACAATGATAAAAAAACGGACTAAGCTTTGATTACCCATGCAAAGGAACATCATTCGTAGGTTCATACGTTCTAGGAGCAGACTTGGCCTCCACAGCCGCTGTTCCAAGTGTGGACACCTGTATATCGGCGAGACCAAGTGCCGGCTCGGCGATCGTTCTGCTGAGCACCTCCGCTCAACATTCCAACTCCCCCTCCCATTCCCACACTGACCTTTCTATCCTGGGCCTTCTCCATTGTTAGAGAGAGGCCCAGCACAAATATTTGGGAACAGCACCTCATATTTCGCTTGGGCAGCTTACACCCCAGCGGTGTGAACATTGACTTCTCTAACTTCAAATAGCCCTTGCATTCCTTCTCTCTCCATCCCCTCCCCCTTCCCAGTTCTCCCACCAGTTTTACTGTCTCCCCACTACATTTTATCTCTGGGGGTTACACAAAAAGCTGGAGAAACTCAGCGGGTGCAGCAGCATCTAAGGAGCGAAGGAGATAGGCGACATTTCGGGTCGAGACCCTTCTTCAGACCCGAAATGTCGCCTATCTCCTTCGCTCCTTAGATGCTGCAGCACCCGCTGAGTTTCTCCAGCTTTTTGTGTAACCCTCGATTCTCCAGCATCTGCAGTTCCTTCTTTAATACATTTTATCTCTGTACTGCCCACTCCCCTGACATCAGTCTGACGAAGGGTCTCGACCCAAAACGTCACCCATTCCTCTCCAGAGATGCTGCCTGTTCCAGAGTTACTCCAGCATTTTGTGTCTACCTGAGATTCCTCAAGCAGTGGGATGATGTCCCAAGCCACTCTTATCAGTGTTTAGGGGTTTTATAGCAACCGGCAGCTTCACAGGTTGTCAGCCAGCGAGCCCCCAGTGAATGCTCCTGTCACTAGCGGACCTCATGCAGCGTAGACATGCATCCCCCGTAGTCAGGTTATCACTCGCTCGACCGTTAGTTGAAACAACAAGGTGTCGATCAACAAACCAAGCCACACAACGGATAGAGTGGACGTTTGGTTGGTTTAGCTTGGAGACACAGCGAGGACACAGGCCCTACGGCCCGCCGGTTCCACACCGAGCAGCGATCCCCGCACACTAACTAACACCAGGGACACTTTCACATTTACAACAAGCCAATTAACCATATAACCATATAACAATTACAGCACGGAAACAGGCCTTCTTGGCCCTTCCAGTCTGTACCGACCATTTATTTTCCCCTAGTCCCATCTACCTGCACTCAGACCATACCCCTCCATTCCCTTCCCGTCCATATACCTATCCACTTTACTTTTAAATGTTAAAATCGATCCTGCCTCCACCACTTCTGCTGGAAGATCATTCCACACAGCCACCACTCTCTGAGTAAAGAAGTTCCCCCTCATGTTACCCCTAAACTTCTGTCCCTTAATTCTCATGTCATGCCCTCTTGTTTGAATCTTTCCTACCCTCAATGGGAAAAGCTTATCCACGTCAACTCGGTCTATCCCTTTCATCATTTTAAAGACCTCAATCAAATCCCCCCTTAACCTTCTGCGCTCCAAAGAATAAAGACCCAACTTGTTCAACCTTTCTCTGTAATTTAGTTGCTGGAACCCAGGCAACATTCTAGTAAATCTCCTCTGTACTCTCTCTATTTTGTTGACATCCTTCCTATAATTAGGTGACCAAAATTGTACACCATACTCCAAAATTAACCTACAATCTACAATTAACCTACAAAGCTGGAAGTTCTTTGGAGTGTGGGAGGAGACCGAAGATCTCGGGAAGAACGTACAAACTCCATACAGCCAAGCTCCCATGGTCAGGATCGAACCCGTGTCCCTGGTGCAGTAAGGCAGCAACTCTTAACGCTACGCCATTGTGACACCCAGAAATTGTAGAGAGGATGTTTCCACTGGTGGGAGAGTCTAGGATCAGAGGCTACAGCCTCGGAACAAAAGCTATATTTAAGAGGGCGTTAGATGTGGCACTTGTGGCTAAAGGGATCAGGGGGTATGGAGAGAAGGCAGGTACGGGATACTGAGTTGGATGATCAGCCATGATCGCATTGAATGGCGGTGCAGGCTCGAAGGGCCGAATGGCCTACTCCTGCACCTATTTTCTATGTTTCTATGTTTTCTATAAGTACCATTAGAAAGGAGATGAGGAGGAATATCTTTAGTCAGAGGGTGGTGAATCTGTGGAATTCATTGCCACAGATGCCTGTGGAGGCCAAGTCAATGGATATTTTTAAGGCAGAGATTGACAGATTCTTGATTAGTATGGGTGTCAAGGGTTATGGGGAGAAGGCAGGAGAATGGGGTTGAGTGGGAGAGATAGATCAGCCATGATTGAATGGCGGAGCAGACTTGATGGGCCGAATGGCCTAATTCTGCTCCCATAGTGGAATTAAGTGATATGGGGAGAAGGCAGGCACGGGTTATTGATTGGGGACGATCAGCCACGATCACAATGAATGGCGGTGCTGGCTCGAAGGGCCGAATGGCCTTCTCCTGCACCTATTTTCTATGTTTCTATAACCTATAACGGTAAAGATGGAGAACATTGTTCATTAAATTCTGCGAACGATATTACTCATGACCCGTTTGTTTTCAGGGTTGTAGTTTTTAACGGAATCTAAATTTCACGGACACCGTGGTGAGATTCGGGCACAGAGCTCCGGATTACCCATCTAGCTTTTAACCCACTATCACCATGGCCAATGTCAATCAGATATCCAGAGCCAAAAATATGCCTTGATTCATTCACTGCAAGCGTGAGTGCTCCATCTGTCCCAGTGTTTAGTTAAAACCTCCCGTACTCAGGAAGGAAGAGGATACAAAACAATTGTGTGTGTGTGACTGAAAACAGCTTTATTTTCCATGCATTGCAGTTAGGGAAGTCTGCACACACTGTGAGGTGTGATTGTTTACCCCTGCTGAAAGTCTATTAGGTCCCGCTAATGGAGAACGCGGACACTGTAAGCACCTCTCGATACAGTCCTCGCCACGCTATCTGCCCAGCACAGACATGGGCGGCAGTAGTCATCCACATCACACACACACACGCACACACAAGGGAGGGGAAGAAAAAAGCCTCTCTAATCCCGTGGAACCGCGCCTGCACCACTGCGATAACAGGAGCACGCTGGCTGCAAGCTAATGCTTCAAACGTTTGGTTGCCAGAAATAGCAGAGGGCAGGAATTCATCCAGGTATTGCCACCTTAGCAAATCGGCCGTCAGACGACAGTAACTGAGACACGGGCACAGGGAGATTTTCATTCATGATGCAACCATGCAATGCAGATTTGTCCTCTCCCCACAGTAATCTATGTCAGAGACTTCACTTCAGTTCAGTCTGATAATCTCGCAAGGGAGTATAGAAACAGAAACACAGACAATAGACGCAGGAGTAGGCCATTCGGCCCTTCGAGCCAGCTCTGCCATTCAATATGATCATGGCTGATCATCCAAAATCAGTACCCCATTCCTGCCTTCTCCCCCATATATCCTGATTCCATTAGCCCTAAGAGCTGTATCTCTAGAATGCATCCAGTGAATTGGCCTCCATTGCCTTCTGTGGCAGAGAATTCCACAGACTCACAACTCTCTGACCATGAGTTCAATTGCCTTATTTAAGCCATTTAAAGTGAACTGAGGGATTTCACAAATGATCTGCTTAACCTTATCTTTCCCCGCCAGCCTCCCAGGAAACCAGTGGCCGGCTTTGTAATACATTATTTGAATGCTCTTAAGAACATTAGCATTTTTAAACATTATCCCTTTTTTTGGGGGGGTGTGGGGGGGGGGGGGGGGTCCTTTTTCTCTCAGATAATGCGCCCCAGATCTGAAAGCCGATGACCAACTTTTATCTTCCTCGGTCAAAGTCACCGATCAATGCCTGGGGGATAAAGGATAAATGTCACCGAGCCCATTAATAGGGTTGATGGTCAGAATCTTGGGGAATTAAAGGCTAATCGCCTCGCCATTGCTACAGGTGAAGCCAGAAGCACAAATGTGGGTTTATAAATAATGGTATTTTACAAATAATGCATTTCAGTTGTTTCCCTTTGAATATTTCATTGAATTTACTCTCAGAATTATGAACTATAAGGTCGAAAGAGAATGGTTGCAAGGATCAGAGGTGAGAGGTTACGTGCAGGGTGCCGCAGCGGTAGAGTTATGGCCTTACAGCGCAGAGACCCGGGTTCAATCCTGACTACGGGTGCTGTTTATGTGGAGTTTGCACGTTCTCCCCGTGACCGCGTGGGTTTTCTCCGCGATCTTCGGTTTCCTCCTTCATTCCAAAGATGTACAGGTTTTTAGGTTAATTTGGCTTCGGGACAAATTGTAAATTGTCTCTAGTGTGTAGGGTAGTGTTAGAGTGCGAGGATCGCTGGCTGGCACGGACAAGGTGGGCCGAAGGGCCTGTTTCTGCGCTGTTGAAGATTTGTACTACAGAGCAGCAGCACTGTGGCACAGCGGTAGAGTTGCTGCCTTACAGTGCGGGCGACCCAGGTTCGACCCTGACTAGGGATGCTGTCAGTGTGGAGTTTGCATGTTCTCAATTTGACCACATGGGTTTTCTCCGGGTTCTCCGGTTTCCTCCCACATTCCAAAGACGTGCAGGTTTGTAGGTTAATTTTCCCTAGGATAGTACTGATGTTGGAACTGATTGCTGGTCAGCATGGACATGGTGTTCCAAAGAGCCTGTTTCCACACTGTGCATCTAAACTAGACCTTATCCAACCAGGGTTGACTATTCTAGCATTCACAGTACATGGATCACCAAGTCAAACAAGATGGAGTCTTTCATTCTCCTAGGCTTGGAATTTAGTTTTAATTTAGCGTAGAAATACAGCACGGAGACAGGCCCTTCGGCCCACCGAGTCCGCACCGACCAGCCATCCCCGTACATTAACACTATCCTATGCTAGGGACAATTTTTACAGATATATCTAGGTATGTTGCAAAACTTACCTTGAGCAGCGCTGCAGTTCTGCCGCTCCCCGTGTGCGTGACTTTGGCGCCTTTCAGAGGGGGGAGGGCTTAAAGTGCCGTTTTTCAACAGACCTGGATAATCGATGAATGTCGGGCGATTTCGTTGCGGAAGAAAAATCGCTCCGACATTTCATCAATGAAGGTATTTTTAAATTACTCTAAATTATTTATTAACTAGAGTAATTTAAAAATCACCTTCAAAAGCCGTGAGCGCCGGCAACCGGAAGGATTTTCCGTAGGGGAGAAAAAAAGGTAAATAGTTTATTTTTATATTAAAAGTTGGTTTTTCGGGAGGCTTTAATAATATTTTTATGTTGCGAAATGGGGTCCAAAAAAATGTATGAACAAACAATATTTTTCCTCCCGACTTCACCGCAAACCGCAACGTTCCAATCCACCGCATTCCACTAAAACCCACTCGCTAGTTGATTTAAATGGCCATTAATTTACAGGCATAAAACACTAAATTCCTTCCATTTGGCCCAGAAATTCATGAAAATGAGATTTAAAAATTATGTTATATTGTGGATTATTGTGTGAATGTTATTTGGACACTTGGGCAATTTTAAAAAAGTTTATCTTTTCTTAAGAAATGGATAGATGTTTAGATCTACTCATTGAATTTTGTAATTAGCTACAATTAGATAACTAACTAATTATATGCTTTAATTTCAGGTTATCCAAGTAAGATTGTTTAATATTTGTTTCAGAATGCTTCAATCTATAATAACTGAAAATTTCATTGAGTTCTCTTAATTTTTAAGAAAGTTATGGGCTTTTAACTTTTCCAGATCACAGCTTTTGAGTTAAGTCAATTGAAAGGCAATGGGGAGCAAGATGCTAATTTCCGAGTATGAAAATGGCCATAACTTTCTTAATACTGAAGATATGAAAGTAAATTAGGTGTCAAATTAAACTTCTTTTTATGCTTTATCAGATGGGATAAATTGCAGACTTGATTTTTTAAATCTCAAAATTTTGTAACATTGCTAATATATCAAGCCAATTAACCTACAAACATGTACTTCTTTGGAGTGTGGGAGGTAACCGAAGTTCTTGGAGAAAGCCCACGCAGGTCACGGGGAGAACGTACAAACTCCGTACAGACAGCACCCGAGGTCGGGATCGAACCCGGGTCTCTGGCGCTGTAAGCGCTGTAAGGCAGCAACTCTACCGCTGCGCCACTGTGCTGCCCCTATATGAGGAAAAAAACAAGGCAAAGCAACATTTGGTGTCCATTCAACTTTCTCCAAACTTCACTCCTATTGTGCGGGGCTGGAGCCTCATATACACACGGCATGTTCACTTCCCCGAAGAACATCAGTATAACTTAGCCTGAAACACAGAGTCTGAAGAAGGGTCCCAACCCGAAACGTCGAATTTGAAGACGGATTCCGACCCGAAACGTCACCCATCCTTTTTCTCCCGGGGATGCTGTCTCTTTGGCCTGACCCACTGAGTTACTCCAGCACTTTGTGTCTATCATCAGTGTAACATAATAACAATTTTTTACATTTTCTTAAAAAATTCAGTCTATTTTTCTTGTTTTTTTTCAGTCTTTTTCCTTTTGCTGTCTTGTAGGATTGATGTGTGATTTATGAATAGTTTATGTGGTTGCCTGTTGTCTAAGTGCCTGCACTTTTGCAACAAATAATATAGCCATTGTTCCAGCACCTCACCACACTTGAGCGTATCACGATAAATACAACTTGACTTTCGATTTGTTCTAACGGGCACAGAACCAGCAGTTCGGGGTCGCATGTAGAGTTCAAAGAGTTTCTGTTCCAGGAGTCTGCAGAGTAGCTGATGATACCATCGCAAGATGCAGAGGGAGAACAAGGAGGGAAGAGACAAAGACTTTAAGATGTTGCCTTCCATCACAGTGAGGAGGTGCCCGGTGGACTCACTGTGGTGGATGTTAAATTTGTGTTTATTGTGTGTTTTTGTCATTTTTATTATATGTATAACTGCAAGGCACAAAATTTCGTTCACACCCAAAGGTCTGAATGACAATAAAGGAAAATTCAATTAAATTCAATTCAATTAAAGGGCCTGTCCCACTTACGCGACCTTTACAGGCAACTGCGTGAGAGGTCGTGAGAGGTCGTGAGAGGTCTCCTATGGTCGAGAGAGGTCACCCGCGACATGTCGCCAGGGGTCGCCTGTACGGTCGTGAGAGGTTTCAAAAGAGTCGTAGCGTCTTTCTGGTCGCCGCTGAATTTCCAACATGTTAAAAATGTTGGCGACCTCTCCCGGGTGTCGGCAGTCGCCTGTGAAGGTCGCTTAAGCGGGACAGGACCTTAACTCTGTCCTAACCCTTTCCGCAGGAAATGCTGGGATTGTTCACAGGTTGTCCCTTTACACACACACACACACACACACACACACACACACACACACACACATGCACGTACACCCATCTGCATATATAGACTCACATATACATACACACATGCCCATATACATGCACACATACGCACAAACACATGCATATGCACACACATATGCACACACACATGCACACATATACACACACATATACATACACACACATGCCCATGCATACATACACACAAACACATGCAAATACACACACATACACACAAACACATGCACATACACACACACAAGCACATGCACACACATATACACACACACATGCCCATGCACACACATATACACACACACATGCCCATGCACACATACACACATGCCCATGCACACATACACACAAACACATGCACATACACACACACAAGCACACACATTATCCACACACACACACACACACACACACACACACACACACACACACACACACACACACACACACACACACACACACACACACACACACACACAGACAATACTTATGCCAGCTAAGATTCTCTTTAATTTAATCTTTGGCTTCAACAGTGAACATAACCTGTGTATTCCAGCCTACACAGCCATCTTTAGAGACTAGCTTGGGTGATGAATGATCTTAATGTTGCGGCCAGAGTTATGGACAATGCTGGGAACTAATTGCGGGTAACTGTCGTGATAGCTGACCTTCCCTGCACTTGCTGATAGTGTCTCTGGCGATCCATACATGGTTTGACAGTTCCCTCTTGAAACAAATCGTGCATGAAGCATCTGCCTTCAGAAGAAAGAAAAATATAGTCTTCGTTTCGGCTTTTGATGGATTGATACCTTGCATTCCCACGTCACCAAATGCTGCAGCTTTTATGTCTCACTTAACCTCGACGTTCAGGATGGATATTTATGGGAGCAATATTCTACTCATTAAGCCAGGTATGTCAGCACCTAAAACATAGGAGTCAACATTGTAGTCCTTCTCAGAAGTGATAGGAGAAGAATTAGGCCACTCGGCCCATCAAGTCTACTCCACCATTCAATCAAGACTGATCTATCTCTCCCTCCTAACCCCATTCTCCTGCCTTCTCCCCATAACCCCTGACACTCGTACTAATCAAGAAACTATCCGTCTTTGTCTTAAAAATATCCAAATGACTTGGCCACCACAGCCATCTGTGCGATGAATTCCACAGACTCACCCCACTCTGACTAAACAAATTCCTCCTCATCTCCTTCCTAAAGGAACGTCCTTTAATTCTGAGGCTATGACCCCAGTCAGTGGGACAGGTAGCATCTCTGGAGAGAAAGAATGTGTGACAGTTTGGGTCGAGACCCTTCTTCATACCGCTGGGGTGTAGCTGCCCAAGCGAAATATGAGGAGCTGTTCCTCCAATTTGCGCATGGCCTCACTCTGACAGTGGAGGAGGCCCAGGACAGAAAGGTCAGGCCAGTATGGGAAGGGGAGTTAAAATGTTTGGCAACAGTGAGCACTACATTTCGGTGATGCTTTTCAGAACTCAGGGCGGGGCAACTTTCAGCCTCTTTAAAATCAAAGATCCTATAGCGGAGCAAGATAGACCACTCCTTCTAAATGCAATGGGCTGACGTGTAGTACGCAATGGAGCGGAACGTGGGCCTTTTTTTCATCTATTTCAGTAACCCGACCCGACCCGAGCCGACCAGACTCGCAGTTTAATCAGCGTTGCGGGGGAACAGTTTGTGTTAATAAATTATAATTCTGAAAATGAGGAGAAGATTTTTACCAAAGAGCTTTTATTTTTACGAGGATGTTTCCGTAACCGGCTTCTTATCGGATTATTATCTTTGCTCCGCTATGGGATCTTTTTTAAAATTTTCTTTTTAAAATCAAAGATATTTATTCAAATATTAAAATAATATATACAGTGCAGTAAAAAACATAACACGAATGCTGAATAATTACACGACAAACGATAAACTATTATATAACTATGCTACGGGATCTTTAGTGCGGAGACGGAAGCCGGTTACGGAAATTGGGCCGAAAATTACCCATGAATCTGCCCATGACCGTACTACGTCTTTTTCCTCGAGTGATCTATCTTGCCTTCTATAGGATCTTTGTTTAAAATAATGTTAGGGGATTGTTTAGGTCATGTGGTGTATTGGTTCCCACCCAAAACCTTGCGTGTGCATGTTCTCCAGAGATGCCACCTGACCTGTTGAGTTACTCCAGCACTTTGTGTCTGATTGTTTAGTTTAGTTCAGTTTGGAGGTGCAGCGCGGAAACAGTCGCCTCGGCCCACCGAGTCCATGCCGATCATCGATCACCCATTCACGCTCGCTCTATGCTATCGTATGTTCTCACCTGCTCTCTACACAGTCGGGCAATTCCGTAGAGGCCAATTCATCTACAAACCCGCAAGTCTTTGGGATGCGGGAGGTAACCGGAGGATACTCATGAGGTCACCGGGCAAACGTCCAAACTCCACACAGACAGCACCCGAGGTCAGGATCGAGCCTGGATGCCTGGTGCAGTGAGGCAGCAGCTCTACCAGCTGCGCCAATGTGTATCTCCACCGAAACAGTAACGTCCTCCAACAAAATGTATTCAAGAGTCATTAGGATGGAGAGTGACAAAATTAAGTCAGAAACAAGGGTTCTGAACTTGAACAAAGGTAACTTTGAAGGTATGAGATGTGAATTGGCCAAGATAGACTGGCAGGTGATTCTTAAAGGGTTGACAGTGGATGTGCAATGGAAGGTATTTAAAGACTGCATGGATGAAGTACAAAAGTTGTTCATACCAGTTTGGCAAAAGAATAAATCGGGGAAGGTGGTGCATCCATGGATAACAAGGGAAATCAGGGATAGTATAAAAACAAAAGATGAGGCATACAAATTTGCCAGAAAAAGCAGCCTACCGGAGGACTGGGAGAAATTCAGAATCCAGCAGAGGAGGACAAAGGGCTTAATTAGGAAAGGGAAAATAGATTATGAAAGGAAACTGGCAGGGAACATAAAAACTGACTGCAAAAGTTTTTATAGATATGTAAAGAGAAAGAGACTAGTTAAAACAAATGTTGGTCCCTTGCAGTCAGAAACAGGTGAATTGATCATGGGGAACAAGGACATGGCAGACCAATTGAATAACTACTTTGGTTCTGTCTTCACTAAGGAAGACATAAATAATCTGCCGGAAATAGCAGTGGAACGGGGGTCAAATAAGATGGAGGAACTGAGTGAAATCCAGGTTAGCCGGGAGGTGGTGTTGGGTAAATTGAACGGATTGAAGGCCGATAAATCCCCAGGGCCAGATAGTCTGCATCCCAGAGTACTCAAGGAGGTAGCCACAGAAATAGTGGATGCATTAGTGATAATTTTTCAAAATTCCTTAGATTCTGGAGTAGTTCCTGAGGATTGGAGGGTAGCTAATGTAACCCCACTTTTTAAAAAAGGAGGGAGAGAGAAAGCGGGGAATTACAGACCAGTTAGTCTAACATCGGTAGTGGGGAAACTGCTAGAGTCAGTTATTAAAGATGGGATAGCAGCGCATTTGGAAAGTGGTGAAATCATTGGACAAAGTCAGCATGGATTTACGAAAGGTAAATCATGTCTGACAAATCTGATAGAATTTTTCGAGGATGTAACTAGTAGAGTGGATAAGGGAGAACCAGTGGATGTGTTATATCTAGACTTTCAGAAGGCTTTCGACAAGGTCCCGCATAAGAGATTAGCATACAAACTTAAAGCACACGGTATTGGGGGTTCAGTATTGATGTGGATAGAGAACTGGCTAGCAGACAGGAGGCAAAGGGTAGGAGTAAACGGGTCCTTTTCAGAATGGCAGGCAGTGACTAGTGGGGTGCCGCAAGGCTCAGTGCTGGGACCCCAGCTATTTACAATATATATTAATGATTTGGACGAGGGAATTCAATGCAACATCTCCAAATTTGCAGATGATACCAAGCTGGGGGGTATAGTTAGGTGTGAGGAGGATGCTTGGAGGCTGCAGGGTGATTTGGATAGGCTGAGTGAATGGGCAGATGCATGGCAGATGCAGTACAATGTGGATAAATGTGAGGTTATCCACTTTGGTGGCAAAAACATGAGGGTAGACTATTATCTGAATGGTGGCAGATTAGGTAAGGGGGAGATGCAACGAGACCTGGGTGTCATGGTACACCAGTCATTGAAAGTAGGCATGCAGGTGCAGCAGGCAGTGAAGAAAGCAAATGGTATGTTAGCATTCATAGCGAAAGGATTTGAGTATAGGAGCAGGGAGGTTCTACTGCAGTTGTACAGGGTTTTGGTGAGGCCACACCTGGAGTACTGCGTACAGTTTTGGTCTCCAAATCTGAGGAAAGACATCCTTGCCATAGAGGGGGTACAGAGAAGATTCACCAGACTGATTCCTGGGATGTCAGGACTTTCATATGAGGAAAGATTGGATAGACTCGGTTTGTACTCGATGGAATTTAGAAGATTGAGGGGGGATCTTATAGAAACCTACAAAATTCTTAAGGGGTTGGACAAGCTAGATGCTGGAAGATTGTTCCCGATGTTGGGGGAGTCCAGAACAAGGGGTCACAGTCTAAGGATAAGGGGGAATTCCTTTAGGACCGAAATGAGGAAAACATTCTTTACACAGAGAGTGGTGAGTCTCTGGAATTCTCTGCCACAGAAGGTAGTTGAGGCCAGTTCATTGGCTATATTTAAGAGGGCGTTAGATGTGGCACTTGTGGCTAAAGGGATCAGGGGGTATGGAGAGAAGGCAGGTACGGGATACTGAGTTGGATGATCAGCCATGATCACATTGAATGGCGGTGCAGGCTCGAAGGGCCGAATGGCCTACTCCTGCACCTATTTTCTATGTTTCTATGTTTCTATAGAGCTCTTAGGGCTGACGGAATCAAGGGATATGGGGAGAAAGCAGGAACGGGGTACTGATTTTGGATGATCAGCCGTGATCATATTGGTGCTGGCTCGAAGGGCTGAATGGCCTACTCCTGCACCTATTTTCCACATTTCCATGAAAGACTGTGAACGGCCAAAAGAACGATCTTCAATCAGTGTCCCACTTTCTTATCCACTTCCTATCCGGCGGCACGGTGGCGCAGCGGTAGAGTTGCTGCCTTACAGCGAATGCAGTGCCGGAGACCCGGGTTCGATCCTGACTACGGATGCTGTCTGTACGGAGTTTGTACGTACCCCCCGTGACTTGTGTGGGTTTTCTCCGAGATCTTTGGTTTCCTCCCACACTCCAAAGACGTACAGGTTTGTAGGTTAATTGGCTTGGTAAATGTAAAAAAAATTGTCCCTAGTGGGTACAGGATAGTGTTAATGTGCGGGGATCGCTAGTCGGCGCGGACCTGGTGGGCCGAAAAGGGCCTGTTTCCGCATTGTGTCTCTAAACTCTAAGCCCTAGGGACAATGTACAGAGGCCAATTAACCCACAAACCTGCAGGTCTTTGGGATGTGGGGGGAAACCGGAGCACCCGGAGGAAACCCACGTGGTCACGTGGAGAACGTGCACACTCTACACAGGCAGCACCCGAGGTCAGGATCGAACCCGGGACTCTGGCATTGAGAGTTTGCAGCACGACCAGGTGTGTCAATGTGCTGCCCAGAACCTTCGATGCCCCTCCAGGCAATGAAGAAACACACTGACTGGATTTTCACAAAAGGCATTTTTCTCACTTTTAAACGAACAAGTTGCTTCAAAAACCAAAGATATCAGGAGCGCGAGTGACGGGCAAACAGATTGGATTTTTGTTACAGCTGCCTGACGCTGGAATAAATCAGCTCTGCCTTCACCGCCGTGATGACCGAAGTTTAGAAATAGATTTCTTTTGTTACACTTAATTAGTTCCGAGCTTTGGTAACATACATCAACTGGGCCAAACCATGAATCAAATAGACATCACCTATCTGCTTGCTTCCAACCACTAAGCACAACTGATTGTCAATCTTCCCCACAAATATCAAGGATAAAAGAAAAACTGCATTCTGTACAGTGTAGACAGCTTTAATTTCCACTTCTGATTACTTTGTTACGGTGTGTATGAGTTGATGGGGTTAGTCCACAGTTAATAATTCTAAGTCACTACTGGTGAAATACAGCCTCGGCATTGTATATATTGCAGCAAGCTGCAACCTGTTCTCTTATTCAA
This sequence comes from Raja brachyura, assembly GCA_963514005.1. The sequence continues at coordinate 32,322,275 of OY740809.1, read as the reverse complement.
TTGACTTGGGCTGGTTTCCCACTGCTAGTTTAGTTTAGTTTAGAGCTACAGCATGGAAACAGGCCCATTTGGCCCATCAACTCCGCTCCGACCCGCGATCCCCGCACACCAAGGCTATCCTACACACACCAGGGACAATTTACAATTACACCATGTCAATTAACCTACAAACATGGAAGCATAGAAAATAGCAGGAGGCCATTCGGCCCTTCGAGCCAGCACCGCCATTCAGTGTGATCACGGCTGATCGCCCCCTATCAATAACCCGTGCCTGCCTTCTCCCCATATCCCTTGACTCCACTAGCCCCGAGAGCTGTATCTAACTCTCTCTTCAATCCACCCAGTGACTTGGCCTCCACTGCCCTCTGTGGCAGGAAATTCCATAAATTCACAACTCTCTGGGTGGAAAAGTTTTTTCTCACCTCAGTCTTAAATGACCTCCCCTTTATTCTAAGACTGTGGCCCCTGGTTCTGGACTCGCCCAACATTGGGAACATTTTTCCCTGTACGTCTTTGGAGTGTGGAGAGGAACCGGAAGATCTCGGAGGAAAACCTATGCAGGATCGAACCTGGGTCTCTGGCGCTGAAAGGCAAGTAGGTCTACTGCTAGACCACCGCGCCGCCATGGCTGGGGAGCTTTGGGTGAGCGGGTCGGTGAGTGTATGTTGCTGCCGACAGTCGGGAGCTATTTGCCACACTGTTAAACGCAACATTACAGCAGGTTATTGGTTGGAGGCCTCAGCCCGTCATTGCAGGCATCTCTCCAGGCACTCGGTCACCATCTCTCACGGGCAGTTAATGGAAATGAATGTGACAACACTTCCTGTGTGGATTTGCTGAGCTTCACAGGGGAACCACTGAGTGAGTGTGCAAACTTAGAGAAAATTGCACATGTTATTTCCCTTTGCTTCCAAAACTAAATTGAGCTGTCATTTTTCATTTCAAGCGTAGGTTCTGCAAGCAGATAAAAAAACAGTGTTCCCATTTTACATCATAAGTAAAAGCTGGGATTGTTCTCCTGGTGCAGGGAAGGAGGAGATGTAGATGCAAGTAACAGCAGACACTGGAACACAAGGTGCTGGTATATGAATACTGATTTCTCCAAGTTCTAGTAAGGGGCCTGACGCACTTGGGCGTGATTGCGCGACATCATTTACGCGTCACGACGCACGACGCGCGCATCGTCCCGCGCACCCGCTGCACTCATGGTGCGCATTACAGGCGCATGGTGCGTGGTGACGTGGGCGCAGTCGCGCGTGGCGCCCCAGGATTTTGGGATGTCCAAAATCTTCGCGCGCCATCTGTGTGGCGCGCAAATGACGCCCAGGTGAGACAGGCCCTTAACCCTTGCATTCCCTCTCTCTCTCTCTCTGCCCCTCCCCCACTCTAGTCGTTCTGCCAGTTCCACTGTTTGCATCCATCTATCCCTCCTTATCACCTCTTCCACAGCCAACAATGGACCATTGTGGGCTCCACCTTTCCTTGGTCATCGGAGCGGGCTCTGATCTGTTCCGAACCTTTTCATACCTCCAGCTTCACCTCTCCCCTGACTCAGTCTGAAGATGGGTCTCGACCCGAAACGTCGCCTATTCCTTCTCTTCAGAGATGCTGCCTGGTCTGCTGGGTTAATCCACCACTTTGTGTCTATCTTCGCAGGTGTTGCTCAGCCGGTCAGGCAGCATCTCTGGAGGAGATGGATAGGCAATGTTTTTGGGTCGAGACCCTTCGATGATGAAATGGACGTGAGGGTTTTTGAGGAACATTAATAAACCATTTCCTCTGAGAGCTTGGATTTGGTTAATTAGCAGATGATGTAAGGGTGGAAGAGATCTTTTTTGCAGTGAGTTGTTGCCATCTGGAACACGGTGCCTGAAAAGATGCTGGAAACAGATTGAACAGTAATATTGGAACGAGGGATTGGCAGGGCATTAAAGAAAGAGCAGGTGAACGTGGAGCTAATTAGGAAATGCCATCCGAGAGTCAAAGTGGACTTTCCCAACTTCGCCATCATTTTAGTTCAGTTCAGTTTAAAGATATAGCGCGAAAACAGGCCTTTCGGCCCATCGAGTCCGTGCCATCCAGCGATCTCCGCACATTAACACTATCCTGCACACACTAGGGACAATTTACAATCTTACCAAGCCAATTAGCCTATAAACCTGTACGTCTTTGGAGTGGAGGAGGAAACCTGAGCAGCTGGAGAAAACCCATGTGGGTCATGGGTAGAATGTGCAAACTCCGTACAGACCCAGCACCCGTAGTCAGGATCGAACCCGGGCCTCTGGTGCTGTGAGGCAGCAAGTCTCCCACTGCGCCACCGTGCCGCACTATTATACTGATAACCTCCCGTTTGAAACCACATCAAACCCATAGCAGATAGGACTCTGCCGGTAAGGATACAAAGTACTGGAGTAACTCAGCAGGTCAGGCAGGATCTCTGGAGAACCTAGGCTGGCACGGTGGTGCAGTGGTAGAGTTGCCATCTTACAAAGCCACTGGCCCAGGTTTGACCCCGACCATGGATGCTGCCTCTACGGAGTTTGTACGTTCTCCCTGGGACCACCTGGGTTTTCACTGGGTGCTCGAGTAACTCAGCAGGTCAGGCAGATGTTCCAGAGATGCTGCCTGACCTACTGAGACACTGTGGCTGAGCCATTAATTGGGATTCTGCTGAAGCCCAGATAGCAGCTGACTACAATGCACTTGGCCACCTATCTCCCGAGGATAGACACAAAATGCTGGAGTAACTCAGCGGGACAGGCAGCATCTCTAGATAGAAGGAATGGGTGACGTTTCGGGTCGAGACCCTTCTTCAGACTGAAGAAGAATCTCAACCCGAAACATCATTGATTCCTTCTCTCCAGAGATGCTGCCGGTCCCGCTGAGTTACTCCAGCATTTTGTGTCTACAATAGATCATTAAAGATATAGCACGAAAACAGGCCTTTCGGCACATCGAGTCCGTGCCATCCAACGATCTCCGCACATTAACACTATCCTGCACACATGAATGGCGGAGTAAGCTACATGTGCTTAACGGCCTAATTCTACTCCTATCACTTATGACCTAATGAGATCCTGTATAGGAACGAACTGCAGATGCTGGAGAGAAGGAGTGAGCGACCCTCAGTCTGAAGAAGGGTCTCGACCCGGAACGTCACGCATTCCTTCTCTCCAGAGAAGCTGCCTATCCCGCTGAGTTACTCCAGCTTTTTGTGTCTATCTTTGGAATAGATCTTTGTTAGCTCGGGGAAGGTGACAAAGAGGCATACCATGTAATGTGTAATCAGGACAGTTCAGACTGGTCGGAGAGCGGGGATGGGGGAGAGAGGGAAGCCAAGGCTTACTCGCTCAGCCCCATCTCTCGAGGTGGCGGAACAAGGCTCCTTTCAAATCTCGGCACTGGGTAAAAGACTCACACAGCTGGCTTCCATGTGATAACCCAGTGATTTACTCCCCCGCTGTTAATGCTGCAATTATGTATAAAGCGCTTAAAGTTTGAGCTGATGGTTTATTTCCATTTTAATTAGTATGATGAATGCCGCACTTTGTCACTAGATGTGTAAATCAGTTTTGTGTCAAGATTCGAACCGGTTTACGGATGCGCAAGCAACGCAAACGCCAGAATCTAAATTGCTCCTTTGACTCCGCACAATAAAGGTTGTAAGCTTGGCCTTGGAAGGGAGGGGCCCTGGTGGCTTCAAGGGTTCCCTCTTTGTCCCCTTCTCCACTTGCTGATGACCCCCCCCCCCCCGCACCGTGGAGAAGAGAGGTACGTGGCGTCTGGAGGCAGCGTTCAGATTGCGGGCCTGGTGTTGGGAATGAAGACAAGCCTCTGTCACGAGCAGGATGATTCACTATCTGAACCCTACAGCGCTCCTGGGCCTGGCTGAGTTCCCGGCAGTCTATCGGAGTTAGTCTTGCATCCTGCTGTTCGGGGAGCCATCGTTCCCTCTTGGCCTCAGATAACCCTCGTTGAACAGACTGCTCACCTCGACGGATAAGCAGCCGCTCCTACTGTGCGGTAGACTGTGGCGTTAGACTCACTTGGATTATGACAAGCCTGCCAGCCACGTCGTCTCCATGGAGAGCGTCCACACTCTGAAGCGGGAAGTGGAAAATTCCCCACTTACATTCCTCCACCAGCTTTATTTGTTGATTCACTTTCATATCTTCAGTATTAACAAAGTTATGACCATTTTCATACTCGGAAATTAGCATCTTGCCTTTGCCACCCATTGCCTTTCAATTGACTTAACTCAAAACTTTTTTAAAATTGCCTAAGTGTCCAAATAACATTCACACAATAATCCACAATATAACATAATTTTTAAATCTCATTTTCATTAATTTATAGGAAGGAATTTAGTGTTTAATGCCTGTAAATTAATGGCCATTTAAATCAACTAGCGAGTGGGTTTTAGTGGAATGCGGTGGATTAGAACGTTGCGGTTTGCAGTGAAGTCGGTATGAAAAATACAGCCGGTTCATACATTTTTTTTGTCCCCTTTTCACAACATGAAAATATGATTAAAGCCTCCCTAAAAACCAAGTTTTTATGTAAAAATAAACTATGTAGCTTCTTTTATCGCCTACGTTAGGTCCGTTCCGCTGTCACCGTTCAGAGCTTTGGAAGATGATTTTTAAACTACTCTAGTTAATAAATAATCTAGCGCAGTTTAAAAATACCTTTATGAATGAAATGTCGGAGCGATTTCTCTTTAGCGACAAAATCGCCCGACATGGATTGATTTGGACTGCCTAGAAAAAATCGGCATTTTAAACCCACCCCCCCTCTGAAAGGCGCCAAAGTCGCGCACACGAGGAGCGGCAGAACTGCAGCGCTGCTAAAGGTAGGTATCGTAACATACCTACAATGCGTGTACATTCCTACAAGCATATCACTCGGCTGTATTGGAGTGTAGGCCATAGTCAGGTTTGAAAGTGGGGCTCTGGGGATGTGAGGCAGCAACTCTACCGCTGCGCCACCGTGCCTGCCCTCTGCAAATGGCCCCTAATGTGAGGGAAGTGGAGGGGAAAGTGGGATAACCAAAAGACTAATGTGAACAGGTGATTGACGGTCAGCGTGGACTCGATGGGCCGAAGGGCCTGTTTCCATGTCATGTCTCTAAACTAAACTAAAGTGCATTTGCGAATGTCCAGTGGAGTATTTCTGCACATGACCTATGTGTTACAGGCTGTGCTCAGAACTCCTAAGTTTCCGTCGTGCTATGATCATTTGGTAGTAATCGATAACTTGAGTGAAACGCAGGTATGAAGGAAAAAAACATAAATTTCAAGCCTTAATGAGAAGATGTTTTGCTATTCACTGTTAAAGACGGCACACTGCAGTGACTTAGTCACTACTTATTTTAATTTTAGATTTACAGATACAGAGCAGAAACAGCCCCTTCGGCCCACCGCGTCCGCGCTGACCAGTGACCCCTGCATATTCACACTGCCCGACACACACTAGGGACAATTTACATTTATGCCAAGCCAATTAACCTACAAACCTGCACGTCTTTGGAGTGTGGGAGAAAACCCACGCAGGTCACAGGGAGAACGTGCAAACTCCGTACAGACAGCACCCGTGGTCAGGATCGAACCCGGGTCTCTAGCGGCCCTCTGTGAGGCAGCAACTCTACCGCTCATTCTGTAAGTGGAGAGAAAAGGTAGCACAAGTCACCGTTCATTGAGAAATAGATTCCTTTCTTGGTTAATACACCTTGAAAGATGCAGACATCCAGGCACCTTTGGCCTGCCCCAAGGCCATTGTGGTTTGAATAACAGCTAACTCACTGTTGCTTCTGGACAGCTCCATCTGCCATCTCCTGATTAACAAGTTGCCAGAGAGTGTGTGCTTCCAACTGAAGGTGATTCATGGCCATTAATTTCCTGTCGCTCGCTCATCCGTACAATCACCGGATCTGCCAATACACCCTGTCCCCCTCTACGTACTACAGTGCTTTAAAGAAAGCTCTAATCTCAGGTGCATTATTAGTGTTTTTAAAATAATTAATTCCAGCAGTTTTCAACGTTAAGCCGGTCCATTGATGCAGGGTTCGAACTCGTCACTGGAAACACAATTGCCATACGCTTCTTCTAATTAATTTTTGCTTCTTTTCATCTCCACTTCAGTTAGTTAATGTTCTTGGCGTTAAGGCAACTGCTTCTCCATTCTGCATGGTTAATGCTTGGTAACTCTTCCTTAAGACTTTAATGGATGTGAACTGGTCACTTCTGATCACTTTCAATTGTATTCTGCAACACTAAGCAAACATGTGTCGGCATTCACTGTCACTTTCAACCGAGCTGGTGTTTAGATTAGTTTAGAGATACAGCGGAGGAACCAGGCCCTTCGGCCCACCGGGTCCACACCGACCAGTGATCCTCGCACATTAACACTACCCTACACACACTAGGGGCTTCGTATAAATGTAAACTGTCCCTAGTGTGTGTAGGGTAGTGTTAGTGTGTGGGGATGGCTGGCCGGTGCCGACTTTTTAAGAATAAGTGGGTAAGTCATTTAGAACGGATATGAGGAAACACTTTTTCACACAGAGAGTTGTGAGTCTGTGGAATTCTCTGTCTCAGAGGGCGGTGGAGGCCGGTTTGCTGGATACTTTCAAGAGAGAGCTAGATAGGGCTCTTAAAGATAGTGGAGTCAGGGGATATGGGGAGAAAGCAGGAACGGGGTACTGATTGTGGATGATCAGCCATGATCACATTGAATGGCGGTGCTGGCTCAAAGGGCCGAATGGCCTACTCCTGCACCTATTGTCTATTATCTATTATTGTCTATTGACTCGGTGGGCCGAAGGGCCTGTTTCCGCTCCATATCTCTAAAAAAGCGAAAACATCATGCGATCCCGAGTGACAACGAAATTATGAATGAGGAATTAAAAAAATTTGTGGCATTATCGAAAAACATGCTCTTTGGTAAATAGCATCTCTGGAAAAGGGGATTGAAACCATGCGTGCCTGATGGAATATTTTAATAAAACACAACACTTTGTTTCTGTGTTTGGACATGTTGCACCTGCTCATAAATAAAGATACATGCGACGCAGGCATAACACGCAGACATACAAAACATGCATTTGAAATCACACAAAAATAACCACGTGTGCAAGTCATATCCAGACACCGAACACTTTCTTGAACATGCATTTGAATAATTTAAGGAATTATTAAATTCTATGTTTTTCAGTCAAACGCCACTGGAATATGGTTTGTGGCTAATGACGTCTTCTCACTTTCGACAATAGGCCATTGACAACAGGCGCAGGAGTAGGCCATTCGGCCCTTCGAGCCAGCACCGCCAGTCAATGTGATCATGGCTGAACTTTTCCAATCAGGACCCATTCCTGCCTTCTCCCCATATCCTCTGACTCCGCTAGTTGGTGAAAGAAGACTGCAGGTTTTAATGACTTTACAGGATTCCAGCACTCTGTCCAGCTTTGGTATGAACCAGCATCTGCAGTTCCTTGTTGCTACTATTTGATGGTGGCTGCAGACAAAGAAACATAGAAAAATAGGTGCAGGTGTAGGCCATTCGGCCCTTTGAGCCAGCACCACCATTCAATATGATCATGGCTGATTATCTAACATCAGTACCCTGTTCCTGCTTTTTCCCCATATCCCTTGATTCCTGTAGCCCTAAAAGCGAAATCTAACTCTCTCTTTAAAACATCTGTGACAGATAATTCCACAGATTCACAACTCTCTGGGTGAAAACATTTTTCCTCATCTCAGTCCTAAATGGCCTAGCCATTATTCTTAAACTATGACCTGGTTCTGAACTCCCCCAACATTGGGAAAAATTTTCCTACATCTAGCCTGTCCAATACTTTAAGAATTTTATATGTTTCCATAAGATCCCCCCTCCAAATTCCAGTGAATACAAGCTCAGTTGACCCATTCTTTCATCATATGTCAGTTCCGCCATCCTGGGAATTAATATGGTGAACCTACGCTGTGCTCCCTCAATAGCAATAATGTCCTTCCTCAAATTAGGAAACCAAAATTGCACACAATACTCCAGATGCAGTCTTACCATGGCCCTATACAACTGCAGAAGAACCTCTTTATTCCTATACTCAAATCCTCTCGCAATGAAGGCCAACATGCCATTAGATTTCTTCACTGCCTGTTGTACCTGCATGCATCCTTTCAGTGACTGATGTACAAGCACACCCAGGCCTTGTTGCACCCCCCATTTCATAATCTGACAACATTCAGATAATAACCTGCCTTCCTGTTCTTGCCACCAAAGTGGATAACCTCACATTTATCGACATTATACTGCATCTTCCATGCATCTGCCCACTCACCCAACCTATCCACATCATCCTGCAGCCTCATAGCATCCTCATCGCAGCTCACATTGCCACAGAGGTTTGTGTCATCCGCAAACTTGGAGATGTCACATTTAATTCCCTCGTCTAAATCGTTAATATATATCGTAAATAACTGGGGTCCCAGCACCGAGCCTTGCGGCACCCCACTAGTCACTGTCTGCCATTCTGAAAAGGACCCGTTAATTCCTACTCTTTGCTTCGTGTCTTCCAACCAGTTCTCTATCCATGTCAATACACTACCCCAAATACCATGTGCTCTAATTTGGCACAATAATCTCTTGTGTGGGACCTTGTCAAAGGCTTTTTGAAAGTCCAGATGCACCACATCCACTGGCTCGCCCTTATCCATTCTACTTGTTACATGCTCTAAAAATTCCAGAAGATTAGTCAAGCATGATATCCCACTTCATAAACCCATGCTGACTTTGACCGATCCTGTCACTGCTTTCCAAATGCGCTGCTATAACATCTTTAACAATCGACTCCAGCATCTTCCCCACTACCGATGTAAGGCTAACTGGTCTATAATTCCCTGTTTCCCTGTTTTCTCTCTCCCTCCCTTCTTAAAAAAATGGGGCTACATTGGCTACCCTCTAGTCCACAGGGACTGATCCAGAGTCAAGAGAACATTGGAAAATGATCACCAATGCATCCACGATTTCTAGGGCAATAGACAATAGGTGCACGAGTAGGCCATTCGGCCCTTCGAGCCAGCACCGCCATTCACTGTGATCATGACTGATCATCCACAATCAGTACCCCGTTCCTGCCTTCTCCCCATATCCCTTGACTCAGCTATCTTTATGAGCCCTATCTTACTCTCTCTTTAAAGCATCCAGAGAATTGGCCATCTCCTTGAGTACTCTGGGATGCAGACCATCAGGCCCTGGCGATTTAACTGTCCCAACAGTTTACCTAACACCATTTCCTGACTAATGTGGATTCCCTTCAGTTCCTCCCTCCCACTAGATCCTCGGTCCCCCAGTATTTCTGAGTGAAGACAGAACCAAAGTACTCGTTTAACATTTCTGCCATTTCCTTGTTTCCCATTATAAATTCATCTCCACCAGTCGCAGTTTCTTACCCTCCCAACTACCAGTGTGCTTTATCGCCTGTAAAACAATATTCAAGATGAATGCACACATTTGGGGTGTAAAATATGATTTGAAAAGCAAAATAGTTGCATCGATCACAAATCCGCTTTGTCAAGTGTGTTGTGACTTTGGCTGTAAATATTATGAAACCCACTCACTTAGAAGGATAAAATGATCTAATATTTAACATTAAGTTATGACAGTACTTCAGCCAAATGCCTTAAAGCCGGTTATGATTGGAGTTGAAAGCAAGTGAACTCTTTGAAGTTAGAATGTCTTGTACTGAAATTAGGATTGATCCGCAAAGTCGGAGCTTTTAAATTCTGAAATCCTCAATTGCTATCAGGTTGATTCTAACTTCCCTACAGTACACCAGTGGTGCGAATTCATGCGTACTTTAGTTTAGTGTGGTTCCTTTTAGAGGTACAGCGCTGAAGCAGGCCCTTCGGCCCACCGAGCCCGCACCGCCCACCGACCCCTGCGCACTAACACTATCCTACACACACTGGGGACAATTCACACTTATACCAAGCCAATTAGCCTACGAACCTGTACGTCTTTGAGGTGTGAGAGGAAACCGAAGATGTCGGAGGAAACCTACCCGGTCACGGGGAGAACGTACAAACTCCATAACGACAGACCTGTGGTTGGATTCGAGCCCAGGTCTCCTCTACCACTGCGCCATCATGCCGCCCACTTCTCTGGCTACGAAGCACTTTGGAACATCAGTGGTTGGGAAAGACATTCTACAATTTTTGCCTTAAAAATCCCAGCCTCAACTACCTCCTCTGGCAGCTTGTTCCATACACCCACCACCCTTTGTGTGAAAAGATTATCCCTTAGGTTCCTAGTAAATCTTTTCCCCTTCCCCTTGAACCCATGTCCTCTGGTCCTCGATTCCCCTACTCTGGGCAAGAGATTCTGTGCATCATTCTTGAAGTAAATTTCGACCTCATCCTTCTGCGCGAAAGCCTTCAGCTCTCTCCTGATTAAGTTCAATTTCCAAAGGAATCGAGATTGAAAGTTGATGAGATGCCACATATAAGGAATTACAATCATCAATCCGTGACTTCAATGAAATCCCAACAACAACTATGGAAAACATCACCAGATGGTTCCAATCACTCAATCGTCTAATCGCTACATATTCCAATCACCAGTTTCAAGAGCATCTTTGGATAAACATCACTGGCTAGTCATAGACACGGATTTGATCATCAAAAGCTGTTGACTTTAATGGCGATCGGGCAGGAATCTGTCAGACCTCGAAGGTTGTTTGGGCTGGAAACATGCATTAGAATGGTGAATAATGCTCTAGAATGACTACGACCTCAGCAATGATTGGGGTAACATATGATGAGTGTTAGACCGCACTGGGCCGGTACTCGCTGGAGTTTAGGATGAGGGGGACATCATTGAAACTTACCAAATAGTGCAAGGCTTGGGTAGAGTGGATGTGGAGAGGATGTTTCCACTTGTGGGAAAGTCTAAGACCAGAGACTACAACCTCAGAATAAAAGGACGTACCTTTAGGAAGGAAATGAGGAGGAATTTCTTTAGTCAGAGGGTGGTGAATCTGTGGAATTCTTTGCCACCGAAGACCAATTCAATGGATATTTTTAAGGCAGAAATGGATAGATTCTTGGTTAATATGGGAGACAGGGGTTATGGGGAGAAGGCAGGAGAATGGGGTTGAGAGGGAAAGATAGATCAGCCATGAGTGAATAGCAGGTGTAGATGGGCTGAATAACCTCATTCTGCTCAGAGAATTTAAGAACTTATTTGGCAATTGAAGACCTGTGATATTCTGCCACCGAAACAAAATCTGAAGAGTCCCCACCCAACACGTTACCTTATCCGTGTCCTCCAGAGATGCTACCTGATCCGCTGATTTTCTTTTTGAATGAAACAGGCCATTCAGCCCACCGAGTCCATGCCGACCATCGATCACCCTTTCACACTAGTACAATGTTGTCTCACTTTCACATCCACTCCCTGCACACTAGGGGCAAGTCCTCACATCTTTGGCTTGTGGGAGGAAAATGAAGGACCTGGAGGAAACCCACGCAGTCGCAGGGTGAACGTGCAAACTCCACACAGACAGCACCCGAGATTAGGATCAAACCCGTATCTCTGGCGCTGTGAGACAACATGTCTACCAGCTGCGCCACTGTACCACCCTGGCACTCTGTTCCCTCTTTGTAAAACCAGCATCTGCAGGTCCTCGTGTCCATATATAGCCAGTTTATATACAAATTATGCATCTTATATATAAATTAGAATGGTTAAAGACCAGTAATTTTGTGCTGGATTCTGCATGAACACAAATAAAAGGAGTAATTTCAGCAACCAGTGTACCAGCTAAATCAAGCTGACACTAATTGGAATTACACTTGTACTTTCCAAGGTCACAGCGCTCATTGACAACTAACATCAGTGGAAGTTATTGTGCAGCTTGGAGAGCAGTCAGAACTAAATGTTGGGCCAGGCACAGGATGTTCAAGCCTTGCACTGTAGTTCCTCGATGAAGGGATGGTGGGGGGGCGGGAGAGAGGTTGTGACAGACTGACAGGTTTGCCAGGAACCCAAGGGCTCCCAGTCTGAAGAAGGGTCTCGACCCGAAACGCCACCCATTTCTTCTCCCCAGAGATGCTGCCTGTCCCGCTGGGTTACTCCAGCTACTTGGAGTTAGAGAAGTCAATGTTCATGCCGCTGCAAGCCGCCCAAAGCAAAATATGATGTCGGGGGGTGAGGGAGGGGGGTGGGGTGGTGTTGGGGGTGGGGGGAGGAATGGGGACGGGTTGGGGGGGGGGGGGGTGGGTGTGTTGGAAGAGGGGGAGTGTGTTGGGAGGAGGGGGAGAGGGAAATGGGGGGTGTGAGGGGGATGTGGTGTGTGTGGGGGAGGAGGGACTCCACTCAGCGGCCACCGACCGCGGCACCACACAGCACCTCCCGGCTCCACTCAGCGGCTTCCCCCGACTCCACGCAGCGTGTGGACTCAGCCACGCCTCCGGGACTTTGCGCACCTCACTCGAAAGGGGCATTACCTTCATGGTGACTGACAGGCGAGAAGACCAATCTGCTGATCTCACGATTTTTAAAACCTTCATAACTTTTGTAATATTCCACCGATCGGAACAAACCTAGGTGCGCTTGGAGCAGAGGAGAATGGTGAGTATGGTGGCAAAAAAAGTCCTAGCAATATACAGTACAGTTTTTGCACAAATTAAAAAACAATCAAACTGGAAGTGGTCAAGATGAGATTTTTAGTGATAGTATAGATGATGATGACTTTTAATAGCCAGTGGGTACAAAGTGCCTCTCACTTAGTAATCTCCTTTACGCAGCCTGCCGCATTCGTGCGGGTTCTACATTGGACCATACTGTTGGGCAAGTGCTTGATACCGACACTTAATTCTTGAAATGAGCTCTTTCAGTTCTTCCTACAAAGTAGATAGTAGATCAAAAGCATCCAGTTTGATTTATCCAGCTACTATTTGTGGCTGCTTGAACAATTAGTTATCGCTGTCTCTCTTCTGTGTCTGATACATTGTTCATGATATCAGGAGGTTCAAAAGTGCCTCTCAGAATTGAAGGCACATTTGTCCAGAAATTGTTCTGAAAAGTAGAGTCAGAACACCTTTTTTCAGAATGTAAAAATCAAATACCAGAAGGCATATTTTTAAGGTGAGCGGGGCAAAGTTTAGAGGAGATGTATGGGGCAAGTGAGTGCCTGGAATGCTCTGCCAGGGATGGTGGTGGAGGCAGATATGTTTGAGGCATATGCATATGCATATGCAGGGAATGGAGGGATATGGATTATGCACAAGTGGATAAGGGATGGTTTAGTTTAGAGATACAGCGCGGAAACAGGCCCTTCGGCCCACCGAGTCCGTGCCGACCAGCGATCCCCGCACACAAACACTATTCCTATACACACCTGGGACAATTTTACACACCAAGCCAATTAGCCTACAACCTGTACGTCTTTAGAGTGCGGGAGGAAACCGAAGGTCTCAGAGAAAACCCACGCGGTCACGGGAAGAAAGTACAAACTCTGTACAGACAGCGCCCGTAGTCAGGATGGAACATAGGTCTCCGGCGCAGCAAGTGCTGTAAAGGGCCTGTCCCACTTGCATGCGATTGCATGCGTTTGCCACGAACAAACGGAAGCAGAGTTCTTGCGAAGTTCGCGCTATGTACGCCCTAAGTACGCGCTAGGTTCGCGTGTAACGTTATTTGCGTCATGCTGACCAATCAGCTGGGCAGGAGGCGGGCTGACTGAATTTGGGCGTCGCACGGCGTCAGGCGGTGATGTCATCACGCAACGCCATGCCGGGCGGTGACGTCATTGCGCAACGTCATGAGCTAGGCGTATGCCGTCAAGACGCTGCGTACGCCATCAAGACGCTGCATACGACTGCAATGCGCCTGCGTGCCGACAGATTTTGGACACTGTCAGATTTACGGAGCCCCGAGCGATGTCGGGACCAGACTCGCACAACTCCATACGCCTCCATGTTTCGAAGTGGGACTGGCCCCGCGAGGCCCGCACGCCTCAAGCGACCACGAGGTTGCGTAATTAGCGAACCAACGTCGCGTAAGTGGGACAGGCTCTTAAGGAAGCTACTCTACTGCCGCGCCACCGTCTTGGTGTCTTGTTCGGCATAGACATTGTGGGCCGAAAGGCCTCTTCTTGTACTGTACTGTTCTACATTCTACGTATCTAATTTTCTAGCCAAGCATTTTACCCAACTACTGGTCAGGATAACAGACTGGTTGTTTCCCTGCTTTCTCTCTCTCTCTCTCTTTCGGAAATGGAACTTGGACCAGGGCAACAGAGGAACAGGCCCTTCGGCCAATAATGTGTGTGCCAAACATAATGCCAATATCAACCAAACCTTTCTGCCTGCATGTGATCCATATCCTTCCATTCTCGGCAGAACTGTTGTGTAACGGGACCCATACACAGGAGTAACAACTCATAGTCCTTTATTGTAACACAAGCAGAGGAAACATTACAATAGACAATAGACAACAGACAATAGGTGCAGGAGTAGGCCATTCGGCCCTTCGAGCCAGCACCGTCATTCAATGTGATCATGGCTGATCATCCCCAATCAGTACCCCGTTCCTGCCTTCTCCCCATATCCCCTGACTCCGCTATTTTTAAGAGCCCCATCTAGCTCTCTCTTGAAAGTATCCAGAGAACCGGCCTCCACCGCCCTCTGAGGCAGAGAATTGCACAAACAGTGTACAAAGGAAGACCAGCAAAACAAATAACCATATAACATATAACCATATAACAATTACAGCACGGAAACAGGCCATCTCGGCCCTTCAAGTCCGTGCCGAACAACTTTTTTCCCTTAGTCCCACCTGCCTGCACTCATACCATAACCCTCCATACCCTTCTCATCCATATGCCTATCCAATTTATTTTTAAATTATACTAACAAACCTGCCGCCACCACTTCCACTGGAAGCTCATTCCACACCGCTACCACTCTCTGAGTAAAGAAGTTCCCCCTCATGTTACCCCTAAACCTCTGTCCCTTAATTCTAAAGTCATGTCCTCTTGTTTGAATCTTCCCTATTCTCAAAGGGAAAAGCTTGTCCACATCAACTCTGTCTATCCCTCTCATCATTTTAAAGACCTCTATCAAGTCCCCCCTTAACCTTCTGCGCTCCAGAGAATAAAGACCTAACTTATCAACCTATCTCTGTAACTTAGCTGTTGAAACCCAGGCAACATTCTAGTAAATCTCTTCTGTACCCTTTCTATTTTGTTGACATCCTTCCTATAATTGGGCGACCAAAATTGTACACCATAAAGTCTTCAAATTCTTCAAAGTGTGTCAGAGGCTCTTGCATAATTGTAACTTGTGTTGCACTGAGTGTTTGCAATGCATTAAGACACAGTTTGAACCCGGCCTCTTTCATGGCTGCAGCAATCAAACAACACAGTTGAGCCCGCTCAATATGGTAATAAGATACTCCCTGTGAACTCGTTTGAACATAACGCATGTTCTCTTTGCCCGAGGATCCGGCCCTGATCATACCGTGCGGATCGATGGTCAAGTTATTCAGAATCATGAAAACTCAAAACCTACAATCGAAGGAAGAATGCTCAAGAGTATTACAAGAAGATGTGAGGTTGAAGACTTGGCGAGGGCTGAGAAAGCAGCAACACATCAGGCATCGAGCCGAGGCCATCCTGTGACTCTTCGAATTGAGCCATAGATTCGTTAAGGCACAGGGCGGCATGGTGGCGCTGCGCCTTAATGATTATAAGTACGGAGTTTGTACGTTCTCCCCGTGACCTGCGTGGGTTTTCTCCGGGCGCTCCTGTTTCTTCCCACTCTCCAAAGACCTACAGGTCTGTTGGCTAGGTGGCTTGGTATAATTGTAGATTGTTCCTAATGGCTCCTAAAGCATACGGCATTGGGGGTTCAGTATTGATGTGGATAGAGAACTGGCTGGCAAACAGGAAGCAAAGAGTAAGAGTAAACGGGTCGTTTTCACAATGGCAGGCAGTGACTAGCGGGGTACCGCAAGGCTCAGTGCTGGGACCCCAGCTATTTACAATATACATTAATGATCTGGATGAGGGAATTGAAGGCAATATCTCCAAGTTTGCAGATGACACTAAGCTGGGGGGCAGTGTTAGCTGTGAGGAGGATGCTAGGAGACTGCAAGGTGACTTGGATAGGCTGGGTGAGTGGGCAAATGTTTGGCAGATGCAGTATAATGTGGATAAATGTGAGATTATCCACTTTGGTGGCAAAAATAGGAAAGCAGACTATCATCTAAATGGTGGCCGATTAGGAAAAGGGGAGATGCACCGCGACCTGGGTGTCATGGTACACCAGTCATTGAAAGTAGGCATGCAGGTGCAGCAGGCAGTGAAGAAAGCGAATGGTATGTTAGCTTTCATAGCAAAAGGATTTGAGTATAGGAGCAGGGAGGTTCTACTTCAGTTGTATAGGGTCTTGGTGAGACCACACCTGGAGTATTGCGTACAGTTCTGGTCTCCAAATCTGAGGAAGGACATTATTGCCATAGAGGGAGTGCAGAGAAGGTTCACCAGATTGATTCCTGGGATGTCAGGACTGTCTTCTGAACAAAGACTGCATAGACTCGGTTTATACTCTCTAGAATTTAGGAGATTGAGAGGGGATCTTATAGAAACCTACAAAATTCTTAAGGGGTTGGACAGGCTAGATGCAGGAAGATTGTTCCCGATGTTGGGGAGGTCCAGGACAAGGGGTCACAGCTTAAGGATAAGGGGGAAATCCTTTAGGACCGAGATGAGAAGGACTTTTTTCACACAGAGAGTGGTGGGTCTCTGGAACTCTGCCACAGAGGGTAGTTGAGGCCAGTTCATTGGCTATATTTAAGAGGGAGTTAGAAGCGGCCCTTGTGGCTAAGGGGATCAGAGGGTATGGAGAGAAGGCAGGTACGGGATACTGAGTTGGATGATCAGCCATGATCATGTTGAATGGTGGTGCAGGCTCGAAGGGCCGAATGGCCTACTCCTGCACCTAATTTCCATGTTTCTATGTTTCTAGTGTGTGTAGGATAGTGTCAGTCTACGGGGTGATCGCTGGTCGGTGCGGGCTCGGTGGGCCGAAGGGCCAGTTCCCGTGCTGGATCTCTACACTAAACTAAACACAGAAGGTGGTCCTTTAGCCCCTACTGCACGTGCGTCAGCTCCAAGAGCAGTAATCCTCTATCCGCCACTATGCTCTCTCAAGTGATGCACAGCGGTAGAGTTGCTGCCTTACAACTCAAAAGACCCTGGTTCAATCCACCCGAAGGATGCTGTCTGTATTGTGTGCAGTTTTGGTCCCCTAATTTGAGGAAGGACATTCTTGCTATTGAGGGAGTGCAGCGTAGGTTTACTAGGTTAATTCCCGGGCTGGCGGGACTGTCATATGCTGAGAGAATGGAGCAGCTGGGCATATACAATTGAAATGCATTTTGTTGTCTCTGTACTGTACACTGACAATGACAATTAAAATTGAATCTGAATCTGAATCTGAATATACACTCTGGAGTTTAGAAGGATGAGAGGGGATCTGATTGAAACATATAAGATTGTTAAGGGCTTGGACACACTAGAGGCAGGAAACATGTTCCCGATGTTGGGGGAGTCCAGAACCCGGGGCCACAGTTTAAGAATAAGGAGTAAGCCATTTAGAACGGAGACGAAGAAACACTTTTTCTCACAGGGTGTGGTGAGTCTGTGGAACTCTCTGCCTCAGAGGGCGGTGGAGGCCGGTTCTCTGGATGCTTTCAAGAGAGAGCTAGATAGGGCTCTTAGAAATAGCGGGGTCAGGGGATATGGGGAGAAGGCAGGAACGGGGTACTGATTGGGGATGATCAGCCATGATCACATTGAATGGCGGTGCTGGCGCGAAGGGCCGAATGGCCTACTCCTGCACCTATTGTCTATTGTATGGAGTTTGCACGTTCTCCTGGTGTATGTGTGGGTTTCTCCGGGAGCTCCGGTTTCGTCCCAAGCTCCAAAGACGTGCAGGTTAGCATGTTAATTGGCTTCCGTAATATTGTAAATTGTCCCTGGTGTACAGGATAGTGCAAGCGTACGGGGCGATCGCTGGTCGGCGTGGACTCGGTGGGCCGAAGGGCCTGTTTCCACACTGTATCCCTAAAGCAAGGGTTCCCAACCTGGGGTGATTTCACCCTCGGGGGTAAATTTCACCAACCCAGGGGGTAAATTTGTTGATTCTGGATTTGTACATATTTTTTCTCATTGACTGACTGTGTATGTTTCTGGTATACCGGTATCTGTTCATCATTAGTTGTTCATAAATAAGTGAAATAACATTGGTTTATGCTATTAAAGTTGCATGGGGTAAACGGGACAAAAAAGGTTGGGAACCCCTGCTAGAAAGTCTGGTCTAAATTGGAGTAATCCTGCTTACCAGCTAATGCTCCATAGCTTTGCCAACTATCCTCTCTCAAGTGTCCATTCAGTTCCACATTGGAGTCCAACAATATCCATCATGAATCACATTCGTAGTGCCAGAGGAAATGACTGATATCGTATGGATTTTGCCTATTTAAGGCCCTGGATTTCTGTTCTGAGAAACCAATTAAACTTTGGCCTTCCTCATGCTCAGTTCATGATAATGAGACTTCCAAACCTCCAAACGTTTTCACATGGGAAATGTTTTATTTAAAATGCATTTCACAGGAGGTGTGGACTTTCCGCTCAGACCTTGCCACAAACTAGATCAAAAACGTCCAGTTTGATTTATCCAACACCTCCCCGTGCCTTTGTGAACAATTAGTTATCTCCGTCTGCCTGTGGTCTCTGATTCATGTCGTTGATGATATCAGGACGTTTAGTTCAGTTTAGTTTAGAGATATAGCGCGGAAACAGGCCCTTCGTCCCACCGAGTCCGTGCCGACCAGCGATCCCCGCACACTAACACTATCCTACGCACACCAGGGACAATTTACAATCTTACCGGAGCCAATTAACCTACAAACCTGTATGCCTTTGGAGTGTGGGAGAAAATCCACGCAGGTCACATACAAACTCTGTACAGACAAGCACCCTTAGTCAGGATCGAACCCGGGTCTCTGGCGCTGTAAGGCAGCTACTCTGCCGCTGCACCACCGTGCCGCACAGGTTCAAACGTACTTACAAGGAATGAAGGCACATTTGTCAAGAGATAGTTCTGAAACTGTAGAAAATTAGACAGTCAAAACATTTATGCCAGGAAGGACAAATCAAATATTAGAGGGCATGGGCTTTATGGGCAGAGGGATAAAGTTTGAAGGAGACATGCGGGACAAGTTTTTTTACACAGAGGGTGGTGAGTGCCTGGAAGGCACTGAATCACCATAAGAATTGGTGATTGGGGCAGATATGTTAGCGGCATTTTAAAGATCTGCACATGCATACGCAGGGAATGGAGGAATATGGATTATGTCATAAGGCCATAAGAGATAGGAGCAGAATTAGGCCATTTTCGGCCCATCAAGTCTACTCCACCATTCAATCATGGCTGTTCTATCTCTCCCTCCTAACCCCATTCTCCTGCCTTCTCCCCAAAGCCCCTGACACCCGTACTAAACAAGAATCTATCTATCTCTGCCTTAAAAATATCCATTGACTTGACCTCCACAGCCTTCTGTGGCAAAGAATTCCACCCAGATATGTGGGGCCGATATGTTAGTGGCATCTTTGGATAAGCATATGAATGCAGGGAACAGAGGGATATGGATTATGCGCAAGTAGATAACAGATGGTCTTAGCGGCTCGGAGATTTTTGCACTTTAAATTTATCCTCCTAGGATCCATGTCAGACGGGGCTTCCTAAAGATTATCCCGACAGATTCTCTAGCTACTATTTCGCGGAACACCACTTCTGCTGCTGATAATCCAATCTTCTTTTTTGGGATTACGCAAATCCAGGATATCAGCAATGCAGATATTTGATCCCTGCCCTTAACTGCCCCTTCAGAAAGTGCAGGAAGGAACTGCAGATGCTGGTTTATACCAAATGTAGACAAAAAAATGATGGGGTAACTCAGCGGGCCAGGTAGCATCTCTGGAGAAAATGGACAGGTGACGTTTCAGGTCGGAACCCTTCTTCAGACTTTCTTAACAGGGTAGAAGGCCATCCAGGGGAGTCCAAGAGGAGGAAGGGCTTCAGAAAGCGATCTCTTGCAGTCAGTTCTTCAGCCTGAAGAATTTCTTTAGTCAGAAGGTGGTGAATCTGTGGAATTCATTGCCACAGAGGGCCGTGGAGGTCACATCATTCAGACTGAAGAAGGGTCTAGACCCGAAATGTCCCCCATTCCTTCCCTCCAGAGATGCTGCCTGACCCGCTGAGTCACTCCAGCATTTTGTGTCTACCATGCTACCATTCTATTTAAGGCGGAGATTGACTCATTCTTGATTAGTGAGGGTGTCAAGGGGAAAGGGGTGAAGGCAGGAGAATGGGATTGAGCAGGAAAGATGGATCAGCCGTGCTTGCATGGCGGAGTGGACTCGATGGGCTGAATGGCCTCATTCTGCTCCTATGGCATGAACTTGGCATCATGTACAGCATGGACATTGTGGGCTGAAGGGCCTGTTATTTTTGTCCTGTACTGTTCCTCATTGAATGTTCTACTAAGTCCATTTGTTCACTATTCAGTGGCACCTACCTGTAAAATGGAGCTGTGGGTGCCAAGAACTCGTCCCTGTTGTACATAAGTGACTTAATAAATACAAATAAATTCAAATTATTCATTGCCACAGAAGGCTGTGGAGGCAAAGTCAGTGGATATAGTTAAGGCAGAGATAGATTGATGCTTGATTAGTACGGGTTTCAGAGGATATGGGGAGAAGGCAGGAGAATGGGGTTAGGATGGAGAGATAGATCAGCCATGATTGAATGGCAGAGTGGTCTTGATGGGCCGAATGGCCTAATTCTGCTCCTATCACATGATCTTATGCTTATGATCGCAATCAAGGCCTTTTAAAAAAAAATCCCTCATTTACGAATAACTATCAATTTAATGAGTTTTGATCATTTTACCCTGGAAATGTTGCTGTATTAAAAGGGCCGTTATAAGACCAAGTTCACCTTCCGGTTAAGGTTATGAGTGTTTAAAATGCACAAGTAAATAACATTTTAACCTTATCATGATCGTAGTGTTTTAAACTTTTTCCGTACGAAATTAACGGGTAATTACCCTGCATCATTGCTATTCGAAGCAGCTCGGAGCAACTCTAAACCATTTATGATCATCAGCGACCTTCTTATCATCCCTCGAGGCTTGACAATAGGCCGCTAATCTAAAGCATTCCCGTATTAATGAGAAAGCCTCAGGTGATGCTCTCAAGGGATCAGGCGACAGGTAAATTGAAACATCTCCAGGCACTAACTCTAACTTCAGCTCAATGTCACTCGCTAGACAGCAGTGAATCTTTTTAACCCATTCGGCTGATATTCGACTTTGAACACATCAAAATATTTTGCCTGGATGGATATAGACACAACATGCTGGAGTAACTCAGCGGGCCAGGCAGCATCCCTGGATGGTGAGAATGCTTTCTGTCACGTGTACCGAGGTACAGTGAAAAGCTTTTGTTGCGTGCTAACCAGTCAGCGGGAAGACAGAACATGATTACGAGCGATACATTTACAGAATGGATCCATCTTCTAGAAGACAAAGCCTTCTCTCCTAAGAAGGGTCTCGACCCGAAACGTCGCCTATCTCCTTCGCTCCTTAGATGCTGCTGCACCCGCTGAGTTTCTCCAGCTTTTTGTGTAACCCCCCCCTTCTCTCCTTGCATTTGGGTGAACTCATTAATTCGTCAGAGAACGGCAAGTAAGACTCATGATCGGACTTCTCACATGCTGAGGGTGTTCAGTTTCAGTTCAGTTCAGTTTATTGTCACGTGTACCGAGGTACAGTGAAAAGCTTTTGTTGCGTGCTAACCAGTCAGCAGAAAGACAATACATGATTACAATCGATCCTTTTACAGTGTATGGATACACGATACATGATTTAGTGCAAGGTAAAGCCAGTAAAGTCCGATCAAGGACAGTCCGAGGGTCTCCAAAGAGGTGGATAGTAGTTCACTGCTGAATGAGTGACGTTTCGGGTCGAGACCCTTCTCGAGACTGGGAGCCGGGGAGAAGGAGACATAGATATATGGCAAGGTTAGGTGTGAAAAAGAGAGATTAAAGGAAAATGTTGATGAGATCATTGTCATAGGTCATTGTTAGCCGAGGTGAAGGCAGTTGACTATCATTGTGTGCATATTCTGGCCGTCTGACTGAGAACGCAGTACATTGAAATAACTTAATTAAAAATCACTGGCCCAGTATTGGTGAGGAAAGGGTGATGAATGCCACACATGTAGTGGCCATTTGGCTTAACTCAGTGTGTTATAACAAATGATGCAATATGCCTTTAAATTTTATCTGTCTGTAATTATGTGGATGGGATTGATTATGTAATTTGAGGCATGTTTGTGGCTGGGATTTTTCATGCAGACGCCCGAGTTAGTTTCAGTTTAGTCGAAGAAGCATGGGGGGGGGGGGGGGAATGGCATAGATTTCCACCATGTCGGAACTATCGACCATCTCGGAGCCACATTCTGGAGCCATAAGCTGGAGTTTGACCATGCACGAATTCGACTACAAGTAAGATTAAAATGTACTTAAACAAGAAGTTTGGATGAATATTTTTTCACTGTTTTTACAACAACAATAAAGAAACTATTAATCACGAGACTGTGTTTTTGAAGATTTGTCTTTTGACGGCTTTGAATCTCTTGTGGAAAGCTCCCATGCGTAAACGAGGCTATCTCCTTACCCCACTTGTCTTCAGAACAGTGGCTGGAGGGAGATATCCCTTGAACGACATAATAATCTGCCACTTCAACACATACAGCAAAAATTGTGCACAGCTAACAACGTTACACAGGCATTGAATAGGGTTTGGCGGTACTGGCAAGGAGCTTCCAAAGACACTGTGGCCCAATTGGTCCTCTCCTGCACTCTCAACATCTGGGGCATAACAGCAACCTGCATTTATAAATAAATAACTTCATGAGTTCTAGATGCAGAATTAGGCCATTCGGCCCATCAAGTCTACTCCACCATTCAATCATGGCTGATCTACATTTCGCTGGCAACCCTATCCTCCTGCCTTCTCCCCATAACCCCTGACACCCGTACTAGTCAAGACATGAGGTCACAAGTACTAATTCAGACACAAGGAACTGCAGATGCTGGTTTACAAAAAAACACACAAAGTGCAGGAGTAAGTCATAGCATAAGGAGTTTAAGACAGGCAACTAAAAGTTGCTTTGACTAACACTCTCCTTGCCTGGCAGAGTGTGGGACTTGATTAGTAAGGGTGTCGAGGATGTGGGGAGAAGGCAGGAGAATGAGGTTGAGAGGGAAAGATCGATCGGCCACGATTGAATGGCGGAATGGACTTGATGGGCCGAATGGCTGGTTGGGTCGCAACCTAAACTATCCATGTTCTCCAGAGATGCTGCCTGACCGGCCGAGTTATTCCAGCGCTTTGTGTCTAGACTTCGTCCTGCTCTATACTGCGCCAAGTTCTCTGTGCCAATTCTGCCTTTACTTTCTTTAGCAGTTCTTTGTGTTTGCCGTCAAGGACAAAAGCAAGGATAAAGAAAGATAATTCAGTGCACTGAAGCTCATCCTCCGCTCAGCCACACATTGAATGTCGATTCGTGAGCCTCAAGCTCCATGAATCAACAAGTTCCTGCGTCGGATCCGGATGCGTGGCGATGAAACAGGTTAATCAGTCCAACCGATCGTTAGCGCTTCCCCTCTCATCAACCTCCTCGCTATTCTTCCTGCCTCACCCTTGTACCATATCTTGTAGACAGAGCTCTTAAAGATAGCGGAGTCAGTTCAGTTTTATTTGTCACATGTAGGTTAACACAGGGTCAACGGTACAATGAAATGTGTTTGACAAGGGATATGGGGAGAAGGCAGGAACGGGGTACTGATTGGGGATGCTCAGCCATGATCACATTGAATGGTGGTGCTGGCTCGAAGGGCAGAATGGCCTACTCCGGCACCTATTGTCTATTGTCTCTTGTCTATCTCTACCACCCTCCCTCATGCTGCACATTGGCAGCAGTGAATTAACTAAAGACAAGTCCATTTGGTCCTGCAACACATGATATTTCCTGGCACATCTCTGGAGAAAGTACTCTTTGTGCACGATGTGGATTGTATGCAAAAGCAAAGAATTTCACGGTTCCTAGGTACATGTGGCAAAAAAGTATGACACAAAAAGCTGGAGTAACTCAGCGGGATGGGCAGCATCTCTGCAGAGAAGGAATGGGTGCCGTTTCGGGCCTAGACCCTTCCTCATACATATTTTGTCTGCTCCACTGAGAAATTTCCTCAAGGGATGTCTACTTTGAAGAAGTTCTCCTCCTCTCTCCGACGAGCAGTCTGAAGAAGAGTTTCGACCCGAAACGTCACTCATTCCTTCTCTCCAGAGATGCTGCCTGGGGTTACTCCAGCATTTTGTGTCTATCTTCAATTTAAACCAGCATCTGCAGTTCTTTTCTGCACCAAACTTAGGGCCTGTCCCACTATGGCGACCTAATTTGCAAGTTTAGAAGAGTTTGTGCTCGCCACAAACTCGCAGCATGGTCGACACGTGGTCCTAGGAGGTCACTGTAACTCTCCTTCATACTCGAGAGAAGCTCCCGCATACTCGCGCCCTCAGTTTGGTCAAGGAAAATTTTTCAACATGCTCAAAAATCTTCCACAAATAAATATTGGTCGGCATGGTTCATTTGAACTCGTAGTGCAGTGGTAGTGGGGTCGCTGTGTAGTTATAGGTAGTTGAGGTAGCCACAGGCAATTTCCTTCACTGACCGGGCATTTTAATTGGATCGTTGGGGAAATAAAACGTAAGCACGAGTTTTCAGAACCAAGGAAAACTGACCAGTAACGTTAAATGCCCGCTAAAGTTTATTAAAAGTTGTCTGGCTTCTTAAAAGTGTCTCCACTCCTTCCCCCCATCTCTTCCCTTCTCCCCCCTTCTCCCCTCCCCCCTCCCCGCTCTTTTAAAGGACTTACCGTACACTGTGCCAGCCGTCTTTTACCTTCCTGTTCATCGCGGGTATCACCTTGGCTTTGCACCACGTGAACTTTAGACAGCGCTCCCCCGCTTTCCCTGGCCCCCGCCTTTGCGATGTGTGTGTGTGTGTGTGTGTGTGTGTGTGTGTGTGTGTGTGTGTGTGTGTGTGTGTGTGTGTGTGTGTGTGTGTGTGTGTGTGTGTGTGTGTGATTGTGTGTGTGTGTGTGTGTGTGTGTGTGTGTGTGTGTGTGTGTGTGTGTGTGTGTGTGTGTGTGTGTGTGTGTGTGTGTGTGTGTGTGTGCTGACGGTCGATCCAGCTCGCGGTGTTTCAGCCGAGTTCCCTCGAGCTTGAAGTTCGAAGACAGTCGCTGAAAGGTCGCATCAGTGGGACGGGCTCCTTAATGTATTTCTGTTCTAAAGGGCCTGTCCCACTTACGTGATTTTTCTGGTGACTGCCGGCACCCGTCATAGTCGCAGCAGGTCGCCGAAAATTTTTAACGTGTTGAAAATCCAGCGGTGACCAGAAAAAGGTACGACTCTTTGGGCAACTACTCACAGGCCTCACCCCGCGAAATGTCGCCTATATGGTCGTGGTGACACCTGTTTGGTCGTGAGTGGTCGCCGCTGGATTTTCAACATGTTGAAAATTTTTGGCGACCTGCTGCAACTATGGCGGGTGCCGGCAAGTCGCCGAAAAAAATTGCGTAAATGGGACAGGCCCTTGACACTCCCTGATGTCCTTCCTACCAACAACCGGGCAACGTTTAACTTTACCGATCACATATGGGGTTTGACCATGTTGGTCCCTGCTTAATACATTTCCTCCTCCTGCAAATGACTCCTGGTGACCTTTCAATCTTCTCATCTTTTTCCCTGCGTGAACTTTGATAGCTATTTGACATTTTAAGTCCAAGTGCAATCAGGCCTGTGGGCCTTAATTAGACAGCAAAGGTTTCCAGTTTGATTCCACTACGCAAACATGCTGTTCCAAGGTAATCGGTTATCAAAGGGAAAATTGGGGATCATAAAACTGTGGGCTGCAGATGAGCTTGCGATGCAAATGATAAGACTGTTGCGAGTGAGAAATACTTCACCCTTCAGGGCAGGAAGCTAATCTCACTCTATTGTTGATTGCAATCAGTCTATAGATATATATATATATATTAATTTTAACCATTGTAGTTTAGTTTAGAGATACAGAGCGGATATAGGCCCTTCGGCCCACCGAGTCCGTACCGACCAGCGATCCCCCGCACACTAACACGATCCTACAAACATTAGGGACAAACTTACAGCTACGCTAGGCCAATTAACCTACATAGCTGGACGTCATTGGGAGTGTGTTAGGAAACCAAAGGTCTCGGAGAAAACCCGCGCAGGTCACGGGGAGAATTTACAAACTCTGTACAGACATGCACCCGTAGTCAGGATCGAACCCACGTCTCTGGTGCTGCGAGGCAGCAACTCCACTGCTACCTCACCGTGCCTCTCTCAAACTAACAGTGCAATGCTGAACACAATGGGTCTAGTTTAGTTTAGTTTAGTTTAGCTAAGAGATACAGTGTGGAAACAGGCCCTTCGGCCCACCACATCCATGCTGACCCCTGATCACCCCTTACACTAACAATACCCTGCACACACGAGGAACAAACTGCAACATTTTTCACCAAAGCCAATTAACTTACAAACCTCAATTTACAATTGTCAGCCAATGAACCTTCAAACCTGTACGTCTTTGGAGTGTGGGAGGAAACCGGAGCAGCTGGAGAAAGCTCACTTGTCTCGGGGAGAGCGTACAAACACCGTACAGGCAGCATCTATTGTAAGAATCAAACCCAGGCCTTGGAGCAGTAAGGCAGCAATTTTACCGCTGGGCACCGCGCTACCCCTCGTATCCAGTCTTGTTTCCAGTCAAGGATGGTCCAGAACTTCTAAGGGGTGATGTTCCTCTCCTGGTATCTCGGCCACTCTGCTGATGCATGTGGCAACCCACCTTTGATCCATCATTCGTTCTTGCGTTAGGTGCTGAACCCCACCACAAACCCTCTCTTCATAGGATATGGCCACCACCTTTAGCAAGACTAACATTTATTCCCCAAATACTTCCTCCTTGCACTTGCACCTCCTCCAACCTCATCTAATGTATCCGCTGTTCCAGGTGTCGACTTCTCTACGCCGGCGAGACCAAGCGCAAGCTCGCCGATCGTTTCGCTGGACACCTCCGCTCAGTCCGTCGTAACCAACCTGATCTCCCGGTGGCTCAGCACTTCAACTCTCCGTCCCATTCCCAATCTGATCTTTCTGTCCTGGGCCTCTTCCATTGTCAGAGTGAGGCCCAGCGCAAATTGGAGGAGCAGCAACCTCATATTTTGCTTGGGTAGTTTACACCCCAGCGGTATGAACATTGACTTCTCTAACTTCAGACAGCCCTTGCTTTCTCCCTCCTTCCCCTCCCCCTTCCAAGTTCTCCCACTAGTCTTACTGTCTCCGCCCACATTCTATCTTGGTCCAGCCCCCTCCCCTGACATCAGTTTGAAGAAGGGTCTCGACCTGAAACGTCGCCCACTCCTTCTCTCCAGAGATGCTGCCTCACCCGCTGAGTTACTCCAGCATTTTGTGTCTACCTTCCTAAATGTTAGCTGCCTGAGATTATTCGTAAGTGCTCCCACACGGTCAAAAGCTGGAGATTACAGAGCAGGAATATTCTGCAGGACATTGAGCATTTTGCGTCCCTTTTGTGATCCTCTCCATTAGAAAATCCAAATCCCTGTGTTCACAAGGCATGGTTTCTCTGAGAACCTCTACTCCAGCTAATGCCCCCGTCCCACTTAGGAAACCTGAACGGAAACCTCTGGAGACTTTGCGCCCCACCCAAGGTTTCCGTGCGGTTCCCTAATGGTCGAAAGTGGTTCCCGCTTCTTCTATGTTCCAGCGATTATTTCAAAAAATTGAAAAAACCTCTGGGGACCTGACAAAAACCTCCGGGGACCACCGGGAACCTCCGGGAACCGCACGGAAACCTTGGGTGGGGCGCAAAGTCTCCAGAGGTTTCCGTTCAGGTTTCCTAAGTGGGACAGGGGCATAACTCACCACTCCACCTCGAACCCGTGGCAGCTTATTTGCAATTAAAGAGATTTCACCCAAGCCCTTTTACACTCAAAAGACCTGGTCCTTTCAACAACTTGAGGTCAGACACTCAAAACTAATTTCCCTCCCCACTCTTCATGTAGGTATGTTACAAAACTTACCTTGAGCAGCACTGCAAGTCTGACGCTCCCCGTGTGCGTGGCTTTGGTGCCTTTCAGAGGGGGGCGGGCTTAAAGTGCCCTTTTTCAACAGACAGGGAAAATTGATCCATGTCGGGCGATTTCGTTGCGGAAGAAAAATCACTCCGACATTTCATTCATGAAGGTATTTTTAAATTACGCTAGATTATTTATCAACTAGAGTAATTTAAAAATCACCTTCAAAAGCCGTGAGCGCCGACAACGGGAAGGATTTTGCGTAGGGGAGAAAAAAAGATACACAGTTTATTTTTACATTAAAAGTTGTTTTTTATGGAGGCTTTAATCATATTTTCATGTTGCGAAATGGGGTCCAAAAAAATGTATGAACTGACAGTATTTTTCCCCCCGACTTCACCGCAAACCGCAACGTTCCAATCCACCGCATTCCACTAAAACCCACTCGCTAGTTGATTTAAATGGCCATTAATTTACAGGAATCAAACACTAAATTCCTTCCATTTGGCCCAGAAATTCATGAAAATGAGATTTAAAAATTATGTTATATTGTGGATTATTGTGTGAATGTTATTTGGACACTTAGGCAATTTTAAAAAAGTTTATCTTTTCTTAAGAAATGGATAGATGTTTAGATCTACTCATTGAATTTTGTAATTAGCTACAATTAGATAACTAACTAATTATATGCTTTAATTTCAGGTCATCCAAGTAAGATTGTTTCATGTTTGTTTCAGAATGCTTTAATCTATAATAACTGAAAATTTCATTGAGTTCTCTTAATTTTTAAGAAAGATATGGGCTTTTAACTGTTCTAGATCACCGCTTTTGAGTTAAGTCAATTGAAAGGCAATGAGGAACAAGATGCTAATTTCCGAGTATGAAAATGGTCATAACTTTCTTAATACTGAAGATATGAAAGTGAATTAGGTGTCAAATTAAACTTCTTTTTATGTTTTATCTGATGGGATAAATTGCAGACTTGATTTTTTAAATCTCAAAATTTTATAACATTGCTAAAGAATGGAGCCACATAAAACATGGAAGATAAAAGCTTTCTGACTTTAATTCAGCCACGTATTATCTCCATCCTGGAAAAGCTGAGAGAGATGGAGTCTGGCAAATGTGTTTTGAATAGCACGCTATGATTAACTGCGTTGCAGGCATCATCTTTCTGGGACATAAGGCAGGCAATTACCTGTGACAATTGGCCAACTTCTAGATAAAAGCAGATGATGAATGCGTTCCATGCCACCCACAGCACCAGCCATCCCGCGTACTGAATAAAACAAAAGAGGAGAATAAAAGCACTTTAGATATTGAAAACTCCATTTGCACAAAATAAATCTCATCATTTTTTCCACCCAACCGCCTGTTGGAACAGAGCCTATTGCCATGCAATGGCAGCCACACTCAACAGGATGAGAAGAACGAGAGGGGATCTTACAGAAACATATCAAATTATTAAGGGGTTGGACAGGTTGGATGCAGGAAAATCGTTCCCAATGTTGGGGGAGTCCAGAACCAGGGGTCGCAGTTTAAGACACAGTTAAGCCATTTAGGACTGAGATGAGGAAAAAACCTTCTTAACCCAGAGAGTTGTGAATCTGTGGAATTCTCTGCCACAGAAGGCAGTGGAGGCCAATTCACTGAATGTATTCAAGAAATAGTTAGGTACAGCTCTTAGGGCTAATGGAATCAAAGGATATATTGGGAGAAAGCAGGAACGGGGTACTTATTCTGGATGATCAGCCATGATCATATTGAACGGCGGGTAGACAAAAGTGCTGGAGAAACTCAGTGGGTGCAGCAGCATCTATGGAGCGAAGGAAATAGGCAACGTTTCGGGCCGAAACCCTTCTTCAGACATGTTGAACGGCGGTGCTGGCTCGAAGGGCCGAATGGCCTACTCCTGCACCTGCTTTCTATGGTTCTATTTTTTAACAGTAGCAGAATTGCCTCTAAATCTATACTCTGGGTTCAGGTGTGGCTCCGCATGCAAAACTGGGCCAACCCAGCAACGGTGGACAATGCTGAGGGCTTGCCGCACACTGGAGCTGCTGTCTTCCTACTGAAGTATGAAACCCGGCCTCTTTCTCAGGGTTAGGATGGAACTGTGGAAGCTGGTTTACACTGAAGATACACGCAAGAGGCCGGAGTAACTCAGCGGGACAGACAGCATCTCTGCATTGAAGGAACAGGTGGGATACACAAAAAGCTGGAGAAACTCAGCGGGTGCAGCAGCATCTAATGAGTGCAGGAGATAGGCGACGTTTCCGGTCGAGACCCTTGAGGTGACTGTGTCTCAACCCGAATGGACTGACTATCAACGATGTTGCATGTGTTAAGTGTGCAAACGTCTCTCCCGTTCTCCCTCTGTCTCTCTCCCTCTCCCTCCCTCCCTCCCCCTCCCTTTCTCTTTGTCTCTCTCCATATCCCTCTATTCCTCTCTCTCCCCCTCCCCCTTCCTCCTCCCTCCCCTTCTGGTGAATAACAACAATGGATTGTTGCAGATTAACCAGTGGTGTTAAATGCTGCAAAAAGACCCAGAATTAAGGTTATAAGGCAAGTGATAGGAGGAGAATTAGGCCATTCAGCCCATCAAGTCTACTCCACCATTCAATCATGGCTGAGCTACCTCCCCCTCCTAACCCCATTCTCCTGCCTTCTCCCCGTAAGGTCCGGCACCCGTACTAACAAGAATCTATCATAATGTGGATATTCAGTGCGTAACTTACAAACCTCTCATATTCCGCTTGGGTATCTTACAACCCTCATGTTATGAACATTGAATTCTTCAATTTTAGGTAACGAGCCTACAAACAGCCACCCTCCTTCCCCAACCCCTTTTATCCCCTCTCTTCCCTAAGTCCCACCTGGATAAATGCCCAATACTCCCTTTCCCCTTGCCCTCTTCTCTTTCCACCGACATTCCTTCCTCTGGCTTCACATTTCACACCTTTTCTACGACGTCACACTTTTTAATCTCTGTTTTTTTTGCCCAGCCGTCTGCCATTCAACTCCCCCCCCCCCCCCCCCCCCTGGATTTCACTCAGTTCCTCCATCTCATTTGACCCCCAGTCCTCTGCTATTTCCGGCAGATTATTTATGTCTTCCTTAGTGAAGGCAGAACAAAAGTAGTTATTCAATTGGTCTGCCATGTCCTTATTCCCCATGATCAATTCACCTGTTTCTGACTGCAAGGGACCTACATTTGTTTTAACTAATCTTTTTCTCTTCACATATCTATAAAAACTTTTGCAGTCAGTTTTTATGTTCCCTGCCAGTTTTCATCCATAATCTATTTTCCCTTTCCTAATTAAGCCCTTTGTCCTCCTCTGCTGGACTCTGAATCACTTGCTAGGCTTTAACCTGTCTCAACCTCTCTTCCTGTTTCCTCCCCTCTGCCTCAATCAGTCCGAAGAAGGGTCTCGACCTGAAACGTCACCGATCCACGTTCTCCAGAGATGCTGCCTGACCCGCTGAGTTACCCCAGCACTTTGTGTGGAGAATTATCAAGAATGTCACAGGCACATGCTGACAGGTATTAACAATGCGAACTCTGGACTGCTTAACCAGCATCCTGCTTAGTACCAGATATGATGGCACCTGGCGCCCTCAACTACATTCAGCTGCCACATCCAATCTTCTTCCATTTGTAATAGAGAATGCAGTTCTGTGTAAAGTCGGCACAAGGCCTCAGCTGTTCTGATGGCTGTCAAAACTCTCCGGCTTCCTCGATGGCTCAGGAGGTAAATACACCATGGGACGCATCAAACATACCGTGAGATCCAAGCCCTGAACACTGTCAGAACCAGCAACGGTTGAGAGGTTTAACTGGGGAGGCAGGGCGTCACGAGACCCGTCAACATTCCCGCCTGACTCGTGCTCAAGTGATCAATCTGCGTGGAGACGCCTGCAAGGTTCTGAGGTTTGACATCTATATTTTGTGCGTTTTCCGGTGTGGAATATTTGCATCTAAATGTTCCACGGCCATTACGCTCTTCCTAACGTGCAGAGGCGACACATGCAGTCGGGGCACGTACAACAGGTTCTAGCGAGTTAGTCAGCTCATCCAGCCAGCCGCATGTGATTTATATCAATTAGTGATAACTTCACTCAGCAGGGTGTATCATTCAGAAACTCCCTTTGGTGTCCATTCAGATGGGAGCAGGGATGAAAAGATGTGTGCAAGAAAATAATTAATGGTAGACAAAAATGCTGGAGAAACTCAGTGGGTGAGGCAGCATCTATGGAGCGAAGGAAATAGGCAACGTTTCGTGCCGAAACGTTGCCTATTTCCTTCGCTCCATGGATGCTGCCTCACCCGCCGAGTTTCTCCAGCACTTTTGTCTACTGTCGATTTTCCAGCAACTGCAGTTCCTTCTTAAACAAAATAACTAATGGCATCTTCTTCTTCTTGCGTCTGGCGTGCACAGCCTAAAGTTGTCGGACAACTTGTTCTATTTGATCTTATTTGATTGTGCACGCCCGGTTGATTGCATTTGGCGAAACAGGGCGGACCACGTGAAGGTTGCATTAATGGCTTAGCTTTGCTAAATCCATCTTTTTGCCAAAACGCCAACCTGTTGGGTTTATCGCAATGTGTTGGAGGAACTTAGTGTCCCGTTAATTCTGGGGTCATTAACCATCCCTTTACTCTCTTTCCCTTTAACTCCGTCCTCGACTATCCCATTTGACACCCCACCCCCCTTATTCAGTTTAAAACCATCCGTGTCGCAGTGGCAAACCTGACGGCCAAAATGCTGGTCCCCCACCTGTTAAGATGCAATCCGTCCCTTTTGTACAGTTCCCCCTTACTCCAAAACAGATCCCAGTGATCAAAAAATCTAATTCCCTGCCCCCTCCACCAGTTCCTCAGCCACACATTCAGGTCCCGTATCTCCCTGTCCCTGCTCTCGCCAGCACGAGGAACTGGAAGCAAACCGGAGATAACAACCCTGGAAGTCCTGCTTTTCAGCATTTTTCCGAGCTCTCTGAAGTCCCGCTGCAAAATATTCATCCCCTTCTTTCCAACATCATTTGTGCCAACATGCATGACCACTTCTGGCTGTTCACCTTTGCCCTTGAGGATTGTCTGTACTCTGTCCGTGACATCCTGGATCCTGGCACCAGGAAGGCAGCACACCATCCTCGAATCCCGTCTGTTGCCGCAGAAACCCCTGTCCGTACCTCTCACAATGGAGTCTCCAACTACAATGGCGTTGCGCGACTTTGGCCTCTTTGGTTTTGGCTCAACAGCCCTTTTTGTTTTGCAAGCCAGTCCGCCGTTCAGTGTGATACCGTCTTTTGTCCCGGCAGCTTCCACGTGGGTGAACCTGTTCACAAGAGGTACAACACCCGGGGACCTTTGCATTCCATGTTTTCCTCCCTTTCTCACCGTCACCCACCTTCTCTCTTCTAGTGCCTTGGATGTAACAATCTTACTGTAGGACTTGTCGAGGAACGACTCCGTTTCTCGGATGAACCTGAGGTCATCCACTTGTTTCTCCAGTTCCCCAACACGGTCCAGGTACAGGAGCTGTACCTGGATGCACTTCTCACATTTGTAGCAGCCAGAGGCACCAGCAGTGTCCTTGACCTCCCACATACTGCAAGCATCACACTGCATCAGCTTGCTTGACATCTCCTTCTTTTGCCTCGGTCTCTCCCTATCCAGTGTTTTGCGCAGCCTCCTCTCCGAAGACTCTCGAGCCAAAGACTCACACTTTACTCACAGGACGGAGAGAGAGGGGATGCAAAGGTTCTGAGCAATGACAGATTCAGGGACAGTTTCTTCCCCAGCTGTTATCAAGCAACTGAACCATCCTATCACCAGCTAGAGAATGGTCCTGACCCACCATCTCCCCACTGGAGACCCTCGGACAATCTTGAATCAGACTTTACGGGGTTTATCCTGCACTAAACGTTATTCCCTTTATCCTGTATGTGTACACTGCGGACGGCTTGATTGTAAACACGTGTAGCCTTTCCGCTGACAGGATAGCACGCAACAAAAAAGGGTTTCACCGTAAACATGCAGGTGTAATAAACTAAACTAAAGTGTAGAAAGAAATGTGGCAAAAAATGGTTTGAAAGCTATTGTGCCGCAAGTCCAGCGCGGAAATAGGCGTCACCGAGACCGCGCCGAGCAGCAATCCACGTACACTATCCTACACACACTATTAATCTTTGGTTTCCTCCCACACTCCAAAGACGTACAGGTTTGTAGGTTAATTGGCATCGGTATAAATGTATAAATGTAAAATTGTCCCTAGTGTCTGTGGGACAGTGCTAGTGTGCGGGGATCGCTGGTCGGCGCGGTCTCGGTGGGCCAAAGGGCCAGTTTCCGCTCTCATCTCTAAGCTAAACTATAAGCGTTGCTTGATATTAATTGAAATCAATTTCTCAAATCATTATATTTTGTGACAGCAACCAGGCACGGAACTCGCTATCAAAACATGGGGAGGACCGGGGGACAGGGGGCCACACTATTTTTGGCAGCCGCGCGCATGCGCACACTCACACACACATGCGCACGAGGCTTCGGAGGCTCAATCCAGCGTTAAATGCAGCTCAACTCTGCCTGTCTCACCGGGTTAACTACAGCCCTGATGGGACACCAGCGCTGCTTCTCCGCGCTGCCCATATTTCCCGCAAGCCCGGGCAGGTTCACCTGGCGGGACAGGCAGAGCGAGCTGGGTTTAGCGCTGCTTCTCTGCGCTGGCTGTGGGCCTGGGGGCGCCGCGCCCGTCTGACTCCCGACCTCTCTGGCCACCCATGGGGGGGAGGACACATGGGTGGGGACGGGACAGCGCCGGAGACCCGGCCGAGATCGATCCTGGCTGTGGATAAGGCGCAGGTCTGTGCCACGTCTCCCTCCTCCAATCACCGCACTCTATCCTCAGTCCCCCCCCCTCCCTCCTCCAATCATCGCGCTGAATCATCATGTCCCCCCCCATTACCTGCTGACCGACGTCTCTCTCGTCCAATCGGCGCCCTCGATCAGCAGTCCCACCTCCACTGTCTCGTGGAACGCGGAGATTTTAAAATCCAGATGACAAAAGCTTTTGGGGGGGGGGGGGGGGGTGTTCCCCACCTCTCAAAACGTGGGGGGGGGGGGGGGGGGGGGCGTGCTTCCGCCCCTGACAGCAACAAATGAACTTGGACAATTTACATTTATACCAAGCCAATTAACTTACAAACCTGTACGTCTTTGGAATGTGGAGGGAAACCAGAGCTCCTGGAGAAAACCCACGCAGGTCACGGGGAGAACGTACAAACTCCGTACAGACAAGCACCCGTGGTCAGGATCGAACCCGGGTCCCTGGCGCTGTAAGGCAGCAACTCTGCGCCACCGTGCCACACGGGTTGGTATTAGAAAACCCTGCCAGAATTAAAATCACGATGACCTTCACTGTTTATGGTGACAACTTGATTTAAACCCGTATTAAGATGGAAATACACTCTCCATCTGAAATATACTTCCAGGACATTTGTACGTCTCTCATTAGGGGCGGCATGATAAATCCAAGACAAAATGTCCCTATTCGTCTCGGCTACCTTGGGCCATTAGTCAACTGCAAGAAGACATTGATTTGACAATGGATTTGTATTCATAGATTGAAATACTTTCCTTACCGCCGTGATAATTAATAAGAGAGAACATTTTCGAATGAGAATTGGAAATGTATGTTTGTTTTGAATTTTAAATCTGGAAATTTACCTATGCATGAGACCGCAAATTCCTTGAACCTTTTAATTGGACAACCAATATGGTTACTAATAGACCCACATTTGACAAGATTGATTGTTAGTATCAGGAAGAAAAATTGGAATCGGAATTTTACTTCATAATTTATTCATATCCAAATTGTATTTCATTTTATTCAGTATCATGGCTTCACCTCACTACCAAGTAGGTCACCTCACAAGGCTATTTATCTCCTTCCATGACTCTTTGATATACTTTACTGTAACTGGTTAGTGTGTGTTTCTCAAGCATATTCAGTAAGCTCTTAGGGAGGAACTGCAGATGCTGGTTATTCAACAAAGGTAGACACAAAATGCTGGTGCAACTCCGCAGGACAGGTGGCATCTCTGGAGTGAAGGAATGGCTGATGTTTCGGGTCGAGACCCTTCCTGGTCTGAAGAAGGGTCTCGACCCGAAACGTCGCCTATCTCCTTCGCTCCTTAGATGCTGTTGAACCCGCTGAGTTTCTCCAGCCTTTTGTGCAACCTCGATTCTCCAGCATCTGCAGTTCCTTCTTTAACACTGGAGTCTGAAGAAGTTGTGTATTAAGGAACTGCAGATGTTGGTTTACACCACAGATGGACATAAAATGTTGGAGTAACTCAGCGGGATAGGCAGCATCTCTGCCTGTCCCGCTGAGTTACTCCAGCATTTTGTGCCTAGCTTCAGAGTTTGAAGAAGGGTCCCTACCCGAAACGTCACCCATCCTTCTCTCCAGAGATGCTGCCTGTCCCGCTGAGTTACTCCAGCTTTTTGTTTCCAACTTCGGAGACTGAAGAAGGGTCCCAACCCTATTCTTGCTATTGAGGGAGTGCAGTGTAGGTTTACAAGGTTAATTCCTGGGATGGCAAGACTGTCATATGCTGAGCGAATGGAGCGGCTGGGCTTGTACACTCTGGAGCTTAGAAGGATGAGAGGGGATCTCATTGAAACATAAAAGATTGTTAAGAGCTTGGACACACTAGAGGCAAGAAACATGTTGCCGATGTTGGGGGAGTCCAGAACCAGGGGGGCATAGTTTAAGAATAAGGAGTAAGCCATTTAGAACGGAGACGAGGAAACACTTTTTCACAGAAAGTGGTGAGTCTGTGGAATTCTCTGCCTCAAAGGGCAGTGGAGGCAGGTTCTCTGGATGCTTTTAAGAGAGAGCTAGATAGGGCTCTTAAAAATAACGGAGTCAGGGGATATGGGGAGAAGGCAGGAACGGGGTACTGATTGGGGATGATCAGGCATGATCACATTGAAGGGCGGTGCTGACTCGAAGGGCCAAATGGCCTACTCCTGCACCTATTGTCTATTGTCTATTGTCTATTTTCTATAAACGTCACCCATTCCTTCTCTCCAGAGATGCCGCCTGTCCCGATGAGTTACTCCAGCATGTTGTGTCTACCTTCAGCTTATTAAGTAAGCTCAGCACTAATGGTCCTGAACAATTTTGAGGAAACTCAGCAGTATCCGGAAAACACATCACAAGTAAACATTAAAGACATTAAGCAGCAGATGCAAGGAATTACAGATCTGGAACTCTTTGCGATTGGTAGCAGAGTGTAATAAATAGAATATTAAATTTTCCTTCAAGGAGCTGCCAGAAGCACAATGGGCCAAATGACCTTCTCAGTAATGAGTCACCATTGTCAGCTTCCCCTCAGCATCCTTGATTATAAGGTCATAAGTGATAGGCATAGAATTAGGCCATTCGGCCCATTAAGTTTACTCCCCCATTCCACCATCTATTCCCCCTCCTCACCCCATTCTCCTGTCTTCTCCCCAAATTAATAGACAATAGACAATAGACAACAGGTGCAGGAGTAGAGGCCATTTGGCCCTTCGAGCCAGCACCACCATTCAATGTGATCATGGCTGATCATCCCCAATCAGTACCCCGTTGCTGCCTTCTCCCCATATCCCCTGACTCTGCTATTTTTAAGGGCCCTATCTAGCTCTGTCTTGAAAGCATCCAGAGAACCGGCCTCCACCGCCCTCTGAGGCAGAGAATTCCACAGACTCATCACTCTCTGTGAGAAAAAGTGTTTCCTCG
The DNA here is from genome assembly GCA_963514005.1 of Raja brachyura. The sequence continues at coordinate 32,284,171 of OY740809.1, read as the reverse complement.
CTCTGTTCTAAAGGGCTTATTCCTTATTCTTAAACTGTGCTCCTGGTTCTGGACTCCCACAACACCTGGAACGTGTTTCCTGCCTCTAGTGTGTCCAAGCCCTTAACAATCTTATATGTTTCAATGAGATCCCCTCTCATCCTTCTAAACTCCAGAGTGTACAAGCCCAGTTGCTCCATTCTATCAGCATATGACAGTCCCGCCATCCCGGGAATTAACCTTGTAAACCTATGCTGCACTCCCTCAATAGCAAGAATGTCCTTCCTCAAATTAGGGGACAAAAACTGCACACAATACTCCAGGTGTGGTCTCACTAGGGCTCTGTACAACTGCAGAAGGACCTCTTTGCTCCTATATTCGATTCCTCTTGTTATAAAGGCCAACATGCCATTCGCTTTCTTCACTGCCTGCTGTACCTGCATGCTTACTTTCATAGACTGATGTACAACGACCCCCAGATCCCGTTGTACTTCCCCTTTTCCCAACTTGATGCCATTTAGATAGTAATCTGCCTTCCTGTTTTTGCTACCAAAGTGGATAACTTCACATTTATCCGCATTAAACTTCATCTGCCTTGCATCTGCCCACTCCCCCAACCTGCCCAAGTCACCATGCATTCTCATAGCATCTTCCTCACAGTTCACACTGCCACCCAGCTTTGTGTAATCTGAAAATTTGCTAATGTTACTTTGAATCCCTTCATCCAAATCATTGATGCATATTGTAAATAGCTGCAGTCCCAGCACCGAGCCTTGCGGTACCCCACTAGTCACTGCCTGCCATTCTGAAATTCTGAAACCTCTGACATCTGTACTAACAAAGAATCTATCTATCTCTGTCTTAAATATATCCACTGACGTGGCCTCTACAGCCTTCGGTGGCAAATAATTCCACAGATTCACCACCCTCTGACTAAAGAATGTTCTCCTCATCTCCTTCCTCTATGAACTAGAGGCTATGACCTCTAGTCCTAGACTCCCCCATTGGTGGCAACATCCTCTCCACATCCATTCTATCCAAGCCTTTCACTATTCAGTAAGTTTCAATGAGGTCCCCCCTCATTCTTCTAAACTCCAGCGAGTACAGGCTCAGTGCCGACAAACGCTCATCATAGGTTAACCTGCTCATTCCTGGTATCAGTCTTGTAAATGAGTCAGGGGATATATCTCTGTATCTCCCTCTCCCCTGACTCGCTGTCTGAAGAAGGGTCCCAATCCGAAACGTCATCCATTCATATAACCATATAGCCATATAACAATTACAGCACGGAAACAGGCCTTCTCGGCCCTTCCAGTCCGTGCCGACCATTTATTTTCCCCTAGTCCCATCTACCTGCACTCAGACCATGCCCCTCCATTCCCTTCCCGTCCATATACCTATCCACTTTACTTTTAAATGTTAAAATCGATCCTGCCTCCACCACTTCTGCAGGAAGATCATTCCACACAGCCACCACTCTCTGAGTAAAGAAGTTCCCCCTCATGTTACCCCTAAACTTCTGTCCCTTAATTCCTTCTCTCCAAAGATGCTGCCTGTCCCGCTGAGGTACTCCAGCATTTTGTGTCTATCTTCGGTGTAAAGCAGCATCTGCAGTTCCTTCCCATGCATGAGGCATTCCGTTAAGTTCGGTGCATGCCGTATGCACTGAAGCTTGGGCTTGGCTTGCTACTGGAACACCTCACCAACCTTTCCCCACTGGATCTGAAACACTGGATGCTGTTTGACAACTTTTCAGGCAAAGCTTCCATCACGAGTCACAGCTTCCCAGGATTTTTTTTCCTCTCCATAATTTACAAGCCAATTAAACAATTTGGAGAATTTAATAAAAGAGCGCTTCAATAAATGAAGTGACTCATTTTTGTACACTGGCATTAGCGTGAAGTAATAATGTGAGCATGGCTCACACGGACCCATCCCCACCCTTACGCCCTCCAGCCTCACACACTCTCATAGCATTGAGTACGGAATACGGGTGGCATGGTGGCACAGTGGTAGAGTTGCTGCCTCGCAGCGCCAGCGGCCCGGGTTCGATCCCGACTATGGGCGCTGTCTGTACACAGTTTGTACGTTCTCCCCGTGACCTGCGTGGGTTTTCTTCAAGATCTTTGGTTTCCTCTCACACTCCAAAGACGTACAGGTTTGTAGGTTAATTGGCATCGGTATAAATGTATAAATGTAAAATTGTCCCTAGTGTCTGTGGGTCAGTGCTAGCGTGCGGGGATCGCTGGTCGGCGTGGTCTCGGTGGGCCAAAGGGCCAGTTTCCGCTCTGTATTTCTAAACTAAACTATAAGCATTGTTTGATATTAATTTTAAAAAAAATTAACTGCTTCACATTGCCAACCTGTGCATTCTCAAATCATTATATTTTGTGACAGCAATAAATGAACTTAATCCTTGTTTAAGTATATTGGCCACACTCACTGCATATTGGCCATGCATATTGGCCATACTCATTGCAGATTACTGACGTTCCGCAGCCTTTAACATCTCTGTCCACATTTTATTTCCTCACCTCCCCACCATTGTCTGCTCATGGTGTATAGCAGACAGTGTTAAGGTATAAGGCAAAGGTTTAAGGTGAAGGGGGAAAGGTTTTACAGCAATCCCAGGGGGTAACTTTGTCACACAAAGGGTGGTGAGTGTATGGAAAAAGCTGCCGAAGGAGGTAGTTGAGGCTGGTACTATCACAATGTTTAAGAAGCAATTAGACAGGTATATGCATAGGATAAGTTTAGAGGGATAGAAACAAAGAAACATAGAAAATAGGTGCAGGAGGAGGCCATTCGGCCCTTCGAGCCAGAACCGCCATTCATTGTGATCATGGCTGATCATCCCTTATCAATAACACACGGGCCTGCCTTCTCCCCGTTTCCCTTGACTCCATTAGCCCCTAGAGCTCTATCTAACTCTCTCTTAAATCCATCCAGTGATTTGGCCTCCACTGCCCTCTGTGGCAGGGAATTCCACAAATCCACAACTCTCTGGGTGAAAAGGTTTTTTTCTCACCTCAGCCTTAAATGACCTCCCCTTTATTCTAAGACTGTGGCCCCTGGTTCTGGACTCGTCCAACATTGGGAACATTTTTCCTGCATCTAGCTTGTCCGGTCCTTTTTATAATTTTATATGTTTCTACAAGATCCTCCCTCATCCTTCTAAACTCCAGTGAATACAAGCCTATGGATATTGGGCAAACGTAGGCAAGTGGGACTAGTGTAGATGGGACACGTTGGCCGGTGCATGCAGGTTGGGCTGAAGAGCCTGTTTCTACACTGTAGGACTCTGTGGCTATAAGTGGCGTGTGGGAGAAAACCGGAGATCTCGGAGAAAACCCACGCAGGTCACGGGGAGAACGTACAAACTCTGTACAGACAAGCACCCGCAGTCAGGATCGAACCCGGGACTCTGGCGCTGTGAGGCAGCAACTCTACCGCTGTGCCACCGTGCCGCACCGTATGTAATTTCAATGTGGATCAATTCATAACAATATTTCACCTTCAGTTCTTTTAATGCTAAATGCAGTTTTACACCGTAATAAATCTGGGACAGCGTCTCCAGTAATGGCAAAGGCCTGATTTTCTCGAAGGGAACAGCGATGCTGCCAGCTCCTAGTTATTGAGCAAATGATGGAGATTGGAATGAATTGTTTGATCTGAGCTGCAGCCACCAAACAGTGGCAGAGGATAAAGATGGAGGTTTAAGTGCATCGACAATTCGGCCTGTTTCAGGAAAGGCTTTGGGGTGGGTGGGGTGATGGGAAGGAAAACAAATGACAGAAATTGTTATGGATTTCTGCAATATCGGATGCGTAATCAAGTTATTCCAATCAATTGCCTGAGGCAGCAGGCACTAACCACCTCGAAAGAACTTTAGATTTGAACAGCAGCCAGAGAGCAATATATTACTGGGCCACTTTGGTCACAAAGAACCGCTTAAGTGACCTTGAGCTGATTAAAGTGTTTGCCTTCAATTTGTGCTTCAATCTACCCTGCCCCGCTGTAAAATAGGTTTTCTATAACTGCAAGGGCAATGTACAGGAGTTCAGTTTAGAAAGGACCTGCAGATGTTGGTTTAAACCGAAGATAGACACAAAAAGCTGGAGTAACTCAGTGGGACAGGCAGCATCTCTGGAGAGAAGGAATGGGTGACGTTTTGGGTCTCGGTCCGAATCGCCACCAATTCCTTCTCTCCAGAGGTGCTGCCTGTACCTCAGAGTTACTCCAGCTTGTTGTGTCTATCTTCAGTTTAGTTTAGAGACACAGCATGGAAACAAACCCTTCTTCATCCCACCAAATCCGCGCCGGCCAGCGATCCCCGCACACTAGCATTAGCCTACACAAACTACAGACAATTTACAATAATACCAAGCCTAATTAACCTACAAACCTACCTGTACATCTATGGAGTGTGGAAGGGAAACCGAATATCTCGGAGAAAATCCACACAGGTCACGGGGAGAACGTGCAAACTCCGTACGGACAGCAGCCACAGTCAGGATCGAACCCGGGTCTCTGGCGCTGTAATGCAGCGCCACCGTGTCCTGTCATGTATCGTTCGCAGCAAAAACCGGCGCAGCTGGTAGTGCCGCTGCACCAGAGTCCCAGGTTTGATTCCGACCTCGGGTGCTGTCTATGAGGAGTTTGCACGTTCTCCCCGTGAGCGCGTGGATTTTCTCCGCGCGCTCTGGTATCCTCCCACATCCCAAAGAAGTGCTGGTTTGTAGGTTAATTAGCATCTGCAAATTGCCCGCAGTGTGTAGGGAGCGCATGAGAAAGTAGGACAAGATAGAACTAGTGTGATCGGTTGATTGATGGTTGGCGTGGACTTGCTGGGGTACAGGGGTGCTAGTCATCTGTATCTTTCCGGGTGGAATGGTGGCGCAGCGGTAGAGTTGCAGCCTTATAGCGCCACAGACCTTGGTTCGATCCTGACCACGGGTGCTGTCTGTACGGAGTTTGTACATTCTCCCCGTGACCTGCGTGGGTTTTTTCTGCCACTGTGCCGCCCTATTCTGCAAGCAGTTGACCTGCCAAAATTATTCTTCAACTATCCTTGTTGACAGCCCCTGGGATGGTGGGACTGTCATATGGGGAAAGATTGAAAAGACAAGGCTTGTATTCAGTGGCGTTTAGAAGGTTGAGGGGGATCTTATGGAAACATATAAAATTATAAAAGGACTGGACAAGCTAGATGCAGGAAAAATGTTCCCAATGTTGGGCGAGTCCAGAACCAGGGGCCACAGTCTTAGAATAAAGGGGAGGTCATTTAGGCTGAGGTGAGAAAAAACGTTTTCACCCAGAGAGTTGTGAATTTATGGAATTCCCTGCCGCAGAGGGCAGTGGAGCCCAAGTCACTGGATGGATTTAAGAGAGAGTTAGATAGAACTCTAGGGGCTAGTGGAGTCAAGGGTTATGGGGAGAAGGCAGGCACGGGTTATTGATAGGGGATGATCAGCCATGATCACAATGAATGGCGGTGCTGGCTCGAAGGGCCGAATGGCCTCCTCCTGCACCTATTTTCTATGAGTCTAACTATGTTACTAACCAGGAAGATCAGGTCGTTATACATTCCTGTTTCTGGAAGCTTTCTACACAAGGATTACAACAGGGTTGTGGAAGTTGTGGAACAGAGCCATGACAAATACAGTCTTAGAGCCTGGAATCTGCCCCTTCGGCCCATCTTCTCCATGTCGACCAACTTCACAAGTTATAGGTGTAGAATTAGGCCATTCGGCCCATCGAGTCTACTCCGCCATTCAATCATGGCTGATCACTGCCTCCTAATCCCATTTTCTTGCCTTCTCCCCATAACCCTTGACACATGTTTTAATCAAGAATCTATCAGTCTCAGCCTTAAAAATATCCACTGACATGGCTTCCACAGCCCTCTGTGGCAATGAGTTCCACAGATTCACTACCTTCTGAGTAAAGAAGTTCCTCCTCACCTGGTGAGGAGAGAGCTAGATAGGGCTCTTAAAGATAGCGGAGTCAGGGGATCTGGGGAGAAGGCATGAACGGGGTACTGATTGGGGATGATCACCCATGATCACATTGCATGGTGGTGCTGGCTCGAAGGGCCAAATGGCCTACTCCTGCACCTATTGTCTATTGTCTCCTTTCTAAAAGTGTTCCCTTTAATTCTGAGGCTATGTCCTCTGGTCCTTGATGCTCCCACCAGAACTTGCCTCAATTACACTTGCTCGCCTGCCTGTGTTTGGCCCATATCCTTCTGGCAGCAGCATCAAGGACCCACACCATCCTGGCCACACACTCATCTCCTCGTTACCTTCAGGTAGAAGATACAGGAGCCTGAAGACTGCAATGACCAGGTTCAGGAATAGCTACTTCCCCACAGCCATCAGGCTATTAAACTTGGCTCGGACAAAACTCTGAACATTAACAGCCCGTTATCTGTTATTTGCACTTCATCAGTTTATTTATTCATGTGTGTATATATTTATACAATTGTATATGGACACACTGATCTGTTCTGTAGTCATTGCCTACTATATTCTGTTGTGCTGAAGCAAAGCAAGAATTTCATTGTCCTATCAGGGACACATGACAATAAACTCACTTGAATCGTGAATCGTGAATCGTGAATCTTGAATCTACCCATGCACCTTTCCAAAAAATCTCCTTTTCAAACCATCTTTGGCTGGGTTCTTGAAATCAAAGCTCCCTTCACCCATTCAACTGATTGCTTTTACTGATATTAATTATCATTTAGTCCTGCAGGATACATTATCTCCCGCGTTGCTGAGATTTTGTAGAGCAGTTACCACGATGTGTAATTACCGCAAATTGCGTCCGCTCAAGTGTAGTTGACGGGGGCAATGTGACTCGTGTGCCAGTCATTACAGAGAAAACTTAAAATAGAAGTCATTTCAAAATCGCATCTACTGCAGCGACGGTTCAGCATCATTTTAGAACTCGTTTGGAGCGTTCACCTGGAGGCTGCAGCGAATCGTCCAATCAGCAGAGAAGGTTATTGGCTGCAACCTTCCCTCCATTGATGAACTGTGCACTGCAAGGGCCAGGAAGCGAGCGGGCAAGATCATCTCTGACCCCTCCCACCCTGGCCACAAACTCTTTGAATCACTTCCCTCTGGAAGGCGACTCCGGGCTGTCAAAGCTGGCACAGCCAGACATAAAAACAGTTTTTATCCACGAGTAGTTGCTCTACTCAACAGCCAAAAATCTGTAGCCTCCCTTTGATCTGGTATTTTGTTGGTTCACGTGCTTGATCAATGGTGTTTTATCATTAATGTTTTATTATTATTAATGTTTAGTGTTTTCTGAGTCATTTGTAACTGTCTCTGTATGTCATGTTGTTACTTGTGGGCGGAGCACCAAGGCAAATTCCTTGTATGTGAATACTTGGCCAATAAACTTACTTACTTACTAACTTACATCTTGAGCGTTTTATGTCTTGCGTGCTTCATGCAAACACATTTACCAAAACAGGATTAGAGGCCTTGTTATACATTTGGCAACGTAGGTGAATGCGTAGATCTCCTGAGTGGCGGCGCCTAACGGCAGCGGCTAGACTACAGTCGTCTATCTTTTTTTAATTTTTGTCTTGTTAAATGTATGTTTGAGCCTAGTTTTTATTTTATTTTTAGCTGTGTATATGTGGGGGGTGGAGGGGGGGATGTGGGGGAAACCATTAATCTTTTCCCTGTACGGGGTCCCGACTTTTTCCCTGTCGGGTCTCCGATGTCGTTGGGCCTAACGTCGTGGAGCCGGCGGCAGCCTCCGGCCGGGACCAAGCTGAGGGCTCCAGTCGTGGAGCCTGCGGACCTGCCATCGCGGAGCTGGCCGCCTTCGGAGTGGGGAGAGCTGTGGTGGCGCGCGGCTGCGACCCGACTTTGGAGCTTCAGGGGCTCCGGCCGCAGGCCCGGTGGACGGGAACATCGGGAGCTCCAGGTCCCTGGTGGGAGTCCGCTTTTCGGAGCTCCCGCAACAGCAACTTCTCCTGCTAGAATCGCGGGGTTTAAAGGACACGGAGCGGGGTGTAACATCACCCGGCGTGTCCCTAATTGCCACAGGACTTACCATCGCCCGCCGGGGGCTTTAACCTCGGAGCCCCCAGTTCGCCTAGACGCTGCAGTTGGACTGCTGGACCACAGGAGAAGAACAAAGGGAAGAGATAAGAGAGGGTCTGAAGAAGGGTCTTGACCCGAAACGTCGCCTCTCTCCTTCGCTCCTTAGATGCTGCTGCACCCGCTGAGTTTCTCCAGCCTTTTGTGTACCCGGGACGAGATAAGACTTTGCCTTCCATCACAGTGAGGAGGTGTTGGAGACTCACTGTGATGGATGTTTGTGTAAACTGTGTTAAGTGTTGGCTTTGGGTTGTTTTGTAATGTAAGACTGTAGAAAATGCAATTTCGTTCAAACCAAGTTGTTTGAATGATAATAAAAGGCATTCTATTCTGTTCTCTATTCTATTCTAGTTATTCCCCGCAGCATAGTCTGATCGCCGATTGTTTCGAGGTGGGTATTTTGGAGCAGAGAGTAAAGAGAAGTTTGAAGAAATGGTTTAATCCATGGACATAGAGAAGGAACACCGGTGTACATTAGTCATCAGAGCACGGGGGAATTTTATTTGAGAGGTTGAACACGGGCGGCACAGCGGTAGAGTTGCTGCCGGAGACCCAGGTTCGATCCTGAACGCGGGTGCTTTCTGTGCGGAGTTTGCAGGTTCTCCCCAGGACCTGCTTGGGTTTTCGCTGAGATCTTCGCTTTCCTCCCACACTCCGAAGACGTAGAGCTTTGTAGGTTAATTGGCTTGGTATAAAATGTGAGATTATCCTGAGTGCTCTGTCCCAGACTCTACCCCAGTGGATCAGATGACAGATGCCACATTGACCGTGTGGATCAGGCACCAGGGGAGCGGTTGCAGCGACTGTGAATGCATGCAATGGACAATACATGCATTTCATGCATCTAGCCTGCAGCCCATAAGATATCATACATTTATGTGATAGGAGCAGAGTTAGGCCACTCGGTCCATCAATAGACAATAGACAATAGGTGCAGGAGGAGGCCATTTGGCCCTTCGAGTCAGCACCGCCATTCAATGTGATCATGGCTGATCATCCCCAATCAGTACCCCATTCCTGCCTTCTCCCCATATCCCCTGACCCCGCTATTTTTAAGAGCCCTATCTAGCTCTCTCTTGAAAGCATCCAGAGAACCTGCCTCCACCGCCCTCTGAGGCTGAGAATTCCACAGACTCACCACTCTCTGTGAGCAAAAGTGTTTCCTCGTCTCCGTTCTAAATGGCTTGCTCCTTATTCTTAAACTGTGGCCCCTGGTTCTGGACTCCCCCAACATCGGGACCATGTTTCCTGCCTTTAGCGTGTCCAAGCCCTTAACAATCAGTCAACTTCGCCGTTCAATCATGGCTGATCTATCTTCCCCTCTTAACTCCATTCTCCTGCCTTCTCCCCATAACCCCTGACACCTGTACTAATCAAGAATCTATCTACATATCTCTGCCTTAAAAATATCCATTGACTTGACCTCCACAGCATTCTGTAGCAATGAATTCCACAGATTCACCACCCTCTGACTAAAGAAATTCCTCCTCATCTCCTTCCTAGAGGAAGGTCCTTTTATTCTCAGGCTGTGACCTCCGGTCCTAGACTCCCCCACTAGTGGAAACATCCTCTCCACATCCACTCTATCCAAGCCTTTCACAATTCGGTAAGTTTCAATGAGGTCTCCCCTCGTCCTTCTAAACTCCAGCGAGTACGACCCAGTGCCGTCAATCGCTCATCGTGTGTTAACCCAATGCTTCCTGGGATCATTCTCGTAACCTCCTCTGGACCCTCTCCAGGACCAGCACATCCTTCCTTGGATATGGGGGCCGAGAATTGCTCACAGTGCTCCAAATATGGCCTGACCAACGCCTTATAGAGCCTCAGCATTACATCCCTGATTTTGTATCCTAGCCCTCTCAATGCAGCGGCTGACTATACAAGTCAGGAAATAGGCAACGTTTCGGGCCAAAACCCAAGGGTTTCGGCCCGAAACGTTGCCTATTTCCTTCGCTCCACAGATGCTGCTGCACCCACTGAGTTTCTCCAGCACTTTTGTCTACCTTCAATTTTCCAGCATCTGCAGTTCCTTCTTAAACAAGTCAGGAGATGAGTGGGATTACTGCAATAGCTAGTCTGTAGGAATTCGGAGGCCATTTTATTCTCAGTGGACAAGTTGTATTCATGGGTAGGTTGGTGCCGCTGTTATTAACACTGCGCTTGCGATCAACCTCACATCTGATGTACCGATAGCACTCGCTGTTCTGTTCGGGAACATCGCCACTGACTGAGTTAAGACAACTTAATTTTTATAGCACTGCATTTTTACTCCAGATTGCCTGCTGTATTGGATTCGCAAAAAAAAACAAAGGGCCTTCAACTCCTGTGATGCCAATGTTGCTATGGCGATGACTGGAGGAAAATGTTATGAGGCGTGCATCCGTGGCTCCGCCAACCCACAGAGTTGTGGGGCTTCAGCGTTAGGTTGGTCAGTTTACTTTAGTTTAGTTTAGAGATGCAGTCCTTCGCCCTTTAGTGATGCAGCCCTTCAGCGGGAACCAGGGCCTTCCGCTCCCACCGTGACCATGCCAACCACCCCGTACATCACCACTATCCTACACACACTGCGGACAATTTGCAATTTGCAGAAGCCAATTAACCTACAAACCTGCATGCCTTTGCAATGTGGGGGGAAAACCGGAGACAGCCCAGGCAGGTCACAGGGAGAACGTGCAAACTCCGTACAGGCAGCACCCATGTCTCCGGCGCTGCTCAAGGCAGTGTGTAGCAACACTACCGTCGCGCCACCACCAATGTTGGACTGACACTCACTCTTTCTTCTCGAATGCACCACTTTTCAAAGCATTAAAGAATAAGGAGTAAGCCATTTAGAACAGAGACGAGGAAACATTTTTTCTCACAAGGTTTACAAGGTTAATTCCCGGGATGGCGGGACTGTCATATGCTGAGAGAATGGAGCGGCTGGGCTTGTACACTCAGGAGTTTAGAAGGATGAGAGGGAATCTCATTGAAACATATAAGATTGTTAAGGGCTTGGACACGCTAGAGGCAGGAAACATGTTCCCGATGTTGGGGGAGTCCAGAACCAGGGGGCCACAGTTTAAGAATAAGGTGTTAGCCATTTAGAACGGAGACGAGGAAACACTTTTTTCTCACAGAGAGTGGTGAGTCTGTGGAATTCTCTGCTTCAGAGGGCGGTGGAGGCAGGTTCTCTGGATGCTTTCAAGAGAGAGCTAGATAGGGCTCTTAACAATAGCGGGGTCAGGGGATGTGGGGAGAAGGCAGGAACGGGGTACTGATTTGGGATGATCAGCCCTGATCACATTGAGTGGCGGTGCTGGCTCGAAGGGCCAAATGGCCTACTCCTGCACCTATTGTCTATTGTCTACAATAAAGGACAACAGGAAAGGTCGTCTGGAAGATCCAAAAAGCAATGAAGCTCCCTGTGCCACAGCCCGGGAAGAATGAGACCATCACCAGGGCAACGGCACTGCTGGCACACTGGTGCAACCGCAAGAAGTTGTCCACAAGACCAAGTCAGCGGATCTTTTTAAGGCAGAGATTGACAAATTCTTGGTTAGAATGGGTGTCAAGGGTTATGGGGAGAAGGCAGGAAAATAGGATTAGGAGGCAGAGATCAGCCATGATTGAATTTTGGAGTAGATTCAATGGGCCGAATGGCCTAATTCTACTCTTATAATGTGAACTTGTGAATATTGCCGAGAATTGTTGAAGCAGCCAGACCAACCTCCTTTCCGTTGACTCCATCAGCACACTGCCTGGAGCAAGACCACCAGCATAATCAAGGACCAGTCTCACCCCGGTCACTCCCCCTTCTCCCCTCGACCATCAGGCAAGAGGTACTGAGATGTGAAAACGCAAACCTCCAGATTCAGGGACAGTTTCTTCCCAGCTGTGATCAGGCAACTGAACCATCCCATCACCAACTAGAGAGCGGTCCTGACCTCCCCTCGGCTTCATTCTCGCTACGTTCATTCTCCGTGCTTACCACAAGTCTGATTTTGTTTAAACTCGGAAGAGCTCTTGGAATGAACTCGTACAGAGGGACAGGGCTATAACTCCAGCATTTTGTGTCTATCTTTGGTGGAACCAGCACCTGCAGTTCCTTCCTGCACATACTCCCATCCACCTCATTGGGCACCCTCGGACTATGTGTCTCTCTCCATCCTCACCACTGTCCATCTAATAGAATACACCGCAGGGTACAACTTGCTGGAGTAACTCAGCGGGTGAGGCAGCATCTCTGGAGAGAAGGAATGGGCGATGTTTCGGGTCGAGACCCTTCTGCGGACTGAAGAAGGGTCTCGACCCGAAACGTCACCCATTCCTTCTCTCCACAGATGCTGCCTCACCCGCTGAGTTACTCCAGCATTTTGTGCCCACCTTTGATTTAAACCAGCTTCTGCAGTTCTTTCATACACATAGGGTACAACTTCTTGTCACCTGGAGTCATAGGGTCATATTTGCCCAGAAAGAGCCCCTTCAGCCCAACCTGTCCGTGCTGACCAAGATGTCCCATCCAAACGGGCCCCATTTGCCCACATTTGTCCACACACCCCTCCAAACATCTTCTATCCATGTTTATTTAGTTTAGAGATACGGCAAGGAAACAGGCCCTTCGGCCCACCGGGTCCGCGCCGACCAGTGATCCCTGCACACTAATACTATCCGACACACGGCAAGGCCAATTTACTATTTTACCAAGTTGCCTATAAATCTGTACATCTATGGATCGTGACCACGTGTCAGTCCAAGTATCTTTTAAACCCCTGATGATCTGATCGCAAAAGAAGTGTAACAGTCTGCTGATTAACATAGGACAGTACAGACCATGAACAGGCCCTTCAGCCCACAATGTTAGTGCCAAACAGGATGCCAAGTTGAACTGGTCTCATCTGCCTTTATACGACTCATATGCCACCGTTTCCTGCACTTCTATGCTCCTATCTAGAAGCCTCTTAGATGCCTTTCATATCTGCTTTCACCGCAACCTCTGGCAATGCGCTCCAGGCCCGTAGAATAGTTTCGTTATTGTCATTGTAAAAGGAAATTTAAAAATGTCAGCCAGTCAGTGCACCATTCAAACATTTCTAAAAGCTAACGATACATACAAGGTAACATATTAAAAAAAAGATAAACAACTAAAATAAATATGAAAATAGCACGCATGAACACCCAACCCTACATCCTTCTGTCGATTTCACAGTGTACCAACCATAGTCCCTTAGTCCCCGCGTTCCTTGGCTTTATAGCAGTGGGGTAAAAACTGGTTTTAAGTCTGTTTGTCCTTGTCCTTGTAGATCTGTACCGTCTGCCTGACGGCAACAGTTCAAACAGGGAGTGTCCGGGGTGGGAAATGTCCTTTATAATATTCTGGGATTTTTTGATGCAGCGGGAACTGTGTAAGTCCTCCAAGGTAAGGAGAGGGCAGCCGACAATCCTCTGGGCGTTGTCAATGGCCCTCTGGAGCGCTTTCCTCTGAGCCGCTGTGCAGCTGGTGTACCACACGCCATCACAGTATGTTAGGATGCTCTCAATGGAGCACCGATAAAAGGCCCATCATCTCTCTCTATGAAAAAAAACCTTGCCCACACATCTCTATGAAACTCTCCTCCATTCACCGTATAGCTGTGCCCTTTAGTGTTGGACGTTTCCACCCTGGGATAAAGTTTCTGACTGTCTACTCTACCTGCGTCTCCCATCAAATCTCCCCTCAACCTCCGACGTTCCAGAGAAAACAATCCGAGTCTCTCCGACCACTCCCATTCTGGGTGTGAATAAGGGTCTTGACCCCAAACGTCACCAATTCCTTCTCTCCACAGATGCTGCCTCATCCGCTGAGTTTCTCCAGCATTTATTGTCTACCTTCGATTTTTCCAGCGTCTGCAGTTCTTTCTTGAGCATTCAGGAAAGCCTCCCCTGCACCCCATCCAAAGCCCCCACATCTTTCCTATAATGGGAAGACTGGAATTGCACCAATACTCCAAATATGGCCTGACCAAAGTCCTATAGGCGGGGGGGGGGGGGGGGGGGGGCTCTCTAGTCCTATAAAGCTGCATTGGCAGCAACCATCAGTCTTTGTATGGAGCGGCTGGGCTTGTACACTCTGGAGTTTAGAAGGATGAGAGGGGATCTCATTGAAACATATAAGATTGTTAAGGGCTTGGATACACTAGAGGCAGGAAACATGTTCCAGATGTTGGGGGTGTCCAGAACCAGGGGCCACAGTTTAAGAATAAGGGGTAAGCCATTTAGAACAGAGACGAGGAAACACTTTTTCTCACAGAGAGTGGTGAGTCTGTGGAATTCTCTGCCTCAGGGGGCGGTGGAGGCAGATTCTCTGGATGCTTCCAAGAGAGAGCTAGATAGGGCTCTTAAAAATAGCGGAGTCAGGGGATATGGGGAGAAGGCTGGAACGGGGTACTGATTGGGGCTGATCAGCCATGATCACATTGAATGGGGTAGGAGATTGCAACCTTCACGTGGTCCGCCCTGTTTCGACTAATGCAATCAACCCGACGTGCACAATCAAATAAGACCATATAGAACAAGTTGTCCGCCAACTCTAGGCTGTGCACGCCATACACAAGAAGAAGAAGATCACATTGAATGGCGGTGCTGGCTCGAAGGGCCAAATGGCCTACACCTGCACCTATTGTCTATTGTCTATTGTCTATTTAGTCTAAAGACAAAACACAAGTCAAATGATGAACTTACCATCACCAAGTACTTTGGTCTGTATTGGATGGTTCCAAAGATACCAAGGATGATTGACATAATGTGTAAAAAGTTGGCCAGTATCGGGACCCATTGGTAGCCGAGGAAGTCAAAGATCTGTCGCTCCAAAGCCGCTACCTAAAAGAAAATGAAAACATGTTGACCTCTCAAGTAACTCCATCACACTGTTCATGACTGCAATGACATGCTGTGATCTTCAACGCCGAGATGTCCTGACATTAGTCTAGTTTAGGGACAGAGAGCGGAAACAGGCCTTTCGCTCAGCGAGTCTGTGTCGACCGGTGATCCACACACACTAGCACGATCACACACACACACATTGGGGACAGAATTTACAATACCAAGCCAATTAACCTACAAACCTGTACATCTGTGGAGTGTGGGAGGAAACCGGGATCGAGACCCGGGTTTGATCCTGACTGTGGGTGCTGTCTGTAGGGAGTTTGTATGTTCTCCTCTGTGTCCGCGTGGGTTTTCTCCGGGTGCTCCGGTTTCCTCCCACACTCCAAAGACGTACAGCATCGTAGGTTGATTGGCTTTGTTAAAATTGTAAATGATCCCTCGTGTGTGTTAGTGTGCGGGGATCGCTGGTTGATGCCGACTCGGTGGGTGTACGGGCCTCTTTCCGCACTGTATCTTTAAACTAAACTGAAAAAAAACTGTCTGCTCCTGTACTTTCAACCACTTACGCATGCCGCCTTCTTCTGCAGTATTTGATCAGTAAGTATATGAGGGGCCCAGTCTGAAGAAGGGTCTCGACCAGAAACATCACCCATCCCTTTTCTCCAGAGATGCTGCCTGCCCCGCTGAGTTACTCCAGCATTTTGCGTCTTTCTTAAGTATATCAGGGGCTCTGGGGCAAAGGCAGGTGAATGGGGTCGAGAGGTAAAGATAGATTAGCCATGATTGAATGGTGGAGTGGACCTGATGGGCCGAATGGCCTATCACTAATGCACCTATTCCTCTCATCCACGCCACTGTTGGGACACGAGAGCTTCATCACTGTGTAGCCAAAGTACCGGCTTCACGTTCCCAGTAATCTCTCCGGCAATCCGCAGGGATCCCTCCTCCAGCAGGTATTATCCAAAGCTAGGTTACGCGGTTGAGGGAAGATCCTGCACTCTGGGACGCCCTCTCTGCATGAGCCTGGCAGGTTTAGTTCCAGACCCCATTAGCTTCCTCCTGCAGCCGAGGACAAACCTTTAAGCAGAGGGCCAGATGCAGGTCCATCCCAAGCAGCAGCTGCTGCAGGCTGCTCATACGCAAAACCACATGAATGAGCAAATCCACTTTGGGAGCGCAAGTCATTACCGGCAGAGCTTAAGCGTTCGTTTCTGAAAGGACAAAGATGTATTTGCCGTTCCTGTTTGTTGCACCTCAGACCTTCTGAGTCACAGCAGCTTAACCCTGGTACAGGGACGAGGCACAATTAATTGAAATGACTTTGAAATGAGCCATGGGAAACTCAACACATAAACGCACCTCGTTCGGTTAAAAGCCCTGCTTTACCTTGCCTGCATTTCAAGGGCGGCAATGTGGCGCTGCGGTAGAGTTGCTGCCTTATAGCACCAGAGACCCGGGTTCGATCCTGACTACGAGTACTATTTGCATAGTGTTTGCACGTTTTCCCCGTGACCGCGTGGGTTTTCCCCAGGTGCTCCGGTTCCCTCCCACGCTCCAAAGACGTGCAGGTTTGAAAGTTAATTGGCTTCGGTAAGAATTGTAAATTGTCTCGAGTGTGTAGGATAGTTCGTGTACGGGACGATCGCTGGTCGGTGTGGACTCGGCGGACCGAAGGGCCTCTTTCGGCGCTGAATCACTAAAACAAACTAAACCACACCTCTGGGCAACATATCCTCCCAGCTGAAGGTTGACACAAAAAGCTGGAGTAACTCAGCGGGACAGGCAGCATCTCTGGAGAGAAGGAATGGGTGACGTTTTGGGTCGTGACCCTTCTTCAGACCCGAAACGTCACCCATTCCTTGTCTCCAGAGATGCTGCCTGTCCCGCTGAGTTACTCCAGCATTTTGTGTCTATCTTCGGTTTAAACCAGCATCTGCAGTTCCTTCTTACACATCCCCTCCCAGCTGTTTGGCCGCATCAGCAATAAATCTGTATAGAATCAATAAAGTGGCAGCCTCTTTAAAAGAAAATTACCAACATAACATCACGGAGCATTTATTATTCATCCTCCAAGAATAAAAGATGTAAAGCATGTTTGTTTCTCTTTCGTTCAGGATTCAGGAAAGGAAGGCTAAGGTTAGATAATGAATTTACTGATTGCATTGAACAGCACAAGGTCAAACAGAGATATTGCAAGAAATATTCCCGAACAAAACCGAGGATAGACACAAAATGCTGGAGTAACTGACAGCATCTCTAGAGACGACCTTCTCTAGTCTGAAGGAGGGGTCTTGACCCAAAACGTCACCAAACAAAATATTCCCTCGATTGGGGAAGAGAAAATCTAAATTAGGCTTTGGATACAACCTAAGGCCCTGTCCCACTTTCCCGAGTTACTCACGAATTCTCCCGAGTTTTGCCCTTGAGTCAAACTCGGAGAATGTCCGTAGCGAATCTGTAGGAGGCCGTGGGAGTCCGTAGACATATCGTAGCGGCTTGTCATTGCCAGCCGTAGGTACTCGGGGCATCAGGTGAGTCGGGACGTTTTTTCCAGCAGGACAAAAAAAATCCACGAGTAAAAAGACAGTCGGGACGAGGAGTTCGTGGATCGCAAAAAATCTTGATTTTCTTTTAAGGACCTTTCAACTCGGCAGAGGACTCGGGAAAGTGGGACAGGCCCTTTAGTCTTGAATAAATCCATTAGCGAATTCGGCATATAGATAAATTAGATGAATACACTTCGTAACTCAGTGGGCCTGGCAGGGTCTCTGGAGAAAAGGAACAGGTCGGAATCTTCAGATTCAGACAGGTCTGAAGCAGGGTTCTGACCCGATATGTCACCTATTCCTATTTTCCAGAGATGCCGCCTGACCCACTGAGTTACTCCAGCGCTTTGTGTCTATCTTCGTTATGAACCAGCATCTGCAGTTCCTTCCTACACCTAGAAAACCCAGTTGTTGAGTTACTAGGCTGTTGCACAGACGTGGGGACATGAGTTTGAATCGCACAAAGGCAGACGGGGAAGTTAAAACGATGCACTTGTGAAAGTGTAGAAGGAGAGGAGCTCCGACCGGCGGCCCTGCGGCCTACACCATCATGAAGCCGCAGTCTCTGGTGGGGAAGCACCGATTCAAGGCTTTACCTCGTCTGCACATCTGGATGCCCGCAGCGGCGACTGCGGAGGGTGGAGGTCCCGAACACGGTGGAAAATGGAGGTGGACGGACCAATTTTGTGTCTTCCACCACAGTGATGAATGCTGTGGTGGATGTTTGTGTTAAATTTTCTTTGTGTATTTCTGTGTGTGTTCATTTTTTATCGTACCGCTGCGGGCAAATTCATTTCACTTGCACTTTATGTGCAAGTGAGGAATAAAACTTGACTTGACTTGTTAAGCCACTGCAGTAATGGTGACCAGGGAGGTAAGTGACTGCTGTAAAAAATCTTACTCTTTGTCTGGCCCTCTTTTATCGCTCCAGATGAACCCAATTAACATTCTCTTCAGTACCAGGCCCCAATAAAGGATGAGCATGAATGGTAGCTCTGCCAGCAAACATTCGCAACAGCTTGAAAGAGGAGCCGTTTTATCATGTATCTGTACACCGTGCGTATGTCTGTCCGCCCCCCTCCATCCTCGCCAGCTCCCCAGCCCTCCCCCCTTCGTTCTCAGCAGCAGTTGAAGAAGACAGCGGCTCGACACCTTCTCAAGTGCTGCTACTCGGGATGGGCAATAAATGCTGATCGTGCCATCGACAAGACAGTTCCCATAAAGTGATTTTTTTTTTTAAGTAAAAAAACCACTATAAATGTTCTAACAAAGGAGCCGGCATGTCTGTAATACAACACTTACGCAGACGCCTTGCAAGCCAGTTCATCCTATATTTTTCCCCCAGTGATAAGATCAAGGGAGGCATGTCATTCACGGCTTTGAGCTAATGAGCGACATCAATAACGTGGCCACAAATGAGTATCAGGAAACCACAAGGTGTGCCAACAAGATCATTCAAAGACTTTTGATGCAGACTTCAATCTGTTGGCTCAGGTTTAGCACTTAACAAAGATCAAAGAAAGATTGGATCAATTAGGTTTGTGGTTCAGCAGTGTGTGGTGGCAGCTGGTGGCACGGGTATCATGGATGGGTTGACTCGTCCCTTCCCATCACTCCCTCCACAGGGACGTTCCCGCAGCTATACCTCCTCCCTCGACTCAATCCAGGGACCCCGACAGGTCTTTCGGGTGAGGTAGAGGTTTACTTGCACCTCCTCTAACCTCATCTACTTTAGGAGCCCACAGTGTTCCTGCCGTGGGCTCAGATATACATCACCGGCCATAGACAGCACTGGGCCTCTACTCGCTGGAGTTTAGAAGGTTGAGGGGGGGACCTCATTGAAACTGACGGAACAAAGAAGGGTCTCGACCCGAAACGTCGCCTGTCTCCTTCGCTCCTTAGATGCTGCTGCACCCGCTGAGTTTCTCCAGCTTTTTGTGTAACCCAGGAACAATGAAAGGCTTTGATAGAGTCGATGTGGAAAGGATGTTTCCACTGGTGGGAGAGTCTAGGGCCAGAGGTCATAGCCTCAGAATTAAAGGGCGCTCTTTTAGAAAGGAGGCGAGGAGGAACTTCTTTAATCAGAGGATAGTTAATCTGTGGAACTCACTGCCACGGAGGGCTGTGGAGGCCAAGTCAGTGGATATTTTTAAGGCAGAGATAGACAAATTCTTGAGTCAAGGGTTATGGGGAGAAGGCAGGAAAGTGGGATTAGGAGGCAGAGATCAGCCATGATTGAATGGCGGAGTAGACTCGATGGGCCGAATGGCCTAATTCTACTCTTATGCGATCTCCCGGTTGTCAAACTCCCCTTCCCATTTCCACACTGATCTTTCGGTTCTGGGCCTCCTCCACTGTCTTGTCCAGTCTTAACCAAGTGTTACTGGCACGTAGCCCAATTTGCTTGCATAGAAACATAGAAATTAGGTGCAGGAGTAGGCCATTCGGCCCTTCGAGCCTGCACCACCATTCAATATGATCATGGCTGATCATCCAACTCAGTATCCTGTACCTGCCTTCTCTCCATACTCCCTGATCCCTTTAGCCACAAGGGCCACATCTAACTCCCTCTTAAATATAGCCAATGAACTGGCCTCAACTACCCTCTGTGGCAGAGAGTTCCAGAGACCCACCACTCTCTGTGTGAAAAAAGTCCTTCTCATCTCGGTCCTAAAGGATTTCCCCCTTATCCTTAAGCTGTGACCCCTTGTCCTGGACCTCCCCAACATCGGGAACAATCTTTCTGCATCTAGCCTGTCCAACCCCTTAAGAATTTTGTAAGTTTCTATAAGAACGCCTCTCAATCTCCTAAATTCTAGAGAGCATAAACCGAGTCTATGCAGTCTTTGTTCATAAGACAGTCCTGACATCCCAGGAATCAGTCTGGTGAACCAAACTGATTACTACATCCCTCCACTTGATTCAGCAATGTCTTCCTTTCTAGTTTGCTTCAAGACATACAGGGCAGAGGAGTTTGCCTTCCCCTCTATTCTAAAATTGCTCCGTTAGCATTTGGTGATTAACGTTCCCCAACATCACCACTCAATAGTTCTTGAACATTAGATCAGCCATGATTGAATGGCGGGGTAGACTGGATGGGCTGAATGGACTAATTCTGCTGCCATATCTTATGGTCTCATTATTGTAAGTTCTAAACTCGCGACAAGCCTTTAATTATTGAAGTTTTACAATATTTATCATAATCGTCATCGTACTTTATTAGCCAAGTAAGTTTTGCAACATACGAGGAATTTTAATTGCCGTACAGTCATACCAATAAAAAGCAACGGAACACACAAAATACATTTTAACATAAACATCCACCACAGTGACTCCTCCACATTCCCCACTGTGATCGAAGTTGAAAAAAAATGTTCAATCTCTTCCCTTCTTTGTTTTCCCGCGGTCGGCGGCCTCGAGCCTTCCGTTGACGGGATTTATGATACTATCTTCCATTTGTCTCCGAATCAAATGGTACTCTCCAATCAGTCAGTTGCCTTGCCAATCTAAACAATGCATCAGGTTTTGTGCTTGGGGCACTGTCAAATATTCTGCGCATTTATCCTATCTATTCCTCTAACGATCTTGCACACTTCCAGAAGTTCGCCGCACATCCTCCTGCGTTCCAAGGAATAAAATCCAAGCCTGCTCAACATCTCCCTGTAGCTCAGTCCCTCGAGTCTTGGCAACATCCTCAAAAATCTTTGCTGCACCCGTTCCAGCTTGACAACATAACAAGGTGACCAAAACTGTGCACAATACTCCAAACGTGGCCTCACCAGTGTCTCGTACATCCGTAACATAACATTCCCCGTCTGCCTTTGTGCGTTTCAAACTCATGTCTCCACTTCTGTGCAGCAGCGTAACTCAACGACTGGGTTTTCTACGTGTAGGAAGGAACTGCAGATGCTGGCATACACTTGATAGACACAAAATGCTGGAGTAATTCAGCGGGTCACGCAGCATCTCTGGAGAAAAGGAATAGGTGACCTTTCGGTGTGAGACTCTTCTACAGAGTCCTGTCGGGCGGCACAGTGCCACAGCGGTAGAGTTGCTGCCTCACAGCGCTTGCAGCACCCATCGACCCGGGTTCGATCCCCACCACGGGCGCTGTCTGTACAGAGTTTGTACGTTCTCCCCGTGACCTGCGTGGGTTTATCTCCGCGATCTTCGGTTTCCTCCCACACTCCAAAGACATACAGGTTTGTAGGTTAATTGGCTTGGTAAATGTAAAAATTGTCCTTAGTGTGTGTAGGATGGTGTTAATGTGCGGGGATCGCTGGTCAGTGCGGGCCCGGTGTCTCGAGGGTCCTCTTTCTGCGCTGTATCTCTGAACTATTCTCAACTAAGCTGCAGACTGAGAGTCAGGGTTTGATCGTTCTTCGTGGAGACGGCTTTACTACACCCTGTACAATCTCTCTACTCTTGATGAAGGGACCAACCCCAACCCCTGGTGACGAATCTGATGAAGGGTCTCGACCAGAAGCGTCACCCATTCCTTTTCTCCAGAGATGCTGCCTGACCCGCTGAGTTACTCCAACGTCGACACTCAATATCCCGACTGACTTGTTTTCATTGCGGTACGTCCGTGGAATGGACAATTAGCCAGGTCAATTTATCATTAGCATGAAATTCAAACATTCAGAACCCTGGGTCCATCTCATCGATAAAAGCATTAGGACGCACGCAATGTCCTGCACATCAAACCTCCAGCCATCATCGTCTCTGCAACTTCCCAGAGAGAAATGTCTGTCGCCAATGAAAACAATTCTATATTGATTGTGAACGGAAGCTATAGCTTGTGTAGTGTATTAAAAGGTTACAGTTACACTGTATATCGACCCACATAATACACAACATGCTACTTA
Source organism: Raja brachyura (assembly GCA_963514005.1). The sequence goes on along the minus strand of OY740809.1, from coordinate 32,261,812 downwards.
TCTGAAAGGAGATCAACACGATTATTTATCCTTATTCTAAACCCTTTGATAACATAAAGCCAAGCAAGGACTATTCTCACAGCAGAGTGAATATGGAAGAATTAAATATGCCTTACACTGCTTTCTTCCACAATAATCAAATGTACGCATTCCGTGAACATCGTCTGCTTTGATCTGTCATTTTCACACCTTAACCTTTCCATATCTCAAGTCTCCCTTTTCCCTGACTCTCAGTCGGAAGAAGGGTCTCGATCCAAAACGTCACCCATTCCTTCTCTCCAGAGACGCTGCCTGTCCCGCCGAGTTCCTCCAGAATTTTGTGCCCATCTTCTGTGTAAACCGGCATCTGCAGTTCCTTCCTAAAGCCCCTGTCCCAGTTTCCCGAGTTACTTACGAATTCTCCCGGGTTTTCCCCTTGCTTCAAACCTCGGAGAATGTCCGTAGCGAGTCCGTAGGAGGCCGTAGGCGTTCGTAGATATTTCGCAGCGGCTCGTAATGCCAGCCGTAGGTACTCGGGGCATCAGGTAAGTCGGGACGTTTTTTCAACATGTTGAAAAATGTCCACGATAAAAACAATAGCCGCGAATACCTACGGCTGGCTATTACCGTAATTCTCCAAGTTTGAATTAAGGAGAATTTGTGAGTAACTCGGGAAAGTGGGACAGGGGCTGAAATATTCACTACCGATCTCAACATTCTCTGAGCATATCTCTTTCATCCAAAGGTGCTTATTTGTCACATATGCAACTTCAGAGTGAGATCTTACTACACACGCAGGAGCTGCCATTTTTGGCGCCACTATTAAAATCCAAAATCTGGCCGGCCCGCACGCTCGAAGTCCTGGAGCAGTTCCTGTCTGTACGCAGGTGCTGTCTGTACGGAGTTTGTACGTTCTCCCCGCGACCTGCGTGGGTTTTCTCAGGGAGCTCCGGTTTCCCTCCACACTCCAAAGGCGTACAGGTTAGTAGTTTAATTGGCTTGGTATGAATGTAAAAATTGTACCCAGTGTGTGTAGGGTAGTGTTAATGTGCGGGGATCGCTGGTCGGCACGGACTCAGTGGGCCGAAGGGCCTGTTTCCGTGTTGTACCTCCAAACTAAACTAAAACAAATAATAATATTGGAAGTTGGGTGGAAAAACTGCAGTCAAGTCTTATCGAAGATGGTGGTGAAGATTTTTGTCTTCTAATCAGCATGGAAAGCAGCATACACGGTGAAGAAGATCATATTGAAAGACCATTGTAGAGCTGGGACATTATATGTTTCTGAGTTCTAGCAGCAGAATTAAGGGCCTGTTCCACGAGGCGATTTTCTAGGCGACTGCCGGCGACTATAACAATGGAATTCGCCAAAGTCCGCACCGGCGACAACCTACGACACCCGGCGACAACCTTGCGACATAAGGTATGTAAGCTATAAAAAAGCCATCTTGTGACAACCTACGACAGCATCTACGTCGAGAGAAGACAAGTTACGACAAGCTCACGTTTGACGACTGTCGCTGAAAGGTTTTGAACATTTCAAAATCCAGTGGCGACCAGAAAAACGCTACGACTCTTTGGGCGACTGAGGAGACGACTCACGCCCATACGGGCGACACCCCGGCCACCGTGTGGCAACAGCCTAGTCGCCGGCAGTCGCCTAAAAAAATTGCCTAAGTGGGACAGGCCCTTCAGTCCATTGAGCTCATCATGTCCACCATTCAGTCATGGCTGACCCATCTTTCCCTCTCAACCCCATTCTCCTGCCTTCTCCTCATAACCCCCGACACCCGTACTAATCAATCTCCACCATAAAAATATCCACTGACTTGGCCTCCACAGCCGTCTGTGGCAAAGAATTCCACAGATTCACCACCCTCTGACTAAAGAAATTCCTCCTCACCTCCTTTAGGAAGGTACATACTTTTATTCCCAGGCTATGACCTCTGGTCCTAGATTCTCCCGCTAGTGGAAACATCCTCTCCACATCCACTCTATCCAGGCCTTTCACATATTCGGTAAGTTTCAATGAGGTTCCCCCTCATTATTCTAAACTCCAGCGAGTACAGGCCCAGTGCCGTCAAACGCTCACTATGCGTTAACCCAATCCTTCCTGGGATCATTCTAGTAAACCTCCTCTGGACCCTCTCCTTCCTCAGATTATGGGGTCTTGCGCGAGGTGAAAGCTGCTGGAGTTTTGGTATGTTGAGCCAGAAGTGGAAATTTCAGCACCAAGTGACTACCTGTAGTAAGGTCCAAATATTCCACGTACAGATCAATGGCTTGACATCCTGCCTTTGGCAATGAACATCCAGGGTATATAAAAATGCTGGAGAAACTCAACGGGTGAGGCAGCATCTATGGAGCGGAGGAATCTATTCCTATAGATGCTGCCTCTCCCTGCTGAGTTTCTCCAGCATTTTTATCTAACTTCGACTGTTCCAGCATCTGCAGTTCCTTCTTAAACATCAGGGCATTTGCACCAACACTAAACCCGTACAATGTAAAACGCAGCGGTAGAGACCCGGGTTCGATCCTGACTACAGGTGCTGTCTGTACGGAGTTTGTACGCTCTCCCTGAGACCTGCGTGGGTTTTCTCTGCACAGAGAACAGCGTCCGTAATCAGGATGGTTTGAACCCTTGTCCCTGGCGCTGTAAGGCAGCAACTCTACCGCTACCATTGCACCGCCCATAATTAGAATGGGTGCTACGAGCAGAATGTCCATTTTACCAGTGCATTAAGGGCCTGTCCTACAGGCATTCAACTCCATGCGATGAGCGCGATCAAACTAGAAGCGGGGGCCGCGCGGAGGTCGGGTGATCCCCTGTACAGGGCCGTTCCCACCAGCATGCGCCTGCATGTGGCAAGCGCGACCAAACCGGCAGCGGGGGCCGCGCGGAGGTCGGGTGAGTGGTGCAACGCGGCGCAAAGTGAGGCGAACCTGGAGCGAAGTCTTAAGGTAAGTTCGCCAGGACAGAGAGGGGCACACAGAGAGGGGCACACAGAGAGGGCCACGGAGCCACACACATAGAGGGTCACGGAGGCACCTACAGAGAGGGTCACGGAGGCACGACATCGAGGCGGTGTGTAATGAGTCGAGGCGACTGCGAGCCGACAAGCCGTTGCCGCGCGGAATTTTTGAACACAGTCAGTTTTTCGGAGCCCCGCGCGGTGTCGGGACGAACTCCGCACAATTCCGCACGGCTCCGGCGATCAAAGTGGGACCGGCCCCGCGACACCGGACGGCTCAAGCGACCACGTTAGGTCGCGCTCATCGCATGGAGTTGCATGCTGGTGGGACAGGCCCTTTAGTCTTTTCACTGACAGGCTTCAAATTCTAAAAGAGCGACATCATCGCAATCTCAAAGCAAAAATGTTAAACTTGGAACATTGAGGAAATAAGTGGTTGGACTTTGCAATGACACTGATTTTAGCAAATTTATTTCCTGCTGTGCCAAAACGGTGTTTCTGAGCTGCCAGTTCCAGGGTAAAGCGATGGCATTTACAAGCCAATATTCCTTTGCTAATTGCTACTGATCTTACCTCAGTAAAAACCGTCTCCGCAGCAAGGCACACGTTCTCCTTCATTACTACCTAATTAGCTCGCTCCATAGTGCACTAATCTCTAATTCTTTGAGCAAACAGTTCTGCTTAATTGCAGTCTCTGTGAAATATTATTGTTTGTGTACCTGGAAAATAAGAACTCACTCTTCGGGTTTCTCTGAGAAATAAAAATACTGATTATCTAGATTTCTTTCGAGGAGAAAAATAACGTGTGAGGCCACTGTATCATCTTGTAGTGGGAGTAAATTCCTGCATTTAAAGTTATTGATGGCTTGAACTTGGATCAATATCAAATAGAACGCAATCAACGTTCTACCAGGCAACATAATTGGTATTGGTATTGCCTGTTATGGTCGCGTGTTCAGAAGGTCACAAGGAATAGGAGTAGAATGAGGCCATTCGGCCCATCAAGTCTACTCCGCCAATCAATCGTGGCTGATCTATCTCTCCCTCCTGACCCCATTCTCCTGCCTTCGCCCCCATAACCCCTAACACCCGTACTGATCAAGAATCTATCTATCTCTGCCTTAAAAATATCCACTGACCTGGCCTAGGGGGAGGGCAGACATGTCCCCAGAAAATGGTTCACGGTGGCCTTGTGGTAGAGTTGCTGCCTGACAGCGCCAGAGACCCGGGTTTGACCCTGACCGCAGGTGCTGCCTGCACGGAGTTTGCACGCTCTCCCCCTGACCTGCGTGGGTTTTCTTCGGGTGCTCGGGTTTCCTCCCACATTCCAAAGGCGCGCAGGTTTGTAGGTTAATTGTCTTCTGGAAATTGTTCCTAGTTCCTAGTGTGTGGGATGGAACTAGTGTGCGGGGAGATTTGGTGGGTTGAGGTTTCCTCGTTGCATCCCCAAACTAAACTAAATATTATTTTCTATATAAGCCGAGTCGCCTAGAAGTGTCTAGAAATGGGAGTTTAAAACAGAAATAGCGTTTGTGTTTATTTACTTTTTTCCACACAGTATTGGCTTGGGTTTGTATCCTTGGTATAAGTATGTGTATATTGTCCCTAGTATTGTGTAGGCTTGCGTTCATGTGCGGAGATCGCTGGTCGGTGTGGATTCGGTGGGCCAAAGGACCTGTTTACATGCTGTATCTTTAAACTAAACTGAACTAAACTAAAATAACAGCACCTTTTTATTCTATCTCCCAGATTTTGTGGGTGTGATTATATTGTGGTTTTGTAACGGTGAATTTTCATTTCCCGAACTACTGCAATGGGGAACATTATCTGGAACAGCGATTTAATTCAAGCCTTAGGTTTATGAGTGCTAGTAGATATACGAGTAAGGAGACTGCTCCCAGGCTCTTAATTTTGGAGGAATCCCGTGTACCTGTCCCAACTTCTCACCACATCTTCATTCCCACTCTACGCACCAGTCTCTTCCTCACCGAACAGATTCAACAACTTTGCGTCATAACTTATTCCACAAATCCATCGACCTAGATGTAATAAAAAAATGTCACGCCTGGTTTCCTCGCTGAATCCCAGGCATTCAGCTCCCACCGTTACCATTCGCACCACGTACCAGATGGATCCTGCCATTCCCCTCCAATATTAAAAAGTAATCTGCCATCGATCTCCTTGCATTGCACCTCTCCAAGCATGTGGGCGTAACATCAGGCTTGTGATCGCTGGCTGACATGGAAAGCAAGCGGACACGGGATAATTCGCCAAGGGGCCAATCTACTGATTAGTGAAGGACTCAACCTGCACCGTACATTGTGTGTACGGAAAGGAACTGCAGGTGCTGGTTTATACCGAAGTGCTGGAGTAACTCAGCGGGGCAGGCAGCATCTCTGGAGAATGGGCGACATCTCGGGTCGGGGCCCTTCTTCAGACTGAAAGTGTTTCAGTCGAGGAAAGGGTGAGCATGAAGAACCGAAACGTCACCCATCCTTTTTCTCCAGGGATGCTGCCTGACCCGCTGAGTTACACCAGCACTATTTCTATCGTGGAACCCGATATGATAGTGGAGTTAAAGAAGTTTTTTTTGGGCCACAACACATACGTTTATCTTCTTTTTCAGTGTGGAGATACGGCGCGGAAACAGGCCCTTCGGCCCTTCGGGTCGGCAGCGACCTGCCATCCCCGCACATTAACACTATCCTACATGACACTGGGGACAATTTGAATTTACACCAAGCCAATTAACCGACATAACTGTACGTCTTTGGAGCGTGGGAGGAAAATCTCCGGCGCTGCAAGCGCTGTAAGGCAGCAACTCTACCGCCGCGCCACGGTGGTCTACCTTCTGCTCCGAACATTCCCCCTTTTATTGGTTCCTTCTTTTCACTGGGTGCTGGACTCTCCACATAGCCACTGAGGTTACAAGTCTCACACGGCACCTCATCAAATACTATCTGGAGTCATGATGAACAAACCCCAATCCATTATTTCCATCCTCATACTCGTCTTCCTAGCCTTGAGGAGACCAGTAGATATATTAGATACAAAAACCTTTCATAAAACCGTATTCGCTGAGATTTATATCATTTATTTTAACCAGATGCTGTTGAATTGCTTTGAAAGTAATTGACTTCACTGTTTCCCCAACTATAGATGTCAGTCTAACAAGCCTATAATTCCCAGAATGATGCTTTAGTGCCTTTGACAAGATTGAAAGTCTTCTAATATCACCTCAGCATTAACTGAGCTTCACAAAATGTATATTATAGCACCCACTGGTATTGCTTTAATATCTTTTCATGCTCTTTCCTTGCTGATCTGGCGGTTTTAATATTCACTGCCTCCATTTGACGTCCAGCACCAATTAGATATATCGATTTCTGGTTCTGTCTCACTGTGGTTGGTCATTTCCAGTCGAACGTTGCCTCAAGATGACACTCATCCAATTCATTAGCCTGTTATTCCTCATTTGGATAATCATTATGGGATACTGTGGATGAGTTTAGTTTAGAGGCACAGCGTGGAAACAGGCCCTGAGGCCCACCGAGTCCCCGTCGACCAATGGAGCAGCTCGGCCGGTCAGGCAGCACTTCTGGAGAAAAGGAATGGGCGACGTTTCGGGTCGAGACCCTTCTTCGGACTGAGAATTAGGGGAGAAGAGAAACAAGAGATACAGACGGTGATCCCGGGATCACGGCACGAAACATCACCCATTCTTTTTCTCCAGGGATGCTGTCTGACCCGTTGAGCTACTCCAGCTTTTTGTGCCTATCTTTGGTTTAAACCATGTTGCCTGCATCGAGGACCAGTTACTTTCAATAGGCATTCCCCCGGCTTATCAATTTGTTTCATTCTGTGAGACATCAATGGTACCAATCGAAGCTTGATTCTTGCAATCAAACACCTATTGACATTAAAAAGCACGAACGCTGTTTTTCTGGCGAATAGAATCTGATCCATGAAGATGATTGACTACTCCTACCGATTATAATTCAGAGTGATTTCAAGGAAACACACGCCCTAGTGTGGATCCACTGAGATTCTATGAAAGGACTCATCAATTAGCCACAGCCTCTCTGCTCTTTTCAAATAAACCTGCAAAACTTTCGTGTGAAAAGTATTTTCACGTGTGTGTATATATGCTTTGGATACTCTAGAGACTTTAGACTTTAGAGCTACAGCGTGGAAACGAGCCCTTTGGCCCACCGAGTCCTCACTGACCAGCAATGCCCGTAATGCCCCTGTTCCACTTAGGAAACCTGAACGGAGACCTCTGGAGACTTTGCGCCCCACCCAAGGTTTCCGTGCGGTTCCCGGAGCTTTTTGTCCTCCGGCAACCACCTTCAACTAGCATCGCAGCCGGCTTCGACTAAAAAATCACCGATTTTTAAAACGGAAACCACTGTCGACCATTTGGGAGACTGACAAAAACCTCCGGGAACCGCACGGAAACCTTGGGTGGGGCACAAAGTCTCCAGAGGTTTCCGCTCAGGTTTCCTAAGTGGGACAGGGGCATTACACTATCCGACATGCACTAGGGACAATTTACAATTTTACCAAAGCCAATTAACCTACAAAGCCAATTAATCTACGTCTTCATAATGTGGGAGGAAAACGGAGCACCCGGAGAAAACCCACGCAGATCACGGGGAGAACATGCAAACTCCGTACAGACAGCACCGGTAGTCAGGATCGAACCAAGGACTCTTGTGCTGGACGGCAGTAACTCTACCGCTGTGCCACCATTTCACCCACACATACATTTTTACTACATATACACTGAAGGAAAATGATAGTCACTGATCGCAGTTGTGGATTTGAACATGAATGGGCGATGTTTCGGGTCGGGACCATTCTGCAGACAGGCATCCATGTTCTCCAGAGATCCTGCCCGACCGACTGAGTTACTCCAGAACTTTGTGTCTTTTTTTTTAGTAAAGCAGCACCTGCAGTTGCTTGCATCTCCAGTTTCTGGATAAATGACCTCCTTCTGAATCATTTCGAGGAACGGCTTCATAATGGTTCTGATCTCGGCCTGGTAATGGAATTTAAATTCAATTAACTAAAACAACTTGAAATAAAAGCTATCTGGGAATAGTGGAGACGAGGCAATCTGATTGTTGTAGAAGGCTACTGGGTTCATTAACATCACTCAGGGTAAATAATCCACGCACCTTGCCCGATCTAATCTGGTCATGACCTGAGATCCCAGGATAGCCGTTGATTTTTTTTAATTCCCTCACGATGGTCTGGTAAACAATTGGACATAATGGGGCTACGAGAAAGACTCAATAAACACTGGCCTTTCCAGCAACACATCCTCCTCTGAATGAAGAGCTGCAGTTAGAATCCTCTTAACAACTTCTGCTTGCAATCCAAGGCATAGCCATGGGCACTCGTATGGGCCCCAGCTATGCCTGCCCATTTGTGGGGTACGTCGAACAACCCCTGTCCCAGGCGTACACTGGCCCTAACCACAAACTCTATCTCTGCTACATTGAGGACTGCATCGGGTATTTTTGTTGACCCAATGCAAATTGGAGGAACAGCACCTCATATTTCGCTTGGATAGTCTATTCCCCAGCTGTCTGAAGATTGACGTCCCTAATTTTGGATAGCCCTTGCTTTCTCCCTCCGTCCCCTCCCCCTTCCCAGTTCTCCCACTGTCTCCGCCCTCTTCCTTTCTTTTTCCCGCTCCCCCTCCCCCCCGACATCGGCCTGAAGAAGGGTCTCGAACCGAAACGTTGCCTATTCCATCTCTCCATAGACGCTGCCTCACCCGCTGAGTTTCTCCAGCAATTTTTGTCCACCTTCATATTTTGCTTTGACAGCTTGCAACCCAACGGTGTAAACATTGACTTCAAGTAATCTATCTTCAAGTAATCCCTTGCTTTCCCTCTCTCTCCATCCCTCCCCCATCCTAGCTCTCCGACCAGTCTGAATGTCCACCTGATCACATTTTACATTCTACGCCTCGTTGTCACCTTCCCCTCGCTAACAATTATCTATTCTAAAATGTTCTTCATCTTCGTCCCCTTGGATCTCTTGTTTTCACACCTTACCCTTCCATATCTCTCGTTTCCCTCTTCCCTGACACTCAGTCTGAGGAAGGGGCTTCGACCCGAAACATCACCCATTCCTTCTCTCCAGAGATGCCGCCTGTCACGCTGAGTTACTCCAGCATTTGGTGTTCATCCTGATTTTTAGGTTGTTTAGTTTATTATCCCGTGTACCGAGGTACAGGGGAAAGCTGTTTTCATTGCATGCTAACCAGTCAGCAGAAAGGCAATGCATGATTACAATCAAGCCATCCACAGAGTACAGATACAGGATAAAGTGAATCAGGTTTAGCGCTAGATAAACGTTCAGTAAAGTCTGAAAGAGGGCAGCGGTAGAGTTGCTGCCTTAAAGCCCTGTCCCACAGCACGAGTTCATTCCAAGAGCTCTCCCGAGTTTGCCCTGATTCGAACTCGGAGATTTACGGTAATGGCCGCTCGTCGGTACTCGGGGCTCTCGTGGACATTTTTCACCATGTTGAAAAACCTTCACGAGTCTTCCCGAGCTTACCTGCTGTTAGCGAGTCTTCCCGAGCACCTGTCGTTAGCGTTACAAGGCGCTAAGAGACGTCCCCGAGCTCCGACGTACCTGCTACGTTCATTCTCCGTGCTTACCACGAGTTTGATTTTTTTAAAACACGGGAGAGCTCTTGGAATGACCTCGTACCGTGGGACAGGGCTATTACATAGCCAGAGACCCGGGTTTGATCCTGACTGCGGGTGCTGTCTCTATGGAGTTTGTACGTAAATGAGAGGTATAGACAATAGTAATAGGTGCAGGAGTAGGCCATTCGGTCCTTCGAGCCAGCACCGCCATTCAATGTGACCATGGCCGAGTAATAGCCATGTAATTTTACCGAGTCGTGCAGCAAACTGATGCCTTATTCTCTCACAAATCACTGATATTATAACCTTCCATCTGATGTTTTCTTTCTCTCACCAAATAAGAATAATGCAAGCATCTCACATGAGGGGAGTCTAGCCTGCCTGTGTGCGTTCATTTCATCTCTGTCCTCCCCTCTATCCCCAATGCTCTGCAATTTTCTTTCTTTGTTGCGAACAAGTGAATTCATTTTTGTAAAGGATGATTAAATCTGCTCCAACCACTCTTCCGGCAGCGCGCACTAACTGTAACAACTTGCTGCATTAAACACTTTCTTCCTGCTGCTTCCTTTGTATTTATTATGCAGCGGATCCTCCAGTTGCCGACGTTCTTCCCAAAAGGAATCAATTTCTACGCCCCAGCTCAACGGCATATCTCATTATTCTGAACATCTCTGTTCAATCTCACATAACCTTCCCTTCTCTGAGGAGAATGATCCCCGCTCGCCCATTTTCCCCACAAAGCTGAAGCGATCACAGTTAGTGATAATATTGAGATAAATCACCTCTGCTCGTTGTACAATCTGCTCGCATTCTTCTCGACTCCAGTGAATGAAGCACGTCCAGGAAGGAACTGCAGACGCTGCTTTAAGGGCCTGTCCCACTTTCGCAACCTTGGCTCGCAAATTACGCAACCTCGTGGTCGCTTGAGGCGTACAAGCACCGTATGGCCACGCGGGGCCAGTCCCACTTAGAAGCGCGGAGTTGTGCGGGGCTGGTCCCGACATTGCGCGGGGCTCGGAAATTCTTGCAGCCGCCGAAATCTTTCGCGCCAAGGGTCGTACACAGTGCGGTCGTACACAGTGTCACCGACCGACGCCCAAAATCAGATGGCCCGCCTCTTGCCCAGCTGATTGGTAAACATGATGCAAATGAAGTCACGCGCAAACTTAGCGTGTACTTAGCGCGAACTTTGCGTGAACTTCGCTTCCGTTTGGTCGCGCCAAACGCACGCAATCGCATGCAAGTGCGACATGCCCTTTACTCAGCGGGTCAGGCAGCAATTATGGGCATAAGGAATAGGTGACGTTTCAAGTCGAGACGCTTTTTCAAAAGGTCTGAGGAAGGTTGTCGACCCGAAACGTCACCTATTCCTTTGCTCCAGAGATGCCGCATGACCTGCTGAGTTACTCCGGCTTTTTGTGTCCATCTCCGGAGAATGAAGACCCCTTTCCATTTTCACTTTTCATACCCTGACGGCTGGAAACCAAGTCTGTGCAGTCCATCAGGCAGTTACTTTCAGTCTGAAGTCACGGGCTATGGGGAGAAAGCAGGGTAATGGGGTGGAGTGGGAAAGATAGACCAGCCATGACTAAATGGCAGAGTAGACGTGATGGGCCGAATGGCCTAATTCTGCTCCTATAGCTTATGAAGTTATGAACAAAAAGTACCATATCCACCACTCTGCTGTCTGCAAGACTCCAACACAAATATATCCTTCCACAGAATGACGATCAAATATACAGTGGCTTGCAAAAGTTTTCATACCCCTTGAACTTTTCCACATTTTGTCACGTTACAACCACAAACGTAAATGTATTTTATTGGGATTTTATGTGATAGACCAACACAAAGTGGTGCATAATTGTGAAGGAAAATGATACATGGTTTTCAAATTTTTTTACAAATAAAAAACTGAAAAGTGTGGCATGCAAAAGTATTCAGCCCCCTTTACCCTGATTCCCCTAAATAAAATCCAGTGCAACCAATTGCCTTCAGAAGTCACCTAATTAGTAAATAGAGTCCATTTGTGTGTAATCTAATCTTGGTATAAATACAGCTGTTCTGCGAAGGCCTCAGAGGTTTGTTAGAGAACATTAGTGAGCAAACAGCATCATGAAGCCCAAGGAACACACCAGACAGGGCAGGGATAAAGTTGTGGAGAAGTATAAAGCAGGGTTAGGTTATTAAAAAAATCCCAAGCTTTGAACATCTCACGGAGCACTGTTCAATCCATCATCCGAAAATGGAAAGAGTATGGCACAACTGCAAACCTACCAAGACATGGCTGTCCACCTAAACTGACAGGCCGGGCAAGGAGAGCATTGGTCAGAGAAGCAGACAAGAGGCCCATGGTAACTCTGGAGGAGCTGCAGAGATCCACAGCTCAGGTGGGAGAATCTGTCCACAGGACAACTATTAGTTGTGCACTCCACAAATCGGGCCTTTATGGAAGAGTGGCAAGAAGAAAGCCATTGTTGAAACAAAGCCATAAGAAGTCCCTTTGCAGTTTGCCACAAGCCATGTGGGGGACACAGCAAACATGTAGAGAAAGATACTCTGGTCTGATGAGACCAAAATTGAAGTGTTTGGCCTAAATGCAAAACGCTATGTGAGCCGGAAAACTAACACTGCACATCACCCTGAACACACCATCCCCACTGTGAAACATGGTGGTGGCAGCACCATGCTGTGGGGATGCTTTTCTTCAGCAAGGACAGGGAAGCTGGTCAGAGTTGATGGGAAGATGGATGGAGCCAAATACAGGGCAATCTTGGAAGAAAACCTGTTAGAGTCTGCAAAAGACTTGAGACTGGGGTGGAGGTTCACCTTCCAGCAGGACAATGACCCTAAACATACAGCCAGAGCTACAATGGAATGGTTTAGATCAAAGCATATTCATGTGTTAGAATGGCCCAGTCAAAGTCCAGACCTAAATCCAATTGAGAATCTCTGGCAAGACTTGAAAATTGCTGTTCACAGACGCTCTCCATCCAATCTGACTGAGCTTGAGCTATTTTGCAAAGAAGAATGGGCACAAATTTCACTCTAGATGTGCAAAGCTGGTAGAGACATACCCCAAAAGACTTGCAGCTGTAATTGCAGCGAAAGGTGGTTCTACAAAGTATTGACTCAGGGGGGCAGAATACTTTTGCACGCCACACTTTTCAGTTTTCTATTTGTAATAAAATTTGGAAGCCATGTATCGTTTTCCTTCCACTTCACAATTATGCACCACTTTGTGTTGGTCTATCACATAAAATCCCAATAAAATACATTTACGTTTGTGGTTGTAACGTGACAAAATGTGGAAAAGTTTAAGGGGTATCAAAACTTTTGCAAGCCACTGTAATTCCGAACACAATTCTCCCCGTGCCGTCTCATCAAAGTTCTCGATGACCTCTAGAAGTTCTCTAGAACTTCCCTAATTTTAATCTTTGACTTCCTTGCAACAGCGCCACAAATCTTATTTCACTTTTCATCGTTTAACTCCCTTCATGGTTACTTTTTGCATCTATGAACCAACCGGCTATCATCGCCATTCACCAAGTCAACCACTGGGCCCGGCGGTGGAAGGAAGTATAAATTTGTTGACACAACTCACCTACAGAACCACCGACACGGTGCTGCATGGTTTGTGCAGCGGTAGAGTTGCTGCCTTTAAGGGCCTGTCCCACTGTACGAGGTAATTCAAGCGTTCTCCCGAGTTTCCCCGATTCGAACTCTGGGAATTACGGTAATAGCCGCTCGTAGGGAACTCGGGGTTCTCGTCAACATTTTTCAACATGTTGAAAAATCTTCACGAGTTTACCGCATTTCCCGATACCTGCCGTTAGCGTTACGAGCCGCTAAGAGAAGTCCTGAGATTCGACGCACATTCTACGTACTTACCACGAGTTTGATTTTTTTTTTAAAACTCGGGAGAGCTGTTGAATTACCTCGTACAGTGGGACAGGCCCTTTACAGCGCTGGCAGCGCCGGAGACCCGTGTTCGATCCCGATTACGGGTGCTGTCTGTTCTGAGTTTATACGTTCTCCCCGTGACCTTGCGTGGGTTTTCTCCTAGATCTTCCATTTCCATAGGTTAATTAGCTTGGTATAAATGTCAATTGTCCCTAGCGTGTGTTGGATAGCGTTAGCGTGCGGGGATCGCTGGTCGGCACGAACTAAACTAAGCTAAACAAAAGAAATACGTTGCAAAGGATCAAACCATGTGGCACCACCTTACCCTGAGTTAACCAGTTAGTCATACTGTATGAACCCAGAGGGAGTCAGTAAACAATGCATTAGTTTAGTTTAGTGATACAGTGCGAAAACAGGTCCTTCGGCCCACTGAGTCCATGCTGACCAGCGATCACTCGTACACTCGCACTACCCTTCACACCACGGACAACTTACAATATTTACAATTTCCAAACTTTACCCAGCCAATTAACCTACAAACCTGTACATCTGCGGAGCATGGGGGGAAACCAGAGCACCCGGAGAAAACCCACGCAGGTCACGGTGAGAACATACAAACTCCGTACAGACAGCACCCGTAGTAAGGATCGAACCCGGGTCTCTGGTGCTAGGAGGCAGCAACTCTACCGCTGCGCCACCGTGCTGCTCCATTGTTGTATTGTGGAAACAATGGTTAAAGACTATTAAAGATATCTATTGGCTTAAGTAAAACATGCTTCCATTTTGGGGCAATGTTATCACTGATTAAATATTTATGTGAAATTGCACATCACTAAATTATTGGCAATTATTATGCAGCAGAAAGCCAATGGAGTGGTTTTGTATTGAGTTTCTGTTTTAATCTCTTTAAGCCAAAACAATGATGTTAGTGTGATGTAATACATTGGGTCTCATATGTTATCTGTCTATGAAGGAACTGCAGATGCTGGTTTAAACCAAAGATACACACAAAATGCTGGACTAGCTCAGGGGGACAGGCGGCATCTCTGGAGAGAAGGAATAGGTGACGTTTCGGGTCAAGACAACTTCTTCAGCCTCTCTGTAGATGCTCCCTGATACGATGCAATTCTCACTCTGCAATGTATCTTTAGTCAGAGGGTGGTGAATCTGTGGGATTTGTTGCCACAGTCGGCTGTGGAGACCAAATCAATTAACGTTTTTAAGGCAGACATTGAGAGATTCTTGATTAGGATGGGTGTCAGGGGTTGTGGGGAGAAGGCAGGAGAATGGGGTTGAGAGGGAACGATAGATCAACCATGACTGAATGGTGGAGTAGACTTGATGGGCCAAACGGGCTAATTCTGCTCCTATCGCGTATGAACATCGCACTAAAAAAATGCTCCCTTAGATGTCATGCCAATGGTCCTTCAACAATGAGCGAAGGGTTAATCAAGAATCTGTCAATTTCCGCCTTAAAAACATCCACTGACTTGGCCTCCACAGCCGTCTGGGGCAATGGATTCCACAGATTCACCTCCCTCTGACTAAAGAAATTCCACCTCATCTCCTTTCTAAAGGTACGTCCTTTTATTCTGAGGCAACGGCCTCTGATCCTAGACTCTCCCACCAGTGGAAACATCCTCTCCACATCCATTCTATGTAGACCTTTCACTATTTGTTACATTTCAATGAGGCTCCCTCTCATCCTTCTAAACTCCAGCGAGTGCAGGCCCAGTGCCGTCAAATGCTCATCGCACGCTAGCCCACTCGTTCCTGGGATCGTTCACCAAGTTGTTCGTCGTTCCGGTTCGTATCCCGCGGGTGTGACCCCTCCTGATCCTTGCCTCTCGTGCTCACATGTCAAGGACGTGCGTTACGCGGTCTGACCCCCTTGTCTCCATCCGTGGAATTGAAGGAATGAGATGTTGCAACATGCCATCTGTGGCGATTTTGTGACTCACTTAAATTACCAGTCTTGAATGTCATGCATCAGCTGCTGCCTCTGACACAGTCGACAGCGTAACACCCTGGGCTGGGTATGCAATCCCAACAGAAGGTCAACAATCAGGGACGAACTTTAGTGATATTTTCCAAAGACGAGTGGATTTCTCCTTGGGATCATCAGCAAGCTTCGATTAGTGCGGGTGTACTTTGATTAGCACTTTGATTAGTAAGGGGGTCAGGGGTTATTTGGGCGGTACGGTGGCGCAGCGGGAGAGTTGCCGCCTTACAGCGCCAAAGACCCGGGTTCGATCCCGACTACGGGTGCTGTCTGTATGGAGTTTGCACGTTCTGCCCGTGACCTGCGTGGGTTTTCTCCGGCTTCCTCCCACACTCCAAAGACGTACAGCTTTGTCGGCTAATTGGCTTGGTATAAATCTAAAATGTCCCGAACGTGTGTAGGATAGTGTTAGCGTGCGGATATCGCTGGTCAGCGCGGACCCGGTGGGCTATTGGGCCTATTTCCACGCTGTATTTCTAGACTAAACTAAACTAAACTAAACTAACGGCAGGAAAGATAGATCAGCCATGATTGAATGGCGGAATAGACTTGATGGGCCGAATGGCCTAATTCCGCTCCTATGACTAAAGAACATGAATTAAGCTAGAGGAAAGTGAAAGGCCTGAAAATCTATTGATTAAATGAAAATTGTGCTCTCCCGAGCGATTTAAGACATGTTTAAAGACATTCTGAGTGTGCTCATTTTGGGCTTTTCCTTCTATTTAATGATAAAAGCTTGGCTATTAACTCTGATATGCTTGCCTGTACAGTCTTCAATGTAGCATTACTCTTTTGAACAGAAGATGGATGCCATTACATGCGACTCTCCAAAAGAGGCATGACCAATGGATTACACGCAGTAAGAATAATCTGCCTGATGTGCAGCTAAAGAAAGCTCCAAACTCATTTAGTGGAAGAACAGTTTATGTGCATTAGCATAACGTGCCTTTAATGTAATAAGCAGTCCATAACACTTCACAGATATAAGAAAGGATGGTGAAACCTTTTGAGACTGAGAAGGAAAGGATGAGAAGTTTGATCAAAGAGTTGCATTCTGTGACGTATTTTTGAATGGTGTGGAGGCAGGATCAGGAAGGGGAGAGGGGAATGATTGGTGCACTGAACAACCTGCCTTTTGAGTTTGGAACAATGAGGGGGGACCTCATTGAAGCTTATCAAATAGAGAAAGGCATGGATAGAGTGGATGTGGAGAGGATGTTTAGAGTCTGGGACCAGAGGGCACAGCCTCGGAATAAAAGGACGTACCTTTAGAAAGGAGATGAGGAGGAATTTCTTTAGTTGAAGGGTGGTAAATCTGTGGAAGTCATTGCCACAGACAGCTGTGGAGGCCAGGTCGTTGGGCATTTTTAATGCAGAGACTGATAGATTCTTGATTAATATGGGTGTCAGGGGTTATGGGGAGAAGGCAGGATTGAGAGGCAAAGTGGAAAGGCAGCATCTCTGGAAAACATGGATCGGTGATGTTTTGGGTCAAGATCTTTTTTCGCAAAGATCCTATAGCAAGATAGACTGCTCCTTCTAAATGCAATGGGCTGACGTGTAGTACGCAACGGAGCGGAACATGGGCCTTTTTTTCAACTATTTCAGTAACCCGAACCAACCCGACCCGACCCGACTCGCAGTGTAATCAACGTTGCGGGGGAACAGTTTGTGTTAATAAATTATAATTCTGAAAATGAGGAGAAGAGTTTTCCGAAATAACTTTTATTTTTACTCGGATGTTTCCGTAACCGGCTTCCGTCTCCGCACTAGTATCCTATGGGATCTTTGGTGCGGAAATCAGGCCGAAAATTACCCGCGAATCTGCCCATGACCGTACCACGTCTTTTTCGTCGATGGGCTATCTTGCTCGCCATAGGATCTTTGCTTTTTCGGACATTGAGGGGGGTGGGGTGGGGGGGGGGGGGGGGGGCAGGGGGGATGTAAGCTGGATGAGGTGAGGGAAAACGTGGCAGGAAATTGATGCACGCAGGTTTTTGATAGGCAGATGGTTGGAACAAAAGCCAGAGATAAGAGCAGAAGGTGTGAGACAGGATTGAAGAGCTGCGAATTGTGAAGCTGCAGGGTGGAAAGTAACAGGAGAAGATGGAGGGGGAAGGGAAGGGAAGGGGGAGCGGGCTGGGAAGGGGAGGGGGAGGGGGAGGGGGAGGGGAAGTGGGAGAGAAGAAAGGGTTGGGGTGGGATGAGAGGAGGAGAAATAGGAGATTGCTGTGTAAGTTTAAACAAGTAACTTTTCTTTATCTGGAGACGAATAAACGATTTTCTGGAGAGTAGAGTTTGGTGCCACATGTTACAAAACACATTGAAGTGCTCTTGTAGCGAAAAGCCACCGGAGATCACTGCGCTATAAAAAATCAAATGTCATTTTTTTCACACAGAGACAATAGTCTACAGAATTGTTGCCATTAGCTGTGGAAAAGCACTCTTGGTAAAGAAATTAATCTTTTATCATCAAAATCTATGGGCCAGACATTTCATACTGGTACTAAATACATTTGTCTGTCTCTGAGCTTAAACATTGAATTTTCTCAATTCTGTTAACCCAGGCTGCCTCCTCCCCTTCCCTCCTCTCCCTCAGCCCTCGGGCCCTGGCATTCCCTCTCTCTCTATCTCTCCCCCACCCAAGTCGCACTAGCTTCTCATTTTCACACTAAAGCTTACAATGGCCTGTTTCCTTTATCATCGATACTTTTTTGCATATCTTTCATTCATTGTTCTTTATCTCTCCACATCACCGTCTATATCTCTCGTTTCCCTGATGCCTGACCAGTCTGAAGAAGGGTCTCGACCCGAAACGTCGCCTATTTCCTTCGCTCCCTAAAGGGCCTGTCCCACCAGCATGCAACTCTATGCGATGAGCGCGACCTAACGTGGTCGCTTGAGCCGTCCAGCGTCACGGGGCTGGTCCCACTTATCGCCGGAGCCGTGCGGAATTGTGCGGAGTTCGTCCCGACATCTCCGGGCTCTGAAAAACTGACTATATTCAAAAATTCCGCGCAGCAACGGCTTGTCGGCTCGCAGTCGCCTTGACGCATTACACACCGCCCCGACCGTGCCTCCGTGAACCTATCTGTAGGTGCCTCCGTGACCCTCTATGTGTGTGGCTCCATGGCCCTCTGTGTGTGTGTGCCTCTGTGCCCCTCTCTGTGTGCCCCTCTCTGTCCTGGCGAACTTACCTTAGACTTCGCTCCAAGTTCGCCTCACTTTGCGCCGCGTTGCGCCACTCACCCGACCTCCGCGCGGCCCTCACTGCCAGTTTGGTCGCGCTTGCCGCATGCAGGCACATGCTGGTGGGAACGGCCCTGTACAGGGGATCACCCGACCTCCGCGCGGCCCCCGCTTCTAGTTTGATCGCGTTCATCGCATAGAGTTGCATGCTTGTAGGACAGGCCCTTTAGATGCTGCTGCACCCGCTGAGTTTCTCCAGCCTTTTGTGTACCCTCGATTCTCCAGCATCTGCAGTTCCTTCTTTAACACATTTGTTGAATGCTTGCCTGGAATATATCAAGCCTCCATAAGAAATGGAAGAGCAGCTCCCAAGCATCTTACTGCTGTGAAATAAAGCATGAAGGGCCTGTCCCACTTAGGAGACTCTTTGGGAGACTGCCAATCAATCTATCAATCAGTTTTATTCGTCACTTGCACATAAAGTGCAAGTGAAATGAATTTGCCAGCAGCGGAACAATGAAATAGAACACACAAAAACACATTAGAAATGTAACACAAACATCCACCACAGCATTCATCACTGTGGTGGAAGGCACAATAATTGGCCAGTCCTCCTCCATTTTCCCCACCTATGACACCTGGCGACAACCTACCACAGCAAAAATTGTCGCCACTGTGGCCGAACATTTTTTCACCATGTTGAAAATGTTGTGGCATTCGCCCAAAAAATCACCTAATTGGCACAGGCCCATGAGTATCTCAAATGGACGATGCAAAATTATTACTTTGAAATTGTTTCACGGATCGTAAGTGAAAGATAGAATCTGGGAGGGGAACGGATTAGGAGATGTAGTACATCGGTGATTCGGCCCATCAAGTCTACTCCGCCATTCAATCGCAGCTGATCTTTCTTTCCCTCTAGACCCCACATTCTCCTGCCTTCTCCCCATAACCCCTGACACCCGTACTAATCAGGAATTTGTCAATCTCAGCCTTAACTTGACTTGCATTGACTTGGCCTCCACATCCGTCTGTGGCGATGAAGCCCACACTCTGGCTAAAGAAATGTCTCCACTTCTCCTTTCAAAAGGTACGGACAAAAACCTCCAACAGAGTACCACAACTCTCCAGCAATTCCTCAGCAACACCTCCCAATCTTGTCCCCTCCATCACCCCCAGCCCCACCCCACCTCCACCACACACCTACCCCCCCCCCCCCCCACCCCACCATCGAGAAGGCCCAGGCTTGATGACGACTGGAACATGACCAGAGGCCTGGGAGGTCCATCACGTTGAGGTTGTCCACTATGTGTCCCACCAAGATGCATGTGGCGGCCATTCCGCTTACACCAGTCTGCACCTTGGACTGTGCATCTGTCAATAGTAAGCTTTTCATTTCTGCGGTGGGGTTCAAAGATCCTACAGCGAGCAGGATGGTCCACTTAACGAAAAAGACGTCGTACAGTCATGGGCAGATTCATGGGTAATTTAAGGCCCCATTTGCGTAACTGGCTTCCGTCTCCGCACCAAAGATCCCATAGGATACTAGTGCGGAGACGGAAGCCGGTTACGGAAACATCCTGGTAAAAATAAAAGTTATTTGGTAAAAATCTTCTCCTAATTTTCAGAATTTAAATTTATGAACACAAACTGTTCCCCCGCAACGTTGATTACACTGCGAGTCGGGTCGGGTCGGGTCGGGTCGGGTCGGGTTACTGAAATGGATGAAAAAAAGGCCCATGTTCCATTCCGTTGCATACTACACGTCAGCCCATTGCATTCCGCAGGAGTGGTCTATCTTGCTCCGCTATAGGATCTTTGGTGGGGTCTACTGGAGGGAACACTGCGTTAGTTTACAGGGCAGTAAGGGCCCAGTTGATGTAATTTGTACTGATTAATTAAGTTGTTTTAATTAACTGGCATCACAATCTGTCACTGAGTTTCACAATCAGCTTGTGAGATACAATGTTCTCTCACTTAGGAATCCACGCTCGTAGCATCCTACCAAACACTCTACTCTAAGCATAGTTTAGTTTAATGTAGTTTAAAGATCGAGTGAAAACAGGCCCTTAGGCCCATCTAGTCCGAGCCCACCAATGACAAGCTGACACTAGCACACTCAAGTCAATTAGTCTACAAATGTGTGGTAGACACAAAATGCAGGAGTAACTCAGCAGGACAGGCAGCATCTCCGGAGAGAAGGAATAGGTGACATTTCGGGTTGAGACGATTCTTCAGACCCAACACGTCACCCATTCCTTCTCCCCAGAGATGCCGCCTGTCCCGCTGAGTTACTCCAGCATTTACTGTCTATCTTCGGTGTAAACCAGCATCTGAAGTTCCTTCCTATACACAGCCGACAAACCTGTACGTCTTTGGAGTGTGGAAAGAAACTGGAGCAGTTGGAGAAATCCCACGCGGTCACAGGGAGAACAAACAAACTCCATGCTGACAGCACCCAGGGTCGAACCCGGGTCTCTGGTGTTATAAGGCAGCAACACTATCACTGCCCAAGACGAACATTTTAACCCTTTGATTCGAGTAGCTTTGCAAAAATCACAATTACAAATGATGATGATCCTAAAACCTACAGTAATCCCCTTGATCATCTGATTGCTTACTTAATAATTCCAGTTTTTTTTCTCTTTATCTTCACAATCTGCAACACCACACCATGTGGTCATTACAAATGTGGAATATGAAACGGATCTAATTTTCTTTTTTCATTGCACCTAGAGAATGGAATTGGTCTATTTTTCTTTTCAATTATAGACAATAGACAATAGGTGCAGGAATAGGCCATTCGGCCCTTCGAGCCAGCACCACAATTCAATGTGATCATGGCTGATCATCCCCAATTAGTACCCCGTTCCTGCCTTCTCCCCATATCTCCTGACTCCGCTATTTTTTAGAGCCCTATCTAGCTCGCTCTTGAAAGCATCCAGAGAACCTGCCTCCACCACCCTCCGAGGCAGAGAATTCCACAGTCTCACCACTCTCTGTGAGAAAAAGTGTTTCCTCGTCTCCATTCTAAATGGCTTACTCCTTATTCTTAAACTGTGGCCCCTGGTTCTGGACTCCCCCAACATCGGGAACGTGTTTCCTGCCTCTAGCGTGTCCAAAACCCTTAACGATCTCATATGTTTCAATTCAATTCAAACCTTTTGCAATCAATTGAAGCATCATCGGTGTCAATAACATCACAGACTGTGTAGTAAGGGCGCTCAGTGGCGCAGCGGGTAGAGCTGCTGCCTCACAGCACCAGAGACCCCAGTTCGATCCTGACCCAATTTGCACGTTCTCCCTGTGATTGTGTGTGGGGTTCCCTCCGGCTTGCTTGTACATCACAAAAGACATGCAGGTTTGTAGCTTTCTGTAAAAGATTGCCCCCTAATGTGTAGCGAGTGGATGGTGATGTCTAAAAACATAGAACTAATGCGAATATATGGGCGGTGTGGGAATGTTGGGCAAAGGGGCCTGTTTCCACACTGTATCACTCCGTGGCTCAAGTCAAGTCAAGTCAAGCCAGATTTATTCGTCACGTATAAAGTGCAGTGAAATGAACTTGCCAGCAGCGGTACAATAAAAAAAAACACACACAATACACAATTAAAAAATGTAACACTAACATCCACCGCAGCATTCATCACTGTGGTGGAAGGCACAAGGTTTGGTCCGTCCTCCTCCATTTTTCCCCGCCGTCGGTGTAGATTGATGTTGCATGTTAACCAATCACACACAAGCAGGCATCTCTAGGGCCAGGGCATCTCTAACTTCAACTGGACATTCCCGTATGGGCTCTGTTGTCAGCCCGACTGACGAAACACGGTCTTGCCTTGTTGACTGTGAGGGAGCGGTGTACCGGAGACGTCGACAACACCTGCTTGCTGTGAGGGAGCCTCGACCACCGCCTGCTGGTCCCTATGCTCCACCGCTCCAGTTCCAGCCGCCTTTTGCAATGTCTCCCACCCGTCCCCGCGCGCCTCGCACCCCTCCACGTCCCGCGGTCTCCACTAACCACGGGGCCTCACCCACCGCATGTTTCCCCTTTCGGGCACCACAAGCCTCCATCACGTCATTCTCGCCTCCAGGCTCTCCGTCTCAACTTTCAGGTGGGGGGGGGGGGGGGGGGGGGAGGGGTTGGTCCGCACGCGCTCGGGCCGTGTTAGTAGACCACCAGACAGCTATGGCGAGTATGTTTAACTCCAGGGCATGGGTGCTCATCCACACTTAATCTTTAGGTGGAAGGATGGAGATTGATGTTGCATGTTAACCAATCACACACCAGCCAGCATCTCTAACTCCACCCCACTGTAACACTTAAGGGCCTGTCCTACCAGCATCCGACTCTGTGCGATGAACGCGATCAAACTAGAAGCGGGGGCCGAGCGGAGGTCGGGTGATCCCTGTACAGGGCCGTTCCCACCAGCATGCGCCTGCATGCGGCAAGCACGACCAAACCGGCAGCAGGGGCCAGGCGGAGGTCGGGTGAGTGGCGCAACGCGGCGCAAAGTGAGGCGAACTTGGAGCGAAGTCTTAAGGTAAGTTCGCCAGGACAGAGAGGGGCACACAGAGAGGGGCACAGAGGCACACACAGAGAGGGCCACGGAGCCACACACATAGAGGGTCACCGAGGCACCTACAGATAGGTTCACGGAGGCATGACGTCGAGGCGGTGTGTAATGCGTCGAGGCAACTGCGAGCCGACAAGCCGTTGCCGCGCGGGATTTTTGAACACTGTCAGTTTTTCGGAGCCCCGCGCGATGTCGGGACGAACTGCACACAATTCCGCACGGCTCCAGCGATCGAAGTGGGACCGGCCCCGCGACGCCGGACGGCTCAAGCGAACACGTTAGGTCGCGCTCATTGCATAGAGTTGCATGCTGGTGGGACAGGCCCTTTATACTAACACTTGTTTCCAGCATGAGCAGTGGGAGCAGCCAGGATGTACTGACAACTAATCATCCTCCATGCTGTTAAGTTTCAGTGCTAATTAAAGATGTATTTGAATCATGTACTGAGTCTGGAGTCCATTCACAGTCGGGACCCCTGTGACTACAAAGGAGGGAGAGACATCAAGTATTGACCAAAGAAATGTTCAAATGAAAATCTTCATCTAAGTCATTCACTTTGATATTGAAGCCTTGGGTTCTGCGCGTCGATACAATCACCACTCTCCATCCATGATACTTGCAATGAAGGAAATACTGAAGACACAAATTCCTCCCTCTGGGCTTCATAATTGGCACCTCTTCTATCCTCATCTCTCACTCTTCATCTCTGGCCTTTGTCCAACTGCCCACCCATCAACCCCCCCCCCCCCCCCTCAGCTGTATCCACCCATCACTCGCCAGCCTTTGTCCTGCCCCCACCTTTCTCCTCCAGCTTTCTCCCCCCACCCCACCCCTTACCACAATCAGTCTGAAGAGTCACCAGCTACTAAAGTCACCTTTCCATGTTCTCAGGAGATGTTATCTGACCCACTGAGAAACCATATAACCATATAACAATTACAGCACGGAAACAGGCCTTCTCAACCCTTCCAGTCCGTGCCGAACATTTATTTTCCCCTAGTCCCATCTACCTGCACTCAGACCATACCCCTCCATTCCCTTCCTGTCCATATAGCTATCCACTTTACTTTTAAATGTTAAAATCGATCCTGCCTCCACCACTTCTGCTGGAAGCTCATTCTACACACCCACCACTCTCTGAGTAAAGACGTTCCCCCTCATGTTACCCCTAAACTTCTGTCCCTTAATTCTCATGTCATGGCCTCTTGTTTGAATCTTCCCTACCCTCAATGGGAAAAGCTTATCCACGTCAACTCTGTCTATCCCTTTCATCATTTTAAAGACCTCAATCAAGTCCCCCCTTAACCTTCTGCGCTCCAAAGAATAAAGACCTAACTTGTTCAACCTTTCTCTGTAACTTAGTTGCTGGAACCCAGGCAACATTCTAGTAAATCTCCTCTGTACTCTCTCTATTTTGTTGACTCCAGCACTTTGTGTCTATTTTTGTTTTAAAGGGAATACTGAGTGGGGAGTGGCCATAAATCCAAACCTCATTATCCGGACTGACTGGTTCTCTAAGTTTTATAGACAATGGACAATAGGTGCAAGAGTCCCAATATTACTGGTATGTTTCAACACTAGTGGACAAATGAAGGACTTCCTACGCCAGTATATCTTGATAGAATATTTTAGGGTGGCACAGTAATGCAGCGGTAGTGTTGCTGCCTTACAGCGCTTGCAACCCGGGTTCGATCCTGACTACAGGTGCTATCTGTACGGAGTCTGTACGTTCTCCCTGTGTCCTGTGAGGGTTTTATCCAGGAACCTCGGTTTCCTCCCACACTCAAAGCTGTACAGGTTTGCAGGTTAATTGGCTTGGTATAAATGTAAAAAAAATTCCCTGGTGTAGGTTAGTGTTGCCATGCGGGGATCGCTGGGCGGTGCGGACTCGGTGGGCCGAAGGGCCTGTTTCCGCGCTGTATCTCTCTGAAAACTAAAACGAAAGAGGTGACACCTCAGGTGGAATTGACTATTTTAAATGAGGTTGGCTCCGCATTTTAATATAATATTCTCTTTCACCTTGTCAGAACCTGTCTGGGATTGAAAATATCTCTGAGGCCAAAGGTAGAAAGTGCAAACCAATTACTAGTCTAGCTATTCACGATCCAATTATTGGATTAAATGGTTGACTCAATGGTGTGCGTTATTGGACCAGTGCAGTGCCAATTAGTTGTTCACTTTGATTAACCCGGGCCTCAGAGTTGACGTACGTCATGTGATTCTTGTCTCAGCGTTAAATAAACCCAATACAGAGAAGCTTGTTAAACATTTGGGGCCAAATACTCTTCACCACGTAGAAACTTTCAAGTCATCGTTAAGAAAGAAAAGTGTCTCCAAATGTTTATATCAATGGACCGAATGTCATTAAAAAAAAATTGTTGTGGCATAATTCCTGCTATCGTTCCTGTCAAAAAGTGACGAGTCACAGACTGAGACGGAAATTAAATCCTTTCAAGCCTTAAAAATAATGAAGCTCCAACTGACAACTTCTGGTGCAATTAATGGATTTATTTGATGCGAGATGGATTTGTCTTTGCTATCTGTAGGAAGTTTCTTCAGGAACTTAGGCATGTGTAGGACATGAACAGTAAAACTAAAAAAAAAGATCTTTCATTTGTGTAGCATCTTTCATGACTTCATGGTGAATTTACAGCAATTTACAGCAAAATGCCGTCACTATTGCAGCGCGATGGAAAAGGGCAAATGGTCTGTACTCAGTTTAGTTTATTGTCACGTGTACCATAGAAACATAGAAAATAGGTGCAGGAGTAGGCCATTCGAGCCAGCACCACCATTCAATATGATCATGGGTGATCATCCAAAATCAGTCCCGCGTTCTGGCTTTTTCCCCATATTCCTTGATTCCCTTAGCCCTGAGAGCTAAATCTAACTCTCGCTTGAAAACATCCAGTGAATTGGCCTCCACTGCTTTCTGTGGCAGAGAATTCCACAGATTCACAACTCTCTGGGTGAAAACGTTTTTCCGCATCTCAGTGCTAAATGGCCTACCCCTTATTCTTCAATGAGGTTCCCCCTCATCCTTCTAAACTCCAGCGAGTGCAGGCCCAGTGCCGTCAAACGCTCACCAATACGTTATGAATAATTAACCTCTGTTTATTCACGTTGGTTAAGGACGGGCAGAGTAGTGGGGGAAGGTTTCCCGCTCCACCAGGATCATGGTATCATAACACTGATCCAAGAGGCATGAAGGGGTCTTGGTTTACAATTTTATCCAAGGAATGGGCACACCTGACACTATAGGGATATTGCCAGTGAGTTTTAGAAACAAGATGAAAAACGAGGCCTCTACAGTCTATCAACGTGGCAGATATATTACTCTTCCGGTGCGACTTCCACATGGAATCGTTAAGTCACACAGCACGGAAACAGACTCGTCAACCCATCCCCTCGACACTGACTAAGATTCTCCATCTAGGCTACTCCCATTCGGCTGCCTTCGGCCCATATCCCTCTAAACCTCTCTGGAGTTCACTACGAGGTTCATGTTCACCAGGGATCTCTGCAGCAGACCCACTAGGGGATCTATCACAGTCGCTGCCTCAAAAATGCTGGCAGCATCGTCAAGGACCCGCACCATCCTGGCCACACTCATCTCCCCGCTACCTTCAGGTAGAAGGTACAGGAGCCTGAAGACTGCAACGACCAGGTTCAGGAATAGCTACTTCCCCACAGCCATCAGGCTATTAAACTCGGCTCGGACAAAACTCTGAACATTAATAGCCCATAATCTGTTTATTTGCACTTTATCAGTTTATTTATTCATGTGTGTATATATTTATATAATGGTGTATGGACACACTGATCTGTTTTGTAGTCAATGCCTACTATGTTCTGTTGTGCTGAAGCAAAGCAAGAATTTCATTGTCCTATCAGGGACACATGACAATAAACTCTCTTGAATCGTGAACTTGATCTTGAACTGCCTTGAATCGAGCTAAATGTCCCACCTCATCCCAGGGACTGGATGTGGGACAGGGCGATCAGGGCCGGACCCCAGCTGACTTCAAAAAGTAAGGCTGAGGAGTGACCACTGTTGATCATCAATGAGTGTTGAGTCAACGTGCGCGAGTTTCTTTGCTTGGCCCCACTTTTCTCATCAAGCAAAGAAACTCAGTTGACGTTTCGGATCGGGAAAATTCGAGTCAAAGACTGATGCAGTGTGGAAACAGGCCCTTCGGCCCAGCTTGCCCACACCGGCCAGCATGTCCCAGCTACACTAGTCCCACCTGCCTGCGTTTGGTCCATACCCCACCAAACCTGTCCTATCCATGTATCAAGTCAAGTCAAGTTTATTTGTCACATACACATACGGGATGTGCAGTGAAATGAAAAGTGGCCGTGCCTGCGGACTTTGTGAAAACAAAAACTTAACTGTTCCTTAAATGTCGGGATAGTAATTCGTCAGGAGACTGGTCCCGACCCAAAACGTCTCCTATCCGTGTCCTGCAGAGTTGCTGCCTGACCCGCTGAGTTATTTCAGGACTACCTTGCGTCCACAAGGTTTCATCATCTGCAGTTCTCTGTGTCTTCGAAGAAATTCCGAGAAAGGAACTCCGGTTGACTATCTTAATTATTCATGAATGACGTCTCACAATACTTGTCATCCACGATGTCTTCATTCAGAGATCTTATTGAGTGTTTATTTTAATTGGTCTCGGTAGCAGCCATATTAAACTTGTGGAAAACAAAGATAAAAGCTTCGAATATGTGTTGGGTTCTAATTATGATTTGTATCCCTTGATTTCACCGAACTTTGGTACTGTTAATCACTAGAAGCGGTTTTGTTTTGGCTGTGGGTGCGTGGGGATTTTGAGCCCTTTTGCTAATGACTGCGTTGTCCCATGGAAACACACATTTACATAGAGACACACGTACGTTTACTCAGCAGAGGATCTCCAGAGATATTCAGGCTGATATCAATGGTCCTGCAGATAATTAAGCAGTGACGTATTTGGGGCTGTCTAAAATCAGCTCTTGGGGGCATAGGGACCATGGTCGGTCCTTGAAAGATGTCTAAAGCCTTTAAAGGACAAAGTTAAAACACCAAAGGCAGACAAAAATGCCGGAGAAACTCAGCGGGTGAGGCAGCGTCTATGGAGCGAAGGAATAGGTGACGTTTCGGGTCCAGACTTTGGGGGCGATGTTGGGGAAGTCCAGAACCAGGGGCCACACGCAGTTTAAGATTAAGGTGTAAGCCATTTAGAATGGAGACAAGGAAACACTTTTTCTCACAGAGAGTTGTGAGGCTGTGGAATTCTCTGCATCAGAGGGCGGTGGAGGCCGGTTCTCTGGATTCTTTCAAGAGAGAGCTAGATAGGGCTCTTAAAGACAGCGGAGTCAGGGGATATGGGGAGAAGGCTGGAACGGGGTACTGAGTGGAGATGATCAGCCATGATCACATTGAATGGCGGTGCTGGCTCGAAGGGCCGAATGGCCTACTCCTGCACCTATTATTTATTGTCTATTGAGACCCTTCTTCAGACTGAAGAAGGGTCTCGACCCGAAACGTCACCTATTCCTTCGCTCCATAGATGCTGCCTCACCCGCTGAGTTTCTCCAGCAATTTTGTCTACCGTCGATTTTTCCAGCATCTGCAGTTCCTTCGTACACAAAGTTAAAACGCCAAGACTTGTTCAGCTATAAGCTCCTATTTCTGTGTGCAATTTTGGTTTCTTTATTTAAGCAAAGATTTGCGAGGCATTACAGGCTGTCCAAACAAAATAATCAAGTTGTGTTTAGTATACTGTGATGTGTAGCAAGGTACAGGTCAAAGCTTTGCAAAAGAGCTGGGCCCTGGGTGACGAGGATTGTTCTATCATGAGCGGGCTAATGAAATCAGATCAAATAATAGTGAGGGGTGATCTTATTGAAACACAAGATAAAATAACATAACATAAAAAGTGCCGCATGGTGGTACAGCAGTAGAGTTGATACCTTACACCACCAGGGACCCGGGTTCGATCCTGACTACGGGTTCTGTCTGTTCGGTGTTTGTACGTTCTCCCTGGGACCTCGTGGGTTTTCTCCGGGAGCACCGGTTTCCTCCCACACTCCAAAGACGTACAGGTTTGTCGGTTCATTGGCTTGGCATTGATGTAAAATTGTCCATAGCGTGTGCGGGATAGCATTATTGTGCGGGGATCGCTGGTCGGTGCGGACACGGTGGGCCTGTTTCCGCACTGTATCGCTAAACGAAACTACTAGGTTTGTAGGTTAATTGGCTTCTGTAAAATCGTAAATTGTCCCTAGTGGGTAGGATAATACGACACTATCGCGGGTCATCACGGACTCCGTGGGCCAAAGAGCCTGTTTCCACTCTGTATCTCAAACGCAAAACAAAACTGGACTAATTTCAGATTCTAAGTGGACATCTAAGTCAAGATGGTAAGCAGCTTGGAAGGCAACTTCTAGCTGAAGTTACGTGTTCCAGTGCCTTTCTTGTCCCTTTTCTTCCAACTGGTGGAGTTCGTGCTTGTGGACGATGCTTAGATTTGGTTATATGCTCAGTTTATAGTTTATAGATGAATAAGAACATTGGGCTGGATTATATTGGCAACTAGTCAGTGGTTATTCTGAGAAGGATCTGCCTGCTAACTGCTTCAGAAAAATACAGGAATCAAAGGAATGGATCAGGGACAATATATCTTTGCAGAAACAAAAAACTGCAGATGCTGGTTGACAAATACAGACATGAAGTGCTGGAGTAAAGGACCTGTCCACTTGGGCGGCATTTGCGCGTAATTTACGTGACATCATTTATGCATCACGGCTCACGTCGCGCGTGTCGTGTCGCGCACGTGATGCGCGCATGGTGCCCATTACGCGTGCATGGTGCGTGGTGATGTAGGCAGTGACGCTCGGTTGCGCGCGCGCCCCAGGATTTTGGGATGTACGTAGGCGTGACGCGCAAATGACGCCCAAGAGAGGACAAGCCCTTATCTCAGCGAGTCAGACAGCACCCCTGGAGAACATGGATAGTTCATAAATCATAGGAGGAGAATTAGGTCATACAGCCCATCGGGGTGGAAGATTGCAACCTTCACGTGGTCCGTCCTGTTTCGACTAATGCAATCAACTCGACTAGTGCACAAACGGAGGATCAAATAGACCAAGTTGTCCAACAACTTTAGGCTGTGCACGCCCCACAAAAGAAGAAGTAGATTCAGCCCATCGAGTCTACTCCGCCGGCTGATCTATCTTTCCCTCTCGACCCCGTTCTCCTGCCTTTTCCCCATAACCCTTTACATCCTTGAAGGCCTGTCCCACTTGCCGATTTTTTTGGCGACTGCCGGCATCATTGACTGATGTATCAGGTCACCGGAAAATTCACGGCGTGATGCGGCGTGATGACGTATGACGCGCGGTGTTTTTTTTTCAAGTGACACAACATTTTTTTTGACGCCGCACAATTTTGAAATGTCCAAAATCTTTTGGTGACACTGATATGATGCCAGCAGTCGCCGAAAGAACCGCGAAAGTGGGACAGGCCCTTTACTAACCAAGAATCTACCAATCTTCATCTTAAAAATGCCCAGTGACTTGGCCTCCACAACCGTGTGACATTGAATTCCACACATTCACCAGCTTCTGGCTAAAGAAATTCTTCATCATTTCCTTTACTAAGGTGCATCCTTTTATTCTGAGGCTGTGCCCTCTGGTCCTGGTGGAGACATCCATTCTATGTTTTCGGTGAACATTCTACAGTCTGAGGAATGGTCTTGAACTGTTGTAGGTCACCTATCCATGTTCTCCAGAGATGCTGCCTGACCTGCTGAGTTACTCCAGCTCTGCGAGTCTTTTAATGGATCTTTGTTGCTTATTCATTCATGTGCTATAGATGCTGTCAGCAACTTCATCGTTGGTTGTCCACCCTTAAATGCCCCGGAACTGACATGCATGTTAGATTAGGGTGAGGGTTGGCTCTCAACCCGACACTGCTCAGTTCCTTCATTGATGAACATTAGTGAACCAAAGATAGACACAAAGAGGGTTACACAAAAAGCTGGAGAAACTCAGCGGGTGCAGCAGCATCTAAGGAGCGAAGGAGATAGGTGACGTTTCGGGTCGAGACCCTTCTTCAGACTGGTCAGGTATCAGGGAAACGAGAGATATAGACGGTGATGTGGAGAGATAAAGAACAATGAATGAAAGATATGCAAAAAAGTGTCGATGATAAAGGAAGCAGGCCATTGTAAGCTGTTTATAGTGTGCAAATGAGAAGCTAGTGCGACTTGGGTGGGGAGAGATAGAGAAAGAAGGAATGCCAGGGCCCGAGGGCTAAGAGGGAGGTGGGAAGGGAAGGAGGCAGCAAGGGTTAACAGAACTGAGAAAATTCAATGTTTAAGCATAGACACAATGAGTGTGTGTCTGTGTGTGTGCAGACATGAAGTGCTAGAGTAGCCCTGTCCCACGTTACGAGTTCATTCCAAGAGCTCTCCCGAGTTTTAAAAAAATCAAACTCGCGGTAAGCACGGAGAATGAACGTAGCAGGTACGTCGGAGTTCGGGGACGTCTCTTTGCGCTAACGGCAGGTACTCGGGAAGACTCGCTAACGGCAGGTAAGCTCGGGAAGACTCGTGAAGATTTCTCAACATGTTGAAAAATGTCAACGAGAGCCCCGAGTACCGGCGAGTGGCCATTACCGTAAATCTCCGAGTTCGAATGGGAGCAAACTCGGGGAGAACTCTTGGACTGAACTCGTACAGTGGGACAGGGGTTTGACTCAGCGGATCTGGCAGCATCTCTGGAGAATATGGATAGGTGACGTTTCGGGTCGGGATCATTCTTCAGACTAGTGAATCAGATGGTTCTTACGACAATATGGTAAGGAGAACAAAAAACAAATTTAGCACGAAGGTGTGGAATAATCCCAGATGGTCTGACGTTTTGGTCTTTGAAAGCCACAGACTGTTCTCCGGATACAAACATCTCCCCCCTCAGCTGTTGACAAAACGCCGTGTGCATCCTTCTCACAGCCTTGTTTAGTTTAGTTCAGAGATACAGCGCGGAAACAGGCCCTTCAGCCCACCGGCTCCACGCCAACCAGCGATCCCCGCACACTAACACTATCCGACACAAACTAGGGGCAGTTTCTCACTTATACCAAGCCAATTAGCCTACACAGGAGGGTGGCAGGGAACGGAGGAAGTTCATGGGGCCATGCTGTTTAGCTCAGTCTGGTTTAGAGATACAGTGCTGTCTGTACAGAGTTTGTACGTTCTCCCCGTGACCGCGTGGGTTTTCTCCGAGATTTTCAGTTTCCTCCCACACTCCAAAGACGTGCAGGTTTGCAGGTACATTGGCTTGGTGTAAGTGTAAAAAATGTCCCTCGTGTGTGTCGGAGAGCGTTAGTTTGCGGGGATCGCTGGTCGGCGCGGACTCGGTGGGCCGAAGGGCCTGTTTCCGTGCTGTATCTCTAAACCAGACTCAGCTAAACAGCATGGCCCCGTGCACTTCCTCCGTTCCCTGCCACCCTCCTGTGTAGGCTAATTGGCTTGGTATAAGTGAGAAACTGCCCCTAGTTTGTGTCGGATAGTGTTAGTGTGCGGGGATCGCTGGTTGGCGTGGAGCCGGTGGGCTGAAGGGCCTGTTTGCGCGCTGTATCTCTGAACTAAACTCAGATAAACAGCATGGCCCCGTGCACTTCCTCCGTTCCCTGCCACCCTCCACTCCACACACACACACATACTGCCCACCGCTTTGGCAGCTAACACCTTCTCCAGACGTTCAGGGTGTATGCCAACGAGACAGCTGGGCCTTACAAACAGAATAATTGACTATCCCCGTTGTTCCGAGCTTGGTACCATTTGATGGGCACAACGCCAACCCACATTAAAACCTCAAGCCACTGCGTGGAGAAAGTGCCAAGATGCAAATTTATTAGCATTGTGTTGAGGCTTAATTGTATGGGAATAACGAGCCATTATAAGAATCTCTATGTCTATTGATGTGAGTGTGCATGGTCTGACACTAATGAGTGAGGAAAAGCATATTGGTGTTTCTGCTTCAGAAGGAGACCCAGAACTCGTTTTGAAATGTTCTAATTAATGGCAGGGCTGGCATGAGAAAAGGGAATAACCCAGTAGCTTTAAGCTCGAAAATATTGCAGGATATTAAATAATTCTTCGGCGCATCGTGTCTACACTAACTCTATCCCATGGGAACCGCTGTGATGGGGTGGGGATGGGGGTGGGGGGGGGGGGGGTGGAAAGAGGACCCGGGGTGGGGGAACAACCAAGAACTAAGGGGGAATCACAAACGGTATGAGCTACTGCGTCACAGCGCCAGAGACCCGGGATTAATCCTGATTATGCGTGCTGTCTGCACGGAGTTTGCACGTTCTCCCCGTGACCTGTGTGGGTTTTTCTCCGAGATCTACGCTGTCCTCCCACACTCCAAAGACGTACAGGTTTATAGGTCGATTGGCTTGGTACAAATATAAAACTGTCCCTAGTGTGCGTGGGGTAGTGTGGCCGTGCGGAGACCGCTGGTCGGCACGGACTCGGTGGGCTGAGGGGCCCGTGTTTCCATGCTTGATCTCTAAACTAAACTACCTTTCCACACTTATGCTATAGCACGATAACTTCATATTCAGTATTGGGGGAGTCCAGAACCAGGGGCCACAGTTTAAGAATAAGAGGTAAGCCATTTAGACGAGGAAACACTTTTTCTCACAGAGAGTGGTGAGTCTGTGGAATTCTCTGCCTCAGAGGGCGGTGGAGGCAGGTTCTCTGGATGCTTTCAAGAGAGAGCTAGATAGGGCTCCAAAAAATAGCGGAGTCAGGGGATATGAGGAGAAGGCAGGAACGGGGTATTGATTGGGGATGATCAGCCATGATCACATTGAATGGCGGTGCTGGCATGAAGGGCCAAATGGCCTACTCCTGCACCTATTGTCTGTTGTCTATTGTAATAAGCTATCTACATGTTGACAAACGCAATGTTTGCATCTTACACAGCGCCAAAGAAATTCTTCCAAACTCCTAAACGCATTATCACCACTTACGGAACAAAAAGCCGTTATGTCCATCGAGAAAGCAATGTACAGACTCTAGTGAACAGATTAGATGTCTCCGAAGGCATTAGCACTGGGCGCATGGTGTGGATGAAAGATCGTCCCTCAACTGAAAAAGAGACCTTCCCAGTCGCTCTCAATATTTCTCAGCAACAGTTTTAACATGTGTATCGTTCACCATTGACCTCTCATCAACATCAGCGAGGAGGTTGACTGGACTTTGGTTCCTTCCCTCACAGTGGGGAACTTTGGTGCTGCTGTGGGGATGTTTGTGTTGTGGACTACAGGGCCTGTCCCACCAGCATGCGATTGCATGCGTCTAGCGTGACCAAACGTGGTCGCTTGAGACGTACGGCCTACGAATCTTCCCTACTCTCAATGGGAAAAGCTTATCCACGTCGACTCTGTCTATCCCTTTCATCATTTTAAAGACCTCAATCAAGTCCCGCCTTAACCTTCTGC
Source organism: Raja brachyura (assembly GCA_963514005.1). The sequence continues at coordinate 32,227,031 of OY740809.1, read as the reverse complement.
GCTGCAAAGAATAAAGACCTAACTTCTTCAACCTTTCTCTGTAACTTAGTTGCTGGAACACAGGCAACATTCTAGTAAATCTCCTCTGTACTCTCTCTATTTTGTTGACAATCTCCTCTGTACTCTCTCTATTTTGTTGGCATCAAGATGCCAAGCCTGGAGTCGGGCCGTTCCCTAGATCATAATGCGGCAAATATGCTGCGTAGAGAGCTTCAAATATTGCAAGGAATGGTGCAGGAGAGATGCGGTCGCATTTTGCCGAGTTGAAGCTGCTTAGTATTTTCCGTGCGTGCATCAGAAACCTTCTGCCTTTACGGGATTTGGTGGCTGAGGTGGTGAGTGACAGATGGAGGGAGACTTGTGCACAGAATCTCGGCTGATGCCCCCTGTGCCCTGCTGAGGGAGGCTGGTGTCAACTCACGGTTCAGACACTAAACCGTGTCTGGTCTGTCAAGTGGCCGGAAAAGATCCGCAGCTTCCAGCGCAAATGGGGGGGAACTGTGGCCGGGATCCTGGCCAATGCTGTCCCTCACGCAACAACGGTAGCGTGAAATCATCTGGCCGATTATCACCGCGCTGCTTTGGCGAACTCGCCGTGCACAGGTGCGCTGCTTGTTTTGCTGTAATATCACACAGTTCATTCTGACCTTCAGAAGGCTCAAAAGGTGGCCACGGTCATCAGACAGCGCGGAAACAGGCCCTTCAGCCCAACTCATCAAACTGTCCCATTTTTTTTACTGAAGCCAATTCACCTACAAACCTGTACATCTTAGGTGTGTGGGAGGAAACCGGAGCACCCGGACAAACCCCACGCAGTCATAGGGAAAAAGTGCAAACTCCGTACGGACAGAACCCGTGGTTAGGGTCGAACCCGGGTCTCTGGCGCTGTAAGGATCAAATTCTACCGCTGCGCCACCGTGCCGCCCTAATACTAACTAGTAGCCTAACGCATTGTAGCGAGCTAAAGGCTTGTTGTAGTTTGCCAATTCTGTAGTTCCTTTCTACATATATCTGGCCCCATGTATCTAACCGCCTTTTCCAGAGTGGAATTCATTGCCACAGAAGGCTGTGGAGGCCAAGTCAATGGATATTTTTAAGGCAGAGATAGATGGATTCTTGATTAGTACGGCTGTCAGGGGTTACGGGGGGAAGGCAGGAGAACAGGGTTGAGAGGGAAAGATAGATCAGCCATGATTGAATGGCGGAGTAGACTTGGTGGGCCGAATGGCCTATTTAAGCTCCTATCCCTTATGAACTATGGGCAGCCATTGCCAGAGACCTTGAGAAAACAAGAAGGTCTCAGGAGCAGGGTGCGGCTTTAATCCACTGTACAGGCAAAATGGACAAATTCCGTTAAGAAACAGACCACCATGAAATACAGAGAATAACGAGGCCGTTCATGTACGGCGTTATCGATAGTTTTGCTTTCCCGGGCAGTCAAACCTAGTGAAGGGGAAGATGTTTGAAGGTGAACACCAACCTAATAAATAGGAGGGAGAAAGCAATAAGCACTGCGATACATCACCAGCTGCTCGATGGATCAGAGCAGCCAGCACACATCTGTCATGCCAGATCAGTATGAATTTTTAATATTGTCAGGTCTTGTAGTTATGACCCTCTGCCCACTCTCACAATCTATCCACGTCCTTTTGTAGAATCACAACGTGCCCGTTTCACAGATAAAAGTGAGTCACTCCCCTCCTACCGCCTTCAAAATAACCCAACGGGGCCAGTCCCACATATGCCCCTCTCCCACTTAGGAAACCTGAACGGAAACCTCCGGAGACTTTGCGCCCCACCCAAGGTTCCCGGAGGTTTTTGTCAGTCTCCCTAATGGTCGAAAGTGGTTTCCGTTATAAAAATCGGTAATTTTTTAGTCGATGCTAGTTGAAGGTGGTTGCCGGAGGACGAAAACCTCCGGGAACCGCACGGAAACCTTGGGTGGGCCGCAAAGTCTCCAGAGGTTTCCGTTCAGGTTTCCTTGGGCGATTTTTTTAGACGACTGCCGGCGACTATTAGCTGTTGCCGGGGTGTCACCTGTATGGTCGTGAGTCGTCTCCTCATTCGCCAAAAGAGTTCTGGCGTTTTTCTGGTCGCCGCTGGATTTTGAAATGTTCAAAACTTTTCGGCGACAGTCGGCGACCGTGGGCTTATCGTAGCTTGTCTCCTCCTGACGCAGGTGCTGTCGTAGGTTGTCACCAGGTGCCGTAGGTTGTCGCTGGTGCTGACTTCGGTGAATTCCATTGTCCTAGTCGCCTAAAAAATCGCCTAGTGGGACAGGCTCTTAAGTGGCCAAAAGTGCTGGAGAAACACAGCGGGTGCAGCAGCATAGAAACATAGAAACATAGAAAATAGGTGCAGGAGTAGGCCATTCGGCCCTTCGAGCCTGCACCGCCATTCAATATGATCATGGCTGATCATCCAACTCGGTATCCTGTACCTGCCTTCTCTCCATACCTTCAGCCAGAAGTGCCACATCTAACTCCCTCTTAAATATAGCCAATGAACTGGCCTCAACTACCTTCTGTGGCAGAGAATTCCGCAGACTCACCACTCTTTGTGTGAAAAATTATCTTCTCATCTCGGTCCTAAAAGACTTCCCCCTTATCCTTAAACTGTGACCCCTTGTTCTGGACCTCCCCAACATTGGGAGCAATCTTCCTGCATCTAGCCTGTCCAACCCCTTAAGAATTTTGTAAGTCTCTATAAGATCCCCCCCTCAATCTCCTAAATTCCAGCGTTTGTTTTTGTTTTATTTCAGTTGAGTTTACTATTGGCATGTGTACTGGGGCACAGTGAAAAGCATTGTTGTTGCGTGCTATCCAGCCAGCAGATAGACTGCAGATGACTGCAGTCAAGCTGTCCACAGCTTACAGATACAGGGTCAAGGGAATAATGCTCCTTGCACTATAAAGTCCGGTAATGTCTAATTAAAAGTTCGTACAAAACTAAAACTAACACTGAAAATAACCAATTCACCAGAAGTTATTTTGGCGCAGGCTAGCTGACCAACTGCTTTGTTATATCTCCAGCGCAGTTAAGTGTGATGGTATTGTGGAACAATGCAGCACAAAAATATGCCATCCATGCACCGTGTCCTGCTGCCTCTGAGAAATAATGAGCCAATTAGTCCCACACTGCCTCACAGCCTTCTTTACAGCCCTGCAAATGTTCCTTCCAAATACTGCTTCGGTAACCATTTCAAGCTCCTAACTTCACACAAGGCACAATAGCATTGTGGTAAACTTACTCACGTGCCATCTGGGCGTCTTGAGCTCGAAAATGTTTGAATCGTATTAAGGGAGGAAGGCGATTTTAAATTCAGATCAAAATGGAGTTTCAACACAAAAAAAAAGGTAGCTTTAATCAATAATAGTAAAACATCAAAGACAGGCGCAGAGAGCTGGAGTAAAGGGGCTGTCCCACTGTACGAGGTAATTCAAGAGTTCTCCCGGATTCGAACTCGGAGATTTACGGTAATAGGTACTCGGGGCTCTCGTGGACATTTTTCAACATGTTGAAAAATCTTCACGAGCTTACTGCATTTCCCATGTACCTGCCGTTAGCGTCACGAGCCGCTAAGAGACGTCCCGAGTTCCGACGTACCCGGTACGTACATTCTGCCTACTTACCACGAGTTTGATTTTTTTTAAACTCGGGAGAGCTCTTGAATTAGCTCGTACAGTGGGACAGGCCCTTAACTCAGTGGGCCAGGCAGCATCGCTGGAGATAAGGAAAAGGTGACGTTGCGGATTGAGGACCTTCTTCATACTTGGCCTGAAACATCACCTATTCCTTTTCTCCAGACTTGCTGCCTGACCCGCTGAGCTACTCCAGCATCTCGTGTCTGTCTGCGGTTTAAACCTGCATCTGCAGTTCCTTCCTGCACATAGTAGTCACTAAAACTGTGGAGAAAGGAACTGCCGATACTGGTATACGCCAAAGATAGATGCAAAGTGCTGGAGTAACTCAGCGGGTTAGGCAGCAACTCAAAGAAGAAGGGTATGAAGAAGGGTTCCCGACTCAAAACGTCACCCACCCTTTTTCTCGAGAGATGCTGCCTGAACCACTGAGTTACTCCAGCACTTTGTGTCTATAGTCAACTAATTGTCAGGTTCCCCACAAAAAGCCTTCCCCTGGTTCACTAGTGTCTTTCAGAGAAGGAGAGCTGCCAGATCTCGATCTTGTGGTCAACTTTCCAGCACAGAGTCATCGAATGATACAATGTGGAAACAGGCCCTTCGGCCCAACTTGTCAGGCCAGCTAACATGTCCCGGCTACATAAGTCCCACCTGCCTGCATTTGGCCCATATCCTTCCAAACCTGTCCTATCCATGCACCTGTCTAGCTGTTTCTTAAACGTTGGGATAGTCCCAGCCTCAACTAACTCCTCTGACAGTTCGTTCCATACACCCACCACCCTTTGTGTGAAAAAGTTACCCCTCGGATTCCTATGAAATCTTTTCCCCTTTGCCTTAAAGCTATGCCCTCTGGTCCTCGATTCCCCTACTCTGGGCACGAGACTCTGTGTGTCGGGCAGGTGGAGGTGGAGATTGATAGCTGCCTCAGTCAATAATTCCACTTCCGCTGAATAAATTACCAGAAAAACACAACAGCCTGCACTTTAAAAAGAACTCCTTATGTCTCCTGCTTGATCTCCTGCTAATTAGTTTAAATCCATGCCAGTGGAAACGGTTGAATCTGCTGCCTTCCTTGCATTAACACCACAATCTCAATCATTCGGTGTAATAAAAACTATGAACAGTGGAAGGCATCAGTGTGACCAATGTGCACTGGATCAAAGGAGAGAGATAGGGGCAGTCGGGGGCTATTGACAAGGTTGCTGATCTCAGACTCTAATACGGAAAGACGCCAAGTGCGGGAGTTAAGGGCCTGTCCCACTTGCATGCGATTTGCGTGCGTTTGGTGCAGCCAAGCGGAAGCGAAGTTCGCGCTAAGTTCATGCTAGGTTCGTGCGTGACGTCATTTACGTCATGCTTACCAATCAGCTGGGCAGGAGGCGGGCTGACTGAATTTGGGCGTCGCACGGCTCTGGGCGGTGACGTCATCACGCAATGCCGTCAGGACGCTGCGTACAACGTACACACTGTGTACGACCGCAAAGCAAAGCTGCCGACAGGCCGTTGGCGCGCAAAGATTTTGGTCACCGCAAGAATTTCGGAGCCCCGCGCGATGTCGGGACAGCCCCGCACAACTCCGCGCTTCTAAGTGGGGCCGGCCCCGCGCGGCCATAAGGTGCCCGTACGCCTCAAGCGACCACGAGGTAGCGTAATTTGCGAGCCAAGGTTGCGTAAGCGGGACAGGTCCTTAACTCAGCGGGTCAGGTAGCACCTCTGGAGAACATGGGCTGGTGACTTTTCGGGTCGAGACCCTTCCTCAGACTGGTTGTAGGGGAGGGGGAAGGAAGTGAAAGCCGGGAATGGGGGAAGAGGCAGGGCGAAGCGTGGCAGGCAATAGGTTGACATAGGCGAGGGAGAGGGGGGGTGGGGGGGTGGGGGGGGTGGGGGGAGGTTGACAAGCAGATGGTTTTGGATAAAGCCCAGAGATAAGAACAGAAGGGGTGAGACAGGCTTGAAGAGTCGTGGGAGGAGAGGGCGGAAAGTTTGGGGGTGGGAGGGGGGGAGGGGGATGCAGGTGTGGAGAGGAGAAATAAGTGGCAGTCCGGGTGGGGCAGAAGGGAGGGAAGGTGGGGGGGTAGACGGGGGAGGTGTTAGAGGTTATTGATTCAAGTCAACACAAGCGGAGTTTCCTGACCTATGCACATGTACAGTGAAGTACAGGGACAACGTGAATCTTGCCTTGAACAGCATCACAGGCACGTGAACTTAGACAACACACGGAAACGTAAATTATACATAAATTGTACACAAATCCATATAAATCTTGCCAGACAATGAACGGACTACCAAAAAAACCCCGAGATGAATACAAAAATATTAGAAAACAGGTGCTGTCGCGCAGCGGAAGAGTTGCTGCCTCACAGCGCCAGAGACACGGGTTCTCTCCTGACTACGGGCGCTGTCTGTACGGAGTTTGAACGTTCTCCCCGTGAATTGCGTGGGTTTTTTCCCCCCGAGATCTTCGGTTTCCTCCCACACTCCAAAGACGTAGAGGTTTGTGGGTTAATTGGCTTGGTCTGAATGTGAAATTGTCCCCAGTGTGTGTAGGGGAGTGTTAGTGTGCGGGGACTTGGTGGTCCGGAAGTCCTGTTTCCACGCTGTATCTCTAAACTGAACTAAAACTAAATGACAGTGCAAGGTGTGTTCCATAATATTGTGTTGCCACAATAGGATCAGGGTCGTGCGGGGCAGTTCAAGAACCTGATAGTCGCAGGACAGTATCTGTTTCTGTCCCTGGTGGCGTGGGACTTGTGGCTTCTGAACCTCCTGCCCGACGGTAGCACTGAGAAGAGGGCAAGGACTGGATGGTGGAGCTCCGTGTCGATAGATGCCACCATCCTGAGATAGTCCCTCGTGTAAAATGGTGAGGAGGGCTGTGCCTGAGGGGGACTGCCACCTTCTGCAACCTCCTGCGTTCCTTGCATTGGAATTGCTGAACGCCAGGCCGTAATGTATCGTCAGAATACTTTCTACAGAATAGCTTCAGAAGTTTGTGAGAGTTTTCAGTGACTTTTCCAAATCTTTTCCAATCAATGCTCAGGTCTTAAAGCAACATTGAACCTCTTAACTTACAATTGTGCAACCAACCAAATCAAGTTTCCTCCTGAACTGCAGTCCCGCATAAATCTACAGAAAGAACTTTAGCTTAGTTTAGTTTAGTTGAGAGATACAGCGGGGAAACAGACCCTTCGGTCCATCGAGTCCATGCCGACCGTTTATCATCCACACGCCAGTTCCATGTTATCCCAGCTTCTCATCCACTCCCCGCTCACTGTAAACTACAGAAACCAGTTAACCTACAAACCTGCACGTCTTCGGAATGTGGTTGGAAACCGGAGCACCCGGAAAAAAACCCGGCTTATTGGTAACCCGTGGACTTCATTGGAGAACCACGGACTTTCTTTGATCGCACTTTACTGGATTTTATCCTGCACTAAATCCGTAAGCTGTGGATGGCTCAATTGTAATCATGTATTGTCTTTTCGCTGACTGGTTAGCAAGCAGCAAAAGCTTTTAAGAAGGAACTGCAGATGCTGGAAAATCGAAGGTAGACAAAAGTGCTGGGGAAACTCAGCGGGTGTGGCAGCATCTATGGAGCAAATAAATAGGCAACCTTTCGGGCCAAAACCTTTCTTCAGACTGGAAAAGGCACCAGTCTGAAGAAGGGTTTCGGCCCGAAACGTTGCCTATTTCCTTCGCTCCATAGATGCTGCTGCACCCGCTGAGTTTCCCCAGCACTTTTCTCACTGTACCTCCGTACACGTGACAATAAACCAAACTAACTAACTAGGAGAATTGGGTTAAAGAAGGAACTGCAGATGCTGGAGAATCGAGGGTTGCACAAAAAGCTGGAGAAACTCAGCGGGTGCAGCAGCATCTAAGGAGCGAAGGAGATAGGCGACGTTTCGGGTCGAGACCCTTCTTCAGAATTGGGTTGACAGGGCCTAGAAACTAAATTGAAACCCACACGGTCACAGCGAGAACGTACCAACTCCATACAGAGTGAGGATCAAACCCGGGTCTCTGGCCCTGTAAGGCAGCAACTCGACCCCCGTGTCACGGCACGGAGGAGTGAAGCAAACTGAGGATCAACAGCATAACTCGTGCAGCTTTGATTTTGCAAGGAGCACTCTAAGTGGGTCAGATAGTAAACAGTTCACTTGGGTTTGCAAAGGCACATTCCTGCAGCTTCTAGTTGTTTTTTATTACCCCTGAGGACCAAACATCCTCAGGCCTCACTGGTATTGTGAAGCAGCATAGTCTTACAGATTAGTTTAATTTAGAGATACTGCGAGGAAACAGGCCCTTCAGCCCACCGAGTCCGCGCCGACCAGCGATCCCCGCACACTAACACTATCCTACACACACTAGGGACAATTTACATAAATACCAAACCAAAGGCCGGCTACAAACCTGTGTGCCTTTGGAGTGCGGGAGGAAACCGAAGATCTCGGAGAAAACCAACGCGGTTGCGGGGAAAAAGCACAAACTGCGTACAGACAGCGCCCGTAGTCGGGATCGAACCAGAGTCTCTGGCGCTGCGAGCGCTGTAAGGCAGCAACTCTACCGCTGCGCCACCGTGCCGCACCAAACACCCTGAGGCCCTGCCACAGGCTCCCTGACTGCCTCCCGCTGTCACAGGCATTTTAAATGCTTTTGAAGTTCAAAAGGATTCAAAAAATTTGTGATCAATTTGTGATAGAAATGAAAACAGAAACAACACAGTGCAAAAAAAACTGTTCGGATGAAGTCCTGAAATGACCTGAAACGTTATATCTACGGTATTTCCCTCTCCACAGATGCTGCCGGGCCAGCTGAGTAGCCCAGCGTTTTCTGCTTTTATGTCAAATTTGCAATATCTACAGTTTTAGTTAGTTGAAAACATGAAGAAAGGCACAGAATGCTGGAGCAGCTCAGCGGGTCAGGCTGCATCACTGGAGAACATGGATAGGCGATGAAAATGATTGGGATCCATCTTCAGGCTGAGGGGTGAGGGGACTGCAAGAGAACTGGGGAACCTCATTGAAACTCACAAATAGTGAAATGCCTGGATGGAGTGAATGTAGAGAGAATGTTTCCACTCGTGGGAGAGTCTAGGACCAGAGGGCACAGCCTCAGAAAGGAGATGAGAAGGAATTATGTTGGTCAGAGGGTGTTAAATCTGGATATTTTTAATGCAAAGGTTGACAGATTCTTGGTTAGTAAGGGTGTCAGGGGTTATGGGGGGAATGAAGGAGAATGGGGTTGAGAGGAAAAGAAAGATCAGCCATGATTGAATGGTGGAGTAGGGACTCGATGGGCCGAATGGCCTGGTGCTACTACCATGATTTATGAACTTTATGGACTTGTGAGAGGACAGGTAGGACAAAGCCTGGCAGGTAATAGGCTGGTGGAGGTGAAGAGGGTTATTTGATAGGTAGATGTTTGGACAAAGGCCAGAGATGGAAATACAGAAGGTGTGAGACAAAAGGACTGAAGAGAAGCGGATTGTGAAGCTAGAGGAAGGAATGTAGGTGAAAGGGAAGGGGGAGGTGAGAAATAGGGGGGGTGGTTTAAAGAAGGGTGGGGGTTACATGGGAGAAGGAGGGAGTTTAGTTTAGAGATACAGCGCAGAAACAGGCCCTTCGGCCCACTGGGTCCGCGCCGACCAGCGATCACCGCACATTAACACCATCCTACACCCACTAGGGACAATTTTTACATTTACCAAGCCAATTAACCTACAAACCTGAACGTCTTTGGAGGGTGGGAGGAAACCAAAGATTTCGGAGAAAACCCATGCAGGTCACAGGGAGAACGTACAAACTCCATACAGACAGCGCCCGTAGTCGGGATCGAACCCAGGTCTCCGGCGCTGCATTCGCCATGAGGCAGCAGCACTACCGCTGCGCCACCGTGAATGCACCAGTCACCTAGACCGCCGGAGAGGGGAGGGTTACGTAGCTACCTAATACTGGAGATAATACTGGGGTTGTAAGCTACCCAACCGGAATATGAGGTGCTGTTCCTCCAGTTTGCTTGTGGCCTCACTTTGACAATGGAGGAGGCCCAGGACAGAAAGATCAGCGTGGGAATCGTGAGGAGTTAAAATGGATAACATTGGCTATGCCCCTCCGCTCTGTCGCATTTATTCCCCCACCCCCGATCATCAGTCTGAAGAAAGGTTCTGAACCGAAAGATCACCTGTCCACGTTCTCCTGAGTTGCTGCCTGACCCGCTGAGCAACTCCAGCACTCTGTGTATTCTGTTGTAAATCAGCATCTGCAGTTCCGTGTTTCGACAAAGCACTTTACTCTACGTTGCATTTGGCCTTTCAATCATGGTTTTAGTCTAAACAAAGGCCGGCGTTAAAGGGCGGCTCCGTGGCGCAGCGGTAGAGTTGCTGCTTTACAGCCCCAGAGTCCTGGGTTCAATCCTGACTACGGGTGCTGTCCCACACTCCAAAGACATGCAGGCTTGTAGGTTCATTGGCATTGGTAAAGACTGTAAATTGTCCCTAGTGTGTGTGTAGGATGGTGCTAGTGCGTGGGGGGGACCCAGTGGGCCGAAGGGCCTGTTTCCATGCCCTATCTCTAAACTAAACTAATTAAGCCTGAGCTTCAGTCTTTGACTCAGTGGTGAATCCAGTGATGCTTCAGTATCTGAGCATCAACCCCTTCCTGACCCGTACTCTGAGGGACAACGGCATATCGCCAGCAATCTGCTGAACCCCCATCCTGTGGGTGGCTGTTGGCACCTTACGGAATTGTGATTAGCACAATCAGCCCCAGATAGCAGGGACTGTTGCAAATAACAGTGGCTATTAGACAATCAAAAGCTTGTCAGAAAACATTATTAGACAACAGTATGTTCTTGCAAACCGGGGTCAGGGCAATCCCGTCACAGAAAATAAATGGAACGTGGTCTTGTTATTTTACATCGACGGTATGTCAAAGAGAACGTCTCTCGAACATCTACAACTGCACAGTGGAGAGCAGGATGACTGGTTGCATCAGGGCCTGTTTAGTTCAGTTTAATTTAGAGATACAGCAAGGAAACAGGTCGTTCGGCCTAACCAGTCCGCGCCGACCAACGATCCCCGCACACTAACTCTATCTTACACTCACTAGGGACAATTAAAAAAAAAAAAATGTTTAATTGTTATTTATTTTCATTGGAAGCAATTGTACAGAAATAAAACATTCGGCATCTAAAATTATACAATTACTGTGCAGCTTCATTTTTAACCTATAACCATATAACAATTACAGCACGGAAACAGGCCCTTTCGACCCTTCCAGTCTGTGTCGAACATTTATTTTCCCCTAGTCCCATCTACCTGCACTCAGACCATACCCCTCCATTCCCTTCCCGTCCATATACCTATCCACTTTACTTTTAAATGTTAAAATCGATCCTGCCTCCACCACTTCTGCTGGAAGATCATTCCACACAGCCACCACTCTGAGTAAAGAAGTTCCCCCTCATGTTACCCCTAAACTTCTGTCCCTTAATTCTCATGTCATGCCCTCTTGTTTGAATCTTCCGTACCCTCAATGGGAAAAGCTTATCCACGTCAACTCTGTCTATCCCTTTCATCATTTTAAAGACCTCAATCAAGCCCCCCCTTAACCTTCTGCGCTCCAAAGAATAAAGACCTAACTTGTTCAGCCTTTCTCTGTAACTTTAGTTGCTGGAACCCAGGCAACATTCTAGTAAATTTCCTCTGTACTCTCTCCATTTTGTTGACATCCTTCCTATAATTAGGCGACCAAAATTGTGCACCATACTCCAGAATTGGTCTCACCAATGCCTTGTACAACCTTATAACCTAAACTATGAAAATGAAAAAGAAAATGCAAAAGAAAACAGGAAAGACAAAAGATGGAAAGTGAAAAGATAGATGGAAAAAGAACAAAAGAACACACTAAAGTAGTGTGGCAGAAAGATATAGAAATAGGAAAAAAGGAAAAGAAGGGTGAAGCTATACCTTGCCCCACTCGGGACAATTTACAATTATACTAAGCCAATTAGCCTGCAAACCTGAACGTCTTTGTGGGGTGGGAAGAAACCGGAGCTTCCCGGAGAAAATCAATGCAGGTCACGGGGAAACATACAAACTCCAGCCAGACAGCTCCCGTAGTCAGGATCGAACCCGGCTCTCTGGCGCAGTAAAGAAACGACTCTACCGCTGCACCACCGCGCCGCACTTGAACCTGAGTGCCCAGGATCGAAGAAGACTGCAAAAAAATGGTGACCACTGCCCAGTACATCTCGGTTACTGACCCCCCCCCCCCCCCCCCCCCCCCGCACCGTGAAACAAATTTACAGGAGTCGCTGCTTCAAAAAAGCAGCCAGCGTCATCAGGGACCCGCACCACTCTGGCCACGCTCTCATTTCACCCCTGCCATCGGGGAGAAGATATTGGAGCCTGAAAACTGTATCGTCCAGGTTCATAAACAGCTTCTTCTATACAACCATCAGGCTATTAAACACTACAACCTCCATTATGTTCTGAACTACATAGACTTAAGGGCATTGATTTTATCTTTTACCACTATTATTGTTTGTTTGGTTATATTATGTGTAAATGTATGTATGTATGTATGTATGTATGTATGTATGTATGTATGTATGTATGTATGTATATATGTATGTATGTAAGTATGTATGTATGTATGTTTGTATGTATGTATATATGTATGTATGTATGTATGTATGTAAGTATGTATGTATGTATATATGTATGTATGTAAGTATGTATGTAAGTATGTATGTATGCATATATTATGTATGTATGTATGTATGTATGTATGTATGTATGTATGTATGTATGTAAGTATGTATGTATGTATATATGTATGTATGTAAGTATGTATGTAAGTATGTATGTATGCATATATGTATGTATGTATGTATGTATGTATGTATGTATGTATGTATGTATGTATGTATGCATATATGTATGTATGTATGTATGTATGTATGTATGTATGTATGTATGTATGTATGTATGTATGTATGTATGTATAAATATACACTGAACTTATTTGTATTTATTATAATGTTTACAGTGTACCATGTTCACATATTCTGTTGAGCTGCTGCAAGTAATTCCTTTGTTCTATTTGGACATATGACAATAAAACACTCTTGACTCTGAAGTGCATTTAATATCAAAGCAAGTCATAACAGCATGAACACTATGCAAACATACGTATGGCTTTAATATGCCGTTGCTTAAACGGCACCATTTTGTAATGGCGTATAATTTGCAGGCTAATCAGCCCAAGTGGTCTATGCTATGGTTCATGGCCCTTCCAACCTGTTGCTTTGACTCACATTGGCATATATTTCTCTTCCTTTATTTTGAGCTTCATCCAATGTTTAAATTTGAACATCTACGTAATGACACAGAAGGTTATGACAACAGTGCCAGCAATGAGGAGGAGACTGGACAGGGCTGTGAATCAAAGCAAACCGCGACCAATTCACCAGGAAGCAATCTGTTTAAATAGCAAAGAAATGTCTGCTGAAAAATGCAGAATAATTTATCCGCTAAAAATACCGTGAATGACAGATATTTACTCGGCAATTATGGACATCACATGAATCTTTGTCACAAACAGCAGTGTTGTCATCGAGTGTGACTGGCAGGGGAGTTAACTAATCTCCCTCTGTAGGCCTCGTTTTACTCAATACTTGAGATCCACTCTTGGCAGCGCAGCAACACCCCACGCCATTAACTTCATGAAAAGGTGTTCTTTCATCCTCTCCACTGTAACTTTGCCAAGCTCAAACACTTCCGAAAACATCGTGCTTTTGCAACTCGCTTTGTTCCTGACAGAGGGCTCAGGCCTGAAATGTTGTCATGCATGCATGTATGTATGTATGTATGTATGTATGTATGCATGTATGTATGCATGTATGCATGTATGTATGCATGTATGTATGTATGTATGTATATATGTATGTTTGTATGTAGGAATATATGTATGCATACATGTATGTGTGTATGTATGCATGTATATATGTATGCATATGTACACATGTATGCATGTAGGACTATATGTATGCATGCATGCATGTATGTATACATGTATACATGTATGTATGTAGGGATTTATGTATGCATGCATGCATTTATGTGTGTTTGTATGTATATGTGTGCGTATACGTGTATGCATGTATATAGACATGTATGTATACAGGCATGTGTGTAGACATGAATGTATGTATGTATGTAGACATGTATGTATATATACATGTGCGTAGACATGTATGTATGTATGCATGTATGTATATATGTATGTATGTATGTATGTATGTATGTATGTGTATGTATGTATGTATGTAGACATAAACGTATGGATGCGTGTGTGCATGCATGCTTCTTATTTCCTTTCTGTTTTTTCTGTGTCTGTATTTCTATTCTCTCTGTTTTTCTCTGTGCTTTTTCTCAGTATTTTTCTCTGTGTTGTCTCTCTCTCTCTTTCTCAGTCCCTTTGTCCCTCTGTCTGTCCCTCTGTCTGTCTGTCTGTCCGTCTGTCCGTCTGTCCGTCTGTCCCTCTGTCCCTCTGTCCCTCTGTCCCTCTGTCCCTCTGTCCCTCTGTCCCTCTGTCCCTCTGTCCGTCTGTCTGTCTCCCTCTCTCTCTCTCTATCCCTCCATCTTTCCATCACTGCCGGCTAATTGCTCAGGTTTTCCAGCAGCCGCTTCATTCGCTGCGGCTCCAAACATTTGCGTGTAACCTGCAGAGAGAGAGATTTGCTGATCACTGCATCCGCCCTACGAGTGGAAATAGAGGAGCAGGCCTGTGGTCAAACAGCTCACGTAGCAACGAGGCAACAGAGCTGACGTACAAAGAGGTTGGTGAGAGGCTTTGGCCATAAAAAATGAGAGATAATCCATTAGAAATGTAGGATGGGATGAATGCTGAGAGGATTTTAATAACACCTCTGGTGCTTGAGTACAGTGCGAGTTGCTCTCCCCTCTCCCCTCTCCCATCAGGCAAGAGGTACAGACAAGATAATGCGCGCCTCCAGATTCAGGGACAGTTTCTTCCCAACTGTTATCAGGCAACTGAACCATCCTACCAACAACTAGAGAGCGGTTCTGAGCTACTATCTACCTCATTGGAGACCCTCGGACTATCTTTAACTGGATTGTACTGGACTTTATCTTGCGGTAAACATTATTCCCTTTATCACAGACAGTATCTGCACACTGTGGATGTCTGGATTGTAATCACGTCTAGTCTTTCCGCTGACTGCTCAGCTTGCAACAAAAAGCTTTTCACTGTACCTCAGTCGACACAAAATTCTGGAGTAACTCAGCGGGACAGGCAGCATCTCTGGAGAGAAGGAATGGGTGACGTTTCGGGTCGACTCGATACCCTTCTTCAGACTGAGACTTCAGACTCGACCCGAAACGTCACCTATTCCTTCTCTCCAGAGATGCTGCCTGTCCCGCTGAGTTACTCCAGCATTTTGTGTCTATCTTCGATTTAAACCATCACCTGCAGTTCCTTTTTACAATCAAAGACTGCAGAGTTACAATCCTCAAGTTGAGATCTGAGACTGATGGTCTGAATGTCCATGCAAACACAACATATCCCACTAGAGTATCCAAATAAACGGAAGAGATTCTCTGAGTGAAGATAGACACAAAAAGCTAGAGTAACTCAGTGGGACAGGCAGCTGACAACAGTGGTGGGCCTCATCAGGGACGACAATGAGCTGGCTTACAGGGAGGAGGTGAAACAACTGGTGGACTGGTGCAATACGAACAACCTGATCCTGAATGTCGAAAAAACAAAGGAGGTCATCGTCGACTTCAGGAAAAACCGGCACAGTCCCACACCACTTCACATCAATGACAGCGATGTGGAGGTGGTCAGTAGCACTAAGTTCCTGGGGGTGCAGATCACTAACAGTCTGACCTGGTCAATTAACATCTCATCAACAGTTAAGAGAGCGCAGCAGCGGTTGCACTTTCTGCGCCGGATGAGAAGAGCTCACCTCCCCCATCCCATCCTCACCACTTTCTACAGGGGGACCATAGAGAGTATTTTGACCAGCTGTATCTCTGTCTGGTTTGGGGACTGTAGAGCCTCTGACTGGAAGTCCGTGCAGAGAGTGGTGAGGACAGCGGAAAAAATCATCGGGACCTCTCTCCCCTCAATCGGGGATATTGCGACCAAACGTTGCGTGTCTAAGGCCAGCAGTATTATAAAAGACCCCACACATCTCCATCACGGACTGTTCACTCTGCTGCCCTCGGGCAAAAGATATCGTAGCATAAGGAGCAGAACATCAAGGTTCTGCAACAGCTTCTTCCCACGAGCCATCAGACTCCTGAATGCCATGTAATGGGCCGCCACCATTGTCTATTTATCCATTTATCCTTTTCATCCATTTTATCCATGTTTATCCTTCTGTTAATTATCGTGTTGCACAGGGAGCCAAATGCAACCGAATTTCGTTTGGAACTGCATATATCGATGTATTTCTAAATGACAATAAAGTTTGTTTGACTTTTTGACTTGAGCATCTCTGGAGACTCGTCTGGACCCGAAACGTCACCCATCCCTTCTCTCCAGAGACGCTGCCTGTCCCGTTGAGTTACTCCAGCTTTTTGTGTCTATCTTTGGTGTAAACCAGCATCTGCAGTTCCTACCTACGCAGACTCTCTGAGTGACCAGGCCAATATTTGACCACCAGCTGGGACCAAGGGAAAAAGATGAATTGGCCATGATCACCTTGTGGGGTTTTGCCGGCAACAAATTGGTAATTAGATTTTCATCCAGTACTTCAGTAACACGACAACGCATTCGGGAATGTGCTGGGCAAATGTAAATCTTTTCCTTTCGTCCTCCTTTGAAGAAGCTGGGAAGGCAATTAATGCAGAATAGCGAACCGTAATTTTATCCTTGGGTATTACATCCATATGGAAATATTGATGCAATTAATGAGGCATAATTGCAAAGGCAAATTAATAAGATCAATTTTTAAATTTTTGCATTTAATTGATTCTATGAAGATGGTGCGGTTGGGTGTAGATTCTATAGTTTTATCTTTCATCTTCTTTGAACTCAGCGGTCACGGTGGCGCAGCGGTAGAGTTGCTGCCTTACAGCGAATGCCGCGCCAGAGACCCGGGTTCGATCCCGGCTAGGGGCGCTGTCTGTACGGAGTTTGCACGTTCTCCCCCGTGACCGTGTGGGTTTTCTCCGCGATCTTCGGTGTCCTCCCACACTCCAAAGACGTACTTATTTGGATACTCTATGGATGTTGTGTTTACATAGACATTCAGAGCATCAGTCTCAGATCTCAACTTGAGGATTATAACTCTGCAGACTTACTTTTAGTTTAGAAAAGAACTGCAGGTGCTGGTTTAAATCGAAGGTAGACACAAAATGTGTCGGTTAAGTGGCTTGGTAAATGAAAAGAATATCGCCAGTGGGTGTCGGATAGTGTTAATGTACGGGCATCGCTGGTCGGCATGGACCTAGTGGGCCGAAGGGCCTGTTTCCGCGCTGTATCTCTAAACTAAAACTACCTTCTACAGATGGGATGATTTATATTTGAGGAGCTGAACTGACCGGAAATGGACCCCGTCCTCTGCCTCAGAGGGCGGTGGAGGCCGGTTCTCTGGATGCTTTCAAGAGAGAGCTAGATAGGGCTCTTAAAACTAGCGGAGTCAGGGGATATGGGGAGAAGGCAGGAACGGGGTACTGATTGGGGGTGATCAGCCATGATCACATTGAAGGGCGGTGCTGGCTCGAAGGGCCAAATGGCCTACTCCTGCACCTATTATCTATTGTCTATGGAAAAATTGGATACTTGTAATCAAGTAGCCTTTCCGCTGACTGGATAGCATGCAACAATAGGCTTTTCACTGTACCTCGGTACATGCAGTAATAAACTAAACTAAACTAAACCGAATGACTGTCAAGAATGTTTTATTGTTATTATTAATGGCATATTTTATTATCTCACCACCCCTCCACAATCAGTCCCGATATGAAATGTCACCTGTCCGTGTTCTCCAGAGGTGCTGCCTGAGCCGCTGAGTTACTCCAGCACTTTGCGTTCATTTTTCTGAAAGCCAGCATCTGCAGTTCCTTCTGCCTCCATTATTTTTTGCCCCCCTTAAAAACAGGTGGCCCTGGTGTTCATCGGACTGGTGTGTGTGGCCTCTGATGTGCGTGAATTGAGTGCCGTGTTTCCCTATACCATGAGATGGCACTTCAAAAATCTTTTACTGAGATCCCGAGAGCACCGAACGTGGCAGATATAAACAAATGTCTTTGCTAAGCCGAAGGGAGTTGGACTAATTATTCTATCACATTGACTGAGATCAAATATCTGAGCACCACAGTGGGATTACATTTGGGATTTTCCCATCTGCGCTGCTTTAGACTCCACACATTTCATGGATTGGAACCAGAATCTACACTCGTGTTCTGGGTGTCCGGGAAGCAGATTAGTCTCAGTAAGTGGGGCCAGCGATCGAGTTTTGTTCAACGTGTCTAAGTAAGCAAGTTAATAAGTAAGTAGGTTTATTGTCCAAGTATTCACATACAAGGAATTTGCCTCGGTGCTCCGCCCACAAGTAACAACATGACATACAGTGACAGTTACGAATGACTCAGAAAACACTAAACATTAATCATAATAAAACATTAATGATAAAACACCATTGATCAAGCATGTGAACCAGCAAAATACCAGATCAAAGGGAGGCTACAGATTTTTGGCTGTTGAGCAGAGCAACTACTCGTGGATAAAAACTGTTTTTATGTCTGGCTGTGGCAGCTTTGACAATCCGGAGTCGCCTTCCAGTGGGAAGTGATTCAAAGAGTTTGTGGCCAGGGTGAGAGGGGTCAGAGATGATCTTGCCCGCTCGCTTCCTGGCCCTTGCAGTGTACAGTTCATCAATGGAGGGAAGGTTGCAGCCAATAACCTTCTCTGCCGATCGGACGATTCGCTGCAGCCTCCGGGTGTCGTGCTTGGTGGCTGAGCCAAACCAGACCATGATGGAGAAGGTGAGAATAGACTCTACGATGGCCGAGTAGAATTGGACCATCATTGCCTGTGGCAGATTGTGTTTCCTCAGCTGCCGTAGGAAGTACATCCTCTGTTATGCCTTTTTGACTAACCGTGTTAATAACCATATAACATAACCATATAACAATTACAGCATGGAAACAGGCCTTCTCGGCCCTTCCAGTCCGTGCTGAACATTTATTTTCCCCTAGTCCCATCTACCTGCACTCAGACCATACCCTCCATTCCCTTCCCGTCCATATACCTATCCACTTTACTTTTAAATGTTAAAATCGATCCTGCCTCCACCACTTCTGCTGGAAGCTCATTCCACACAGCCACCACTCTCTGAGTAAAGAAGTTCCCCCTCATGTTACCCCTAAACGTCTGTCCCTTAATTCTAATGTCATGTCCTCTTGTTTGAATCTTCCCTACCCTCAATGGGAAAAGCTTATCCAAGTCAACTCTGTCTATCCCTTTCATCATTTTAAAGACCTCAATCAAGTCCCCCCTTAACCTTCTGTGCTCCAAAGAATAAAGAGCTAACTTGTTCAACCTTTCTCCGTAACTTAGTTGCTGGAACCCAGGCAACATTCTACTAAATCTCCTCTGTACTCTCTCTATTTTGTTGACATCCTTCCTATAATTAGGCGACCAAAATTGTACACCATACTCCAGAATTGGTCTCACCAATGCCTTGTACAATTTTACCATTACTTCCCTACTCCTATATTCAATGCTCTGATTTATAAAGGCCAGCACACCAAAAGCTTTCTTTACCACCCTATCTACATGCGATTCCAACTTCAGGGAACTATGCACAGTTATTCCTAGATTCCTCTGTTCCACAGCATTCCTCAATTCCCTACCATTTACCATGTACGTCCTATTTTGTCCTGCCAAGATGTAGCACCTCACACTTATCAGCATTAACCTCCATCTGCCATCTTTCAGCCCACTCTTCCAAATGGCCCAAATCCCTCTGTAGACTTTGAAAATCTACTTCATTATCCACAACACCACCTATCTTAGTATCATCTGCATACTTACTTATCCAATTTTCCACCCCATCATCCAGATCATTGATGTACATGACAAACAACGGTGGACCCAACACAGATCCCTGAGGCACCCCACTGGTCACCGGCTTCCAACCTGACAAAAAGCCATCCACCATTACTCTCTGGCATCTCCCATTCAGCCACTGTTGAATCCATCTTGCTACTCCGCCATTAACACCCAAAGGTTGAACCTTCTTAACCAACCTTCCATGGGGAACCTTGTCAAAGGCCTTACTGAAATCCATATAGACAACATCCACTGCTTTACCCTCATCAATTTCCCTAGTAACCTCTTCAAAAAATTCAAGAAGGAATGTTGGGGACAGCAGAATAGAACAAGGTTATCAAGCCGACGTGGACATCTGACTTAAGTGCGGAAATTTGACTCTGTTTTTTTTTTTTACGAGAATGTTGCCAGGACCTGAGAGGCTGAGCTACGAAGAGAGGTTGCGCAGGCTCGGGCTCTATTCCTTGGCGCGCAGGAGGCTGAAGGGTTATCCAATAGAGGTGCATAAGATCATGAGGGGAATAGACTGGATAAATGCACCACTCTTTTCCCCAGAGTAGGGGAATCAAGAACCAGGGGACTAAGGTTTAAGGTGAGAGAGGAAGGATTTCAATAGGAACTTGAGAGGCAACCTTTTTTCACACAGAGGGAGTGAGTGGGTATATGGAACAAGCTGCCAGACAAGGTAGTTGAACGAGGTACTAAAACAAGAGATTTGGACAGGGACATGGAGAGGAAAGGTTGGAGGAATAGGGTGTAAATACAGGCATGTGGGGTCTGGAGTAGATGGGGTATCTTGGTCATAATTGGGCAAATTAGTTCTCAGGACTCCACTGCAAGACTCTACGATGCAATCTCATGTTCGTTCTACAAGGGTTTACTTTATTTTACTTTAAAGAGTTTTTTCAGACGTTATCTTGTATCATCCTCAATGATACATTGACCATCTGACTACATTTCATTAAGAGTCCACTTGCTCACTGAAATTCAAATCTTGACAGAAAGAATCTTAGAATCCTGCACCACCTGGTCTTGCATCTTTGGTTCTAACACTGGCATGCTGTGACCATACCATTTGGAACCCTGATCAGATGGCATGCGCAGCATTTCTAAAGGCTTTTCCATCTTACTCAAATGCCGTTTTCTGCCATTATCTTTCTCCTAAGATTCAGTTATAGGACAATCCTAGACCAAACTACAGAAAAATGTGCACACTTGCACATCCAAATGTGCGCAGCGGTAGAGTTGCTGCTTCACTGCGCCAGAGACTCGGGTTTGATCCTGACTACGGGTGCTGCCTGTACGGGGTTTGTACGTTCTCCCCGTGACCCGCGAGGGTTTTCTCCGGGATCTCCCGTTTCCTCCCACACCCCGAAGACGTACATGTTTGTTGGCTAATTGGCCTGGTGTAATTATAAATCATCCCAAGTGTGTGCAGGATAGCGCCAGTGTGGAGGATCGCTGGTCGGCGCGGACTCGGTGGGCTGAAGGGCCAGTTACCGCGCCGTATTTCTAAAATAAACTAATAAAATGTATGCATGAACACAATAAACAGCTTATTACAGCATGATGTCACTGTCTTCTCAGATGTAACATTAATATAGGATCTGAACAGGCGCAATCCGACACCACCCCAAGCAACATGTCAATGTGTTTTCCATGGCATAGCATGGCTTGACCTGAATCCAAATGGTTTTAATGGCGGTGGAGACAGGTTCTCTGGATGCTTTCAAAAGAGAGATAGATAGGGCTCTTAAAAATAGCGGAGTCAGGGGATATGGGGAGAAGGCAGGAACGGGGTACAGATTGTGGATGATCAGCCATGATCACATTAAATGGCGGTGCTGGCTCGAAAGGCCAAATAGCCTACTCCTGCACCTATTGTCTATTGTCTATTGTTTTATGAGATTATATATGTCAATCCCAACAGAGAGCTTGCTGACCGGTTGCATCGTGGCTTGGTTCGGCAATTTGAGTGCCCTGGAGAGGAAAAGACTACAAAAAGTAGTAAACACTGCCCAGTCCATCATCGGCTCTGACCTTCCTTCCATCGAGGGGATTTATCACAGTCGCTGCCTCAAAAAGGCTGGCAGCATCATCAAGGACCCACACCACCCTGGCCACACACTCATCTCCCTGCTACTTCAGGTAGAAGGTACAGGAGCCTAAAGACTGCAACAACCCGGTTCAGGAATAGCTACTTCCCCACAGCCATCAGGCTATTAAACCTGGCTCGGAACTCTGAACATTAATATCCCTCCATCTGTTATTTGCACATTATTAATTTATTAATTCACGTGTGTATTTACGTATATAATTGTAGTCAATGCCTACTATGTTCTGTTGTGCTATGAAAAGAAAGATTTTCATTGTCCTGTCAGGGACACATGACAATAAACTCTTTTGACTTTTGACTTTGAGATACATTTGGGACAGGCAGCATCTGTGGAGAGAAGGAATGGGTGACTTTTTGGGTCGAGACCCTTCTCGCTGCCTGCCCCGCTGTGTTACTCCAGCGTTTTGTGTCAATCTTCGGTTTAAACCAGCATCTACAGTTCCTTCCTACACATACATTTGGGTCCCATTTAACAAATCGGGCAAACAGCATGATGTAACTGTGGCAATCTGAGTACATTCTCAGCATGACATGTGTATAGATTACCAATTGCAACAAACACTAGTAAAATAAACTGCGATATTTTTCACTGTTTTAAAAATTCTCGTGAAACATCCAGCAAAGCCAAAATGTAAAACTCAACCCAGACACAGAGTGAAGACCAATAATTAACTGAATGATCAGTGTTTATTCAACTGGCTCTCAGTGAATCCACCCCATGTTAACTCAACACCATTACAACCAATTACAACCAATTATTATTATCTTCTGTTTGCAATTCTAATTGCAAAAATTGCCCAAATATTATAAATCCTTTCTAAATCAAAATGCAAAGTAGTTTTGTACGCTTAAGCTATTTATTTATTCATAGAAGGTGTTTTCTGCTGGCGTAGTTCTCCGTAAAGCCCTTATTAAATTTTTTGCTACATTTAAAAGAGGCTATTTTTTAAAAATATTGTATATTATTTCATCTGCGTTTTCAACCTTAAACTTGTCTTTCAGCAGTAATTTACTAACAACACCCATAAAGCAACGGCTGGCTTAGTAGAAGATATGAAAAGGTACACAGAAGAAATGAATGAAAGCTATGCAAAAAGGCAGATGAATGCCAGCAAGGATGATCAAGAAATGGTGGAGCCCACAATAGTCCATTGTTGGCAGTGGGGAAGGTGGTAACGAGGCGGTGAAACTCAGCAGGACGACAGTGAAACTAGCTCAACGGCTAGGGTGGGAGGGGGACGGAGAGAGAGGGGTCACCGATCCATGTTGTCCAGAAACGCTGCCTGACCCGCTGAGTCACTCCAGCATTTCGTGTCTATCTTCAGTGCAAACCAGCACCTGCAGTTGCTTCCAACACACAGTATTTGTTACCCATTCACTCGCTGAATGACTAATCAATGAGCTGAGGTGAATTAGTTTAATCTATTGCTGTTGCCCTGAGTACTTTGAGCTGCAAAGAAAGCCATTGATGGAATAGAGGTCCTGAAAGTCCAAGTGCAATCAACAAGCCCTCACCAGCACTCCAGCAGTGCCCTACTGACCTTCACTCATATTGTACAATTCCTGCATTAATCGTTAACAATCCAGCGTTCATCTCCACCGTTGTCTCATGTTCATTTTTTTTTTCCCAGACAAGCCAAACAAAAATCACTTCCAATCCAATCCATTAGCGAGAGAAAGAGGGTATTTTTATTTCTAATGCAAGAGACAGCTGGTTTCAAACAGTTTCACCACGGCACCAGCTCAGAGGTTAATATCATAGAAATACATTAACTGAGATTAATTCTACCTGGCTCCAAAAATCCAGAAACCAGGTGAAGTCAGTGAATATTAATGTTGCCAATTTAGCGATAGAGAGATTGATACAGATCAATTGAGCGGTGGATGAAAGGTCTTTTGTTCGAATGAATGGTAAAGTGCCTGTCCCACTGTACGAGGTCATTCAAGTCATTCTCCTGAGTTTCCCCCTGATTAGGACCCGGAGAATGTCCGTAGCGGGTCCGTAGGAGTTCGTGGATGTCCCGTAGCGGCTCGTACGAGTAACGGTAGTTACTCGGGAAATCCGGTAAACTTGTGACGTTTATTCAACACTGTGCAAAATGTCCACGTGTGAAAAAAATACTCGTGATGAAAAAGACTGTCACTTTTTGCTCGTACGAGCCGCTACGAGACATCCACGAACTCCTACGGACCCGCTACGGACATTCTCCGAGTTCGAATCAGGGGAAAACTCGGGAGAAATCTTGAATTACCTCGTACAGTGGGACAGGGGCTTAACTGAGTGATCAGCCATGATCACAGTGAATGGCGGTGCTGGCTCGAAGGGCCGAAAGGCCACCTCCTGCACCTATTGTCTACTGTCTATCAAGCCTGAATCGTTTATCAGGCCACCAACACTCTCTGTGTTAAAAACTCACACCCAATATCTCCGTTAAACCTCCCCCCCCCCCCCCCCCACCTTACCACCATGTCCTCTAATGGTGGACATTTCCACCCTGGGGGAAAGGTTCTGACTGCCTACCCTATCATTGCCTCTCATCATTTTAAACACTTCTATCAAGTCTCCCCCGACCTCTGACATCCCAGAGCACATAATCCAAATCTATCCAACCTTTCTCTTCTGGGGTAGGGGTGACCTGTACAAAAGGGACAAGTCACACCTTAACTGGAGGGGGACCGACATTCTGGCTGGCAGGTTTGCTAGGGCTACACGTGTGGGTTTAAACTAAATAGTGGGGGGGGGGGGGGAGGGGATTGACAAATTGGGAGCATAAAGATGGAGTTGAAGGGGAAGTGGCTACAGGAAAAATTGCAAAAGATTCTCGAATTAATGGGATGAAAAGCTTGAGAATGGACAACAAAGGCCAGGGCCAATTGTGAGGGGGAAAGTGAATATGGAGGTCAAAGTACTGGATGTGAATGCGCAAAGTATAAGGAATAAAGTGGACATGATCACATTGAATGGCGGTGCTGGCTCGAAGGGCCAAATGGCCAAACGCACCTATTGTCTATTGTCTATTTCCCCGTAGCTGAACCCAGGCAGCATTTCTCTCACGTTTCTGACTGCCTGGATTTGGACAAAGGCATTTAATCGGTTGGCCTATTGCAAAAAAATATATGCAGCTGCAACTTCAGTCCCAAGCTCCATTATTCCTTCCAGCTCAAAAACTGCTTATTTAGGTGTCTGCGCTCCTTTGCGTCTGTGGCTGAGCCGGCTCGTTGCGTGCCCTGCACGATAAGACTTCTGCCTCGCCCTGCCAACCACAGCCCTATCATTCCTGCCCCAATTACAGAAATAAAAGAACAAGCCTTATTAAAAAAAAAACTTTGGTGAATCTCGAGGATTGTTTCTGCGTCCTTCTCTTCAGGGTCGACAGCGATGATTCTGCATGAACTCACAATGCAATAAACAAATCCATCTGCATTACCTTATTTGACATTTGCGCAAATAGATAATATTTTCCCATTCCCATGAGGAACAACCTGCCATTGGAATCCATTAACATAAACAATTCCTGCTGTATTGGTCATTATTCTTTAGAGCTGATCCACAAGTCTATTGGCCTTAAGATGATTGTCACCGTTCTATTTATCAGCCAAGAACGTGCCCATCCGACCTTCCTTGGCTCCTGGCCCAGTAATGCATCACAGATCAATTTGAACATTGACAAAGTGGCTTCCTTCCAGCTTTGCATGTCATGTCGGTGTCTGCACGCTATTGCTACAACATACAACACGCTCCAACATTGGAAACTGGTCAGAAGCTCGCGGGCGGCACGGTGGCGCAGTGCCAGAGTTTAGTTTAGTTTTGTTTAGGCCAGCTTAGTTTAGAGATACTAGTTTAGAGATAGGAAACAGGGGGTCCTTCCACCCACCGAGTCTGCACCGACCAGCGATCCCCGTACATTAACTCACACTAGGGAACAATTTCACATTTATACCAAGCAGATTAACCTACAAACTTGCACGTCTTTGGAGTGTTGGAGGAAACCGAAGATCTCGGAGAAAACCCATGCGGTCACAGGGAGAACGTGCAAACTCCGGACAGAAAGCACCCATAGCCGGTATCCAACCCGGGTCCCTGGCGCTATAATCACTGTAAGGTAGCAACTCTACCACTGCGCCACCGGGCTCCCTACCATTACTGCCTTAAAGCGCCAGAGACCCGGGTTCAATCACAACTACGGGTGCTGCCCGTACGTTCTCCATGTGGCCTGCGTGAGATTTCTCTGAGATCACAGTCTAAGGATAAGGGGGAATTCCTTTAGGACCGAAATGAGGAAAACATTCTTTACACAGAGAGTGGTGAGTCTCTGGAATTCTCTACTACAGAAGGTAGTTGAGGCCAGTTCATTGGCTATATTTAAGAGGGCGTTAGATGTGGCACTTGTGGCTAAAGGGATCGGGGGTATGGAGAGAAGGCAGGTACGGGATACTGAGTTGGATGATCAGCCATGATCACATTGAATGGCGGTGCAGGCTCGAAGGGCCGAATGGCCTACTCCTGCACCTATTTTCTATGTTACTATGTTTCTATCTTCGGTTTCCTTCCACGCTACAAAGCCGTACAGGTTTGTAGGTTAATTGGCTTGGTGTAAATGTAAATTGTCCCTAGAGTGTGTGGGATAGTGTTAATGTGTGGGGATCGCTGGTCGATGGGCCAAAGGCCTGTTTCTGCACGATATCTCTAAACTAAAGTGTTCAATGTACAGTAGTTCCCAATGGTCCATCTTTGTTCTTAGTTGCCCCCTCCCCCCAACGCCGATACAGGTGAATCGGACTGTACCCAAGCTCACACAAGGTCCGCTCAGATGCCTGGTAACACAGGTGAAGAAGCCGTTCCTGAGTCTGGTGGCGCGTGCTTTGAAGATTCTCCCCATCTTCTGCCCGATGGGAGTGAGGAGATGACGGAATGAGCAGTGATCGCCACCTCAATGATTATGCCACATTTTGCAGCTGCACAGGCTACTGGCAAAACACGATGTGTCCAACGCAGACAATAGTACAGAGGCGCCGACACACACTACATGCCATTCCCACTCTCCTTCCCATCTCATGCAGCCATTCCATGCCTGCCATGGGGTCTGACACCATTCCCTGTGGTCAGCGCAGCAGAGGTATGGTTCATAAGGTCATAACTGACAGTAGAATTAGGCCATTCGGCCCAACAACTCTACTCCGCCATTCAATCATGGCTGATCTATCTCTCCCTCCTAACCCCATTCTCCTGCCTTCTCCCCATAACATCCGACTCATGTACCAATCAAGAATCTATCTATTTTCTGCCTTAAAAATATCTACTGACTTGGCATCCACAGCCTTCTGTGGCAAAGAATTCCACAGATTCACCACCCTCTGACTAAATAAATTTCTCCTCATCTCCTTCCTAAAAGTACGTCCTTTAATGCTGAGGCTTTGACCTCTAGTCCTAGACTCTCCCACTAGTGGAAACATCCTCTCCACATCCACTCTATCCAAGCCGTTCACGATTCTGTATGTTTCAATGAGGTCCCCCCCTAATTCTTCTAAACCCCAGCGAGTACAGGCCCAGTGCGGACAAACGCACATCGTCGGTTAACCCACTCATTCCTGGGATGCAGCTTAGGTGTGCAAGTCCTGCTCTAGAGTAGATGTAAAGCACTTTGGCCAGCGAGAGTTGTTTATCAAATGTGCTATATAAATAAAAGTGACTTGACTGGACTGGACTGGAGCTTCATTTTGAATGTAAACCGTCTTAAATGGCTGTTTGGGCAATATCACAAGCCCTTGCAGGCAATCTACGTCCATGCGATATAATTAGATTACCAGGCTGGGATATTAACTTTGTGTGGGAAGGAACTGCAGATGCTGGTTTATAATGAAGATAGTCACAAAAAGCGCTGGAGTACTCCAGCATTTTTGGTCTATCGCTAAGTTCTAGGTAACAGGAATAAGAGCCAAGAGTACAGGGAGATAAATGGACAACA
Source organism: Raja brachyura (assembly GCA_963514005.1). The sequence goes on along the minus strand of OY740809.1, from coordinate 32,199,214 downwards.
TTGGAGTGTGGTAGGGCCAAGAACAGGTAGGTGGTTCATCTTTAGGGTGATTGAATTGGAAAGCAGAGTAGTTTGCAGAGAACATCGACCCGGTGCATCTGGGACTTCAGGTTGCTTGTTTTATTCGCAGAGCAGCGATGGCACAGCTGAGCAAAACATCAAGTGGGGGAGGAACTCAACAGGTCATGCAGCATCTGGGGAGAGAATGGACGGATGGTGACCCTGCTTCAGTCTGAAGAAGAGTCCCAACCCGAAACGCCATCTGACCATTCCCTCCACAGATGCCATCTGACCTGCTGTGTTCATAGAGTCGTACAGCGCGGGAAACAGGCCCGTCGGCCCAACTTGCCCACAACGGCCAACATGTCCCGTCTACACTAGTCCCCACCTGCCTGCACTTGGCCCATCTTCTTCCAGCATTTTGCTTTTAGCTCAGGATTCCAGCATCTGCAAGTTCCGCGCGTCTCTGTGCTCCAACTGAGATGTCTGTGATACAACTGAGATGTTTACTAGATACCTCAGAGAGTTGGTCAAACATCAACCACATCAACTGGTCTGAAGCATCTCTGGAGAGAAGGAATGAGAGATGTTTCGGATCGAAACCTTCTTCAGACCCGAAACGTCACCCATTCCTTCTCTCCTGTTGGCCGGTGTGGGCGGAGTTGTGCCAAAGGGCCTGTTTCCCTGCTGTATGATTCTATTTGTGGTGGTGAGTGGTGGGTCTCTGGAACTCTCTGCCACAGAGGGTAGTTGAGGCCAGTTCATTGGCTATATTTAAGAGGGAGTTAGATGTGGCCCTTGTGGCTAAGGGGATCAGAGGGTATGGAGAGAAGGCAGGTACGGGATACTGAGTTGGATGATCAGCCATGATCATATTGAATGGCGGTGCAGGCTCGAAGGGCCGAATGGCCTACTCCTGCACCTAATTTCTATGTTTCTATGTTTCTATTCCTTCTCTCCAGAGATGCTGCCTGACCCGCTGAGTTGCTCCAGCTTTTTGTGTCTATCTTCGGCTTAAACCAGCATCTGTAGTTCCTTCCTACACATTTCGACTGCTGGTCTCCATGGAGCTGGGACTAGGTTTCCACTGCTGAAAGGCGTAAGTGTACCAGTTGGGATTTTACCCCAATCCAATAGTTTGAAGGTGAACATTGTTAATGACTAGTTTTCTAAATAAAACATGCATGACTATATTTAACCAATGTTAAATACTGCAGCTGCCACAGCAGTATTTTCATCTCTGGATTGTTAGTCCAGACATGTGCTCATGTAACCATTGTATCACCACACACAGAACCATCTCCAGCTTACAGCTAGCTCCATGCTGAGGTCACAGTGTTCTTCACCAGGATGGTTATAGTCCAGTACTTTGTGTCTATCTTTGGTATAAACCAGCATCTGCAGCTCTTTGTTTCCACAAAGTTTTTTTTTGAGATCCAACACAGAAACAGGCCCTTCGGCCCACCGAGTCCGCGCCAACCAGCGATCCCCGCACACCAGTTCTGTACACTATCCTACACGCACTAGGGACAATTTACAATTATACCAAGCCGATGAACCTTCAAACCTGCACGTCTTTGGAGTGTGGGAGGAAAGGGAAGATCTCGGAGAAAACCCGCGCGGTCACAGGGAGAACGTACAAACTCCGCACAGACAGCACCCGTAGTCGGGATCGAACCCAGGTCTCCGGCGCTGCGAGGCAGCAACTCTACCGCAGTGCCACCGTGACGCCGCATCTCCATTCTGTGGAGAACATGTATAGGTGATGTTTTGGGCTGGGATCTTTCTTCAGACCGATTGTTGGGGGGGGGGGGGGGGGGGGGGAGTCCAGAAATCCCTCTCCCCCAGCTTTCTTTCTCCTCCCCTCGACAATCAGTTTGAAGAAGGTTCTTTAGACTTTACTGATGCAGCACGGAAAGAGGCTCTTCGGCCCATCCAGCCCACCCTGGCCATCCATCACCACCTGCATTACACACAGGGGACAATTTACAATTTTACTGAAGCCAATTAACCTGCAATCCTGTACGTCTTTGGAGCATGGGAGGGAACCAGAGCACCCAGAGAAAACCCACGCGGTCACGGGGGGGGGGGGGGGGGGAATGGACAAACTCCGTAAAGACAGCACCCGTATTCAGGATCGAACCCAGGTCTCCGGCGCTGTAAGGCAGCAACTCTACCGCTGCGCCACCGTGACGCCCCACATAATTGCCATTATTGCCAATTGTTCCGGTTAGATTGGTTGCTCATTATGAATCATTGTGAATCTTGACACGAAACGTCACCTATCCACGTTGCCCAGAAATGCTGCCTGACCCATGGAGTTACTCCAGCACTTTGTGCCCTATTTTGTTTCCGCATTTAAGAGGATGTTGGTTGAAATATTTAGGAGAAGGTTATGTTGACGGGATGAAATTTAAGTTGGGTTGGAAAGCACTCAAGTGGAGCATGAATGCCAGCACGGATGAGCAGGCCTATGGCTTGTCGTTGTGATGCATATTGTATAACTTCCTAACACCAAATAAAGTTTTTATGTTTAATTTTTAAAATGACACCCGCAAACATCGGAAAGCAATATCACCCTGGGGGGGGGGGGGGGGGGGGGGTGCCGGGTATAATTATGTTTTTTTAAGGAACACTACCAACTATATGTGTAACCGTCGAAAATGTCGGAGGAATTTTGTACAGTTCTTGTTATGTACAAGAAGACAGAAACAAAAAACTGGAGTAACTCAGAGGGTCAGACAGCGTCTCTGAAGAAAAGGAGTGGGTGACGTTTCGTGTTGAGACCCTACTTCAGACTGAGAGTCTTGTCCCAAAACATCACCTATTCCTTTTCTCCAGAGATGCTGTCTGACCTGCTGAGTTACTCCAGCTTTTTAGTCATAGAGTCATCGAGTGATACAGTGTGGAAACAGGCCCTTCGGCCCACCTTCCCCTCACCTGTCCCAGCTACATTAGTCCCACCTGCCCGCATTTGGTCCACATCCCTCCAAACCTGCCCTATCCACGTACCTGTCTAACTGTTTCTTAAATGTTATTTTGATCCCTGCCTCAACCACCTCCTCTGGCAGCATGTTCCATACTCCCAATAGACAATAGACAATACACAATCGGTGCAGGAGTAGGCCATTCGGCCCTTCAAGCCAGCACCACCATTCAATGTGATCCACAATCAGTACCCCGTTCCTGCCTTCTCCCCATATCCATTTGACTCCACCCTTTTTGTGTCTATCTCCGGTTTAAACCAGCATCTGCAGTTCCTTCCTGCACATCTCGTTTTGTACATGTTTTTTAAAATCCTGAATAAAGTTTATTTTGATTAATAAAAAAAATCTGAAACAGACTTTGAGGCTGCAAAGCAAATTAACATACCGTTTGAGCCCCCCCCCCCCCCCCCCCCAGCTATCATTGACAAGAACACAGAGGCCTGGCGATGATCAGACTGGTGGCAACTCAATCTAATTCCAATCTTGTTTTTATATTAGTCTACAATGGGAAAAATAGATGTGATCTTCACAACATGATGTTGAAGCTGACGAAGGCCGTGTAATCAGAATATTGACATTATAACAACATATCCGTCATGCACGTATTTAAATTCGGAGACAAGAGACGTTTCAAGGTTATGTTTTTCTGAATGTTGACTGAACTGGAAATTCAGTTTGATAACCTGTGCAAAAAACAATAGAAATCGTCCCCAACTAGACAGCCTGGAAGTCAATTAAATAGCTCCTGAGAGGACATGCAGGCTACTTGGTAAGTTTCTCTTGGGTACGCTCTGTAACCCAACTAAAAGGTACCCTATCGACATAACCTTCTCCCAAATATTTACCCAACATGCCGGCATGTAGGTTGATTGGTAGAATCTGGTGGGAGTTTGGACATTCAAGATAGCGCACGGACGATAATAGGCCCTTCGGCCCATCGAGTCCGTGCCGCCCAGCGGGCAAGCCGTTCACGAGCACTATTCTACGCAAGCACACTCGGGGCAATTTACAGAAGCCAATTGACTACAAATCCTACGTCTTTGGAGTGAGGGAAGAAACTGGAGCGTGCAGAGAAAACCCACGTGGTCACGGGGAGAACGTGCAAACTCCGTATAGACAGCACCCGTAGAACCCGGGTCTCTGGCGCTGTGAGGCAGCAACTCGACCGCTGCGCCACTCTGCTGCCATCTCCTTATATTATGAGACATCATGAAGGTTAGCTGAGCATATGACACAGGATGTCCACACTGCATTTAAACACACCTAACCCCGTCCTACAAGTCATTGGGTGTTTTAACGTGAAGATGACAGATTGTTGATTAGTATTCTTGTCAAAGATAACGGGGAGAGAGCAGGAAAGCAGGGGTTGCGAGGGAAAGGCAGATCAGCCATGATTGAATGGCGGAGTAGACTGGATGGGGCCGAATGGCCTAATCCTGCTCCTATGACTAAGGAACTTGTCTGGGATGCACGAGTGCAGGTGCTACAACCAAGGTACAAAAATTTGGAAATGTAAAGCAATTGGATCCGGTGCTGATATTTTTGATGCTAATGGCAGTCCTCTCAACAAAAGGCCTACTTGTTTGACAGTGTTGCACACTGAAGTCTATATTTGTCTCCTGTAAAGATAAATAGTTCTGGCCCAAGGTGTTAGACTGCGGCAGATAAAAATCGAGCATTTACAACAGATTTTTTAATCGATAACTTTACACACCGCAGACAACGTGTAAACGTTAATCCATTTCTCAGAGACTACATTCCTCACTCGAACAAAGGAAAATAGTAATCATGGCAGCTTTTGGTGATCGATGGTAAGAGGCAACCTCAGTGCAACTATTCCGTACGCAGCCCTGCCAAACAAAATAAATGTTCACCAACGCGCAAGTCAAGAGAAAGAAACCAGATGTTTAATTAACTTTGAATGTAAAGTATCTACATTTAGTTCCCTAAAAACTTTCAAACACAATGCTACCATCAGGTGACCACTGATCAACGCAGGGGTATACAAAGAGTGATGGATTCTGCCTGGTCCATCACAGATATTGTCCATCCCACCATCAAACAGATCTATAGGAGGCGCTGTCTCAAGAAAGACAGCCAGCATCATCGAAGACCCACACAACCCTGACAATGCTCCAATTTCACTCCTGCTATTGGGTAGTAGTTAGTTATAGGGGACTGAAAGCCATGACAACCAGTTGAAGAATATCTTCTTCTCAACACCCATCAGGCTCTTGAACACTATGAACCCCCTTTGACAAAACGGCACAGAATGCTGGACTGTCTGGAGTGACGTAGGGTACATGGATAGGCCAGGTTTGCAGGGATATGAGCCGAATGCAGGCAGGTGGTAGTAGTGTAGAAGGGACATGTTGGTCGGTTTTGGGAAGGTTTGGGGCAAAGGGGATGCTTCCACGCTGCGTCACTACAGGACTCCTCGACTGTATCTCAGCAGGTCAGGCAGCATCTCTGGAGGACATGGATAGGTGGTGTTTCGAGTCGAGACATGACCAATGCAAGTTCTCCAGAGATGCTGCCTGGCCTGCTGAGATACCCCAGCACGCTGTATCATTCCCAGTCTTCCAGCACTGTATTACCATCCCCAATACCCCATTGTCCAAGTCTATTCCCAGAAAACATGATCCTAATCCATGATCCCACAACATGCCCACCATGAAACGTGATTTAAAAATCTGCAACATTTATTATGTTTTCGACACTCCATCCAAGACCACAAGAAATTGCAAGGAATTGTGGACGCAGCCCAGACCATCACACAAACCAACCTCCCTTCCATTGACTCCGTCTACACTTCACGTGGCCTCGGCAAGGCCACCAACATAATCTCATCCTGGCCACTCCCTCATCTCCCCAGGCAAGTGGGACTAGTATAGCTGGGACATTGTTGGCTGGTGTGGGAGAGATGGGCTGAAGGGCCTGTTTCCACACTGTATCACTCTACGACTCTATGTAGCATCTGTGGCAGCATATTGCCAATATCTCAGCTTGTGATAATAACCAGATAACACAAGGTAAGAGACATTGCACAACTTTCGCTTGGGCAGCTTACAACCCCGCGGTATGAATATTGATTTCTCTAACTTCAAGTAACCCTTGTATCCCCACTCTCCCTGTCCCTCCCCCACCCTTGTCATCATACTAGGTTCACTGGCCTGTTAAGTTTCACTGTCTCTATAAATCATTATCACCTAGCCCACAGCCAACAATGGACCATTGTGGGCTCCACCTCTTCTTGATCATTGTTGCTTATGACAGAACTTTCATTTATTTGTTCTATGTGCCATCCATTCCTTTTGTTTCCCTTTCCCCTGACTCTCAGTCTGAAGAAGGGCCTCGACCCGAAACGTCACCCATTCCTTTTCTCCAGAGATGCTGCATGACGCGCTGAGTTACAACGGGAAGTACACAGGATCTGGGGGTCCTTGTTCATCAGTCAATGAAAGTAAGCATGCAGGTTCAGCGGGCAGTGAAGAAAGCAAATGGCTTGTTTGCCTTCATAACAAGAGGAGTTGAGTAAAGGAGCAAAGATGTCCTTCTGCAGTTGTACAGGGCCCTGGTGAGACCACACCTGGAGTATTGAGTGTAGTTTTGGTCCCCTAATTTGTGGAAGGACATTCTTGCTATTGAGGGAGTGCCACGTAGGTTTACAAGGTTAATTCCTGGGATGGCGGGACTGTCATATGCTGAGAGTATGGAGCGGCTGGGCTTGTATACTCTGGAGTTTAGAAGGATGAGAGGGAATCTTATTGAAACATATAAGATTGTTAAGGGTTTGGGCATGCTGGAAGCAGGAAACATGTTCCCGATGTTGGGGGAGTCCAGAACCAGGGACCGCAGCTTAAGAATAAGGGGTAAGCCGTTTAAAGCCGTTTAGGACTGAGATGAGGAAACACTTTTTCTCACAGAGAGTTGTGAGTCTGTGGAATTCTCTGCCTCAGAGGGCGGTGGAGGCTGGTTCTCTGGATACTTTCAAGAAAGAGCTAGATAGGGCTCTTAAAGATAGCGGAGTCAGGGGATATGGGGAGAAGGCAGGAACGGGGTACTAATTGGGGATGATCAGCCATGATCACATTGAATGGCGGTGCTGGCTCAAAGGGCCGAATGGCCTACTCCTGCACCTATTGTCTGTTGTCTATTGTTACTCCAGCTGTTTTGCGTCTATCTTGCCAAACTTTCAGGTTGCTGTAGAAGTCCAATGCCTTCATACAGTTTGACCTGCGGGTGATTCTGGCTCCTAACTACCTCCATGAAGTGGCTTAGCGACCCACTCCATTCTATCCAAAGGGGAGAAGATGGGAACAGATTCAGGAACAGGGGAAGGGTTGGCATCCCCACCAATGACAACCACAGCTGTGAAGATAAATGACCAAACATATCTGCTAATGATTCTCTAATGACACAAGGCATGTTAACGTTTGCAAGATTGTTCTAGCAGATGGTCTACACCCGAGTCATTAACCCACCCTTTCCTCATACAGATGCCGATAACATACTGAACGCATCCAACATTTGGTTTTCATTTTGTGAGATCTAGACTGGAGGTTTGCGATACATAAGTCCTTAGGACGGCACGGTGGCGCAGCTGGGAGAGCTGCTGCCTCACAGCGTCAGAGTCCCAGGTTCTCCCCGTGGCCGCGTGGGTTTCCTGCGGTTTCTCCAATTTCCTCCCGCATTTCAAAGACGTGCGGGTTTGTAGGTTAATTGGTTAATTCTGTACATTGCCCTCAGTGTGTAAGATCAGGGGGAAATCTTTTAGGACCGAGATGAGAAAAACATTTTGCACACAGAGAGTGGTGAGTCTCTGGAATTCTCTGCCACAGAAGGTAGTTGAGGCCAGTTTGTTGGCTATATTTAAGAGTGAGTTAGATGTGGTCCTTGTGGCTACAGGGATCAGGGGTATGGAGAGAAGACAGGTAAGGGATACTGAATTGGATGATCAGCCATGATCATATTGAATGGGGGTGCAGGCTCGAAGGGCCGAATGGCCTACTCCTGCACCTATTTTCTATGTTTCTATGTTTCTAAGATGCGAAAGAGGGATAACTTAGAATGAGTGTGAACAGGTGATCGATGGTTGGCATAGACTTGGTGTGCGTGTTTCAATGAATGATTGATACTGTGCCGTCATAAGATCATATGTGATTGGAATAAAATTAGGCCATTCGGCCCATCAAGTCTACTCTGCCATTCAATCATGGCTGATCCATCTCTCCCTCCTAACTCCATTCTCCTGCCTTCTCCCCATAACCTCTGACACCCGTACTAATCAACAATCTATCTATCTCTGCCTTAAATATATCCACTGACTTTGCCTCCACAGCCTCCTGTGGCGTAGAGATTCACCACCCTCTGACATGTCACAGTGAAACTCTTTGTTTTGCACCCCATACACAAGGTATGCAGAGAGTCGCTATGTGTTGGGCCCTGGCATAGTTACAAAGTGTTGCATGCTAACCAGTAGACCCAATGTGGTCCCAATGGTCTCTGTTTCTTCTCATGTTCAGTGTTTCTACACTTTGTCTCTAAACTAAGCTAAAGATAACTCAGATAAGCTCCGAATACTATTTAATTCAACTAAGAAAGAAAATTAAATAAAAAGTCACGAGTTGCTGACAATTAGATATCAAACTGCTGCCCTGTTAATTAGCTGAGTGAGAAGGGGATGGTACGACTGCCATTTTACCACACCTCTGTGCAAATACATTAATATTCCTCCATTACTTGGCCCCTGCAATAACTAACCGAAATAGGGGGGGTCGCATCTTTCTAATTTCGTCTTTAGACCCACTTGACCGGGCTCGCCATCAGCTCCATCCTAGACCGCTAGAGATTGCAGAGAATTGCAGACCCAGCCGTGAGCATCACGCAAACCGACCTCCCTTCCATTGACTCCATTTATACCTCACTCTGCCTGGGCAAGGCCAGCAGCATAATATAGGACGAGTCACACCCTGGCCACTCCCTCTTCTCCACTCTCCCATCAGGGAAAAGGTGTAGAAGTGTGAAAACGCACACCTCCAGATTCAGTGTTTAAGAAGGAACTGCAGATGCTGGAAAACTCGAAGGTAGACGAAAAAATGCTGGAGAAACTCAGTGGGTGAGGCAGTATCTGTGGAGCGAAGGAATAGGCGACGTTTGGGGTCGAGACCCTTCTTAAGACTGTCTGTCGTATCTTTCAGGTTCAGGGACAGTTTCTTCCCAGCTGTTATCAGGCAACTGAATCATCCTACCACATCCAGAGAGCAGTGCTGAACTACTATCTACCTCATTGGTGACCCTCGGACTATCTTTGATCAGACATTGCTGGCTTTACCTTGCACTAAACGTTATTCCCTTATCCTGTATCTGTACACTGTAAATGGCTGGATTGTAATCATGTACTGTCTTTCCACTGACTGGTTAGCACGCAACAAAGGCTTTTCACTGTACCTCGGTACACGTGACAATAAACTAAACTAAACGGAACTGATCTATGCCAGGTAGTATTAGCTTCTCAACAGGGGAATGTGCAGAAACTAAAATTTGACCACACATGGGGGGATGTGTTGAATCGACAGACATCATGAACATTCTCAAAGCGTTCAATGAGGATTCAGGATTGGCGAGGTACAGGTGCCACTGCTGCCAACCTATATCTCCTCACGCACAGTTTATTCATCAGACACATCAAGGCATTCGTTTCAAAAAAAGACACAAAGTGCTGGAGTAACTCAGCGGGTCAGGCAGCACCTCTGGAGAACATGGATAGGTGGCGTTTCAGGACGGGTCCCTTCTTCAAAATCATCACCTTAGTTTAATTTAGTTTAGATTAGAGATACAGCGCAGAAACAGGCCCTTCGGCCCACCAGGTCCGTGCTGACCAGCGATCCCAACACATTAACACTCCCCTACACACACGACGGGCACTTTACATTTATACCAAGCCAATTAATCTAAAAGCCTGAACGTCTTTGGCATCTGGGAGGAAACCGAAGATCTCGGAGAAAACTCACGCAGGTCAAAGGGGAGAACGTACAAACTCCATACAGACAGTACCCCTAGTCGGGATCGAACTAGGGACCTGGGGCTCTGGCGCTGTAAGGCAGCAACTCTACCGCTGTGCCACCGTGCCGTACTATCTGCAGCCCAGATGCTGCCTGACCCGCTGAGTTACTCCAGGACTTTGTGTCTTTTTTTTCCTAAAGTTCCCTGTATCCAAGGCATTTATTTTGCTTGTTCTCGTTCAAGGATATTTTTCCCTCTGGAATTTCAATACTCTCAAAAAATAAATTGACTACAGTCCTACCACATATAATTGATTATTCACATGATCAGTCACTGAGACAGCATAAGAGTCCTGCTTGTCAGTCACAATGAAAGTTAGAGAGAGTCAACTGACATGTTCTATGCACAAGAAATGTTCTAAATTTGAATCCTTCCATAATCATAAAATCCTTTGAATTGACCCAGTTTTCCGTCACAGTTTGTGTTGTTAAATATTAGCATGCCAGGATTTTACATTAAATGGACAAAAAAAAAGCAAATAGCAACTTTAGTCACACTTTGTTCATTTCAAATTACTCAATTCTGTTGTATAATTTGTTCATTTCTTTCAATCTCCGTGAATGAAATTTCCAATACTCATCAAACAAGATTATTTGGTGCAGGAAAGAACTGCAGGCGCTGGTTTAAATTGAAGGTCAGGCGCAAAATGCTGGAGTAACCCAGCCGGACAGGCAGCATCTCTGGAGAGAAGGAATGGGTGACGTTTCTGGGTCGAGACCCTTCTTGAGACTTCAAGGTTATTTTGTGTTCTGCACATCCTCATGAGGTCCCAATCAATTCCACAAGAAGAGATTTTCAACGGGAGATACTGCCGTGGAGTGGTCCAGCGCAGAAACAGGCCCTTTGGCCCATCAAGCCCATGCTGACCATCAACCACCTATATACTGTAATTTTGATCACCTGTAATTCACCTGTAAGGAATACTTATTAATTTTGTTGGCGCCCTTTACGTGGCCACTCTTTGCATACCTTGTGTACGGTACGCAAAACAAAGAATTTCACTGTGACGTGACACATATGATATCAATCAATCAAATACTCATCCTAATTAACTCCAATTTTTTTTGTCATCTCATATTCCCATCAATTCCGTAGATTCCACCACTCATGTGCACAGCAGGGGCAATTTACAGTGACCAATTAATCGGCCAAACCACACATCTTATGGATGTGGAAGGAAACATGGGGCCCCCACTCAATAGCAGGGAGATGGTGCAAACTCCACACAGACAGCGCCCAAGTTCAGGATTGAACCTGTGAATCTGAGGCTGTGAGGAAGCAGCCCAACTCGCTGTGCCATAATACCACCTCACTGTTTTTCAAAGATCTGCTGTAGCTCTCTCTTGAAAGTATCCAGAGAACCGGTCCCCACCGCCCTCTGAGGCAGAGAATTCCACAGGCTCACAACTCTCTGTGTGAAAAAGTATTTCCTCGTCTCCGTTCTAAATGGCGAAAACCCTTTTTCTTATAATCATAAAATCATAACCTTATTCTTATGGAAGACGGGCGGGTTTGTAGGTTAATTGACTTCTGTAAATTGTCCCGAGAGTGTTGGATGCCAAAGTGGGATGGCGTGGGACTAGTGCTCAGGTGATCAGTGGTCGGCATGGACTCGATGGGCTGAAGGGCCTGTAGCTCTAAACGTTAAAGATGGCCAGTGCAGATTTGGTGGGCTGAAAGACCTGATTTGTGCTGCATAACTACAAACCTACAGCAGCTAAAGTGCAGCTGCTGGAACGTTCTACACTGTCAGGAGGTCAGGGGAAGGTGCAGGATTGTGGGAAGGTGCAACTGGGGCACAGACCCCAACCTGTCCCAATACATTGACCAGGTCCCAAGCCACAATGTGACTCCATGCCTTTGCAAGAATACTGGCTGATCAGCCCAGCAGACACCTCAGAATACCTCAGTGCGGCATGGGGGCGCTGTGGTAGAGTTACTGCCTCACAAGCGCCAGAGAGCCGGGATCGACCCTGACTACAGCCTGTACGGAGTTTGTACGTTCTCACCGTGAACTGCGTGGGTTTTCTCCGGGTGCCCCGGTTTCTGCCCACACTCCAAGGGCGTGCAGGTTTGCAGGTTAATTGGCTTCTGTAAATTGTAAATTGTCTCCTCGTGTGCGTGTTTAGGAACAGTGTCAGTGCGTGGTGATCGCTGGTCAGCGCGGACTCGGCGGGACGCAGGGCCTGTTTGCGCGCTGTATCTCTAAACTAAGCTTTAAAAAAAAATGATATTGCAATTATTGAGCGAACACTGGCCTTTGAAAGGTCAGTCTGCAGAGGCTGGGAGTCAAACATTGACGTCTAATAGGAACAATTTAACTCACATCTCTGCTAATTCGCAGGAGTGTTCACACCTAGTCTAGCACATATGAAAAAAAAATGTTAACGCCACAATTTGCCTTCAATAATCATGGAAATGGTGACATGATGACATCATTAGCTGCATGTTGGTTGCTAGGCAATTATCAGCGGCAGTAAAGGTGTTCCACAGGAAAAACTCCAGGACAATATCCCAGCAGAAAAAGCAACCGAGAAATATAGAATGTAAGGGAATTGAGAACCAGCCGATCCTAATACGTTAGGATCGCAAGAACGTAAACGTTATTCACCTGCACCTCCTTCAACCTCATCTATTGCATCCGCTGCTCCAGGTGTCAGCTGATCTACATCGGTGAGACCAAGTGTAGGCTTGGCAATCGCTTCCCCCAACACCTCCGCTCGGTTCGCAATAACCAACCTGATCTCCCGGTGGCTCAGCACTTCAACTCCCCCTCCCATTCCAAATCCGTCCTTTCTGTCCTGGGCCTCCTCCATGGCCAGAGTGACGACCACCGTAAATTGGAGGAGCAGCACCTCATATTTCGCTTGGGCAGTTCGAACATTGACTTCTCTAATTTCAGGTAGTCCTTACTTTCTCCTCCCCTTCTCAGTTCTCCCTCAGCCCCCTGGATCCACCTCTTCCTTTCTTCCTCCCCCTCCCCCCCATCCTCACATCAGTCTGAAGAAGGGTTTCGACCTGAAGCATTGCCTATTTCCTTTGCTCCATAGTTGCTGCCTCACCCGCTGAGTTCCTCCAGCATTTTTGTCTACCTTCCGTTATTGCCTTATCATGTATCTGTACACTGTAAATAGCTCGATTGTTATCAATGTATTGCCTTTTGCACTGACTGGTTAGCGCGCAACTAAAGCTTTTCTCTGTACCTCGGTTCACGTGACGGTAAACTGAACTGAAACAGATGTGGGTTGAAGGGAAGAGTCGAGGATTCACGAAGAACCTTGCTTTCAGTTTAGCGATACAGCACGGAAACTGCCCCTTCAGCCCAACGTGCCCGCGCCGACCATCGATCACCCGCTCACACTAGTTCTATCTCATCCCACTTTCTCATCCACTCCCTGCTCACTGGGGGGAATTTACGGAGGACCAGTTAACCTACAAACCCGCACGTCTTTGGGATGTGTGAGGAAACCCACGCGGTCACAGGAAGAAACGTGGAAACTCCACACAGAGAGCGTGCGGCGTTGTGAGGCAGCAGCTCTACCAGTTATGTCGCTGTGTTACCCTGAGGGGCATTTTGTTTCATTCATCTGAGTGGCAGCTTATTTCATTGAAACCGTGGAGGATATATGGAACGAACTGCCAGAGCAGGTGGTTGAGGCAGGTAGCATGACATCATTGACACAACATTTGGACAGGTGCATGGATAGCAAAAGTTTACAGATGCATGGACCAAATGTGGAGAAATGAGACTAACTTAAGTGGGACGCCTTGGTCAGCATGGACAAGATGGGCCGAAGGTTCTGTTTCCATGCTGTAGGACTCAATGACTCTAAAACATCGAACAGCGCAGCATCGGAACAGGCCCCGTCTCTGGAGAAAATTAATAAGTGTCTACACAAAAAGCTGGAGAAACTCAGCGGGTGCAGCAGCATCTGAGGAGCGAAGGAGATAGGCGATGTTTCAGGTCGAGACCCTTCTTCAGCCCGAAACGTCGCCTATCTCCTTCGCTCCTTAGATGCTGCTGCACCCGCTGAGTTTCTCCAGATTTTTGTGTAACCCTCGATTCTCCAGCATCTGCAGTTCCTTGTTTAACACAATAATAAGTGTCTATCTTCGGTTTAAACTAGCATCTGCAGTTTCTTCCTACACAAGTGTACAGGCCCTTCAGGCCGCCATGTCTGTACAGACATAACTAATTCCACCTGTCCAAACATGGTTTCTATTCCCATCTAGTTCACGTGTCTCTTTCAATGCCTCTTTCAACATTGACGGGGATGGGATAGGTTTCTAAGAAGGCTGAACGTTTCTGGATGGGCTGAATGTCATTCCTCAGATTGATATGAGGAGTGCGGTCTGTTAAACCCTAACATTTCACAAGCCAACAGAACATGCTTTTGTTTTAAGCATGGGCTGCAGAAATCTATCGTTGCCATTGCTCGAATACCAAAATGTATTGACTGCCATGGAGGCAGAGTCATACAGCGTGGAAACAGGCCCTTTGGCCCAACTTGCCCACACCAACCAATGTGCCCCATCTACACGAGTCCCACCTGCCTCCGTTTTGTCCATATCCCTCTAAACCTGTCCTACCCATGCCCCTGTCTAAATGTTTCTTGAACGTTGCCTCAACTACCTCCTCCGGCAGCTCGTTCCATCCACCCACCACCGTTTGCGTGAAAAAAACTACCCCTAGGCTTCCTATTAAATCTTTTCTCCTCCCCCCCCCCACCCCCCCACCTTAAACATCAGTCCTCTGGACCTCGATTCCCCTAGATCCCCCAAGAGAACCTGTGCGTCTACCCAAACTATTCCTCTCATGATTTTGTACACTGGGGACAAAAATGGAGTGAGAGAAAACTGGATGAAAAGGGGAACAATATAAAATCATGAGCTTGGGGATGGCAAGGACTGGAGAGGCCCCTCAAAAACACAGCGTCCTTTTGATCGACACCATTATCGCGGAGCAAACACTACAAGAAAATTCCCAGATCATTCGATCAAAAGGATAAATGTGAGGCAAAGGCCTTTTGATGCTGTAAACCTGGCAGTCTTGTATCTGGAGAAAAACAGGGGAATGAATGTGGCTTATGAAGTCACCAGATTTAATAATTAATTTTGATTAAAGCAGTCACTGAGCTCATTGAAGTCGATGCTTCTGGGGCCGGGCAGGAATAAGCCACGGAGAATATTTATGGGAGGCTTGGTACGGTTTAAATACTCATGAGCAAATTTCATCAGGCACGTTTAATTGACTGATTCCTTGGTTTCCCAGAATTTACCGACTAACACTGATGGTAAAACACTATCTTTCAGAAGGTGGCCAAAAAAATGCTGGAGAAACTCCAGCGGGTGAGGCAGCATCTATCGAGACCCTTCTACGGACTGATGTGGGTGGGGGGGGGGGAGGAGGAAAGGAAGAGGCGGAGACAGTGGGCTGTCGGAGAACTGGGAAAGGGAGCGGAAGGAAGTAGAAATCAGGGACTACCTGAAATTGATTTGATTTGATTTGATTTTATTATTTGTCATTCGAACCTCAGAGAGGCTCGAACGAAACTCCGTTTCTACATGCCATACATAAATCATAAAAAAAATACACAGACAATTCAATTCACACAAACATCCATCACAGTGAATCTCATCCTCACTGTGATGGAAGGCAAAGTCTTCTCTCTCCCCCGCACCATCTCACTCCCGAGGTCGAAGCTGCAGGCGGGCGGTGTTAAGTTCCACGGCCTTTGAGGTAGCGCCGGGCGATGTACGGCCCCGCTCTAGGCCCAAAGGTCACAGTTGGAGCCCCCGGCGGGCGCTGGAATGTCCCGCGGCCATGAAAGCCGCGCCGGGCGATGTACGGCCCCGCTCCAGGTCGCTCCAACCCCGCGACACGAGCTGGAGATGTTGTGTTGCGGGAGCTCCGGAGAGCGGTCTCCCACCCGGACCCGCGAGCTCCCGATAGTCCACCGGTCTCCAGCTGGAGCTGAAGCTCCAGAGTCGGGCCGCAGCGGCGAGCCACCACCGCTCCCCACGCTCCGAGGCCAGCCAGCCCCATGACGGTGAGTCCGCAGCTCCGTGAATGGAGCACCCAGGTCGTCTCGGTCGGAGGCCACTCCATGGTGCTAGGCCCCAACAACAACGGAGACCCGACAGGGAAAAAGTCGGGTCTCCCGTGCAGGGAAGAGATTTAAAAGTTTCCCCCTCTTCCCCCCCCCCCACCCCCCACATATACACAGTTACAAACAATATAAAAAAAACACGAACAACTACATTTAACTAGACAAAAAATAAAAAAATAAAAAAAAGACAGACAGGCTGTAGGGGCCGCTGCAACGTGAGTCGCGCCCGCGAAAAGTCCATGTTCATACCGCTGGGGTGCAAACTACCCAAGCGAAATATGAGGTGCTGCTCCTCCAATTTGCGGTGGGACTCACTTTTGTTCACATATCTTTCAGTCTCTTTTTAGCTTTTACAACAATCCAATCAAACATAGAAGATAGGTGCAGGAGTAGGCCATTCGGCCCTTCGAGCCAGCACTGCCGTTCAATATGATCATGGCTGATCATCCAAAATCAGTACCCCGTTCCAGCGTTCTCCCCATATCCCTTGATTCCGTTAGCCCTAAGAGCTCTATCTAACTCTCTCTTGAATGCATCAATTACTTGTGTGTGCAACTGATACAAAGGAGGACAGGTTTACAGATTCACCACCACTTTGTTAACTTGTTAAAGGCTTCCTCTTTGTGGAAACTGATCGCAAATCTAAAATCATTCTTATTTTTCAATGCTACATTTCCCCAGAACTTTAATCACCTTGTGTAGGAAGGAACTGCAGATGCTGGTTTAAACCGAAGATAGACACAAAAAGCCGGAGTAACTCAGCAGGTCAAACGGCACCTCTGGGGAAAAGAGATAGATGATGTTTCAGGTCGAGATTGAAGAAGGGTCTCAGCCTGAAACGTCACTTATTCCTTTTCTCCAGAGATGCTGCCTGGCCCGTTGAGTTACTCCAGCTTTTTGTGTCCACCGTCTGTAACCACCTTCTCGGCAACACCTTCTGAGTTTTAGTACCCCCTGAAGTCTCCCTCTGCATGTGGCCATTTTCAAGTGTTCCACTGTAGGCAGCTGAGCCATCAGTTACCAAGGTCCCGATCTCTGGTATTCCCCATGAAACTCTCCAGTTCTCACTCCTCCTTTAAGGCACTCCTTATACCTCTGGTTTTGACCAAGATTTTGAGGAGACCATTCAGCCCGTTGTGCCAGCCTCACATTCATTATGTCTATGGGGCGGTGGAGTTGCTGCCTCACAGCGCCAGAGACCCGGGTTCGATCCTGACCACGGGCGCTGTCTGTACGAAGTTTGTACATTCTCCCCGTGAGCACGTGGGTTTTCTCCGGGTGCTCTGGTTTCCTCCCACACTCCAAAGACGTGCAGGTTTGTAGGTTAATTGGCTTGGGTAAAAAATTGTAAATTGTCCCTAATATGCAAGACAGTGTTAGTGTACGGGGTGATCGCTGGTCGGCGCGGGCTCGGTGGGCTGAAGGGCCTGTTTCCGCACCTGTATCTCTACACTAAACTAAACTACAACTATCGCTAAGCGATGACCTCAATACCACTGTCCTACACTAAACCCGTATCACTTGATTCCCCATTCATCCAAAAATCAATTGAGCATCTCGCCTGGTATCTAACTGTCAAATTTTGTTTGATAATGTTCCCATGAATGCACTTGGGATGTATTTCTTAAAGAATCTCGATCCTCAGTTCACTGCACAGTGGAGGATTTTGACAGCAAGTCACACCATGCGCTACAGGGTATATCTCAATGTTGGAAATATGTGTCACAGAATGGTGTTGAGATTGCCAACAGACACTACCCTAGTTACGCGAGATTGCCATCTCTTCATTTGTTTTACGGGAATAAATACTCGGAAGAGCGCACACATGTTTCATTTTGAATCTGTTTTCATTGTCGACACAATCCATTATTAATTAACGTACATCCAGTCAGGTTTAAAGTAGTACTTGCAGTGAAATCTTCACTAACAACTGCCGCTGTGGGGGTTGCCTCGCGGATGGCTGCGGAGAAGCCGAGGCCGGAGCCTCGCGGGTCAGGAGTGCAGCCTCGTGGGTGAGAGGCGGAGCCTCATGGGTCAGGGGCGGAGCCTTGCGGGTCAGGGGCGGAGCCTTGTGGGTCAGGGGTGGAGCCTCGCGGGTGAGAGGCGGAGCCTCGTGGATGAAAGGCGGAGCCTCGTGGGTCCGGGGCGGAGCCTTGCGGGTCAGGGGTGGAGCCTCGCGGGTCAGGGGCGGAACCTCGTGGGTCAGGGGCCGAGCCTCGCAGGTCAGGGGCGGAGCCTTGTGGGTCAGGGGTGGGGCCTCGCGAGTCAGGGGCAGGGGCACGCGGGCCAGGGGTGGAGCCTCATGGGTGAGAGGTGGGGCCTCCTGGGTGAGAGGCGGAGCCTCGTGGGTCAGGGGTGGAGCCTCGCAAGTCGACGAAGCTCACAGCCAACGTGCCAGGGTCTTCAGAGCCCGGGGCCGGGGTCGGGGACGGCACCATGGAGACGTCCGGAGAGGACCCGATGAGGTCGTGGAGAGGTCGGTGCGGCGGTCGATGATGGCACCGACCGACGGAGGAGGACGGACCCCGCCGAGGGAAGGAACAATGGAGGACCCGGCGTGGGGGAACCACCGTGAGGAGGCGGATGGGCGGGAACCAAGGGGGGCCTGGTGCAGATACTTTGTCAGTGTCCTTTATGTGGCGACTCTTTGCATACCTTGGGTACACACGCAAATAATTTCACTGTGACCCGTCACATGTGACAATAAAGTACTCATTCATTCAACATATGACCTGACTGAGGGAAAATAAGTTTGAAAACACACACCTCCCGATTCGGGAACAGTTTCCTCCCAGCTGTTATCAGTCAACTGAACTACTCTGTTAATACCTAGAGAGCAGTCCTGAGCTATTATCTACCTCATTGGAGACTCACAGACTATCTTAAATCTGACTTTATCTGGCACTAAAGGTTATTTCCTTTCTGCTGTATCTGTACACTGTGGACGGCTCGGTTGAAATCATGTTTTGTCTTTCCGCTGACTGGTTAGCACACAACACCAGCTTCTCACTGTACCACAGTCCATGTGATAATAATCTACACTTCACGTGTTGAAGGCGTACTGACTCGATCTGGTTGTTTCACCAACACTATGGCAGAAACTGACGTAAGGGAATGTCTCCCAATTGCAGTCTCAACAAAAAAAGGCGAATGAGTGTTGGGAGTTCATACGGTGTAGGAACAGACCTAGGCCATTTGGCCCATCAATCAGGGCTGATCTAGCCTTCCCCCTCAACCCTATTCTCCTGCCTTCCACCCATAACCACTTGACACCCACACTAATCAAGAGGTTATCAATCTGCACCTTAAAAAATATCCATTGACTTGGCCTCCACAGCCGCCTGTGGCAATGGATTCCACAGATTCACCACCCCCTGACGAAAGAATGTGCTTGTTCAGTAATCGTTGAGTGTGCTAAAGAAATGGATGCTTGGAGATATATTTTTACCATGTTTCCCCCAGGGGGTCAGGCAGCATCTGTGGAGGGCACATATCGGATCGGGACCCTTCTTCAGACTGAAACTTTCGCAGTGTGTTTGCTGTCTCTGTTGATGCCGCCAGACCCACGGCACTTTGACAGCGTTCTCCATCCTCATTAATCCACCAAATAGGTCCAACGTTTTCTTTGCAACTCATTTTTTTTGCAGGCCTCGCCTAACGATTGGAAAACTGGCAGCATCTGCAGCCCGTGCATTCACATGAACGCATCTGTTATTAATGTGCAATCTGCTCAGCCAGAAAGGTGGTGAGATAGCAGCGTATGTAACAGAGCTTCAGCAATAACTTAAGAGAGATCAAGAGCCCTGCAGTATGTTGCTGTTTTTTGGGTACATTTCATCTGGATTACGCTATCATAATTGCACTAGAACGGGCAACAAAAGGGCGGCTCAGTGGCGCATTGGTGGAGTCGCTGATTGACAGCACCAGAGACCCGGGTTCGATCCTGACCAACGTCCATGCTGTATCTCTAACTATAAACTAAACCACAACTTCAGAATTCAGCGTCCGTTTCCTGGACAAAACACAATTGTCAGTTGATTTAGGGGTGTTCACTTTTCCCGCTACAAACACTACAGTCACAGCTACAGAAATGGTGGCATGGTGGCGCAGCGGTAGAGTTGCTACCTTATAGCGCGGGTTCGATCCTGACTACGGGCGCTGTCTGTACGGAGTTCGTACGTGCTCCGCGTGACTGCGTGGGCTTTCTCCGGGTGCTCCGGTTTCCTCCCAAACTCCAAAGACCTGCAGGTGCGTAGGTTAATTTGTTTCTGTTAAAAGGGCGCCGGCCTGAAACGCCTTTTCTCCAGAGATGCTGCCGGACCCGCTGATTAACTCCAGCATTAGTATGGAGATGGGGAGGAATTTCTTTAGTCAGTGTGGCGAATCTACGGAATTCATTGTCACGGAAAGCAATGTAGATTAAAGGGCCTGTGCTACCAGCATCCGATTCCATGCGATGAGCGCGATCAAACTAGAAGCGGGGGCCGCGCGGAGGTCGGGTGATCCCCTGTACAGGGCCGTTCCCACCAGCATGCGCCTGCATGCGGCAAGCGCGACCAAACCGGCAGCGAGGGCCGCGCGGAGATCGGGTGAGTGGCGCAACGTGGCGCAAAGTGAGGCGAACTTGGAGCGAAGTCTTAAGGCAAGTTCGCCAGGACAGAGAGGGGCACAGAGGCACACACACACAGAGGGCCACGGAGCCACACACATAAAGAGTCACGGAGGCACCTACAGAGATGGTCACAGAGGCACCTACAGAGAGGGTCACAGAGGCACGATGTTGAGGCGGTGTGTAATGCGTCGAGGCGACTGCGAGCCGACAAGCCGTTGCCGCGCGGAATTTTTGAACATGGTCAGTTTTCCGGAGCCCCGCGCGATGTCGGGACGAACTCCGCACAATTCCGCACGGCTCCGGCGATCGAAGTGGGACTGGCCCCGCGAGACCGGACGGCTCAAGCGACCACGTTAGGTCGCGCTCATCGCGTAGAGTTGCATGCTGGTGGGACAGGCCCTTAAGACTAGAGAGTAAAAGATTCTTGATCAGGAAGGGTGTCAAAGGTGAAGCAAAGAAAACAGGAGAATGGGGTTGAGAAGGAAAAATAGATCAGCCATGATCGAATGGTGGAGCAGACTCAGTGGGCCGAAGGGCGTCTTTCTGCACAATATCTGTAAATCACTGAGACACCATAGAAAAATACTGTTGTTAAACAAGTCTCGACGCACACTTGAAAAGATTGGAATGATTCAGGTATCCGTCCCAGTAAGAACATGCAATCATACAACAATAACATGTGTTCAAAGCCTCTAATGTTGTCTAAAAATGGGTACATAGAAATATAAAAACATAGAAACATAGAAAATAGGTGCAGGAGTAGGCTATTCGGCCCTTCGAGCCTGCACCGCCATTCAATATGATCATGGCTGATCATCCAACTCAGTATCCTGTACCTGCCTTCTCTCCATACCCCATGATCACCTTAGCCACAAGGGCCACATCTAACTGGGGTTACACAAAAAGCTGGAGAAACTCAGCGGGTGCAGCAGCATCTAAGGAGCGAAGGAGATGGGCAACGTTTCGGGTCGAGACCCTTCTAACTCCCTCTTAAATATAGCCAATGAACTGGCCTCAGCTACCTTCTGTGGCAGAGAATTCCAGAGATTCACCACTCTCTCTGTGAAAAATGTTTTTCTCATCTCAGTCCTAAAAGACTTCCCCCATATCCCCAAACTGTGACCCCTCGTTCTGGACCTCCCCAACATCGGGAACAATCTTCCTTCATCTAGCCTGTCCAACCCCTTAAGAATTTTGTAATGTTGGAATTCTGTACATGGAACAGCAACGTGCTAAGATTGAATGAATCATCCTCAAACCATATTGACACTGTAAATATGAAAGCTGTTGACAGGAGATTTCAACAGGGACCAAGTATTAACCAAGACTCTGAAAGGTTTAGTAGGCTCAGCAAGTACAGTAAGTCAAGGTTGAGATCACCGAAGGCACACTGCACTGCAAACACAAATAATGAAAGGTCGAGAGAGAGTGGATGTGGGGAGGATGTTCCCAGTAATGTGAGAGTCCAGGGCCAGAAGGCACAGCCTCAGATTAAAAGAACGAACCCTTGTTCTGGCCTTCTCTATTCTTCAGAATAGACCACACCTGGAGTATTGCATACAGTTTTGGTCTCCAAATCTGAGGAAAGACATTCTTGCCATAGAGGGGGTACAGAGAAGGTTCACCAGACTGATTCCTGCGATGGCAGGACTTTCATATGAGGAAAGACTGGATGGACTCGGCTTGTACTCGCTCGAATTTAGAAGATTGAGGGGAGATCTTATAGAAACTTACAAAATTCTTAAGGGGTTGGACAGGCTAGATGCAGGGAGATTGTTCCCGATGTTGGGGAAGTCCAGGACAAGGGGTCACAGTTTAAAGATAAGGGGGAATTCCTTTAGGACCGAGATGAGGAAAACATTTTTCACATAGAGTGTGGTGAGTCTCTGGAATTCTCTGCCACAGAAGGTAGTTGAGGCCAGTTCATTGGCTATATTTAAGAGGGAGTTAGATGTGGCCCTTGTGGCTAAAGGGATCAGGGGGTATGGATAGAAGGCAGGTACGGGATACTGAGTTGAATGATCAGCCATGATCATATTGAATGGCGGTGCAGGCTCGAAGGGCCGAATGGCCTACTCTTGCACCTAAAATCAAACTCGTGGTAAGCACGTAGAATGAACGTAGCGGGTATGTCGGTGCTCGGGATGTCTCTTAGCGGGTCGTAACGCTCACGGCAGGTACTCGGGAAACGTGGTAAGCTCGGGAAGACTCGTGTGTAACTCGTTTTCAACATGTTGAAAAATGTCCACGAGAGCCCCGAGTACCGACGAGCGGCCATTACCATAAATCTCCGAGTTTGAATCAGGGCAAACACGGGAGAACTCTTTGAATGAACTCGTACAGTGGGACAGGGCTTTAAGGGACGTGTATCAGTGTACGCAAAGAAGGCAGGAGAATGGGGTTGAGATGGAAAAAATAGATCAGCGGTGCTCAAATGGTGGGACGAGCGGCCTACTTCTGAGCCAGGGTCTTATGGTTTTATGTTCCAATGAGGTAACTACCATGACCATTTAGTTTCATTTAGAGATATAGCGCGGAAACAGGCCCTTCGGCCCAACAAGTCAGTGCCGACCAGCAATCACCCCATCCACTAGCACTATCCTAGAAACTAGGGATAATTTACAGTCGCCAAGTAGCCTACAAACCCGTACATCTTTGGAGTGCGTGTGGAATCCAGAGTACCTGGAGACACCAGGGAGAGTGGACAAACTCCAGACAGGCAGCACCCGTAGTCAGGATCGGACCCAGGTCTCTGACGCTGTAAGGCAGCAATTCTACCGCTGCGCCACCGTGCCGCCCATGTTCACACTGAATTTTGTCTCGATGATAAAGAAAACTGACTAGTCCTCATTACGAATGTTCAGCATGTTTTGGATCAGGCATGCCAACAGATTACACAATTACATTTTACAGCTCATAATATATCTGGAGAAATAGCATCAGTTAATGGACCTCATTTCCATTACCTCTGTTTAAATGCTTTACGCAGAGAAAGGTACTGAGCGTTGATTAACACCTCCAGACCAACCAGCCTCTTCTCATACAGCTGAATGTTCTGTCGGCATTCTCAAGGAAGCTTTGAAGAGACAAGTTTTCTGAAGTTGAACCATGAATCAGTGCTACTTTTCTGTTCAGGAATCACACAACACCACGTTCTGCCGACAGACTCACACCAGAACGTTACTGATGCATAGCGGACATGTTTCTTTATACGACAGCCCAGCGTAGTGGACAGGGTGGAAGGTAGCAGTTGTACCAACAGCAGGATCATGGCTTGCATCCTAATGCCCCTGTCCCACTTAGGAAACTGAACGGAAACCTCTGGAGACTTTGCGCCCCACCCAAGGTTTCCGTGCGGTTCCCGGAGGTTTTTGTCGGTCTCCCTAATGGTCGAAAGTGGTTTCCGTCCAAAAAATCGGTGATTTTTTAGTCGAAGCCGGTTGCGATGCTAGTTAAAGGTGGTTGCCGGAGGACAAAAACCTCCGGGAACCGCACGGAAACCTTGGGTGGGGCGCAAAGTCTCCAGAGGTTTCCGTTCAGGTTTCCTAAGTGGGACAGGGGCACAACAGTTCATTGGAAGGGAGGTTGTAAATGGTCCCTAGTGTGTGTCGGACAGCGCTCGCGTACGGCGATCACTGGTTGACGCGGACCGGGTGGGCCGAAGGGATGGCTTTTTTTAGAGATACAGCGCGGAAACAGGCCCTTCGGCCCACCGGGTCCGTGCCGACCAGTGATCCCCGCATATTAACACTGTTCAACACAGGCTAGGGACAATTTTTACATTTACCAAGCCAGTTAACCTACAAACCTGTACGTCTTTGGAGTGTGGGAGGAAAGCGAAGATCTCTGAGAAAATTCACGCAGGTCATGGGGGGGGGGGGGGGGGGGGCTGGGGAGGGGGGGATGAACGTACAAACTCCGTACAGACAGCAACTCTACCGCTGCGCCACCGGGCCACTGTTTCTCTAAAACAAAAACAAAAAAAATTAAAGAAGAGATGAGGCCTGCATAGATCAGCCATGATGATATTGAATGGTGGAACAGGCTCGATGGACCTGGAGACTTGCTCGGCCTGTTGTTATCTTGTGTTCTTGTGATGCAGAGTCATCCTGCCTCAATGCAGTGAGGTATCGTTACAGCGCGATTCAAGAACTAGGTAAAATAATGCACAGATTATTCCCGCGGCCACTGCCTCTCCTCACTGTGCGGGCAGCTGACACACTTTCCTTTCCTTGCTGTTAAGTTCATATGTTCACAAGTTCCAGGAGCAGAATTAGGCCATTCGGCCCATCAAGTTCACTCCGCCATTCAATCGAGGCTGATCTATCTTTCCCGCTCAGTCCCATTGTCCTGCCTTCTCCCCATAACCTCTGACACCCGGATCAACAAAGAATCAATTAACCCTCCCCTCTCCAAGCCATTGGCCCACATCAGCGACAGTGCAGGGAGCCTGGAGGTTGACGGTTCAAGCCACACGACGGGAGCTTAATCACACGAGTTTCTCAACGGTAAATGGAAGCTTAAAATGTAGAGCTGTCGCGTCAAAAGTGATGCATTGGCTGGAGCTTTGGGAGACATGTTAACATAATAAAGCATTAGAACAACACGGCTTAAATCCTCACATCATTACATCACCAATCGCCCCCATCATTACGCATCCCTTCATCTGCCGTGCATTCTTAAACAATTGGAGCTTTAATTTGCAATGACGGTGAAAGAAATGTTTTATCCTCATCGGGCCAGAGAGCCTCCGCGTAAGGTAACGTCTCGAAATGCAGATTGGGGCAAAGATGTTAAGTGCCTGACGTGTCTTGCTGCCATGTTGCACAGCCATGCTGACTCCAATCCATAGTGACTCCATACCATAGTGAACCAAATCCATCGTGAACCCAATCTGTAGTGAGCACAAACCATAGTGAACCCAATCCATAGTGTACCCAATCTGTAGTGAGCAAAAAAACCATAGCAACTCCAATCCATAGTGACTCCATACCATAGTGAACCCAATCCATAGTGACTCTGAACCATAGCAACTCTACACCACAGTGACTACAAACCATAGATACTTCAATCCATCGTGCAGAACACAATGCCCAGTGTGGTTCTGAGCTTTCTAGTCAGGACCAAGAACAAAGTATCGGGGAATCTACTGGGCTGCGTGTCTTGAAACACAACTATAAGCTTCTGGGCTCCATGGCCATTTGCAAACTGATCGCATTAATACAGTGATTTACATGTGACAGACTGCAACAAGTCAGCACTATAATCTAATTTAGGGTTAGGTTATGATTTATCGGCCAGTGGGTTAGGGTTCGGGTTCCAAGCAAGATGTCAATAGAACATAAAACATAGGAACAGGCCCTTTAGTCTATCGGGTCTGTGCCGAACCTGATGCTTCCTTTTCTTGTCGAGTCCACACGCAAGATTAGAAGTTGTTAAGCCAGAGCTGAACACGCTTCTCGGCATCTGCACACAATGGTGTCCGTCTTGTGCTTCTTGCGCGTGGTGGTGGAAAGATTGGTGCAATCAGGGCCCGACGTGAACGCTCTTTCCTTGACCCCAACGTGACACTACATTAACCTAATCTGCTGTGCCTGGACTCGACGTGATCCGTGTCCCTCCAATCCCTGCATGTTCACATGCCAATCTAAACGCCACTATCATATCCACCACCATCCCTGGCGGCACGCTCCAGGCATCTATCATTCACCTGTTTAAAACACTTGTACAGCACATCTCCTTTAAACTTTGCCCCTAACACCTTAAAGCTATGCCCCTCTAGTCGTTGTTATTTCCACCCTGCGGAAAAGGTTCTGACTGTCTGCTCTGTCTGTGCCTCCCATTATCTTATATATTTCTATTAGGTTTCCTCCCAGCCTCGAACGCTGCAGAGAAAACAATCCACATCTATCCAAGACTAGATAGGGCTCTTAAAAATAGCGGAGTCAGGGGATATGGGGAGAAGGCAGGAACGGGGTACTGATTGGGGATGATCAGCCATGATCACATTGAATGGCCGTGCTGGCTTGATGGGCCGAATGGCCTACTCCTGCACCTATTGTCTATTGTCTATTGTCCTGCGTCTCCTTATAGCTAATATCCAGGCAGCATTCTGGCAAACCCATCTGCACTCTCTCCAAAGTCTCCACATCCATCCTGTAATGTACAGAAACGTGTTAATGGATTGTAGGAATCAGCAGCAGTTAATATGATATCCTGCTGTTTCTGTTATAGGAATCTTGTCACAATCAACACTTACCCTATCTGCAAATTGCGCAGAATTTTTGTATTGATGCAAGACTTATTACTAACTTTAATCATCTCAGCAACTTCTTGCAAGCTCTGGCATCGTTACACTTTAGAGATACAGTGTGGAACCAGACCCACCGAGTCCGCACCGACCAGCAATCCCCGCACATTAACACTACCCTACACACAATAGGGGCCATTTTACATTTACGCCGGGCCAATTAGTTTACAAAACCTTACGTGTGGGAGGAAACTGAAGATCTGGGAGAAAACCCACACAGGTCACGGGGAGAGCGTACAAACTCTGGACAGACAGCACCTGTAGTCAGGATCCGAGTCTCGAGCGCAGCAAAACCCCTGTCCCACGGTACGAGTTCATTCCAAGAGTTCTCCCGCGTTTGCCCTGATTCGAACTCGGAGATTTACGGTAATGGCCGCTCGTCGGTTCTCGGGGCCTCCCGTGGACATTTTTCATCATGTTGAAAAATCTTCACGAGTCTTCCCGTGCTCACCTGCCGTTAGCGAGTCTTCCCGAGTACCTGCCGTTAGCGCTAAGAGACGTCCCCGAGCTCCGATGTACCCGCTACGTTCATTCTCCGTGCTTACCCACAAGTGTTTGATTTTTTTTTAAACTCGGGAGAGCTCTTGGAATGAACTGGTACCGTGGGACAGGGCCATTAGGCAGTAGCTCCACCGCTGCGTCACTGTGCTGCCCACTGAATAGTATTTAATAATGTCTGGCCAATTGATCTTCAAGTTTATTATCGACTATTCCTTGCTGAACAGCTCTTAGGTCGCTCTTTGAACTTTGTCTAGACTATTGGTCATTACAACAGATGGAAACAGGCCCCTCGGCCCACCGAGTCCACGCCGACCATCGATCACCCGCCGTACACTAGCACTATCCTACACACTCGGGGCAATTTCCAATTTTACCGAAGCCAATCGACCTACGAACGTGTATGTCTTGGGAGGAAACCGGAGCACCTGGAGGAAACTACGCAATCACACGGACAAAATACAAACTCCGTACAGACAGCACTCGTGGTCAGGATCGAGCCTGGGTCTCTGGCGCTGTGAGGCAGCAACTCTACCCCTGACCAGACAACATTCCAATCAGTGCCCTGTGCAGAGGACCAACTAACGTCGCCAATTGCTTATCTGCATAGACGCTGCCTCACCCGCTGAGTTACTCCTGCATTTTGTGTCTACCTTCGATTTTACCAGCACCTGCAGTTCTTTCATATACAAATTTTGCAAAACAGTTTAAAATGGGAAGATCAGTGAAACGCTGGTTGAAATATGACCTCCACGTTTGCTTCAATGTCTATCCAAGAATGTTCCTATCTAATCTGAGTTCTGCTTTCTAAGGACCACAATCCCATAACGGGGTTTTGAAATGACTTTTGAATTGTTCCACAATAACTCGCTAAATCTGTCATGAATATTTATAATTCAAAGTGAGATTGAACGATGTTAATTCTATAATCTGATTATTGCAAATGAGATGGTTGTTAAGCCGTGAGCTAGACAGCATCGTCAAGGGCAAATTGCTGGAAAAATCCAATGCCTTATTGACAGGAGTTTCATGTAAAGGAATGGCCATGTGAAGGAAGGGCCGTAAAATAGCGGTAACAATTTTTGGAAGCACTTTTCATGCTTACATCGTCTTAAACAGCAGCCGTGGTCTAGGGCGGCAGCGGTAGAGTTGCTGCCTCACAGCGCCAGGGACCCGGGTTCGATCCTGACCGCGGGCGTTGTCTGTACGGAGTTTGTACGTTCACCCCGTGCCCACGTGGGTCTTGTCCGATGCCTTTGGTTCTCTCTCACACACTCCAAAGACGTACAGGTTTGTCCGTTAATTGGCTTCAAAAAAATTGTAAATTGTCTCTATTGGGTGGGATAGTGTTAATGTGCGGCGCGATCGCTGGTTGGCGTGGATTCGACGGGCCGAAGGGCCTATTTCTGTAACAGTCTAAACTCAGACTGTCTGCAAAATATCCTGAAAATATTCCATTTTGCTGCCAAATGTGTAAGTGAATTTCTAATGGTATCAAGCTAAGCTAATAGGTCTTGAAAACTAATATTGTTTGCATTTACAATTTCCTCAGGTTCATACCTTAAAACGCAATGTTTTTTTTAATGTTTATTTTCACCTCCTACCTTAATCTTATCCATCTCTTCCTTGCCCTGGTGAATGATTTATCTTTCCCCTTTTACTCTCCACAAAGCCTTTCCAGCTTTTACTCAAAAAGGTCATTGAGATTAAATTTGTTCTTATCCCTCCTGACCTATAGTGTGGGAGAATCCTCTAAATGGCTGCTCAGCCTCCTTGATGGTTGCTAGGCACCCGAGATCCACTGAAACTACTGTGCCCAAGAATCTCACCCCGATAGACATAAACATAGAACAGTCCAGAGCAGGAACAGGACCCTCGAAGCAAAATGTCCATACACCTATCCAGGATCCTATTAAAGGCCACTGGGCCTGTACTCGATGGGGTTTAGAAGAATGAGGGGGGACCTCATTGAAACATACAGAATAATGAAAGGCTTGGAGAGAGAGGATGTTTCCATTAGTGGGAGAGTCTAGGACTGGAGGTCATAGTCTCAAAATTAAAGGACGTTCTTTTAGGAAGGCGATAAGGAGAAATTTATTTAGTCAAGAGGGTTGGTGAATCTGTGGAATTCTTTGCCACAGAAGGCTGTGGAGGCAAAGTCAGCGGATATTTTGAAGGCAGAGATTTTTGATTAGTACGGGTGCTTGAGGTTATGGGGAGAAGGCAGGAGAATGGGGTTAAGAGGGAGAGGTAGATTAGCCATGATTGAATGGGGTAGACTTGATGGGCCAAATGGCCTAATTCTCCTATCCCTTCTGACCTTCTGACCTTATAACTATCGTATCTGCCTCCACCACCATCTCCGGCAGAACATTCCAGGCACTCGTCACCATCTGGGTAAAGAAACTTGCCACACACATCTCCTTTAAACTGTGCCCCGCTCACCCAAGCTAATGGTGGGGCACGACTGTGTAGCGGTAGAGCTACTGCCTTCCAGCGCCAGAGACCCGGGTTCGATCTTGACTACGGGTGCTGTCTATACGGAGTTTGTACGTTCCCTCCGTGACCTGCGTGGGTTTTCTCCAAGATCTTCGGTATCTTCCCACACTCTAAAGACGTACAGGTTTGTATGTCAATTGGCTTGGTATAAATGTAAAATTGTCCCTCATGTGGTTAGGGTACTGCTAATGTGCGGGGATCGCTGGTTAGTGCGGGTCCGGTGGGCCGAAGGGTCTGTTTCCGCGCTGTATCTCTTAACTAAACTAAACTAAACTATAGTCTTATAGTCTTTGATATTTCTATCTGGGAAAAAAACTTTAAAACCATAAGAAATAGGAGCAGAATTAGGCCATTCAGGCCATCAAGCCTGCTCCGCCATTCGATCATGGCTGATCTATTTTTCCCTATCATCCCCATTCTCCTGCCTTCTCCCTGACTCTTCTTTCAAGGGTTATCAGTGTGGCCGGGTACACCATCAGAAACGCACTGGACATTGGCAACAAAATGTAATATGTTTAGAGCATTTTGATGCCCTTACTAATCAAGAGCCTATCCATCTTCTGTTTAAAAATACCCAATGACTTGGCATCCACAGCTGACTATTTACCATACCTTTCATATCAGGTTTTTTTAGTCGAGAGATACAGCGCGGAAACGGGCTCTTTCGCCCACCGGGTCCGCGCCAACTAGCAATCCCCGCACACTAACACTATCCTACACACACTAGGGACAATCTTTACATTTACCAAGCCAATTTACCTACAAACCTGTACGTCTTTGGAGTGTGGGAGGAAACCGAAGGCCTCGGAGAAAACCCACAAGGTCACGGGGAGAACGTGCAAACTCCGTAGAGACAGCACCCGTAGTCAGGATCAAACCCGGGTCTCCGGCACTGCAAGCGCTGTAAGGCAGCAACTCTACCGCAGCGCCACCGTGATTTCATGATACAGGACATCCACATCATGGTGATTATTATATCCACTTGTGCCACCATCTTAGGAGGGATTTATCATTTGTTAACGGGTAGGAAGGAACTGCAGATGCTGGGGATGAAATGCTGGAGTAACCCAACGGGTCAGGCGGCATCTCTGGAGAGAAGGAATGAGCCTCGGAAGTCCCGATGAGGTCAAGGTCGGCCGCCTCACCCAACCTCGGTGCCGCATTTCCGGAGGGACTGCCGAGGGGGATTTCAAGTGCACTCTTGGAATCTTGTCCGGATTAAAGGAGGGGCCGAACCATCACATGCCGGAAAACTGGTGGCGGATTTAATTGTATTTATGTATATCATTATCCGGTCCGATTGCAAAACAAGGTTTTCCACTGTTTATATCATCACTGTACGGGTGACACCAATAAACTGAAACCTCAAGGCAAACTTCAATTGGACTTTGGACTGAATAAGGTGTTTTCAATCCCGGGCAAGTGTCCCAAGATAAGCTGTGTGTAGAATCAATCTGATCACAGCAGTGATGCTCATTCTCATTGCTTTTACCTCTCCGCCTGTCCACTCTGATTAACATCCAGGCCCTCTCTGAGTTATAACTTGCTCCACAAGAGAATAAGCACCCATCCAATGTTAGTGTTCAAGAAGGAACTGCAGATGCTGGAAAATCGAAGGTAGACACAAATGCTGGAGAAACTCAGCGGGTGCGGCAGCAAATATCTTCGCTCCATAGATGCTGCCGCACTCCA
Source organism: Raja brachyura (assembly GCA_963514005.1). Next base: position 32,167,441 of record OY740809.1, on the reverse strand, counting down.
GCATTTGTGTCTACTGTCCAATACAGTCTCTCATGTATCTCAATTCCCATTGGGCCACCATTGGTAGCCGCACAACCATCTGTGTAAGGTCATGAGGTCATAAGTGATAGAAGCAGAATGAGGCCATTCAGCCCATCAAGTCCACTCCGCCATTCAACCATGGCTGGTTAGTTTAGTTTAGTTTAGAGATACAGCACGGAAACAGCTCCTACGACCCACCGAGTCCGCGCCGACCAGCGTCCCCCCCCCCCCCCCCCCCCCCACACATTAACACTATCCCACACACACTAGGGATAATTTACACACTCTACCAGCCAATTAACCTACAAACCTTTACATCTTTGGAGTGTGGGAGGAGACAGAAGATCTCGGAGAAAACCCACGTGGTCACGGGGAGAACGTACAAACTCGGTAGAGACAGCACCCGTCGAAAGGATGGAACCCAGGTGTCTACGACTGTAAGGCAGCAACTCTACTGCTGCGCCACCATGCCGCCCTACCTCTGTCTGCTGATCGGCTGATCGATCTCTCCCTCCTAACCCCAATTGTACTGTGGGCCTGAGATTTAGAATTCTCTCACTCAACCTCTTTGTTCCTTTCTAGGGCACTCCATCATGACCAAGCCAGTGCCACCAGTCCCAATGGTTTGATATTAATTTGTGTCTATGGTGCTTCATAGAATATAGCTCAGGAACAGGCCCTTCTGCCCACATGACCCATACCCCTCCATTCCTTGCCTATCCTAAAGCCTCTTAAACGCCACTATCGTATTTTGCGTCCACTTAAAAAATTGGATCCCTTTAAACTTTATCCCTTTCACCTTAATGCTATGCCCTCTGCCCTTTCACCTAGGGAAAAGGCTCTGACTATCTACCATATCTAACAATATCAAAAAATATCTAAAGGCACAAAGTATATAATTTGCCATAGATACTATAGTGTCCATCTTTGGCACAAACTAGCACCTGCAGTTCATTGTATCTCCTTCAGCCACCATTTCATTGAGCTACCTCTTTCTAAGGCCTAGCTAATTGGTCTGCACTACTACTTCCTAAAAGCTTGTACATTTTACTCTTCATAATTATTTCATCAATGTTCTTTTGTTGCGGCTCAGTCTATTTCCCCGATCTTCCAGGCAGCTCGTTCCACATCATAGCTCACTGAGACAAGGCTGAATCTCTTCCTCTGAGTCTTTTGCAAATTGGTTCACATTTTTTGGTTTCAAAACTGCTTTAAAAATAATACTTGATCATATCTTTTGACGGAGGTAATGGGCAAATGAGTGCAATTAAAATGCAAAAGAAAATTTTAATTTTACATTTTAATTCAGTTTAGAGGTACAGGTAAAGGTCCACCGAGTCTGCAACAACCAGTGATCCCCGCATATTAACACTATCCTACACACACTAGGGGCAATTTTACATTTACATCAAGCCAATTAAGCTACATAACTGTACGTCTTTGGAGAGTGGGAGGAAACCGAAGATCTCGGAGAAAACCCACGGGGTGGACGTACAAACGCCGTACAGACAGCACCTGTAGTCAGGATCGAACCCTGGTCTCTGGCACTGTAAGGCAGCAACTCTACCGCCGCGCCACTGTGCTGCCCATTCTGATCATTCATCTCTGTAACATCCAGAGGGAGTGGAGCGGAGAGATGATTTAAATTGCTCTCGCTGCAGTTCAATATCTCTGCACAGATGAAAAACAGAAACTCCCAATATTTCCTTTCATCTGGGTCAGAGTGAAGGTCAAAATGAAATGCTCATGGTTAAGTTTAAAAAAATTGAACTTTAAGCATGACGGACACATTTGATTGAAAGAGTGCGTTATTATGATGCTGGATCAAATAGTCCCTGCCACTGTCCACAGGTTTGCTTGTGAATATTGAAGATGCCTGTGAAATCCATGCCCTACCCAATATAAGATGGGCTGTCACCTGTTTTCACAAGAGTTCTTTTGCAATAACCCACATCACTACATCAGAGGTCGATAGGAGCATACAAAATAAGCACAGTACAGCACGGTGGCGCAGCGGTAGAGTTGCTGCCTTGCAGCGCCTACAACACCAGAGACCCGGGTTCGATCCTGACTACGGGCGCTGTCTGTACGAAGTTTGTACGTTCTCCCCGTGACCACGTGGGTTTTCTCCGAGAACTTTGGTTTCCTTCCACACTCCAAAGACGTATAAGATTGTAGGTTAATTGGCGTGGTAAAAATTGTCCCTAGTGTAGGATAGTGTTAGTTTGTGGCGATCGCTGGTCGTTGTGGACTCGGTGGGCAGATGGGCCTGTTTCCGCGCTGAGCTAAACAAAACGAGAGGCATCGGACATACGGAACTCTGCAGCAACGCTATCGGCGATGTTTCGGGTCGTGACCCTTCTTCAGAAGGATCTGACGAAAGGTCTCGATCTGAAACGTCACCTATTCCTTCTCTCCAGAGATGCTGCCTGTCCCGCTGAGCTACTCCAGCATTCTGTGTCTATCTTTGGTGTAAAGCAGCATCTGCAGTTTTTCCACATTTCGCAGGGTGGAAATGTCCAACACTAGAGGGAGGTGAGAGGAGAGGAGGAAAGTTTAATACAAATGTGCGGGGCAAGTTTTCTTTTACACAAAGTGTGGTGGGGGCCTGGAACACATCGCGAGGGGTGGTGGTGGAGGCGGTTACTATAGTGGTGTTTAAGAGGCTTCCAGATAGGCACATGGAAGTACAGGGGATAGAGGGATACGGATCACGTGCAGGCTGCATGAGATCAGTTTAACTTGGCATTGTGTTCGGCACAAACATTGTGGGTGGAAGCGCCCGTCCTGTCACTGTTCTATGAACGATCCACGCATTGAATTGTGATTCGATTACTGGTCCGTAGATGAATTGGCCTCTAGAAATTGCCCTGGTGCGTATGAATGAATGAATACGTTTATTGGCCAAGTATTCACATACAAGGAATTTGCCTTGGTGCTCCGCCCGCAAGTGACAACATGACATACAGTGACAGTTAGGCCCCTGTCCCACGATGCGGGTTTACCCAAGAGCTCTCCCGAGTTCCAAAAAAAAATCAAACTCGTGGTATTTTATCACGAGTATTTTTTTACTCTTGGAGGTTTTTCACACTTCACGAGTTGAAAAAACATCACGAGTTTCGGCGTTTCCCGAGTACCCGCCGTTAGCATTACGAGCCGCTACGAGACATCCACGAGCTCCGACGTACCCGCTACGTACATTCTACGTACTTATCACAAGTTTTATTTTATTTTAAACTCGGGAGAGCTAATGGGTAAACTCGTATCGTGGGACAGGGCCTTTAGGAAAGACACATAAAGGCATTACTTAGGGAGTAAGGGAGTTATTAGGGAGTTATGCGAAAGTTGGACAACATAGAGCTGATGTGAACAGAGTTTGTGGACTCAGTTGACCAAAGGGCATGTTTCCATGATATATCTTTTTCTCAAAAATTCAATGAAAGGGGAAGTGCCAAAGACAGCTGATAATAAGATGGCAATAGGCTACTAGAGAGCATACATCAAAGGCCCGGTACAATTAAGCACAGGGGTGGAGTTGCTGCCTCATGGCACCAGAGACCCGGGTTCGGTCCTGATGCTTGTCTGTACAGAGTTTGCACGATCTCACCGTGACTGCGTGGATTTTCTCCGATTTTCTCCGATACCTTTGGTTTCCTCCCACACTCCAAAGACGTAGAGGTTTGTAGGTTAATTGGCTTGGTGTATGTGTAAAAGTGTCACTAGCCTATGTAGGATAGTGTTGGTGCGAGGGGATCGCTGGTCGGCACGGACTCGGTGGGCCGAAGGACCCGTTTCCGCGCTGTATCTCTAAACTAAACTAAATAAAGGCTCTGTTACAGCAATGTTAGGAATGAACAATGAGCCAGAGTTAAGACTCTTCATCCACACCAGACAGCCTGTTCAAACAACTGAGGAGGCATTAGTCAACTGGAGTGTTGCATCCAGCAGGAAATGGGCCACAAAGGAAGCATATGGGATGAAGGGCCCGTGTATTAGACTGTACCATCGCTGGAGCACCATATGGACATTGCACAGTGTGCCAACACCCATTTTGTTTGTGAACGCTCTGCTGTAAACGTCATTAGCACAGGAGGCCCAAAGCATGACGGAGAAAACGAGCCATCTGGTACGGGGAGGGGAGCGGGGGGGGGGGGGGGGGGGGGGGGAGGGGGCTGTCGTGCAAGGGGCAGAAGAGGGGGGGATTGGGGGATTAAGGTTTACTCCAGCAGACTATACAATGATACACAATGTTTGCAATAGTTATTTCTGGAGCCTACCGCACAGTTTTATGCTGGTGAACATACAATAGACAATAGACAATAGACAATAGACAATAGGTGCAGGAGTAGGCCATTTGGCCCTTCGAGTCAGCACCGCCATTCAATGTGATCATGGCTGATCATCCCCAATCAGTGCCCTGTTCCTGCCTTCTCCCCATATCCCCTGACTCCGCTATTTAATAGACAATAGACAATAGGTACAGGAGCAAGTGTCAGGTGTGCACATCAAGTGTGCAAATGCAACTCACATGGTGGTATGATTCATAGAAAATAGGTGCAGGAGGAGGCCATTCGGCCCTTCGAGCCAGCACTGCCATTCATTGTGATCATGGCTGATCGTCCCCTATCAATAACCCGTGCCTGCCTTATGATGAGCGTTTGATGGCACGGGGCCTGTAGTTTAGTTTAGAAAATCAGCAAGGAAACAGGCCCTTCAGCCCAGCGATTCTGCACCGAACAGCGATCCCCGCACATAACATCTATCCTGCACACACTAGGGACAAAGGTCAGAGGTCTTCAATTTCCTCCCACACTCCAAAGACTACACACTCCCACACTACAGGTCTGTAGGTTAATTGGCTTAGTGCATGAGTAAATTGTCCCTAGGTGTGTGTAGGGTAGTGTTAATGTGCGGGGATCGCTGGTCGGCGCGGGCTGGGAGGGCCAAGGGGCCTGTTTCAGCGCTGTATCTCTAAACTGAACTAAAACTAAGGCCAGAAATGGTCTTTATGGCGTTTCACTCTTGCAAAAGTGACCCTTCAATCGTAAGGCACTGAAATACACTTTGCAAAGTGAGATTGAATTTCTCATCAGCAGTGTTTTTACCCAGTTAGGAAAATGTTTCATTACCTCCAAATTTGCACCAAAAAAAGTTCACAGTTTTTACAAGGCGTGAGTTTTTACAAGGTCTGATACGCGGTATTACAGATTAAAGTTTCGTAACGGTCGTAAATTAACAACCAAATAGTTTTTTCCAACCAGTTACAAAAGGATCCAATAGAAATGATCTAACACCATGAAACACTGTAGCTGTTCGGCTGCATCTAACTCCACAGTGTATTCTAACTGCCTCTCATTATGCCAGGAGAGGTGGTAAAACAAGGTTATAGGGGAAAACAGCATGGAAACAGGCCCTCCAGCCCAAGTTGCCCACACCGGCCAACATGCCCCATCTACGCTAGTCCCATCTGCCTGTTTGGCCCATATTCCTTTACATCTCACCTATCCAGGCACCTGTCCAAATGTTGTTATGGTACCTATCTCAACTACCTCCTCTGGCAGCTCGTTCCATATACTCACCGTCTTTAATTAGAAAAAGACATTTGAAAAATGGTTAAAAACCTCTTTGCTAACAGTGGGCTGGCAAAAGTTTTCACAACCATTCAAGGAAGGAGCCTAGAAATTTGAAGGGAGACAAAAGTGCTGGAGAAACTCAGCGGGTGCAGCAGCATCTATGGAGCGAAGGAAATAGGCAATGTTTTGGGCCTAAACCTTTCTTCCAATGTAGGGTGGGGGGGGGGGGGGAGAAGAAAGGACAAAGAAAGAGGAGGAGCCAGAGGGCTGAGGGGGAGCTGAGAATGAGCTGAGAGCCTAGAAATGTGCTGGGTTTAGTCTTCACTGGTTAAAACTGGTCACTGGGCACTGGTCAGCCAACTCTGGTTCAAGGGACAGTGGTATAGAAAACATTTTGGGAACAGCTTCATCCAAGACCCCAAGAAATTGCAGCAAATTGTGGACGCAGCCCAGACCATCACACAAACCAACCTCCCTTCCATTGACTCCATTTATACCTCACGCTGCCTCGGCAACGCCAGCAGTGTAATCAAGGACCAGTCACACCCCGGCCACTCCCTCTTCACCCCTCTCCCATTGGGTAAAAGGTACAGAAGTGTGAAAACGCACACCTCCAGATTCAGCGACAGTTTCTCCCCAGCTGTTATCAGGCAACTGAATCATCCTACCACAACCAGAGAGCGGTGCTGAACTACTATCTACCTCATTGGTGACCCCTGGACTATCCTTGATCGGACTTTGCTGGCTTGACCTCGCACTAAACGTTATTCCCTTATCATGTATCTGTACACTGTAAATGGCTGGATTGTAATCTTGTATTGTCTTTCCTCAGACCGGTTAGCACGCGACAAAAGGCTTTTCACTGTACCTCGGTACACGTGACAATAAACTAAACTGAACTGAAACTGAACTGACTGCCAAACCTCACGCCTCAATGGATCTGCAGAGCCACATACATCACAAGAGAGGTTCGAGGGGCAAGTGTGGTGAGGGGCACAATCAAGCCCTCGCTCTCTGGTTACGGTTTGCAGTCAGTGGGGTTTGGATCTCCGAGAGATTTGTTGTCCTTTCCTCTGACGTCTCAAATGTAATAGCAGTCTGCAGTCCCACATCACCAGGAGTCGTTAACCCCTGCAGCGGGTTATATCAGCAAACTGTGTGCCCACAGAATGAAGTGATTCATAAGGTGATATCGCACGGTAATTTATCCAATATGGATGTTGTGGAAATACGAAAGCCCAGAGATAAATGAACAAATCCTGGGGTGAAATAGATAACGTATTGTCAAGGGAGAGCGGAATGCCTGAGATCGACCCATTAGAGCTTCTTAAAAGGCACAGCTAAAATCACCAAGGCTGATGCTTGTCAGCCTCTGTCGCTTTCTCGCTCTCTCGCTCGCTATCAATCTCGCATAATCCCTCGAGCTTTCATTTACCTGCTGTCTCTCGATATATCTGCCGCTCTTCCCTGCCAGGCTGATGTGCGACGTTCACGGTCCGGGCTGCCCACCCCAAACATTTCTCAACTCAAGTAAACAAAGCGTCCTATATAGCACCCGGGAAAGGCTGGGTTAGCACCCCAGTCTGTGTCTAAACATCCATCAGGCGAGAATGAAATGCTCGGAGAAGGAGAAAGAGGTGCAGCGCACACACAGGCCTTGAACCTAGTGAGACGCAGGAGGAGCCCGGCCGGGAGTCACCCCACAGAGCCCAGTCCCTCCATGCACTAGAGTCTCCCAACCCCTGCAGAGTGGTTACTAAGATGGCTGATCTGTGGGCGGTTGCTGCTGGGACGCAAGTCGGGGCCTGATCAACCCCGGCTGGGTCGCCTGGGCGAGGGTGTCTGATGTTGTGAGACCCGAAACACCCGATGACCCCAGGTCACATCACTGAGTATGCGTCCCAGCGCATCTAGAAGATGTATATTTTTCACATTCTCATATAAACAGAAAACTAGGTGCAGGAGTAGGCCATTCAGCCCTTCATGCCAGCGCCGCCATTCAATATGATTACGGTTGACCATCCAAAATCAGTACCCCGTTTCTTGCCTTCTCCCCATATCCCTTGATTCCGTTAGCCCTTAGAGCTATATCTAACCCTCTCTTGAAAACATCCAGTGAATTGGCCTCCACTGCCTCTGTGGCAGAGAATTCCACAGATTCACAACTCTCTCGGAGGAAAAGGTTTTCCTCATCTCAGTCCTAAGTGGCCTACCCCTTACTCTTAAGTTGCGACCCCTGGACCTGGACTCCCCCAACATTGGGAACATATCGACGAGACCAAGCGCAGTCTGGGTGATCGTTTCGCTGAGCACGTCCGCACAGTCTGCCTTGTCCCAAGCGATCTCCCGGTTGCCAAACACTAACCCCCATTCACATACCATGGATATTTTAAAGACAGGTGGATGGATTATTGATTAGTACGGGTGTCGGGGTTTATGGGGAGAAGGCAGGAGAACGGGATGAGGAGGGAGAGATAAATCAGCCATCATTGAATGGCGGAGTAGACGTGATGGGCCGAATGGCCTATTTCTTCTCCTACCACTTATGAAAACACTGACCTTTGGCCCCTGGAGCTCTATTTAACTCTCTCTTAAATCCGTCCAGTGACTTGGCCTCCACTGCCCTCTGTGGCAGGGAATTCCACAAATTCACAACTCTCTGGGTGAAAACGTTTTTTTCTCAACTCAGTCTTAAATGGCCTCCCCTTTATTCTAAGACTGTGGATGTATGGAGCGAGCTGCCAGAGGAGGTAGTTGTGGCTGGGACTATTCCAACATTTAAGAAACAGTTAGACAGGTACATGGATAGGGCAGGTTTGGAGGGGTATGGACCAAACGCAGGCAGGTGGGACTAGTGTACCTGGGAAATGCCGGCCAGTGTGGGCAAGTTGGGCCGAAGGGCCTGTTTCCATGCTGCGTCACTCGATGACTCTATTCCTTCTGCTGGAACGCTGCCTGATCCGCTGAGTTGCTCCAGCTTTTTGTGTCTATCTTGGGTATGAACCAGCATCTGCTGTTCCTTCCTACACAATTTCTATGCACTTCACTATGGTTGTCCTTCCCTGAAATGCTGGTCCTGATTATACTGGTGCAGGAAGGCTGTAAAGATTGAATCAATTAGTGCCTGTTGTGCATATGTTGTTTGTTTCCAATTACCAACCCAATTTCAAAAAGTAATCTAGCAAATAAAAAAAACCAAGTGCTCTTCTCCAGAATTAATGGCTAATTGGGGAACAACTCAGAGCTTCTAATAGTCTATTTCTAACCATTATAGTTTGGCTACAGATTTTTATTTCTGCATGCAGAGCAATTCTATTCATGTCCACAGCATCATTTCATGTGATTGGAAAAATTACAATTAGTCCCAGGAATCCATTATTTTCTTACACAGTCGTTCATCGTGTTCCCGCACTCACTGATATTCCAGTGGAAGGATGGTTATTGTATCGTCAAACGGATTACGCATTTGTTTAGTTTACTTTACAGATACTGAGCGGAAATAGGTCCGCGCTGACCCCACACACTAACCATATCCTACACACACTAGGGACAATTTCACATTTATAACCAGGCTAATTAACCTACACACAACGCACAGATAAAGGGTACAACATTTAGTGCAAGGATATGATTTTAGACTTTAGCGATACAGTGCGGAAACAGGCCCTTCAGCCCACTGAGTCCGTGCTGACCGTGATCATCCCGTACACAAACACTATCCTACACACTAGGCAAAATTTACAATTAACCTACAAACCTGTACGTCTTTGGAGTGTGGGAGGAAACCGGAGCACCCGGAGAAAATCCACGCGGTCTCGGGGAGAACGTACAGACCCGTAGTCAGGATCGAACTCGGGTCTCTGGCGCTGTGAGGCAGTAGCTCTACCGCTAGTTTGATGAATGATTGGTTAACGGATTGGAAGCAGGCCCATCGAAGGCAGACACAAAATGCTGGAGTAACACAGCGGGTGAGGTAGCATCTCTGGAGGGAAGGAATGGGCGACTTTTAGGGTCGAGACCCTTTGGCCCATCGAGTTCAGACTGACCATCGATCACCCGCCCGCACTAGTTTGATGTTAACACACTTTCACATCCACTCCCTGCACACTCGGGCCAAGTTACTGGTCTGGTTTCAATCGCGGTCACCAAAAGTAAGTTAGAAACTTCTACCATCCATTGTGCCTGGAAGTGTTTCTTTCCAAATTTCACTCCTGAAAAGGCTCTCATTTTTAGACGACCATCGCCATGGTCACTGATATCAAACAACGAAAATAGTTTAAGAATGTAATAAAAAGGAAAATGCAGGTGACTAGAGATGGACACAAAGTGCTGGGGTAACTCAGCGGGTCAGGCAGTATATTTGGTGGACATGGACAGGTGACGTTTTGGGTCGAGACCGTTCTTCAGACTGATTTTAAGTCGGGAGAAAGTGGGGGGGAAAGATGGGAAGCGAAATCAAGCAGGACAACTCCGGGCTGGCAACAGGTGAGCTCAGGCAAGGAGGTTCCTCCATAGTTTCTCTTGATAACATTGCCTGTTGCCTTCAATCAAACTTTAATCTTCAATTAAATCATCAATTAACCTACAAATTCCTGGAAACACCATCTGGTTTGTGAAATCTATTTGTGTCAAAGCAAGGTTGTACTTTAAAAAAAGGGCACGATCGTTGGAGCATAAGACATAGGAGCAGAATTAGGCCATTCGGCCCATCAAGCCTACCTTAATCTTCCATCATGGCTAATCTATTTTCCCCCCTCAACCCCCATCCTCCTGTCTTCTCCACATAACCATTGACACTCTTACTACTCAAGAGCCTATCAATCTCCACTTTAAAAAACACACTGGCTTGACGTCCACTGCCATCTGTGGCAATGAATTCCACATATTCACCGCCCTCTGGTTAAAGAAATTCGTACTCATCTTCTTTCCAAAGATAAGAATAATTTCACAGGATGGTGGGTTTTCTTTAGTTATCCAGGCCCAGATTCAGGGACAGTTTCTTCCCTGCTGTTACTAGTCAACTTCACCATCCTACCACAACAAGAGAGCAGTACCGAACCACTATCTACCTCATTGGAGACCCTTGGGCTATCTTTGATCGGACTTTATTGACTTTATCTTGCACTACGTTATTCACGTTGTTCCCTTTGTCGTATATCTGTAATGGCTCGATTGTGGATGGCTCGATTGCAGTAATGCATAGACTCTCTGCTGAATGCTTCGCACTCAACAAAAGCTTTTCGCTGTACCTCAGTGTAGCACGTGGCAATAAACTAAACTCATCTTTTATGCAAGTGTAGATCTGCCTGCATCATGTTACTCCCCTGCATCATGAAACAATTGTTTTGCCAAATGCTGGACAGAATACTGATGGACTCTCCTCGTTGCTGATGATCCTATCTGTCATCACAGGGTATCCATCGCATTGTGACATTTTCCATCAATTTTTAATCTAACAATCCAGAGCTTCTCTTCACTTTCGGCAGGAGTGCAGGTTAGTTGGTAGCAGATCGCTAAAGGACGCCATACCTAGTTTCATAACGCCTCACGCCCGATAGCGTTACGCAGCATCAAAACAAGTACAGGCGAGATATTGCACCCTTTCCTTTCTGGAAGCTTTTGCAAACATCTTTGCTGTACCTCTTTGCAGTGTGGGAGGAAACCGGAGCACCCGGAGAAAAATCCCACGCTTTCACAGGGAGAACGTACAAACACCGTAGCCAGGATTTAACCCAGGTCTCTGGCGCTAGGAGGTAGCAACTCTACCGCTGTGCCACCGTGCCATCCCGCGTCAGGCAGCATCTCTGGAGGAAATGGATAGATGGCATTGTGGTTCGGGACCCTTCTTCAGAGTTTAGTTCGGTTCAGCTTAGCTTGTTGGCACGTGTGCCGAGGTGCAGTGAAAAGCTTTTGTCGCATGCTAACCAGTCAGCGGAAAGACAACATGTGATTGCAATCAAGCCATTCACAGTATACGGAAGTATTCCAGCATTTTGTGTTCTAAGCAAGATTTCAGCATCTGCAGTTGCTTATGTCTTCAAAGTGAGTGGTTTGTTGGGGAAAAGCAGCTGTTGGTCACACTTGCCCACCTCAACATTCACAGCAACATGGCTGATTCTTAGCTAACCTCTTCTCAGTGACTCCCACATTTTGTCACAGACTGACAAATCGCCCTACTGGACAGTGAGATTCATGGACCTAGATTTAACTATTCTCAGGCAAGATCGTCTGTGTGTGATTCACCACAATATTATACGACATAGGAGCAGAATTAGGCCATTCAGCCCATCAAGTCTACCCTGACCTTCAATCATGGCTAATCTAATCTATTTCCACAACCGTTGAGCCCCTGCCTAATCAAGAACCTAACAATGTCCACTTTAAAGAGACAAGACAATTACTTGGTCTCCACAACCGCCAGTGGCAATGAATTCCACAGATTCACCACCCTCTGCGAGAGAAATGTCTCCTTATCTCCATTCTAAAGGTAAGTCCTTTTATTCTGAGGCTGTGCCCTCTAGTGCTTGACTCCTTGATCATCTCCAGGTCCACTATATCCAGGTAGGCCATTTAGGATTGAGATGATGAAAGACCCAGTGGAAACCAATTCACTGGATGTATTCAAGAGAGAGTTAGATATAGCTCCTTGGGCTAACGGAATCAAGGGATATGGGGAGAAAGCAGAAATGGGGTACGGATTTTGGATGATCAGCCATGATCCTATTGAATGGCGGTGCTGGCCCAAGGGGCCGAATGGCCTACTCCTGCTCCTATTTTCTATGTTTCTATCTCGGCCATTTCCTCTCAATCCCATAGACTTTCCCGAAGACCATTCCCATTCCAACGCCACCTCCGCACCTTAGGCCAAACCTTGAGCTAAAGTACCTTCTGCTGAATATTTCGTTCAAGTCAAGACAATGTCTTTGTCCATGTCTGATGAATTTATCAAGCGGGAAATATTCAGACAGCTCAGCTTCATCATTCTTAACAAAAAAAGTTAATTTCTTTATTGGTGCAATTCATGCACTAAATTAAAATATAGTGATTCCACTGACTATTATCCGCGAGACTACATTCTGAACTGTCAATGGCGAGAGACCCCAAGAGGAACACGTATATCTTGAGCAGATTACTCGTGGAGAAGAATGTAAGATAAAGCAACAGACTAAAGCCCACTTTGGGCTCGTTTCACTGGGACCAAGAACAAAAAGACTTTTTGAATTTAAATTTAATAGAACTTTCAATTATCCATTTAAATTAGATCCTCTCTCTTCCTCTCAAAGGACAGTGGCCAATAATTAACAATCCAAATACAGTCCTCAACATTCCAAGAGTGTGGGTGAAGGTTCATGGCTTTGTTTTCCAATTACAGCTTCAGTTTTTAAAACAAATATTGAGTAGATCTCACGAATCCAGAACCTAGCTCCATTGGAAAAGCATCTCTAGTCCCCATCAACCTTTGTCATGGAGTTAGGTCAGAGAGCAGGGCAGCAGGTCCTGAAGTCCAACTCCATGCCGAGCAAGATGCCCCATCTCACTTGGTCCCTGCATTTACCTGCATTGGGCCCATAACCCTTTGAACTTTCCCTATCAATGTACCTGTCCAAGTGTCTACATATTCATGGATGGGGACAGGCATATCAATAACTGTTCCACCATGACGCCTGTATTGAAATTTCCATGAGGCCTGCCAGTTCAGTGGGTGGCACGGTGGCGCAGGGGTAGAGTTGCTGCCTCACAGCGCCAGAGACCCAGGTTCGATCCTGACTATGGGTGTTGTCTGTACCGAGTTTGTACATTCTCCCCGTGACCTGCGTGGGTTTCCTTCGGGATCTCTAGTTTCCACCCACACACGCTCCAAAGGCATACAGGTTTGTAGGTTAATTGGCTCGGTATAATTGTAGATTGTCCCTAGTGTGTGTAGGATAATGTAAGGGTAGGTGGATAGCCAGTCAGTGCAGACTCAGTGGGCTGAAGGGCCCGTTTCCGCACTGTATCTCTAAACTAAAGTCAAGAAAAAGGTCATCAGTCATTAGTGGGAATGGGAGAGTTAAGGTGAGGGAGAGGTACAAGTCACTTCAGTCCTTAGCTGGCATGCGTTGGTGTGAACATCCCATCTCCAGCCCTACGTCCGTGAGACTTGGCAGCTACAGCCAGCTCAGGCTGGGCGATATTTCACAGTAAAAATACATCAAACAAATTGGCAATACCCGCTCAAAAGTAACTTGGTGGAAATGTCTCGGTAAAATCGGAAATTAAACCCTGAGCTAGTCCTTTGATTTCACCACAAGAAGTTTGTCAACCACATCAAGTCAGTACTGGCCCACTTTATTGAGTCTGGCGAAGGGTCTCGACCCGAAGCGTCACCCATATAACCATATAACAATTACAGCACGGAAACAGGCCATCTCGGCCCCTCTAGTCCATGCTGAACACTTACTCTCACCTAGTCCCATCTACCTGCACTCAGACCATAATCTTTTCTCAGATCATAATCCATTTTTTTCACGTCCATATACCTATCCAATTTATTTTTAAATGATAAAATCAAACCTGCCTCCACCACTTCCACTGGAAGCTCATTCCACACAGCTACCACTCTCTGAGTAAGGAAGTTCCCCCTCATGTTACCCTTAAACGTTTGTCCCTTAATTCTCAAATCATGTCTTCTTGTTTGAATCTTCCCAATTCTCAATGGAAAAAGCTTACCCACGTCAACTCTGTCTATCCCTCTCATAATTTTAAAGACCTCTATCAAGTCCCCCCTTAACCTTCTGCGCTCCAAAGAATAAAGACCTAACTTGTTCAACCTTTCGATGTAACTTAGTTGCTGGAACCCAGGCAACATTCTAGTAAATCTCCTCTGTACTCTCTCTATTTTGTTGACATCCTTCCTATAATAATAAGACCAAAATTGTACACCATACTCCAGAATTGGTCTCACCAATGCCTTGTACAATTTTAACATTACTTCCCTACTCCTATATTCAATGCTATATTAAATTAAAGACCTAGAATAAAGAATAATGTCGCCCATTCCTTTTCTCCAGAGATGCTGCCTGTCCCACTGAGTCACTCCAGCATTTCGTGTCTATCATCATCTGCAGTTCCTTCCTACACATTAAACCTTTTCCAGGATTTGTCCTTTTGATATGTATTTCTCCACTCTCATTAGCCCTGAACCTCAGCGCGTAATACCATGGAGTATAAGCTTCTCGCATCAAGTCACTCAAGGCCAATTCATCTCTATTGGTTCGAGCAGCTTATTTAATAGTAAGATTAAACAAGAACTTACCAGTTTGAAGTTTGATCTTTATTTTATGAGGAGTCGAGTTGAGGGACTACGTGAAGAACCCCGTACAGCCGTTCGTGCGTCAATCTTCAAAGCAACGGTGTGAAATCACAGCAAATAATAACTGAAGTATAATATAAGATAAAGACTAGAACTACCAGATGAAATCTATGAGGGCTGGGAGCGGAGGGCACGTAGTCCCTCAACTCGACTCCTCATAAAATAAAGATCAAACTTCAAACTGGTAAGTTCTTGTTTAATCTTACTATTTTACTTCGGAGTCACGTGAGTGACTACGTGAAGACTTCAAAGCTCTGTGATTTCATGCCGTGTGAAACGAGTATACACAACCACAGCTGCTTCATTGACAAATGAAGGGAAAACATTCATAATGCATACAGTCATAACATAGATGTAAAACATGCTGATGCTGTTTAAATGAAACAATAATATTTCCATCTCTCACCCAGATGGAACATATAACCAGAACATAAATAGAGTTAACAATACTCCTGGTGCACCAATGGGTCATTACAGATGTTTGGAGATTCATTCGATGGACCATACTCCAGCCGCAACAATGCGACCCAGCGGAACATAAATACCCTTGCTGCTGATGTTGTAGCAGCCCTGGTGGAATGAGATCTGGAAACAGAATCCATTAGTACATAACATAACTCAGTTTTCCTCATCTGGAATGCCATGAACAATACGTTCTCCCAAATTCTTTGTGACTAACAACATTGCTAGTCCAGAACTCCAAGGTTCTTGATGACCTTGACATATGGTTGTATACATGTGTGCTTACCTTATCAAAGGTCCCCTGGTATGCCTGTGACTATTTTGAGACCTGACCCCCTTCTGGTCTGCTCAAGTCTTTATAACATATTATATATTATAATTTACAGACATTATCATCCTGTACCATCACAATTATTTAGCGACTGAACCTGCTGCACTAAACCAGAGCCAGAAGGATAACTACCTAATCCAGCCAAATTTAAGGATATAGTTGCTGCCTCCTGGTGAAATAGTGTTCACAAATATCAACATCGCATATGGCATTATACTGGTCCTGGGACCCATGTTGAAGATATCCTACCCCTTGATAACCGGTGTGGACCCGACAGAGTGAGTCTCGTTTGCTACAGCCAATTCAATGAGGAAGCTCATCGAGCCAATTAATGGCCGTATAACTCCATAAGTAACAGACAATCATTAAGCATGAACTTGAAACATTAGCAATCAATACCATTTTCCATGGAACATAAGCATAACAAACTCTTTCATCTCCTGGAAAAGAAATTCAGCCGTTTGGTGCTATGCAAACACTTTGAACACATAGAAGGATAGATGTAACAACCCAAACCTTAGGCAGTTTGTTAGACCTGCAGAACATAACTTTGAGTTTATCATGCAACATCTGATTTCCGAAACCTCAGGCTGAACAAGCAAATTCAAGTTTAAAATAACCAAAAAGGTTATATAATTATTTGCAACAAATCGGGAATCAATTTGCATAATCACACAATAGGAACTTAAAGCCTCTTAATGACTTTATTTGAAACCTTGATTGATGAGACAAAATGGAGGTAGCCATAAAAGACCCTCCTGCTCCTTTTGGCGAGAATGTATCTTTCACCACTGCTATGCCAAATATTTTGCAACCAGTGAAATAAACATGAAACCAACATACATATGTATACACATATACATATATTCATATTAGGTGTTCCATTGAACCAGAATTTCATAATACAGTGCAATTCAACACCAACTCTGTGTTGCCATTACCCACACTTGATGATTCTCCTGTGGCAACAAAACTATGTAACCATTCCAGTGATTCTTTAACCGATTACACCCTCGTGACTAACATATGCCATCATCACAATGCATCAACCTGAACATGAGCATGACTATATGCTTATTTGTCCAATCACTCTATAGCCCATACAATGCCCGTAGAGTCTATAAATAGTTGATACTAATAACAGAACTTTTTGGGCAAGTCATGCAAATCTGTTCCATCTCCAAACTCGAGATGATCTTTCAGCTACTTGGTAACTACCTTAAATAGCAACTGTGGCCCGATTTCCGAGCCAGTCTAGCAAGACAATCTTGGTCCTTATACTGAACCTGTCCACTCTAATCTGCTTGAAAACCAATATTGTACATTTTACATTTACCGTTCAAAGTAGCTGATAATGTCTCAATCATTTGTACTGTATAACTAAGTATACACCTACCAAACTGCAAGTGGTCCCTTAATTGTAGAGTAGCACAAGTCCAGTGCATGGAACCTCTGGCCAGGTTTCATGCTGCCAGCAACTTCAGTGAACCGCTACTGCCAAAAAAGACATGGGATGCATTGTTGCCAAAACTATGAAACCTTGCTTGTTCCAATAGCTTGTGCTTCGCCCTCCAGGTTACTCCTATGGAAAAGTCTTACCTGAATAGAAGATTCGGCAGCCAACTGTAATATCCCCTGAAAGCGGTGTTCACTGCATATTGTGTTTGGGATGGTAACTTTCTTGCCAGGCCTAGACCTCTGGCACATGCCCCGATCTCTTGGGCATACTCTATGGCTATACCCTCAGACTCGGCGTTAAACTATACCAATCCCACATGCTCACCTCTTACATGAGGGAGCCATAAAGCAGGCCTGCTACAAAGCCCTGCTGACACCATTTCCCATTTAGGCCATTAGCACCAATTTGCAATAGAATAAAAGGTTTACCTAACAACTACTAGAGCAGTAATGAACACTGTTTGTCCATCATCGTGACATTATTAATTTCAGCTGGCGTTAACAATGACCTAGATGGCACTTACTAATTAACCATTTAACAAAATAACTGTTGCAGGTACTTACACACCTGAATTGCATCTATGCACTTAACAATTAATCCAACGACTATAACTGTTTTATACCAACAACTGTTACCAAAGTCTTATTGACTGCAATCTGTTGCCCAGGCCGGCATCATGGCCAATTGAATACCTAAAAGTAAATCCCAACATCCTACAAATCTATTTGATAGGACTTAATCTAACTGGATAGAGGAGCCCAATTTCTCAAATATAGTTTGAGACTAGACAGCGGATTTTAGCACAAGCGCTTTTAAAACTGTGTATAGTTTACTTTGAATACTTTTGTCATCATTCTGTTATATTGCCTTAACCTAACAATGCCTCCTCATCCCCCATGATCACTGTGAAAGGGAATACCCTACTAAACTGCTATTCCCATAAAGCAGCCCTAACAAGGTACCCCTGGTGCCCATGAAGCAGCCCCGAACAAAGTAGCTGCTGGCCCGGACTTTCCCATAGCCCAGTATTTGCCATAGATTTGGCATTCTCATCAAGCAGCCCTGAGCAAAGGTGCTGCTGGCATAACCTCTCCAATAGGCTAGCCTACCATAACTTGGCATTCCCTTAGAGCAGTCCTGAGCAAAGGTACTGCTGGCACCGCCTCTGCAATAGGCTAGCCTGCCATAGTTTGGTATCCCCATAAGCAGCCCTGATCAAAGGTGCTGCTGGCACAGCCTCTCCAATAGGCTTGCCTGCCATAGCTTGGCATCCCCATGAGCAGTCCTGAGCAAAGGCACTGCTGGCACAGCCTCTCCATCAGGCTAGCCTACCATAGCTTGGCATCCCCATTAGCAGTCCTAAACAAAGATACTGCTGACACAGCCTTTCCCATAGGCTGGCACTGCCATAACTTGACATTCCCATGAAGCAGCCCTTCCCAAAAGTGCTGCTCTCTAAATTAATTCCCAGAGGTGAAATCTCCCAACTTTCCCAATTGTACTGACTATTTTGTCAGTTGTCCCCATATCCTGGGGATTATTGTAGTTTGGGAACCCCATAGGTGAATTTCCCCTCACCAGGAATCCATATAAATATAATATATATATATAAATATATACCCACGGTACCCTCCTGGCACGCAGGCTAATGATTTATGTGAATTAACCCCATTACCTGGGGACTACTGTGGTCTGAGAACCACACATATACCTGGGTTTCCCCTGCACCGGGAACCCAGCCTAACCATTTAAATTAATTTTAACCCCATGTCCTGGGGACTACTGCGGTCTAAAACCGCACTATTCTCGGGTTTCCCCTAACCGGGAACCCAACCTGTGGAGTCACTGACCGCGTTATCAGTGACTCCGATCGCGAACCCGACTTTCCCAGCTCTCCGCTTCCGCGGTCGGACCAGGGTTTCCCCCCCCAAAGCCCTAGGCTGGTTCCCTCGTCGGTCATCGCGAACATCCACTGCAAAAACCCCGGAGGTTCCTGCAGGAGACCTAGAACAGGTAAGAAAAAATAACACTTACCTGCAACTTTTTTAGACTTACCATGGAGGAGCTGAGCTGCTCCACAGTCGCCTGCACGAAAAACGTCTGACGTAATGACGCACGAACGGCTGTACGGGGTTCTTCACGTAGTCACTCACGTGACTCCGAAGTAAAATAAACCAATCCCAAGCACAGTGCATGAATGACACTTCAATCCATTCTACTGTTCAGCTCTGATCCTCAGACCCATAAATCAGATGTTTCTTTCGGGTCAGTAGTCTTATTTTTTTTACTCAACCAATTCTGTTGTCTATCTGACTGAGGTAATTGGTCCGCTGCTAATAACCACCAATGTCATTCGCCTTCCTTCCCTTGACAACCATCTGTAAAAAGAGTGTCTGATTTATCTCACAGTTTTTTTCCCCACTCTGTGTGCTTACGTTTGGACCTCGCTGTTCCAATTCTACGCTCCATGCATTACGTGCGCAGAAGGTATCGGAAAGGTGTGAGGGCGTTCAAGCCAGCCTATTAATGGCAGCACAGATGGAAAACCAGTTTAGAACATAGCGCAGTGCTCGCAGCACAGGGGGACCCTGCTCTCTGCCCACCATGCCAGTGCCAACCATCACGCCAATCTAAACTAATCCCATCTGCTCACACGACATCCATTTCTCGCCAGTCTTACTATTAGGGGCGGCACGGTGCCACAGCGGTTGAGTTGCTGCCTTACAGCGCCAGCGACCGGAGTTTGATCCTGAATATGGGTGCTGTCTGTACGGAGTTTGCATGTTCTCCGCGAGACAATAGACAATAGACAAAAGATAATAGACAATAGATGCAGGAGGAGGCCATTCGGCCCTTCGAGCCAGCACCGCCATTCACTGTGATCATGGCTGATAGAAACATAGAAACATAGAAATTAGGTGCAGGAGTAGGCCATTCCGCCCTTCGAGCCTGCACCGCCATTCAATATGATCATGGCTGATCATCCAACTCAGTATCCCGTACCTGCCTTCTCTCCATACTCTCTGTTCCCCTTAGCCACAAGGGCCACATCTAAGTCCCTCTTAAATATAGCCAATGAACTGGCCTCAACTACCCTCTGTGGCAGAGAGTTCCAGAGACCCACCACTCTCTGTGTGCAAAAATTCCTTCTCATCTCGGTCCTAAAGGATTTCCCCCTTATCCTTAAGCTGTGACCCCTTGTCCTGGACCTCCCCAACATCGGGAACAATCTTCCTGCATCTAGCCTGTCCAACCCCTTAAGAATTTTGTAAGTTTCTATAAGATCCCCTCTTAATCTCCTAAATTCTAGAGAGTATAAACCGAGTCTATGCAGTCTTTATTCATAAGACATTCCTGACATCCCAGGAATCAGTCTGATCATCCACAATCAGTACCCCATTCCTGCCTTCTCCCCACATCCAAGTGGAAACAAGCCCACGACATGAATGTTCTTTCCTCGACCCCGACATCATTCCTGTGATGCAGAGACCAGAACTGCACTCCATGCACCAAGTGCGACCTAGTTGTGCCGTACAAGATTAGTTCAGAGATACAGCGTAGAAACAGGCCCTTCGGCCCACAGAGTCCACGCTGCCAATTGATCACCCATTCCCACTAGTTCTACTATCCCATGCTATCCCACTCACCGCACATTAGGGACAATTTCACGGAGGACAATTGATCGAAAACCCCACAAACCTTTGGAATGTGGGAGGAAATCCTCGCAGTTTAGCTTTGTTCCTTGGTCAGCTGTACCGAGGTACAGTGAAAAGCTTTTTGCCGCGTGCTAACCAGACACAGGGAGGACAAGCAAACCCCGTTCAATCATCTCCCAAAGTCGGGATCGAACCCAGGTCCTTAATTGGTTTTCTGTTTTGTTAAGTTTTTTTTATTAATCAGAAGCAATTACATAATTTAAAAAAAAGATACATGGTCATTGTTGACATAATAAAGATCATTTTGTTCTTTGTAGCTATACATAACCATATAACCATATAACCATATAACCATATAACAATTACAGCACGGAAACAGGCCATCTCGGCCCTTCAAGTCCGTGCCGAACAACTTTTTTCCCTTAGTCCCATCTGCCTGCACTCATACCATAACCCTCCATACCCTTCTCATCCATATGCCTATCCAATTTATTTTTAAATGATACCAACGAACCTGCCGCCACCACTTCCACTGGAAGCTCATTCCACACCGCTACCACTCTCTGAGTAAAGAAGTTCCCCCTCATGTTACCCCTAAACCTCTGTCCCTTAATTCTAAAGTCATGTCCTCGTGTTTGAATCTTCCCTATTCTCAAAGGGAAAAGCTTGTCCACGTCAACTCTGCCTATCCCTCTCATCATTTTAAAGACCTCTATCAAGTCCCCCCTTAACCAATCAGTATTATTTATGTTAATCCATGCTTAATAATTGTGCTTCTATATTTTTTGTTCCCATTTTTTATAAAGATCGAAAATAGTGGAAAACTTGGTTTTCTGACCGTGAAACCAACCCAACAAAAACAATTTGTGGATGTAGTGTCCGAAGCAGCAGCTCCCTTGCGAATCTCCACCATGTCACTGCAGGCCTGAGAGCGGGCTGCAATGATCTTTGGATCGAATTAATTGAGCAATTCACCCAAGTTCTTTGCCAAAACGTATTAATAACTAATTACAGGATGCACCACACAAACGTATTTTTACCGTGCTATTTCAGCCCACACTTTCACCTTACTCTTTCATATCTCTAGTCTCCCTCTCCCCCGACTCTCAGTCTGAAGGGTCCCAGCCCAAAACGTCACCCAATCCTTCTCCCCAGAGATGTTACTTGTCGCGCTGATTTGCTCCAGCGTTTTGTGTCTCATCTTCGGTGTAAACCAGCATCTACAGTTCCTTCCTACACAATTTGAAGGGCCCTTCACTCAAGGGGAAACACATGATCGCATTGAATGGCAGTGCTGGCTCGAAGGGCCGAATGGTCTACTCCAGCACCTATTGTCTATTGTCTATAGGCGGGGGGCTAGTACGAATAGGGACCTGTTAGGAGGACCACGAAAATCAAAGGGGGCCGTCGAGAACGTTGGGAAGGGGGGGGGGGGGGGGGTGGGGGTCCCTGTGAGAAGATAAAGGGCCCGTCCCACCAGCATGCAACTCTATGCGATGAACGCGATCAAACTAGAAGCGGGGACCGCGCGGAGGTCGGGTGATCCCCTGTACAGGGCCGTTCCCACCAGCATGGGCCTGCATGCGGCAAGCGCAACCAAACCGGCAGCGAGGGCCGCGCGGAGGTCGGGTGAGTGCGGAACGCGGCGCAAAGTGAGGCGAACTTGGAGCGAAGTCTAAAGTAAGTTCGCCAGGACAGAGAGGGGCACACAGAGAGGGGCACAGAGGCACACACACAGAGGGCCACGGAGCCACACACATAGAGGGTCACGGAGGCACCTACAGATAGGTTCCCGGAGGCACGATGTTGGGGCGGTGTGTAATGCGTCGAGGCGACTGCGAGCCAACAAGCCGTTGCCGCGCGGAATTTTTGAACACAGTCAGTTTTTCGGAGCCCCGCGCGGTGTCGGGACGAACTCCGCACAATTCCGCACGGCTCCGGCGATCGAAGTGGGACTGGCCCCGCGACGCCGGACGGCTCAAGTGACCACGTTAGGTCACGCTAATCGCATAGAGTTGCATGCTGGTGGGACAGGCCCTTAAGACTGCTCGATTAACCTTTTGTACCTTTATCAGCGTCAGAAAATTGGCGGATTTGTGTGTACTGCCCCGGCGAGGTCTGCCGTATGATTTTACCAGATTGCATACAGAACAAAAAAGTCCACTGGACCTAGGTACATGTAACAATAACGTAGCATCATTATCATCATCCTTAACCTTGTATCACTTATTGTAGTCATGAACCATTTCACACTGTTGCAAAAAAGGCAACCTGTATGTTATAGATATATTAACCCAAGACGAGGATACTAGAATTAGTGATCTCCCTTGTTGTATCCGTTGTTATTTTACCATAGCAACAGTGTACATTGATGTGAGGAATAACCTGCATTTTTATGCAGTATTTCATGTCTTTTGGGTGTTTCCCGAGCTTCTCGCAGACGATTAATTTTGAAGTACTGTCAACACACCTGCCAAGCTCCGTGGGTTGCCGATATTGTAGGTTTTAGTTCAGTTTAGTTGAGAGATGGTGTGCGGAGATCTCGGAGAAAACCCTCGCGGTCACAGGGAGAGCGTGCAAACTCCGCACAGGCAGCAGCCGTGGTCGGGATGGAACCCGGGTCTCCGGTGCTGCAGGGGCTGTAAGGCAGCAACTCTACCGCTGCACCGCCGTGGCCACCCGCTTTTTCTTGCAGCTTTGCAGTCAAGCAGTCGGGCGATAAATATTTTTCACCCCGGTGAACCTTCTCTATCAAGCATGGATGCTGCCAGCAGCCCCTACACCCGCCCAGACCCCAGTAACTAGATGTCCCAACGCTGGCTCTTGCTTCAGACTGCCAGGAACTGCAGATACGGGCTTGTAGAAAAAGACTCAAGAGTGCTGGAGTAACTCAGTGGGTCGGGCAGCATCTCTGGCGAACAAGGGCAAGTGACGTTTCAGGTCGAGATCCCTCTTCAGACTGATTATGGTGAGGGAAGTGGAGATGGGTGGATAGACACAGAATGCTTGATCAGGCAGCATCTCTGGAGAAGAGGAATAGCTAACGTTTCAGGCCGAGACCCTTCTTCAGACATCATTGCCTGGCCCGCTGAGTTACTCAAGCATTTTGCACCTTTTGTTTTGTAAAGCAACATCTGCAGTTCCTTGTGCTTGCAGTTTATGCAATGTCATTATGTTTATGACTGATTAAACCAATGTTTAACTATGAACTTTAGTTTTAATTCCCTCATTACCTGCTCCCCAGGTATTGTACACGGCAGTGTCTTAGAAATTAATTGTAAATTGTTAATTTCTGAAGGATCAAGAACAGCCCTGGGGATGTGGAGAAAAGGAATAGGTGACGTTTCGGGTCGAGACCCTGTTTCAGTCTGAAGAAGGGTCTCGACCCCAAACGTCGCCCATTCCTTTTCTCCAGAGATGCTGCCTGACCCGCTTAGTTACTCCAGTTTTTTATGTCTATCTTTGGTTTAAACCAGGATCTGCAGTTCCTTGTTAGACACAAAATGCTGAGGCAACTCAGCCGGACAGGCAGCATCTCTGGAGAGAAGGAATGGGTGACGTTTTGGGTCGAGACCCTTCTTCAGACTGGTGTCAGGGGAGTGACTCTCCAGAGATGCTGCCTGCCCCGGTGAGTTACTCCAGCATTTTGTGTCTACCTTCGATTTAAATCAGCATCTGCAGTTCTTTCCTGCACAGTCCTGCCGATTTAGAAGATTGAACCAGATGTAACCTACCTTTGTCCCTGTTGCCAAAGTGTCTCACCTTACACCGCCAGCTAAACAAACATGAAAAGAAAATTGATCCATTGCACTGAGCTACATGTAATCTTGAAAGTGATTAGCTGATTCTCCAGCAGACAACAATAATGACATTTAGGCTTAAAGACTTTGCAGGACACTTAATATTTCATCACATCCGTGTTTAACCACAAACAACACAGCACATCTTGCGTCTAGGCGAGATATCAACGAGGTGCCGAAAGTAGACAAAAAATTCTGGAGTAACTCAGCGGCTCAGGCAGCATCTCTGGAGAAAAGGAGTAGGTGACGTTTTGGGTCGAGACCCTTCTTCAGACTGCGAGTCAGAGGAGAGGGAAACGAGTGTTATAGAGAGAGAAAGAACCAATGAACGAAAGATTTGCAAAAAAGTACCGATGGTCAAGGAAAGGTGGATCCCACATTGGTCCTTTGTTGGCTGCGGGCTAGGTGAAAACATCACGGACAACAGTGAGACTAGTACGACGACTCGGGTGGGAGAGAGAGGGGATGCAGGGGGTTACTTGAAGTTAGGGAAATCAACATGGGTTGCAAGAGGGTGCTGCAGTGGGCTGCTGATGGATTGAGTTCCAGACGGACAGAATCGCAGACGGGAGAGGCAAAAATAGAATATTTGTCACTTCTGCATCTAGTCAGGATAGAAAATTAAGTCTTAGACATCAATTGAGAGTGAGAATCAAGTGTATTGTCATAACCTGTGATCAATTTGACAGCTTTAATAGTTCTCAAGGAAAAGGGACAATTAAGACATTCAAAAACAAATATACTTTGTGCAAAAATGATGGATTTGAGCAACATTGATTTAAGTTATCACTTGTATGGGGGAATGGATTTTCTCCTGGGCACAGATTAGATTGATGTTTTCCTGTAATGAGTCCCATGGGTTTGCTCTTTCTGTCGAGTTAGCCGCTATCTATTGGCACCGGGGGAGATGGCTGTGGTTTGTCAGTTTTGGTTGTGTTATCTCTCTCTGAACATGATGCCAAGACCAACTTCTTATTTGCCTGTGTAGGAACGAACTGCGGATGCTGGTTTAAACCGAAGATAGACGCAAAAAGCTGGAGTAAATCAGCGGGTCGGACAGCATCTCTGGAGAGAAGGAATAGATGACGTTTCAGGCCGAGATCCTTCTTCAGGCTTGGACGTCATCTTGCACTAAACGTTCCCAATGTTGGGCGAGTCCAGAACCAGGGGCCACAGTCTTAGAATAAAGGGGAGGTCATTTAAGACTGAGCTGAGAAAAAACTTTTTTTACCCAGAGAGTTGTGAATTTATGGAATTCCCTGCCGCAGAGGGCAGTGGAGGCCAAATCACTGGATGGATTTAAGAGAGAGTTATATAGACCTCTAGGGGCTAGTGGAGTCAAGGGATATGGGGAGAAGGCAGGCATGGGTTATTGATAGCGGACGATCAGCTATGACCACAATGAATGGCGGTGCTGGCTCGAAGGGCCGAATGGCCTCCTCCTGCACCTATTTTCTATGTTTCTATGTAAACATTATTCACGTTATTCCCTTTATCATGTATCTGTACACTGTGGGTGGCTCGATAGTAATCATGTATTAGAAACATAGAAACATAGAAATTAGGTGCAGGAGTAGGCCATTCGGCCCTTCGAGCCTGCACCGCCATTCAATATGATCATGGCTGATCATCCAACTCAGTATCCCGTACCTGCCTTCTCTCCATACCCTCTGATCCCCTTAGCCACAAGGGCCACATCTAACTCCCTCTTAAATATAGCCAATGAACTGGCCTCAACTACCCTCTGTGGCAGAGAGTTCCAGAGACCCACCACTCTCTGTGTGAAAAAAGTCCTTCTCATCTCGGTCCTAAAGGATTTTCCCCTTATCCTTAAGCTGTGACCCCTTGTCCTGGACCTCCCCAACATCGGGAACAATCTTCCTGCATATAGCCTGTCCAACCCCTTAAGAATTTTGTAAGTTTCTATAAGATCCCCTCTCAATCTCCTAAATTCTAGAGAGTATAAACCGAGTCTATGCAGTCTTTGTTCATAAGACAGTCCTGACATCCCAGGAATCAGTCTGGTGAACCTTCTCTGCACTCCCTCTATGGCAATAATGTCCTTCCTCAGATTTGGAGACCAGAACTGTACGCAACGTATTGTTTCCGCTGACTGGTTAGCACGCAACAAAAGCTTTTCACAGACAGTGAAACTAGTACGATGACTAGGGTGGGGGAGGGATGGACAAAGAGGGGATGCAAGAGTTACTTGGAGTTTGAGAAATCAATACTCATACCGTTGTGTTGTGAGCTGCCCAAGCGAACTATGAGGTGCTGCTCCTCCAATTTGTGTTTGGCTTCACTCTGATAGGGATAGGATGGGGAAACAGGCCCTTCGGCCCACTTAGTCCGTGCTGACCAGCGGTCCTCGCACACTAACACTATTCTCCACACACCAGAGACAATTTACAATTTGACCAAGCCAATTAACCCGCGAACCTGTACGTCTTTGGAGTGCGGGAGGAAACCGGAGCACCCGGGGAAAACCCACGCGGTCACGGGGAGAACGTGCAAACTCCGTACAGACAGCACCAGTAGTCGGGATCAGACACGGGTTCTCTGGCGCTGTGAGGCAGCGACTCTACCGCTGCGCCACCGTGCCGCCCAGGCAGTGGAGGGAGCGCAGGACCTCCTCACACCGTATGTGAACACAACAAGTATTGAGAATCGAGTACAGGCACAACAAGCTGGACTAATTCGGCGGGACAGGCAGCCTCTCTGGAGAGAAGGAATGGGTGGCGTTACGGGTCAAGACCCTTCTTCCGACTAGTCAAGGGAAACGAGAGATATATATAGACAATGACGTAGAGAGGTAAAGAACAATGAATGAGAGGTAAGCAAAAAAGTAACGATGATAAAGGAAACGGGCCATTGCCAGCTGTTTGTTGGGTGAAAACGAGTAGCTGGTGCGACTTGGGTGGGGGAGGGACAGAGAGAGAGAGAGAGAATGCCGGGTTTACTTGAAGTTAGAGAAATCAATATTCATACCACTGGGCTGTCAGCTGCCCCAAGCGAAATATGAGATGCTGTTCCTCCAATTTGCGGTTAGCCTCACCCTGACAATGGAGGAGATCTCGGACAGAAAGGTCAGTGTGGGAAGGGGAAGGAGAATCAAAGTTGTTTAGTGACCGGGAGATCAGGTAGGTCCAGGCAGACTGAGCGAAGGTGTTCGGCCAAATGATCGGCCAGTCTATGTTTGGTGCAGATGACACTGTTATGGTGATACGATGGTTCAAGATGGTTCATCGCCACCTCCCAAGGACAGTCGGGGGAAGGTGAAACAAATATACACATGTCCCATACAGGAGCTATCCAACAGTTGATGGCGTGAATTCACAAATGGTCCTCAACGGTGCAAAGTTGTGATGACACCAACTGGCAGAAGCTGTTCCATCAGCATGGGGATCGATAAGAAGAGGACACTGACTCGCAGTGTTGTGAATGCAAACCTCTCAGGAGAGAAATGTTTCCTTTTACATCGTGTGTTGTTTTGATCTGGGGCACACGGCATGAAGGGCGAGTGGAGTCATCCAACAACAACTTTCAAAACCGCGCTGGATAAGCAGTTGAAAGGGCAAGTTTGCGAAGGTGTTCGGATTGAGCAGGCGAATGGGATTTTGGTTTGATAATTCTTTCAAAGGTCCGCAGAGGCATAATGAGCTCAATGGCCTCATTCAGTCTGAGCTGATCTCATGATATCACAGGATTGACACATTCTCAGGTGGACGTTCCTTTACAATCTGCTGAGGGAGAAAGTGTGTGAGAGGGAGTGTGAAAGTGAATGTGAGAGAGTGAGGGAGTGAGTAAGTGTATGAGTGAATGTGTGTGAGTGTGTGTGGCTGTGTGTGCATGTGCATGTGTGCGTGAGTGGCTGTGTCTGTGTATGTGTGTGTGTGTGCATGTGTGTATGTGAGCGTGCGTGAGCGTGTGTGTGTGAGTGTGTGTGTGTCAGTGTGTGTGTATGAGTGTGTGCATGTGTGCGTGCGTGAGCGTGTGTGTGTGTTTGTGTGTGAGTGTGTGTGAATGTGTATGTATGAGTGTGTGCGTGTGTGCGTGCGTGAGCGTGTGTGTGTGTTTGTGTGTGAGTGTGTGTGAATGTGTGTGTATGAGTGTGTGCGTGAGTTTACACATGAGTATGTCTGAGCATCTGTATGTGCATACACACGTGCGTTTGCCTGTACATATACACAATAGTGTGTGTGTATGACCACAAGACTGTGTATATGTGCGTGTGTGTCTATGCGTTCATGTGCGTTTATACAAGTGAAAAGTGTTCAGTGGGAAGGTGCACACATGCATCAAGCTGGAAAGACTTCAGGGCCTGTCCCACTTGCCGATATATGCGGCGACTGCCAGCGTCATAACGGTGTCGCCAAAAGATTTTGAACATTTCAAAATCCAGCGGCGACAAAAAAATGGTGCGATACTCGAAAGAACAACGCACGTCATCCGTCATCACGCCGCGTCCCTGCCACGTCATGCGGCAAATTTTTCGATGACCTGATACGTCAGTTGCCGAAAAAAATCGCCAAGTGGGACAGGCCCTATACAGTAATTCACTGGCTGGGGACGGTGTGGGTTTTGCTTGCTGTACGAACCCCAGCATTGTTAAACCCCTGTCCCACGGTACGAGTTCATTCCAAGAGTTCTCCCCGAGTTTGCCCTGATTTGAACTCGGAGATTTACGGTAATGGCCACTCGTCGGTACTCGGGGCTCTCGTGGACATTTTTCATCATGTTGAAAAATCTTCACGAGTCTTCCCGTGCTTACCTGCCGTTAGCGAGTCTTCCCGAGTACCTGCCGTTAGCGCTAAGAGACGTCCCCGAGCTCCGACGTGCCCGCTACGTTCATTCCCCGTGCTTACAACGAGTTTGATTTTTTTTTTAACTCGGGAGAGCTCTTGGAATGAACTCGCACAGTGGGACAGGGTTTGTACTGCATGCTGGCGGGATGCTGCAGCCTGATTATACACTGCTTGAGGCTAACACTCCAATGGTGTTTCTCTTGACAGCGCACATCACCTTGATTAACACATTAAAAGTGAAGGTCCATCGAATTAAAACCTGACGTGTTACGAAACAAAAAAAAACATTGTCAGCGATGAGAAGGATTTCTGTTACCGACCTTTACCAACAGAATCCCTTCTGTTTAAGAAAGAACTGCAGATGCTGGAAAAATTGATGGTGGACAAAAGTGCTGGAGAAACTCAGCGGGTCGAGATCCAAAACATCATGTATTCCTTCGCTCCATAGATGCTGCCTCACCCGCAGTGTTTCTCCAGCATTTTGTCCACCATCAATTTTTCCAGCATCTGCAGTTCTTTCTTAAACAGAAGGGTTTCTGTTGGTAAAGGTTGGAGGCTCCTCTTTGGGATAGCTGATCAAAGACAGCGAACCATTTGATATCTGGCAAAAGACCAATTTAAATATTGATTTTGGCGCCTCCTGCTTCTGAGGAGTGACCCAGGAACGACGGCTGAAGAGCAGTCTGAGGAAGTGCAATGGATATCAAACATTGACTGGCAATTAACTAGTCCATAGCCAGGTACAATACTGCTGAGGCCAAGTGTAGGCTCAATAGACAATAGACAATAGGTGCAGGAGTAGGCCATTCAGCCCTTCGAGCCAGCACCGCCATTCAATGTGATCATGGCTGATCATCCACAATCAGTACCCCGCTCCTGCCTTCTCCCCATATCCCCCTGACTCCGCTGTCTTTAAGAGCCCTACCAAGCTCTCTCTCTTGAAAGCATCCAGAGAACCGGCCTCCACCGCCCTCTGAGGCAGAGAATTCCACAGACTCACAACTCTCTGTGTGAAAAAGTGTTTCCTCATCTCCGTTTCAAATGGCTTACCCCTTATTTTTAAACTGTGGCCCCTGGTTCTGGACGCCCCCAACATCGGGAACATGTTTCCTGCCTCTAGCATGTCCAAACCCTTAATAATCTTCCATGTTTCAATAAGATCCCCTCCCATCCTTTTAAATTCCAGAGTGTACAAGCCCAGCCGCTCCATTCTCTCAGCATTAATACAAAGTTTGTACGTTCTCCATGTGACCAAAAGTGTTTTTCCCATTGGCTCCGGTTTCCTCCCACACTCCAAAGTCGTGCAGGTTTGGATGTTGATTGGCTTGGGTAAAGATTGTAAATTGTCCCTAAAGTGTGTGTAGGATAATGCTAGTGTACGGGGTGAAAGTTGGCCGGCACAGACTCGGTGGGCCGAAGGGCCTGTTTCCGCGCTGTATCTCTGAACTAAGCTAAAACTCAACGAAGCTGAATTGTACCAAACTCCCACAAGCAGTGACATCCCCGTTCAGTAGCCAGAAGGATGCCAAGAACAATATGTACGGTACTCAAGTCACATTCGGAACAGTAGGAACAATTGTAGTGGGAACAAAGATAGCAATTCAAAAGAAATGGTTCAGATGGCTTCACATGGTCTGACAAGACATTTGATTGTCAGTGCAACAGTGGTATTAAATCACAACAAGAAACTCACTGCGAGATATTTGTTGGAACTCTACTTTACATCTTTCTATCCAAAATATTTGGTTCTTGCAGTTGGTTTTAGATTTCTCCTTCCTTAAGTTCATAGAGTTGTAGACTGATCCAGTGTGGAAACAGGCCCTTCGGTCCAACTTGCCCACACCAGCCAACATGTTCCAGCCACACTAGTCCCACCTGCCCGCGCTTGGTCCATATCCATCCACGCGTGCTATCCACGTGTTTAAGAAGGATCTGCAGATGCTGGAAAATCGAAGGTAGACAAAAGTCCTGGAATCGCCTTAGGAAATAGCCAACGTTTCGGGCCGAAACCCTTCTTCAGTCTGAAGAAGGGTTTCGGCCCAAAACGTTGCCTATTTCCTTCGCTCCATAGATGCTGCTGCACCCGCTGAGTTTCCCCAGCACTTTTGTCCACCTTGTGCTATCCATGTACCTGTCTAAATGTTATATTGAGATAGTCCCAGCATCAACTACCTCCTCTGGCACCTTGTTCCATATATCCACCACCCATTGTGTGAAAAAGGTTACCCCTCAGATTAAATCGTTACCCCTTCACCTTGAACCTCTGTCCTCTGGTCCTTCCTCCTATACCATTTTCTTGCACTTTATGTGCCGCTGCAACGTGACGAATCGTCAATAATTTCATTCTCAATACTTATTTGTTGATACTTGTGGGCGGAGCACCAAGGCAAATTCCTTGTATGTGAATAGTTAAGCCAGTAAACTTACTTACTTACTTATTAACGTGGGACAAGACCCCATCAACACACAAAATTATAATATCAATTAACAAACATATTTGTAAGTTAGTTTAGTTTATTATTGTCACGTGTACCAAGCGAGGTCTAGTGAAAAGGTTTTTTCGTTGCGTGCTATCCAGTCACTTAGGTCTTTATTCTTTGGAGCGCAGAAGGTTAAGGGGGGACTTGATTGAGGTCTTTAAAATGATGAAAGGGACAGACAGAGTTGACGTGGATAAGCTTTTCCCATTGAGGGTAGGGAAGATTCAAACAAGAGGGCGTGACATGAGAATTAAGGGACAGAAATTTAAGAGTAACATGGGGGGGAACTTCTTTACTCAGAGAGTGGTGGCTGTGTGGAATGAGCTTCCAGCAGAAGTGGTGGAGGCAGGATCGACTTTAACATTTAAAAGTAAAGTGGATAGGTATATGGACGGGAAGGGAATGGAGGCGTATGGTCTGAGTGCAGGTAGAAGGGACTAGGGGAAAATAAATGGTCGGCACGGACTGGAAGGGCCGAGAAGGCCTGTTTCCGTGCTGTAATTGTTATATGGTTACATGGTTATAAAGACTGTGCGTGATTACAATCAAGTCGTCCACTGTGTACAGATACAGGATCAAGGGAATAATGTTTAGTGCACATTAAATTCAAGTGAAGTCTGATTACAGATGGTTCAAAGGTCTCCGATGAGGTTGATGGT
This sequence comes from Raja brachyura, assembly GCA_963514005.1. The sequence goes on along the minus strand of OY740809.1, from coordinate 32,134,843 downwards.
AAATGTAAATTGGAAAAATAAAGGAGCATGTAGGCATGGTAGTGATTAATAAATAAAGTCAAGAGAAAAGCTGCAGATGCTGGAAATCTGAAGTAAAAACAGAAAATGCTATGGATGCTCAGCAGGTCAGGCACCATCTGTGGAGAGGGAAAAATAATTAATATTTAGGTTAGTTAGACCTAGAAAAGTGAGAAAACAAGAGTGTGATACGCAACACACGAAAGTAGAAGGAGAAATGTATCCCTCAAGCCCGTCTCATCATTGAATACGATCGTTGCCAATCTAGTTTCATATCTTTCATTCATGTTCTATGTCTCCCTACATCACCATCTATATCTCTCCTGTCCCTTTCCCCCTGACTCTCAGTCTGAGGAAGGGTCTCGACCCGAATCGCCACCTATTCCTTTTCTACATAGATGCTGCCTGACCCGCTGAGTTACTCCAGATTTTTGTGTCTACCGAAACTTTAGTCTAGTTTAGTTTATTGTCACGTGTACCGAGGTACAGTGAAAAGCTTGTGTTGCGTGCTGTCCAGTCAGCGGAAAGACAATACATGATTACAATCGGGGCCGTCCACAGTGTACAGATATAGGATAAAGGGAAAAATATTTTGTACAAGATGAAGTCCAGTTATGTCCAGTTAAAGGGACCACGTGAATAACGTGCCCTGCTGGCCTCAAGTCCTCTTCTCTGCCAATTCCCGATGGCCCTCGGTTGCAGGGAGGAGAAGGGGTGGAGAGAACCTGATGGGCGGCACGGTGGCGCAGCGGAAGGATTGCTGCCTTGCAGCCCTTGCAGTGCCGGAGACCCCCAGGTTCGACCCCGACTACGGGCGCTGTCTGAACGGAGTTTGTACGTTCTCCCCGTGACCTGCGCAGGTTTTCCCCGAGATCTCCGGTTTGTTCCCACACTCCAAAGATGTGCAGGTTTGTACTGTGGGTTAATTCGGCTTGCTATAATGTAAACAATTGTCCCCAGTTTGTGTAGGGTCGTGTCAATGTGCGGGGATCGCTGGCCGGTGCAGGCTCGGTGGGCCGAAGGGCCCGTTTCCACGCTGCATCTCTAACAGAGGGAATGGCTGTGAGAGGAATCAGACCAGGATTGCCCCGATGACAGAAATGCTGTGGGCACTGCCTAAAAGAGAATGATGAAGGCTCATTAATGTTGGCTGAGCCACAGGAACGTAAACAAACGGAGATTAATGAGGGGAACACAGTAAGAAAAAGACAACGATGGAACCATGGGATGTAGAAGACAACAGATGCTAGAAGTCACAAATAACAGTCAATGCTGACATTACTCAGCGGATCAGGCAGCATTCACGGTGAGAGTAAAACTGAGTCCATGGTACACGTTTGATAGTGGGGAAAGGCTGTTATCTGGTTGACTTGTGCACGGATTAACAGGCGGCCCTTAACACTTTGGCTCACCGGGTCCACACTGATAACCACACACGTGTTCCATGTTATCCCAGTTTTGCATCCTACGCACAAGGTACAGAAGCCAATTCACCTACAAACCTGCGAGTCTTTGAGATGCGAGTCTTAGGGAAATCAGGGATAGTATAAAAACAAAAGATGAGGCATACAAATTTGCCAGAAAAAGCAGCCTACCGGAGGACTGGGAGAAATTCAGAATCCAGCAGAGGAGGACAAAGGGCTTAATTAGGAAAGGGAAAATAGATTATGAAAGGAAACTGGCAGGGAACATAAAAACTGACTGCAAAAGTTTTTATAGATATGTAAAGAGAAAGAGACTAGTTAAAACAAATGTTGGTCCCTTGCAGTCAGAAACAGGTGAATTGATCATGGGGAACAAGGACATGGCAGACCAATTGAATAACTACTTTGGTTCTGTCTTCACTAAGGAAGACATAAATAATCTGCCGGAAATAGCAGTGGAACGGGGGTCAAATAAGATGGAGGAACTGAGTGAAATCCAGGTTAGCCGGGAGGTGGTGTTGGGTAAATTGAACGGATTGAAGGCCGATAAATCCCCAGGGCCAGATAGTCTGCATCCCAGAGTACTCAAGGAGGTAGCCACAGAAATAGTGGATGCATTAGTGATAATTTTTCAAAATTCCTTAGATTCTGGAGTAGTTCCTGAGGATTGGAGGGTAGCTAATGTAACCCCACTTTTTAAAAAAGGAGGGAGAGAGAAAGCGGGGAATTACAGACCAGTTAGTCTAACATCGGTAGTGGGGAAACTGCTAGAGTCAGTTATTAAAGATGGGATAGCAGCGCATTTGGAAAGTGGTGAAATCATTGGACAAAGTCAGCATGGATTTACGAAAGGTAAATCATGTCTGACAAATCTGATAGAATTTTTCGAGGATGTAACTAGTAGAGTGGATAAGGGAGAACCAGTGGATGTGTTATATCTAGACTTTCAGAAGGCTTTCGACAAGGTCCCGCATAAGAGATTAGCATACAAACTTAAAGCACACGGTATTGGGGGTTCAGTATTGATGTGGATAGAGAACTGGCTAGCAGACAGGAGGCAAAGGGTAGGAGTAAACGGGTCCTTTTCAGAATGGCAGGCAGTGACTAGTGGGGTGCCGCAAGGCTCAGTGCTGGGACCCCAGCTATTTACAATATATATTAATGATTTGGACGAGGGAATTCAATGCAACATCTCCAAATTTGCAGATGATACCAAGCTGGGGGGTATAGTTAGGTGTGAGGAGGATGCTTGGAGGCTGCAGGGTGATTTGGATAGGCTGAGTGAATGGGCAGATGCATGGCAGATGCAGTACAATGTGGATAAATGTGAGGTTATCCACTTTGGTGGCAAAAACATGAGGGTAGACTATTATCTGAATGGTGGCAGATTAGGTAAGGGGGAGATGCAACGAGACCTGGGTGTCATGGTACACCAGTCATTGAAAGTAGGCATGCAGGTGCAGCAGGCAGTGAAGAAAGCAAATGGTATGTTAGCATTCATAGCGAAAGGATTTGAGTATAGGAGCAGGGAGGTTCTACTGCAGTTGTACAGGGTTTTGGTGAGGCCACACCTGGAGTACTGCGTACAGTTTTGGTCTCCAAATCTGAGGAAAGACATCCTTGCCATAGAGGGGGTACAGAGAAGATTCACCAGACTGATTCCTGGGATGTCAGGACTTTCATATGAGGAAAGATTGGATAGACTCGGTTTGTACTCGATGGAATTTAGAAGATTGAGGGGGGATCTTATAGAAACCTACAAAAGTCTTAAGGGGTTGGACAAGCTAGATGCTGGAAGATTGTTCCCGATGTTGGGGGAGTCCAGAACAAGGGGTCACAGTCTAAGGATAAGGGGGAATTCCTTTAGGACCGAAATGAGGAAAACATTCTTTACACAGAGAGTGGTGAGTCTCTGGAATTCTCTGCCACAGAAGGTAGTTGAGGCCAGTTCATTGGCTATATTTAAGAGGGCGTTAGATGTGGCACTTGTGGCTAAAGGGATCAGGGGGTATGGAGAGAAGGCAGGTACGGGATACTGAGTTGGATGATCAGCCATGATCACATTGAATGGCGGTGCAGGCTCGAAGGGCCGAATGGCCTACTCCTGCACCTATTTTCTATGTTTCTATGTTTCTATGCGGGAGGAAACAGGAGCAGCTTTTTCTCACCGAGAGTTGTGAGTCTGTGGAATTCTCTGCCTCAGAGGGCGGTGGAGGCCGGTTCTCTGGATATGTTCAAGAGAGAGCTAGGCAGGGCTCTTAAAGATAGCAGAGTCAGAGGATATGGGGAGAAGGCAGGAAGGGGTACTGACTGGGGATGATCAACCATGATCACATTGAATGGCGGTGCTGGCTCGAAGGGCCGAATGGCCTACTCCTGCCCCTACTGTCTATTGTCTACTTTTAGCCGGAGATAATTGACAGGGAGAATGTTCAAGGTGTTCGCTGTACAACCACGCTCAGTCCGCCTTGACCTACACGAGCTCCTGCTTGCCAAACACATTAACTTCCCTTCCCATTTCCACATTGACCTTTCTGTCCTGGGCCTCCTCCACTGTCAGAGTGAGGCCTCACTCAAATTGGAGGAACAGCACCTCATATTTCGCTTGGGCAGCTTACAACTATGAATTATGAATTCACTAATTCCAAGTATCCCTTGCTGACCCTCTTTCTCCGTCCTTCCTCCACCCTAGTCGTCCTGCTAGTTTTATCACCTCCTCCCACAGGCAACAATGGACCATTGTGGGCTCCTTTGCCCTCGGTGCCGGCTCTGATTTGTTCTGTACCTTTTCATGCCTCTCGTTTCCCTCTCCCCTGACGCTCAGTCTGAAAGGTCTGGACCCGAAACGTCACCCATTCCTTTTCTCCAGAGATGCTGCCTGACCCTCTGAGTTACTCCAGCATTTTGCGTCTGTCTTTGGTGCAAACCAGCACATGCGGTTCCTTCCGACACAAAAAAAATATCTGTGGGATGGACAGCACGCGGTCATTCTTCCATCAGGATGTTATTCCTGACCGAAGATAAGGCACAAAAAGCTGGAGAAAGTCAGTGGTTCGGGCAGCATCTCTGGAGAGAAGGTAACGGGGTGACGTCTCGGGTCGAGACCCTTCTTCAGACAGAGAGTCTGTGGGCAGAGACCTGAGGTACCTTGAAGCCAACCCTGAACTGCCTACCCTGGTACGAGCCAACCCTGAACTGCCTACAGCACCAAATGTCAATTACAATGACAATAATTGCAGGCTGTGGCCAATTCTAGCAGAGGGTGCAAATTAACAGGGGTCCTTCATAGCATGCTGATCAATAACCTGTAGGCCAAATTATAGAATTGCACAATCAGTAATATTGACTAAACATGCACTTGTTCTGAAATCAAAAATGCTGCAAACTCACCAGCAAACACAATCACCCTGGAGATTATGGTTGGAAACAAATAGGTTATGCGATCTTGATTGAGACAGGGCTGCATGGTGGCGTAGCAGTACAGTGCTGCCTTAAGGGCCTGTCCTACCAGCATCCGACTCCATGCGATGAGCGCGATCAAACTAGAAGCGGGGGCCGCGCGGAGGTCGGGTGATCCCTATACAGGGCCGTTCCCACCAGCAGGCGCCTGCATGCGGCAAGCGCGACCAAACCGGCAGCGAGGGCCGCGCGGAGGTCGGGTGAGTGGCGCAACGCGGCGCAAAGTGAGGTGAACTTGGAGCGAAGTCTTAAAGGTAAGTTCGCCAGGACAGAGAGGGGCACACAGAGAGGGGCACAGAGGCACACACACACAGAGGGCCACGGAGCCACACACATAGAGGGTCACGGAGGCACCTACAGATAGGTTCACGGAGGCACGACGTCGAGGCGGTGTGTCATGCGTCGAGGCGACTGCGAGCCGACAAGCCGTTGCCGCACGGAATTTTTGAACATAGTCAGTTTTTCGGAGCCCCGCGCGGTGTCGGGACGAACTCCGCACAATTCCGCACGGCTCCGGCGATCGAAGTGGGACCGGCCCCGCGACGCCGGACGGCTCAAGCGACCACGTTAGGTCGCGCTCATCGCATGGAGTTGCATGCTTGGGCCTTTATGGGCCTGTCCTACGTAGGCGGTTTATTAGGCGACTGCCGGCGACCGTCATATTCTTGTCAGGTCGCCGAAAAAACGATGCTGCCCTAATTTGCCAAAAGGAAGCAACTGACAATTTTGTCAAAATTGAGTTGTTGTTGGTTTTAGGGTATTTGAGATTTGCTCTACACAATGGTGATCAAAATAAGTCCTTCTCTGAGTATAATTTTGAAATATTTATACCAGAGAAGTAAGAAATTCCATCACAGAGAGCTGAAAGAAAAACACGTTTTCCTAATTTACAAGAAAGCTCCAGTTGCTTACTTTTGTCAAAGTCGGGCCGTCTGCTCCAGCAGGAAGATTATGATTCTTTTCGAGACTTCACTAGAATCACCCCTGACCTGTTTCAGGAGATGAAGACACGGGTAGGACAAACAAATTCACCGGACAGCACCGACGATAACTAACGATAGATGGGAACCACCGACATCATCCTAGCGGCCGCCCAACACCTACTACCACCGTACCTCCGTGACGAGCAAACTAGCTACGACCCATGGTGTAAGAAAAAAGTCGCCGCTAACTTTTCACCATGTTGAAAAATTAGCGGCGACCAGAATGACGTTAGGACTTGTCGCGACAATGAGGAAACTACTCACGACCGTTCAGGCGACACCACGGCAACCGCCGGCGAACCTGTGGGGCGTTGCATAGTCTCCTGTAGTCGCCTAAAAAATCGCATATGTGGGACAGGCCCTTCACAGTGGCCGGGGAACTGGGTTCATTCCCGACTGCGGGTGCTTGTCTGTCCGCAGCTTGTGCGTTCTCCCCGTGACCTGCGTGGGTTTCGCTCCGACACCTTCGGTTTCCTCCCACAGTCCAGAGACATACAGGTTTTACAGACATACAGAAAGCCTGACTTTGGTGCCTCCCCTCACAGTGGGAAACTTTTGATTCTGCTGTGTGGGGATGTTTTACGTTGAACTCTTATCGTGTGTTGTGTTCTTTATTTTACTGTATGGCAGTATGGTGATCAGATTTCACTGTGCCAACTGGCACATGTGACAAATAATTACATCTTGTTTCTTGTGTCTTGTTTGCAGTTTAGTTTCGGCTTGGTATAAGTGAAAGAATTGTCCTTAGTGTGAGAATGGTGGTGTTAATGTGCGGGGATCGCTGGTCGGCACGGACTTTGTGGGCCGAAGGGCCTGTTTCCGTGCTGTACCTCTAAACTAAACTAAATTAAAGATACATCAATGACATTATTATCAACCTCCAATGACTCTGATATACCACGCCATAACTGCTTGCTTTTGGGGGCTGGGGTGATGGGGGTGATGGGGGTGGGGGGGATTGTAAAAGAGAAGGATTAATTAGCTGTAAAAAGTGAACATGCCAAAAAAATGAGATTGCACATTAGATCTGCCAAATTTAATTGAGGACAGCCTGAAAGGATGAATGATTTGTCCTCTCACAAACTTCTACCGTGATTAACATTTTATTGAGCTTTTTACATATTCCCTGTGGGATTTTCATTTAGGCTTGTTCCAGTGCCAGACAGAGATGCATTCAAAAGACTCACACACACCATGAAAGGAAATGGCAGAGTGAAAAGGTGCCATTTATATTCAAGCCACTTGCGTTTCCAGCTGTTCGAGTAAAACAAAAATTCAACTCTCCATAGGAGATAGTGGTCACCTCATAATAGAAAAATGAGCCACAACTTCAGTGAACCTTGGCCGAACGTTCTGCACGGAATCCTAATATCGTGCACTCGCTGGACAAGCTTTGGCTGGCAGTAGATCACAGAAGAGTTCTGCACAGGAGCAGGTCTTTCTGACCGCAGTGTCGATACCAAACATGATGCCAGGATTGAAACATATAAGATTGTTAAGGGCTTGGACACGCTGGAGGCAGGAAACATGTTCCCAATGTTGGGGGGAGTCCAGAACCAGGGGCCACAGTTTAAGAATAAGGAGTAAGCCATTTAGAACGGAGACGAGGAAACACTTTTTCTCACAGAGAGTTGGTGAGACTGTGGAATTCTCTGCCTCAGAGGGCGGTGGAGGCAGGTTCCCTGGATGCTTTCAAGAGGGAGCTCTTAAAAATAGCGGAGTCAGGGGATATGGGGAGAAGGCAGGAACGGGGTACTGATTCGGGATGATCAGCCATGATCACATTGGATGACGGTGCTGGCTCGAAGGACCCGGAGAAAACCCCCCGCGGTCGCGGGAAGAACGTACAAACTCCGTACAGACATAGTCGGGATCAAACTCGGGTCTCTGGCGCTGTAAGGCAGCAAGTCTACCGCTGCGCCACCGTGCCGCCACGCTGGTTACCCGCACTGGTCTATTTTATATTTTATTTTATTTTATTTTTATATATTTTAACTCCAAATGGGATGATTGCATTGGGGTCGACTTAACTCCAAAAGCTGATATTGTTAAGATTATACACAAAAAGCTGGTCAGGCAGCATCTCTGGAGAAAAGGAATAGGTGACGTTTCGGGTCGAGACCCTTCTTCAGACTGAGAGCCAGGGGGAAAGGGTGAAAGACTGACACTCGGTATGAACAGCATAGCATAGGAACAGGCCCTTCAGCCCACAATGTCTGTGCTGAACACCATGCCAAGTCCTTCTGAAGAAGGACCTTGACCCAAAATGTCACCTGTTCCTTTTCTCCAGAGATGCTGTCAGTCACACCAGCTTTTTGTGTCTATCTTCGGTTTAAACCACATTGTTAGATTAGAAATGAAAAGGGTCACAGAACCAAGGCAAGAAGATTGAGACAAGTCGCTGAGCTGACTGATGCAGCTGAGTGGTAGAACAGGCACGATGGAGTCCTTGACTGTGCTACTGATTTCACTCCACTCCATCAAATCATGGCCCAAAAATCTGCTGGCAATTTGTGTTAGTGAGAGAAAACGATTCCAAACACTTTCTAACCGTCAAAGAGCTTCCGTGGAACAAAATGAGATTCCGAGTGCATTGTTTACATTTGCAAAATTACCTATAAATTGCTCATGAGAATTGGAACAAGGGAGAGATTCAATTTCTCGTCGATTCCCAGAGCACGTTTGAGCCCGTTTGCATGCACGGCAAGGCTTGTGACGTTAGCTTTCAATTTCCCTGAACAGCTCTCCCATCCTTCCTCATCTTTGTAGCTCGTTGGGCCGATCAGTCCACTTCTGCACAGAGAATCAAATTAGTCCTACGTAATGGGTGGCGCAGCGGTAGAGTTGCCTCCGTACAACCCCAGGCGCCCGGGTTCGATTCTGTCCACGGTTGCTGTCTGTGTGGCGTTTGCATGTCCTATCCTGTGACTGCGTGGGTTTTCTCAGGGTGCTCCGGTTTCCTCCCACACTCCAAAGATGTGCAGGTTTGTCGGTTAATTTTCTTCTGTAACTCGTCCATAGTATGTCGGATGAGAGATGGTTGGTCGACGTGGACTCGGTGGGACTGTTCCTATGTTGTATCCCTAAACTAAACTAAACAGGTCTATGTGGAATTTCTTCAGCCAGAGGGAGGTGAATCTGTGGTATTCGATGCCACAGACGGCTAGATGCAGGAAGATTGTTCCCGATTGTTGGGGAAGTCCAGGACAAGGGGTCACAGGGCGGCACGGTGGCGCAGCGGCAGAGTTGCTGCAGCATAGCGCCAGAAACCCGGGTTCGATCCTGACTATGGGCGCTGTCTGAATGGAGTTTGTACGTTCTCCCTGTGTGACCTGTGTGGGTTTTCTCCGGGTGCGCCAGCTTCCTCCCACACTCCAAAGACGTACAGGTTTGTAGGCTAATTGGATTGGTATAATTATAAATTGTCCCTAGTGTGTGTAGGATGGTGTTAAAGCCCTGTCCCACGGTACGAGTTCATTCCAAGAGCTCTCCCGAGTTTGCCCTGATTCGAACTCGGAGATTTACGGTAATGGCCACTCGTCGGTACTCGGAGCTCTCGTGGACATTTTTCACCATGTTGAAAAATCTTCACGAGTCTTCCCGTGCTTACCTGCCGTTAGCGGGTCTTCCCGCGTACCTGCCGTTAGCGTTACGAGCCGCTAAGAGACGTCCCCGAGCTCCGACGTACCCGCTACGTTCATTCTCCGTGCTTACCACGAGTTTTTTTTTTTTAATTCGGGAGAGCTCTTGGAATGAACTCGTACCGTGGGACAGGGCTTTTAGATCGCAGGTGAGTGGGGACTCGGTGGGCCGAAGGGTCTGTTTCCACGCTGGATCTCGAAACAAAACTAAACTAAGTGGGAGTATATAATTAGCATTAGAAGTTTGGAGAGCATCGTGCTGGGAATTCATTTCGATATGGAAATGAGAACTATTCTCACTCTTCAAGCTAGGTCCTTAATGAACCACTGCCCGTTGATTTCCTTACAATGATTGGACTTCTTATTTCCCCCTGAATCCCTGCCATACAAGGGCAGAATGTGTAAACGTATAATCCTCCTCACAGCAGTATAGCATGCTGTTATAGATCAGAGGCTCCAGGCATCCAAACAAGCAACTCCACAAAACAAATCCAGCTTTTTTTTTCAGTAATTTTCCCACTGTTATTTTTCACGTAGGTTTTTAATTGGTGGTAAGAACAATCTCCCTCTCCGAGGCCCAGGGGGGGAAACAGAAAGTTATGAAATGTCCCCATTATAAATCAGATGGCCCATTCATTGGCACCGGCAACTTCTTTGTCACAGAATCACACAGTGTGCAACTTTCCCACACCAACCAACATGTCCCGTCCACACTAGTCCCACCTGCCTGCTTTTTTTGGCCCAAATCCCTCTGAACCTGTCCGATCCATGTACCTGCCTGAATGTTTCTTCACGTTGCAATAGCTCCTGCCTCAACCACCTCCTCCGGCAGCTCGTTCCATGGGCCCACCCCACTTTGTCCATAAAGGTTCCCTCTCAGGTTCCTATGTGATCTTCCCCCCCTCACCTTAAACCTACGTCCTCTGGTTCTCAATTCCCCAACTCTGGGCAAGAGACTCTGAGCGTTTACCCAATCTAGACTTTGTACACCTCTCTATAAGATCACCCCTCATCCTCAGGCTGCAAGGTGACTTGGATAGGCTGGGTGAGTGGGCAAATGCGTGACAGATACAGTATAATGTGGATAAATGTGAGGTTATCCACTTTGGTGGCAAAAACAGGAATGTAGACTATTATCTGAATGGTGACCGATTAGGAAAAGGGGAGATGCAACGAGACCTGGGTGTCATTGAAAGTAGGCATGCAGGTGCAGCAGGCAGTGAAGAAAGCGAATGGTATGTTAGCATTCATAGCAAAAGGATTTGAGTATAGGAGCAGGGAGGTTCTACTGCAGTTGTACAGGGTCTTGGTGAGACCACACCTGGAGTATTGCGTACAGTTTTGGTCTCCAAATCTGGGGAAATACACTCTTGCCATGGAGGGAGTACAGAGAAGGTTCACCAGACTGATTCCTGGGATGTCAGGACTTTCATATGGAGAAAAACTGGATAGACTCGGCTTGTACTCGCTAGAATTTAGAAGATTGAGGGGGGATCTTGTAGAAACTTACAAAATTCTTGGACAGGCTAGATGCAGGGAGATTGTTCCCGATGTTGGGGAGGTCCAGGACAAGGGGTCACAGTTTAAGGACAAGGGGGAAATCTTTTAGGACCAACATGAGAAAAACATTATTCACACAGAGAGTGGTGAATCTCTGGAATTCTCTGCCACAGAAGGTAGTTGAGGCCAGTTCATTGGCTATATTTAAGAGGGAGTTAGATGTGGCCCTTGTGGCTAAAGGGATCAGGGGGTATGGAGAGAAGGCAGGTACGGGATACTGAGTTGGATTATCAGCCATGATCATATTGAATGGTGGTGCAGGCTCGAAGGGCTGAATGGCCTACTCCTGCAGCTATTTTCTATGTTTCTATGTTTCTTGTGTTCCAATGAATAGAGCCCACCTTGCCTGCTCAACTGCTCCCTGTAGCTCAGGCCCGTGAGTCCTGGACAGCTCCCTTGCAAATATTCTCTGCATCCTTTCCCGCTTGAGAATCACACCTCAAACAAAAATGGATGGAGACAGGGCCAAATGCCCTTTGAAAGGAAAGATTGAATATCTTGGTTGGACATTCAAGTCACACTCTTTGGATTTACGTGCTATAGGTGGAAGAAATAATACAAATTATGTCTGGCACGGTGGCGCAGCGGTAGAGTTGCTGCCATGCATCGCTTGCAGTGCCGGAGACCCGGGTTCGATCCCGACTACAGGTGCTGTCCGTGTGGAGTTTGTACGTTCTCCACGTGACCGCGTAAATATTCTCTGAGATCTTCGGTTTCCTCCCACCCTCCAAAGCCGTACACGTACGTAGGTTAATTGGCTTGGTGTCTGTGTAAATCGTCCCTAGTGTGTGTAGGACAGTGTTAATGTGCGGGGATCGCTAGTTGGCGCGGTCTCCGTGTTTCCGCTCTGTATCTCTGAACTGAACCAAAGCTGCTGCCTCACAGCACCAAAGACTGGGTTCATTCTTGGCCTTGGGAACTGTCTGTTACGGAGTTTGCACGTTCTCCCTGTGTGACTATGTGGATTTCCTAGAGGTGCTCTGGTTTCCTCCCACATTCCAAAGATGTGCAGGTTTGTAGGTTAATTGGTTTCTGTAAATTGCCCCCCCAGTGTGTAGGGTAGAACTGGGTGTACCACTGGTCAGCATGGACTTGATGGGCTGAAGGGCCTGTTTCTACACCGCATCTCTAAAACTAAAACTAAATTTCTTATTTTAATGAAACCGCCAAACCTCTATTTTAAATGGGTGAAACAGAAATTTGACAAGCTTGTCCACGTAGATTTTTTTTTTAAAGTTGCCTGCCTTGAGTGAATGGTTTTCATTATAAATTAAGCCATAACTCTTCTTCTCATCACCAGCATCCAAATAGGTTTGGCCTTGATGATGGAATAAGCTATTTGAAAGGCAAGGACATGGGAACACTGATATCTCCAAGTCCATTCTGTCTTATGAGACTCTTGGATGGATACGAGGTTTGGAGAGATTTCTTTTAGTTTAGTTTAGTTTAGAGATAGAAACATAGAAACATAGAAATTAGGTGCAGGAGTAGGCCATTCGGCCCTTCGAGCCTGCACCCCCATTCAATATGATCATGGCTGATCATCCAACTCAGTATCCCGTACCTGCCTTCTCTCCATACCCTCTGATCCCCTTAGCCACAAGGGCCACATCTAACTCCCTCTTAAATATAGCCAATGAACTGGCCTCAACTACCCTCTGTGGCAGAGAGTTCCAGAGACCCACCACTCTCTGTGTGAAAAAAGTCCTTCTCATCTCGGTCCTAAAGGATTTCCCCCTTATCCTTAAACTGTGACCCCTTGTCCTGGACCTCCCCAACATCGGGAACAATCTTCCTGCATCTAGCCTGTCCAACCCCTTAAGAATTTTGTAAGTTTCTATAAGATCGCCCCTCAATCTTCTAAGTTGAGAGGGGATCTTATAGCGCAGAAACAGGCCCTTCGGTCCACTGAATCCATGCTGACCAGTGATCCCAGCACACGAACACTACCCTACACACACACACACACACAAGGGGCAATTTACAATTATACCAAGACAATGTACCTGAAAACCTTGCGTCTTTGAAGTGTGAGAGGAAACTGGCGATCCTGGAGAAAATCCGCGCAGGTCACGGGTAGAACGTACGGATGGCAGCCGTAGTCAGGATCGAACCCGGGTCTCTGGCGCCGTGAGGCAGCAACTCTTACCGCTGCGCCACCGTCCCGGCCTTGCCGTGCCGATTTGGGCCATGTGCTGTCAAATGGGACTGGCTCGATTCGGCAGCTTGGTCGGCATGGATGAGATGGGCCGAAGGGACTATTTCCGTGCTGCACCGTTCCAACAATATATCACACAACATCAGGTGAGGCACATCATTTATGGCTCATTATCATGGTGATTGTGTTACTGGACTAGTAACTGGATGCTTGGTCATTAATGTATTTCAACATTGCATCTCACCATGAAGGGTCATTAATCCAGCACTTTTTACTGCATTAATGGCAGTGGAATTGAGGAGAAGTGTAAAAAGATGGTGGAAGATTACACCAGACATGATTTGGAAAACAAAAAAAAGATTTCTGCTCCCTGTCTAATCCAAAATGTGCATGTCTAATTGCTTTAAGACCATAAAACAGCGGGTGTTCCAAAACCTTGTTTGGCAATTTACAGAATCAATGCATTGTAGAACCAACACAACGTGATTTATCAGCGCTACCAGAGGGAGTCTCAATGTCAACAGAAATCTACCATACACCAGCAGAAGGACGTGGACAAGACTTATTTAGTTCAGTTTAGTTTCTTGTCGCGCGTACCGGGGTACGGTGAAAAGCTTTTGTTGCGTGCTATCCAGTCAGCAGAAGGACAACACATGATTACAATCGAGCCGACCACAGTGTATAGATACAGGACAAAGGGAATAGCGCGAATAATGTTTCGTGCAAGGTAAAGCCAGTAAAGTCCGATAAAAGATAGCAGTTCAGGACTGCTCTCTAGTTGTGGTCGGATGGTTCAGTTCAATTTATTGTCACGTGTACCGAGGTACAGTGGAGACACATGATGAGGGAATAACGTTTAGTGCAAAGTAAAGCCAGAGCAGTCCGAGGGTCAGCAAATAGGTAGTCGGTAGTTCAGCACTGCTCTCTGGTTGTGGTAGGATGATTCAGTTGCTTGATAACGGCTGGGTAAAAACAGTCACTGAATCTGGATGTGTGTGTTTTAACACTTCTATGCCTTTTGCCTGATGGGAGAGTTGAGAAAAGGGATTAGCCAGGGAGCGACATCCTTGATTATGCTGCACGCCTTGCCGAGGGAGCGTGAGGTGGAAATGGAGTCAATGGAAGGGAGGTTGGTATGTGTGATGGTCTGGGCTGCGTCCACAATTCGCTGCGATTTGGTACGGTCTTGGATGGAGCTGTTCCCAAACCAAGCTGTGATGCATCCTGATAAAATGCTTGCTGCCGTGCATCCGTAGAAGTTGGTAAGAGTTGCAGGGGACATGCCGAACCTCCGAAGCCTTTCAAGGAGGTGGAGGCGTGGGTCTGCTTTCTTGGTCGTTGCTTCAATATGGGTGATCCAGGAGAGGTAATGGTGTCAGGGGTTATGCGGAGAAGGTGGGTTGAGAGGGAAAGATCATCCAGCCATTATTGAATGGGGGAGTAGACTAGATGGGCTGAATGGCCTAATTCTGCTCCTATCCCATATAATTTTTTGGTGATATTGACTCCTAGGAAGGGGTGGGAGATTGCAACCTTCACAAGGTCCACCCTGTTTCTGGGAATAGAATTTTCAGGCGCTTTTGAAATATTTCCAGTAAATTGGGAGGCAGGTAAATTATTGGGACATGTTTTTTTTGCAGACAACACAAACCACTGCAAAAAGTGGGCATGGGACTGTGTGTAATGAGTAGGTTGTTTATTCAGTGGTCGAGTGATTTTAACTAGAAGTGCTGAAGGTGAAAGCAGGAGCTTGAAAATGCATGCACAGAAACACAATTAGCAGAGCGGGTTACCAGTCCCTCCAGCTCCAAGTCATCACCAATAACGAACACGCGGATGATGTATGACTAAAGTCTTCTTGCAGTTTGGCAGGCTCCATGCCCAGGCACAGATCAAAGAAATTGACAGTCCCAGCCGCACCAATACCTGTCAACTTTAAAGGGCATAGCTACAGTATAAGGTTTACAACTCTCTCGACTTCAGATCTCTTCGCAGTCACATATCATTGCTCCTGCAAACCGCATTGGCGTAGGAAAAGGCCCAACAGGGGGCTGGAGTATCGAACAACACTCTTGTGTTTATTCTGACAGCAGGGCGAGTATAGAAGTTGGGAGGTCGTGTTGCAGTTATATGAGATAGACACAAAAATGCTGGAATAACTCAGTGGGGCAGGCAGCATCTCTGGAGAGAAGTCAAGTCAAGTCAAGTCACTTTTAGTTCTATAGCACATCTAAAAAACAACTCTCGTTGACCAAAGTGCTTTACATTGGTGGAGGTACTAATGTTATACAACAGTGGTTCATAGATTATGTACATGCAACACTACATACATATAGCCCTCCCTCAGAGGACGTCAAGAAAGGCTTGATAGAGTAAAGATGAGTTTTTAAGTCTCGACTTAAAAGAGTCGATGGAGGGGGCAGTTCTGATGGGAAGAGGGATGCTGTTCCACATTCGAGCTGCAACCGCAAAGGCGCGGTCGGTCGCCCCTGAGCTTATGCCTAGACCGCGGGATGTTCAGCAACCCCAAGTCGGCCGATCTGAGGGACCTGGAGGTGGTGTGGTGGGTGAGCAGACTTTTGATGTAGGTGGGGGCAAGCCCATTGAGGGCTTTGTAGACATAAAGGAGGATCTTGAAATTTATTCGGAACCGCACAGGGAGCCAGTGGAGAGAGGCCAGGGTCGGGGTGATGTGGTCCCTTTTTCGGGTGCCCGCCAGGAGTCTCGCTGCGGCGTTTTGGACCAGTTGCAGGCGGGATGGGAAGATTGGCTGATGCCAGTGTAAAGGGAGTTGCAGCAATCGAGGCAGGAGGAGATAAATGTGTGGATGACGTGAATGGGTGACGTTTTGGGTCGAGACCCTTCTTCAGACATTCTGAGTATTTTAGAGTGTTCTGTTCAGTTCAGGGCACCGTGTTATAGGAAAGATGTTGGCGAGCTTGAAAGGGTGCCGAGGCGGTTTACGAGGATGCTGCTATACTCGAGGGCCTGAGCGAGATGTGATGGTAGCCGCCTCCTGTGATAACTCATTCCATATACTTACCACCCCTTGTGTGAAAAGATTGCCCCTCGGAATCCTTTTAAATCTCCCCCCCTCCCCCTCAGCTTAAACCTGTGTCCTCTGGTTTTTGATTCCTCTACTCTGGGTAAAAGTCTCTTTACATTTACCCTCTCTATTCTCAAGATGGTATACACCTGCGTAAGATCACCACCTCATCCTCCTGCAGTCTAAAGAATAAAATCCGAGCCCGCTCAACATCTCCCTGTAGCTCAGGCCCTCGAAGCAGGAATGGGGTACTGATTGTGCATGATCAGCCATGATCACATTGAATGGCGGTGCTGGCTTGAAGGGCCGAATGGCCTATATAACCATATAACAACCATATAACAATTACAGCACGGAATCAGGCCTTCTCGGCCCTTCCAGTCCATGCCGACCATTTATTTTCCCCTAGTCCCATCTACCCGCACTCAGACCATACCCCTCCATGTCATGCCCTCTTGTTTGAATCTTCCCTACCCTCAATGGGAAAAGCTTATCCACGTCAACTCTGTCCTACTCCTGCACTTATTTTCTATGGTTCTGTTTCTAAACCAAAACTTTTCCACAGGTTGAAATACGTGTCCTCTTTACCTTTAAAAGTCAAATTATTTCTGAATTAACTGTTCCCTGTAGAAAAATATTGCTTGTTCTAAACACCCCACCCAACCCCCAACAACAAGAGTCCAACACATCCCTTCTCCCCGCAAATGACATTTTCAGATTAATGACTCTCGTCACTAACATGCCAACCAGACACAATTGATTTTTTTTCCATATTCTCACTTTCCAAACCCGTCATCGTTTTGAAAACCTCTATTAAACCACCTTATTGCCTTCTCCCACCATGTGGAACCCTCCTCCGCCCTCTCCCCGTCCCTCATCACTGACTTACGACATGCAAAAGAGCTTGAGTGTTTAAATAAGTTTGAAAAAAAAACAATTTAACTCCCAGAGGAACTGCACAGTTATGAGCCGGAATTACAGAAAAGATTTTTTTTAAATATTTTTTTAAATTATTTTTATTTGAAGCAATTGGGCAAGAATAAAACACTCGGCGTGTGAAATTATACAATTATTGTGCAGCTTCAATTTTGACCTGAAAATGAAGGAAAAGATGATAAAGTGAAGAAAATAGAACCCTTTCTTAGACTACCAGAGTAGAGTGGCCAAAGAGTGAATAAAGGTATAAGAGAGGAAAAGAGAAAAAAAGAAGAAAGTGGAGATATATCCTGCCCCTCGCCCCCCGCCCAACCTCACCCAACCCATAGTTGGATTAAATCCAGATTTTGTTTCTAATTGCACAGGGGATTTTCGAGTCTAGAGTGTTTTGTTGAAATATGTCCCAAAACAACACAACCTCTGAACGCCCAACCTCAGTCCGCCTTGGTCTACACAATCTCCTAGCTGCCAAACACTCTAACTCCCCTTCCCATCCCCACACTGACCTCTCTGCCCTGGGCCTCCTCCACTGTCAGAGTGAGGCCCGGTGCAAATTGGAGGAACAGCACCTCATGTTTCGCTTGGGCGGCTTACACCCC
The DNA here is from genome assembly GCA_963514005.1 of Raja brachyura. The sequence continues at coordinate 32,117,019 of OY740809.1, read as the reverse complement.
AGCGGTATGAATCATGATTTCTCTAATTTCAAGTAGCCCTTGCATTCCCTCTCTCTCCGTCTTTCCCCCACCCTAGTCGTCCTGCTACTTTTACTGTTCGCATCCTCTCCTTATCACCTCCTCCACAGCCAACAATGGACCATTGTGGGCTCTTTGGCCATTGATTCGATCTGCACCTTTTCATACCTCTAGTTTCCCTCTCAGAGTGATAGAGCCACTGAGTTATACAGCACGGAAACAGGCCTTTCAGCCCAACTTGCCCACAACGGCCAACATGTACCTGCCTACCCATATACCTCGAAAACCTGTCCTAGAGTCTGAAGAAGGGTCTCGACCCGAAACGTCGCCTATCTCCTTCGCTCCTTAGATGCTGCTGCACCCGCTGAGTTTCTCCAGCTTTTTGTGTAACCCCCTATCCATGTACCTGTCTGACTAAACGATGGGATAGTCCCTGCCTCAACTACCCCCTCTGGCAGCTCGCCCCATACACCCACCACCCTTTGTGTGAAAATGTCACCCCTCAGATTCTCCCCTCCTCTCCTCTGACTCACACAGTCGAGAAGAATGTTCTCGACCCGAAACGTCACCCATCCCTTTTCTCCAAAGAGGACCTGCTGAGTTACTCCAGCATTTTGTGCCTATCATTGGTGTAATCCAGCACCTGCGGTTCCTTCCAGCACACAAAAAAAAACTATCCTCAATGAAATTCTTATTTGATTTAGATAATCCATACACTTAATTCTCACACCAACATTCTCGGAAACCAATCAGCGTGATAAAAGGTTCACCAAGACATACTGTGGCAGCTGAAACAGCATTCACAACAAGATGAATTGGAACAAAACGGCTTTTCATTTCAATAATAGGCAGATTCCTTCCGAAACGAGGGAAACAAAGCAATCATTCACAATTATCTGCTTAATAGTACCAGGAACCTGCATTGATGTCTCATATTAACCAAACAGTACTCAGAATTGCAATGCAGCGTAAATACTCCTGGTTATTTTTCTTTCATATCAGCAGCTGCTGACAACCTTAAGAAAACTTGGCTCACCTTCATGCTCATTAAATCGAGGGAAGTCAGCAGTAATAATTTGAAAGGTTTTTATTGCATTTCTCGTCCTACTATTTCAACACCCTGCCTTAATAGCTCCAACATCAAGACTATTAGCGTGTGCTGACTATTTCTCCGTACACTTGGCCTCTTTCAGCTGGTAGAGACAAAGAACTGCAGGTGCTGGCTTACACCAAAGAAAGACACAAAGTGCTGGAGTAACTCGGCGGGTCGGGCAGCGTCTCTGGGGAAGCAGACTAAATGTGGAAACAAAGAACTGCAGAGCCTGGTTTACACCGAGGAAAGACAGAAAGGACTGGAACGGTAGAGATGCTGCTTCACAGTGACAGAGACCTGGGTTCGATCCTGACCATGGGTGCCATTTTGTGTGGCGTTTTCACGTTCTCCCTGTGACCACGTGTGTTTCCTCTGGGTGCTCCGGTTTCCTCCTGCATCCCAAAGGTGTGCGGATTTGTAGCTTAATCGACTTCTGTAAAATTGTCCCTAGTGGGTAGGATAGAAACAGTGGCGGAAATCCAGGGGGGGGGGGGGGGGGGGCAGGGGGGACATGCTCCCCCCCTGTTTTGAGAGGTGGGGGACGATCCCCCCCCCCCCCATTTTTTGTAATCCGGATTTTAAAACTCGGTGAAATCTCCGCTTTCCACAAGGCAGTGGGGGGGTGGGATTGATGATCGAGGGCACCGATTGGATGAGTGATACGTCGGTCAGCAGGCAATGGGGGGGCGGGACATGATGATTCAGCGCGATGATTGGAGGAGGGAGACGTCCTGGAGCAAAGGTCATGGAGCGGGGCTTGATTTACATGCCCAGGTCATGGGGGCAGCCATGTACACAGACCCGCGCCTCATCCGTAGCCAGGATCGATCCCGGCTCTCGGGCGCCGCAATCGCTGCCGAACAGCCACTGGACCATCCCCGCCCCCACCGAGTGCCCCCCCCCTCCACGCCCGGGGGTGGCCAGAGACGTCGGGAGTCAGATGGGCACGGTGCCCCCACGCCCACACCCAACGCAGAGAAGCAGCGCTAAACCCCAGCTCAACTCTGCCTGTCCCGCCAGGTTAACCTACAGCCCTGCCTGGACGTACGGGAAATATGGCCCCAGGTTAACAGCCAGCGCGGAGAAGCAGTGCTAGTTACATGGCTCCGGACTGCTGTCCCATCAGTCCAGGCAGGGCTGTAGGTTAACATGGCGGGACAGGCAGAGTTGAGCTGGATCTGGGCCCAAAGCTGAAGCTTCCGAAGCCTCGACCGTGTGTGTGTGAGTGAGTGTGCGCACGCACGCGCGGCCACCATGAAATTGTATCCCCCAGGTCCCCCCCCCATGTTTTGATATCGATTTTCGTGCCTGGATAGAAATAATGTACGGGTGGTCAGCCCTACAAGGTGGGCCGAAGGGCCTGTTTCTACGCTGTATCTCTAAAATAAACTAAACTCAGCGGGTCAGGCAGCTTCTTTGATTCTCCAGCACATTGTGTCTATCTTTCTCAGCTGGTGCTGTTACTGTGTAACAAGCATGTCAGGCAAATTAAACTGGTTACAGTGAAGAAGGGTCTCGACCCAAAACGTCACCCATTCCTTCTCTCCGGAGATGCTGCCTGTCCCGCTGAGTTACTCCAGCATTTTGTCACTATCTAGAGAGGAATCAATCGCATGTTCAGGACAGGGAACGAGATAGCTGGGATAGACTGAGAGTTCAGCATTGTGGAGAGAAGGCAGATGAAGAAACTTGCATCAGATAGTGAAGATGGTTGTGAACGATTGCAGCAGGATCTGGATCGATTGGCCAGGTGGGCGGAGGAATGGTTGATGGAATTTAATATAGAGAAGTGTGAGATCTTGCATTTGGGACGTCAAACATGGGCAGGACCTACACGGTGAGTGGTAGGCCTCTGGGTAGTGTTGTAGAGCAGATGGGATCTAGGAGTACAGGTTCCTTGAAGGTCGAGTCGCTGGTAGATAAGGTGGTCAAAAAGGCTTTCGGCACTTTGGCCTTCATCAGTCAGATTATTGAGTATAAAAGTTGGGAGGTCATGTTGCAGTTGTATAAGACGTTGGTGAGACCGCATTTAGAATATTGTGCTCAGTTCTCGACCCGAAACGTCACCCATTCCTTCTCTCCAGAGATGCAGCCCGAGTGGAGTTCCGCTCTATGATCGTTGATGCTGCCTGTCCCGCGGAGTTAGTTACTCCAGCATTTTGTGTCTGTCTTCGGGGTAAACCAGCATCTGCAGTTCCACCCGACATCATTCTGGTCCACCTCCACTGCGCACTTTACGAAGCCTCCACATTCTCAATGTTTTTTTGTTAACAATCAGAGTCTGAGACATCATTTTGTCGCCTCAAGGGCGGGAGGAGTGGCAACAAGCACAGCACAGCCGACACAGCATCGAGCCATGCCTTGACACAGACAGCGAGACTGTAAACAATATCAATGGTGTCTTTGTGTCAGCGTTGTTTCAGCAGCGCTCCTGGTGAGTGAGGCTGTGTTCATGTGTCTGTCTCCTGGGGTCCATTTCCGACTCAATACTGAGGAGCAACATGTCCATTACAGCACAATCCGCAACAGGGCATAATAATGGCAATTACCTTCCAGTGATGCTGCCACAGCCTGCAATCCGGCTTTACTCTTAATAATGGACTCACCAGTGTAAATATTGTACTCTGCGCTCAAAACCGCTACTCAAATTACTCTGTTGGTTTCCCAAACCCAACATTACCACAAATATTGGGGGAGGATTTTCAACCTTACGTCCATGGTCTTAGACAATAGACAATAGACAATAGGTGCAGGAGTAGGCCATTCGGCCCTTCGAGCCAACACCACCATTCAATGTGATCATGGCTGATCATCCCCAATCAGTACCCCGTTCCTGCCTTCTCCCCATATCCCCTGACTCCGCAATCTTTAAGAGCCCTATCCAGCTCTCTCTTGAAAGCATCCAGAGAACCTGCCTCCACCGCCCTCTGAGGCAGAGAATTCCACAGGATTACCACTCTCTGTGAGAAAAAGTCTTAAATTGACTGTGGTTGCAGTCGAGAACTCAGCGTGGATTAGAGGGTATTAACGATAAGGAAAGGTTGGACAAACGGATTGTTTCCTCGCAGGCATCTTAGGGTCTTAGGCGCAGTGGTAGAGTTGCTGCCTTGCAGCACCAGGGACCCTGGTTCGATCCTGACCACGGGGTTTGTATGTTCTCCCCGTGACTTTCTGGGTGGATTTGTAAATTATCCCTCGTGTGTGTAGGATAGCGTTTGTGTGCGGGGGATCGCTGGTCGGTGCGGTGAAAGGCCTGTTTCCGCGCTGTACTGCGGACGTCTACCTTTAATGTTGGCCATGACAGTTTGAGCACAACGCCATGTGCGGGGAATGCTGGCCAGCGCGGACCTGGTGGGCCGAAGGGTCTGTTTCCCTGCGCTATGATTCTAGGTGGCTTTGAGTCCATGGCTCAAGACTCCCGCCCCCCCCCCCCCCCATAACTAAAGAACAAAAAGGGTACGCAGGGTTACCATGTTTAGAAATAGAGATACAACATGGAAACAGGCCCTTCAGCCCATCGAGTCCGCGCCGATCAGCGATCCCAGCACATTAACACTATCCTACACACACTAGACACTTATACCAAGCCAATTAACATGCAAATTACTCTTTGGAGTGCGGGAGAAAGCACAGGTCACGGGGAGAACGTACAAACTCCGTACAGACCCGGGTTCGATCCCGCCAACGGGTGCTGTATGTACGGAGTTTGCAGGCAGCGACTCTACCGCTACGCCACCGTGCCTAGTTTATCTAAAAAAAAAACAGACTGCCAGAGAGAGGTGACACCCAGTCACACAGTGGGGATTCTAGCCTGCAAGTTGAACGAAAAGGTCACCGAGCCTGGAACCAGAAGTCTTGGGCGAGGCATTGCCATGAATTTATGGGTCTCCAGTTCAAGACCGAGAGAGAGAGAAATATTTTTTTGGAGCAAGGACTCCACGATCTGCAGGCAGTGGAGTCCTTACAGAAAGAAACAAACACGTGCTTCGTTTTCAACTTTAACACGTCTTTCTCACCAACAAGTCAGGCCTTTTGGTGATCCCAGATGCCTGCGTGTCTGCTGTCACGGGAGTGCACGCTAGATGTCATTTGGTTACTATGGAAATCGTTGAGGCTCGGGCCTGTCGAGGCAGCATTCCCCCGTGGTGTATCAGGCGAGATTTTAATAATTAGGATGATGCGTAACTCCGAAAAGATGTTCCACTCTGGCTGCTTCACACGGGGGCTTTGATATCGCAAAGGCAAAAGCCGGGAGGCTGATCAAAACCAACAAAAGAAAATACGGAGGGGGTGGATTTTGTGCAGACGGAGACAGGGGTCTCCAGAATTCTCTGTTCTCCTCAAAAATGATATTCTGGCAGCTCAAATATGATTTTTTTTTAAAGCTGGATAACAAGCTTGCCCCTCGCGATCTCCACACACACCTGCTCAAAGCATTACATTCCTTCAACAATAAGAAAAATGTGATGCAACTTCAGGGCCTTTCTTCAAAAAAAAAAAAATCCCAACCCGATATAATTTAACAAAAGGAGAATAAATAATAATTGACGGGCAGGCAGCAGTTCTGGTCACCTCTCGCTCACCCTGCCAGCTGGAAACCAGCACACGGTTGAATATTCTGTTGGGTGACTGAGATGGTCAGCAATGCTCATCAGTTGTCTGAGTAGATGTTTTAATGGCCTAACATAGCCTTGGGCTCCAGTAAATTGGCGCAAGGCAGATCAACCACCGAGCTCCCACAGCTGCCACTTATATCGAGCTTGACTGGAACGCACATGAAGGATTGCTAATATTAGGTAGGCACGAAATGCTGGAGTAACTCAGCGGGACAGGCAGCATCTCTGGAGAGAAGGAATAGGTGACATTTGGGGTCGAGACCCTTCTTCAGACTTCCATGCCGTCCAAGCAGATCAGATACATGCTATACATAAATACAATCAAATCTAACACGCAATAGTTAGAGCAATGGGGAAGATGCAGAGCGCAGAATATAGTTCTCAGCAGCGGTAGAGTTGCTGCCTTACTGCGCCAGGGACCCGGTTCGATCCCGACTGCGGGTGCTGTTTGTACGGAGTTTGTACGTTCTCCCCGTGACCGCGTGGGTTTTCTTCCGGTGCTCTGGTTTCCCCCCCACGCTCCAAAGACGTCAAGTTTGTATTTTAATTGGCTTGGTATAGGTGTGAATTATCCCTAGTGTGCGAGGATCGCTGGTCGACAGGGACATGGTGGGCCGAAGGGCCTGTTTCCGCGCTGTATCTCCAAACTAAGCTCTCCAGCTTTTTGTGGCTATCTTCGGTCTAAAAGTTTCATCGATTTTTTTTTTTGTCTGGGTAGCATACAAACAAAAAATCTTTTCACTTTCACTTCTCAGTCTGAAAGAAGGGTCCGACTCGAAACGTCACCCATCCTTTTTCTCCAGAGATGCTGACTGGCCCGCTGAGTTACTCCAGCACTTTGTGTCTGTCTTTGGAATAAACCAGCATCTGCAGTTCTTTGTTTCTACCCGAGTCACTTCCTCTGGCTTCACACATCGATAATCTTCTCTGATTATTTCACAGTCTTTTAATCTCCAGCCTTTGTGGGGAAAATCCCTACTAAACGCCCACAGTCCATTTGCCCAGAGAAAAGAGAGACAGTGGGGAGACAAGGAACTGCAGATGCTGTGTTACAAAACAAGACACAAAGTGCTGGAGTAACTCAGTGGGTCAGGTCCATGTCTCTCGTGAACATAATATTTTGTTGGTTCACATGCTTGGTCAATGTTGCTTTATCATTAATGTCCTATTATTATTAATGTTTAGTGTTTTCTGAGTCATTCGTAACTGTCACTCTATCTCATGTTGTTACTTGTGGGCGGAGCACCAAGGCAAATTCCTTGTATGTGAATACTTGGCCAATAAACATACTTACTTAAGGGCCTGTCCCACCAGTATGCGACTCCATGCGGCAAGCGCGACCTAACGTGGTCCCTTGAGCCGTCCGTCCTCGCGGGGCCGGTTCCACATCGATCGGCGGAGCCGTATGGAGTTGTGTGAAGCTGGTCCTGACATCGCGCGGGGCTCCGAAAAACTGACCGTGTTCAAAATTCCACATGGCAACGGCCTGTCGGCCCGCAGCCGCCTCACCGCCGCACGCACAGCCTCACGTCGTGCCTCCGTGCCCCTCTCTGTGTGCCTCCGTGACCCTCTCTGTGTGCCTTCGTGTCCCTCTCCCTGTGTGCCTCCGTGGCCCTCTCTCTGTGTGCCTCCGTGCCCCTCTCTATGTGCCTCTGTGACCCTCTCTGTGGGCCTCCGTGGCCCTCTCTCTGTGTGCCTCCGTGCCCCTCTCTATGTGCCTCTGTGACCCTCTCTCTGTGTGCCTCCGTGACCCTCTCTATGTGCCTCCGTGGCCCTCTCTCTGTGTGCCTCCGTGGCCCTCTCCCTGTGTGCCTCCGTGGCCCTCTCCCTGTGTGCCTCCGTGCCCCTCTCTATGTGCCTCCGTGGCCCTCTCTCTGTGTGCCTCCGTGACCCTCTCTGTGTGCCTTCGTGTCCCTCTCCCTGTGTGCCTCCGTGGCCCTCTCTCTGTGTGCCTCCGTGCCCCTCTCTATGTGCCTCTGTGACCCTCTCTCAGTGTGCCTCCGTGACCCTCTCTATGTGCCTCCGTGGCCCTCTCTCTGTGTGCCTCCGTGCCCCTCTCTGTGTGCCTCCGTGACCCTCTCTATGTGTGCCTCCGTGCCCCTCTCTGTGGGCCTCCGTGACCCTCCCTGTCCTTGCGAACTTACCGCGGACTTCGCTCCAACTTCGCGCCACTCACCCAACCTCCGCGCGGCCCCCACTTCCGGTTTGGTCGCGCTTGCCGCATGCAGGTCGCATGCTCGTGGGACCGGCCCTTAACTTACTTACTTAATGGCATAGGCAGGGATTAGAGGTATATGGATAGATGGACATCTTTCTTATCAGAGATGTTGACTAACCTGTTGATTTACTCCTGCACTTTTAGGTTAGTTTGGAGATACAGTGCGGAAACAGGCCCTTCGGCCCACTGAGTCCGTGCTGACCAACGATCACGCATACGCTAAATCTCTATGTTATCCTAGTACTGCATCCTACATACTAGGGACAATTTACAGAGGCCAATTAACCTCCATACATGTTTAAGAAGGAACTGCAGAAGATGGAAAATCTAAGGTAGACGAAAGCGCTGGAGAAACTCAGCAGGTGAGGCAGCATCTATGGAGCGAAGGAAATAGGCAACGTTTCGGGACGAAACGTTGCCTATTTCCTTCGCTCCATAGATGCTGCCTCACCCGCTGAGTTTCTCCAGCGTTTTTGTCAACCTCCATACATGCACGTCTTCGGAATATGGGAGGAAACCGGAGCACCCGGAGAAACGCCACATGGTCACAGTGAAAACGTACAAACTCTACACAGACAGCACCCGTAGTCAGGATCGAACCCGGGTCTCTGGTGCTGTAAGGCAGCAACTCTACCGCTGCGCCACCGTGACGCCCGCACTTTGTCCCTTTCTTTCGCACAGGGAGGTTGAGATTACGGAGAGCGACAAGCGTGGCCGTCAAGGTGGCGCAGCGGTCGAGTAGAAGTCTCTGAGTAATGCCCCTGTCCCACTTAGGAAACCTGAACGGAAACCTCTGGAGACTTTGCACCCCACCCAAGGTTTCCGTGCGGTTCCCGGAGGTTTTTGTCAGTCTCCCTAATGGTCGAAAGTGGTTTCCACTTCTTCTATGTTCCGGCGATTATTTAAAAAAATTCAAAACCGGCCGTTTTAAAAATCAGTGATTTTTTTAGTGGAAGCCGGTTGTGATGCTTGTTGAAGGTGGTTGCCGGAGGTTGCAGGTAGTGGAAGGTAAGACCTCCCTGGTGGAATAAAACTGGGTGAAAAAAAGGTCTTACCTTCCACCACCTGCAACCTCCGGCAACCACCTTCAACTAGTATCGCAACCGGCTTCGACTAAAAAATTACCGATTTTTAAAACGGCAACCTATTTTTAGTCACAGCCGGTTTTGAATTTTTTGACATAATCGGCGGAACATAGAAGAAGTGGAAACCACTTTCGACCATTAGGGAGACTGACGAAAACCTCCGGGGACCGCACGGAAACCTTGGGTGGGGCGCAAAGTCTCCAGAGGTTTCCATTCAGGTTTCCTAAGTGGGACAGGGACATAAGGGTTAAATGTTGGCCTTGTGCAGGAAGGAACTGCAGATGCTGGTTTGCACAAAATGCTGGAGTAACTCACCCGGACAGGCAGCATCTCTGGGTAGTCTAGACTGTGAAACGTCACAGATTCCTTCTCCCCAGAGATGCTGCCTGTCCAGCTGAGTTACTCCAGCATTGTATGTCTACCTTTAACGTTGGCCATGACATTTTGAGCACAACGCAACGTCCTCTTGCTTGAATCCCATGTCGCATGCAAAGAGGGTGAGACGATAGCACAAGCTGCAGGAAACACGTCCCCTCTGTCCCATCACCTTGAAACAAAGTATAGGACGGGAAGAAACCAGCTACCAGTGTTAAATATAGCTTTTCCTTCTAACTTGCTTTAATAATCCTTTTGTTCCACAGCGTAGAGATTTCATGGGCTGCTCGCAGAGTCACAGGGACGGCATTGTGCTTAGACAGCTCCCTCCAGCTATATTTTCCCCTTGACCAACTTCTCATTTCAGGGTTCACTTACACGGTGATGGGCGAAGATTGCTTTGGTGTGAGCAACGGCCTCATGGATCAGAGTTAGACAAGCACACACACACATACAGATGCATGCACACACACAAACACATACACACACACACACACACACACATACAGATGCATGCACACACACACACACAAAAAAACACACACACACACAAACAATCACGCGGGCACACAATCGCACACACACACACACACACAAACAGATGCACGCACACTCACACACAAACAATCACACATGCACACAATTGCACACACACACACATACAAATGCATGCACACACACACTCACACACACGCACACACGTATACACACATACAGATGCATACACACACACATAATCACGCACGCACACAATCACACACACGCACACACACGATCACAAACCCACACACACATGCATCTCTCTGCGTTCATAAACGTGTCTCTGAAACAGCCATGGCACTGAGACAATGAGATGTGAGCTGGTACAGTTGAGTTTATTGTCAGGTGTACCGAGGTACAGTGCAAAGCTTTTGTTGTGTGCTAACCTGCCAGCGGAAAGACAATACTTGGTTACATATGACCCATTTACATTGTACAGATATATGATAAGGGAATAACGTTTAGTGCAAGGTAAAGCTCTGCCTGGGACGGTGCTTTAACCGTGTGGTCAGGGCGCACAGGTTAAACCTCAATGGCATCAACGGTAAGGTGTTGAAATGGTGGCTGGGCCAGAGTTGGCTGGGTAGTAATCCAGGAAGATCATAGTACTGGAGGTAGGTACAGAGATGGACATAAGATCACTTACAAAATTATATATAATAAAATTATGAGAGGCATAGAAAGGGCAGACAGTCAGAACCTTCGTCCCAGGGTAGAAATGTCCTACAGTAGAGGGCATAGCTACAGTAGAGGGCACAGCTGTAAGGTGAGAGGGGGAAAGGTTAATGGAGATGTGCGGGGTTTTTTTTACAGAGTGGTCCTCTTCTTCTTCTTGCATTTGAGGCAGCAGAAGTCTGCAGCAGGGCGATGCCACCCGGTTCGACATCTGTAGGTGCCCGCCCTTAAAAATGGAGCTCTGCTTCAGAGGGTGGTGGAGGCAGGTTCTCTGGATGCTTTCAAGAGAGAGCTGGATAGGGCTCTTAAAAATAGCGGAATCATGGGGTATGGGGAGAAGGCAGGAATGGGGTACTGATTGGGGATGGTCAGCCATGATCACATTGAATGGCGGTGCTGGCTCGAAGGGCCGAATGGCCTACTCCTGCACCTATTGTCTATTGGGCCTTCATCACACGGACTGGGGTGGAAGATTGCAACCTTCACGTGGTCCGCCCTGTTTCGACTAATGCAATCAACTCGACGTGCACAAACGGAAGATCAAATAGAACAAGTTGTCCTACAACTTTAGGCTGTGCACGCCACACGAAAGAAGAAGATCACACGGACCTGGAGCAGCAGCTGATTAGATGGTCTTCTCCTCGACTCATCTAGTGGCATCTTGAGCCCCCATTATAAAATCCCACTTGATATTCTGAGTTTAATTCATCACTCACTAATGACTGGATTTTCATTCTGGAAGTAGCAGTCTAGTTATTGCCACAATGGTAATGCAAATGAGGGACAACTGTGATTTTTCTATTCTTCCCCAAATTAAATTTTGCGCTGCCGAGAACAAAAGCTCAGGTGGAAGAGTCTCCGTTGTGGATTTCATGAATATGCAAATCAACATAGGTTCCTGCCTTCGAATAATAGTTGACTATAATCATAAAGTGAACTCATTAGTTCCTCTGGTGGGAAAGAAAGCATGAAAGCAGCCATCCATCCACTGACAAACAGTGCTGGGTCTCCACCACTTAATGAAACCTCCTTCCTGGTGTAAGCAGATGACATTTGATACAAAGCACTTCTTTCTCTGTTACGTCCGAGTGAATCTGCAGATACAAGGTCTTTAAGGGAAAGCTGCTTCACCTATAAGCCGAAGGAAGCTCTCTCCATTACAATGAAGTGGCTGTGATAGCAGACTAGTATGGTGAGCTGGGGACTAGCACTGTATCACTGCCGCCCGTCGTGGAATATAGAACAGAACGGCACAGGAACAGGCCCTTCGGCCCGCAATGTCCGTGCCCAATATGATGCCAAGACCAACAAGGGCGGCACGGCGGTAAAGTTGCTACCTTACAGCGCCAGAGACCCCGGTTCGATCCCGGCTACGGGTGCTGGCTGTAGGGAGTTTGTTGGCTCTCTCCGTGACTTGCGTGGGTTTTCTCCAGGAGCTCCAGTTTCCTCCCACATTCCAAAGACGTGCAGGTTTATAGGTTAATGGGCTTTGGTAAAATTGTAAATTGTCCCAAGTGTGTGTGGGATAGTGCGAGTGGGATAGTGCTAGTGTATGGGGATCACTGGTCGGCACGAACTCGGTGGGCCGAAGGGCTCGTTCTCGCACTGTATATCCAAACTAAACTGAGAGGGGGATGGGTGCTGTGTTTGCTTGTGTGTGTGTGTGTGTGTGCGAGAAAAAAAGAGAGATATGATTAATTAATGGACAGAAGTTTAGGGGTAACATGAGGGGGAACTTCTTTACTCCAAGAGTGGTGGCTGTGTGGAATGATCTTCCAGCAGAAGTGGTGGAGGCAGGATCGATTTTAACATTTAAAGGTAAAGTGGATAGGTATATGGAGGGGGAGGGGAAGGGAATGGAGGGGTATGGTCTGAGTGCAGGTAGATGGGACTAGGGGGAAATAAATGGTCGGCACGGACTGGAAGGGCCGAGAAGGCCTGTTTCCGTGCTGTAATTGTTATATGGTTATATGAAGCCAATCATTTTCAAGCTGTTTCAATGACAAAATGTGGATGTATATTCACAGCGATACTTGTGTGGCCTCAGATCAACCCAAAACACTTCACAGCAAATTAAGTACTTTTGAAGTGCAGACAAGACTATAATGTAGAGATGGCAGGTTTTATTATTCACAAAAGAATAGGATAGAAATTGTATTGCATTTAGAAAGGAGACTACCACCAACTTTGTGCACGAACTCCACAGAGGTGCTATTCCATTGTGCATGGAATCCAAGATGTTGCTTGCAATAGGACAGGCTAGTTTAGAGATACAGCGTGGAATCACCGAGTCCACACCGACCATCGATCATCCGTTCACATTATCACTCCCACACACTAGCCCGAAGATAGACACAAAATGCTGGAGTTACTCAGCGGGTCAGGCAGCATCGCTGGAGAAAAAGGAATAGGTGACGTTTCGGGTTGAGACCGTTCTTCGTACTTCCTTTTTGAGTCTCGAAGAAGGGTCTCGACCCGAAACGTCCAATATTTCTTTTCTCCAGAGATGCTGCCGGACCCAATGAGTTACTCCAGCATTTTGTGTCTATCATCAGTGTAAGCAAGTATCTTTAGTTCCTTCCTGCAACCAACAAACCCGCATGTCTTTGGAATTTGGGAGTAAACCAGAGCACCTGGAGAAAACCCACGTGGTCACAAGGAGAATGTGCAAACTCAGCATGTACAGCACCCAAAGTCAGGATCCAACCCGGGTTTGATTTTGACCTGGTCTGGTGTTGATTTTCAAGACTCACATGCCTTGAACCTTAAACTTAGATCCAACATTTGCAGAAATAAAGGTCGACACAAAGTGCTGGAGTAACTCAGCGGGTTAGGCAGCATCAGTGGATTATAAAGGATTGGTGACATTTCGGGTCGGGACCTTTCTTCAGGCTGAAAGTAGGGAGTGGGAGATGGGGGGTGGGGAGGTGAAGGGCTGGAGACGAGAAAAGACCAGGGCCAAATTATCTCAGGCCGGGCGTTGCCTGATAGGTCCATTGTTGTGTCGGAAGGAACTGCAGATGCTGGTTTAAACCGAAGGTAGACACAAAAAGCTGGAGTAACTCAGCGGGACAGGCAGCATCTCTGGAGAGAAGGAACAGGTGATGTTTCGGGTCGAAACCCTCCTTCAGACTAGTTAGGGAAAAGGGAAATGAGAGATATAGACGATGATGCAGAGAGATAATGACCAATGAATAAAAGATAAGCAAAAAAGTAACGATGATAAAGGAAACAGACCATTATTAGCTGCTGGGGGGGGGGGGGGTTACACAAAAAGCTGGAGAAACTCAGCGGGTGCAGCAGCATCTAAGGAGCGAAGGAGATAGGCGACGTTTCGGGTCGAGACCCTTCTTCAGGTCTTATTAGCTGCTTGTTGGGTGAAAATGAGAAGCTGGTGCTACTTGGGTGGGAGAGGGATAGAGAGAGAGGGGGAATGCCGGGGTTACTTGAAGTTAGAGAAATCAATATCCATATCATTGCTGTTGAGGTGGGAGATTGCAACCTTCACGTGGTCCGCCCTGTTTCGGCGAATGCAATCAACCTGGCGTGCACACTCAAATAAGATCAAATAGAACAAGTTGTCCTACAATTATAGGCTGTGCACAACATACGCAAGAAGATCTCATTGTTGGACAATCTCTCTCTGCATATTAGCTCATGCAGGCTGTACTGCACAGTGCAAATACCTAATATGACTGGGAATTTTACCGCTTAGTTTATTGTCACGTGTACCGAGGTACAGGGAAAAGCTTTTGTTGCGTGCTAACCAGTCGGCGGAAAAACAATACATGACACACAGCAGAAGATCAGGCAGCATCTCTGGAGGACATGGACAGGTGATGTTTCGGGTGGAACCTTTCTTCAGTCCGACTGTAGTAGGGGGCAGGGAGGAAAGCTTGAAGAGCGATGGGGACCGGTGAAGGGTTTTTTGTTTTTGACCGATGGTTGGACAAAGCTGGAGACGAAAAGAAAAAAAGGCTACGAGATAAGGAGAGGAGTGAAAGGTGAAGATGAACACAAAGTGCTGGAGTAACTCTGCAGGTCAGGCAGCATCTGTGGAGAAAAAGGAAGGGTGGGGTTTCGGGTTGGCACCCTTCTTCAGACTGGTCCTGAGACTAGGAGATAATAGGTCGACCCAAGTGGGCGAGTTAGTGGACAAAGGCCAGAGATGAACAGACAGAAGGTGTGGACAAAAGGATTGCAGCTGGAGGAAGGAATGTAGTTGGAGGGGGAGGGGGAGGGGGAGGGCAGAAATAGGTGTGGGTCCAGATGGGGCACAGGGGAGGAAGATGAAGACCCATTTCGGGACGAAGACCCATTTTTCCTCCCAGTTGGGGAAGATAGACCGATCCTGGTAGTTCCATCCTGATAGTTAGCTCTATTCCTCTTGGTCTGCCCTGCTGAGTGAGGCCAGCATCTTCTGCTTTCGTAATGATGGGGTCCACATCGTTAAGGTTGCAAGCTGCCGAGTGAACCTTCCTGAAGACTCTGCCCGAATCCAAACCCAACGGAGCTTTTAAATCACTCAGCATTGAGATATCCGAGAAAGGTCTCGACCAAAAACGTCACCCATTCCTGCTCTCCAGAGACACTGCCTGTCCCGCTGAGTTACTCCAGCTTTTTGCGTCTATCTTCGGTTTAAACCAGCATCTGCAGTTCCTTCCTACACATTGAGATAGCCTGAAATGGCCGACACATAACACTCTTTACTCAAGGCGAGTGGTTTGTTCAATTGTAGGCTGATGCGAGAGATAAATCTGGCCCAAACACTTCACAATGATCCCGAATTGCCGCCACTATCAGGAAGATCAAAGGAGAGGGCCGTTGTGCACTTAGAGAGGATACATAAACTGTAGCCGGGGAGGATGTTTTTACGAGCATCGTGGAGAGGAACGTTGGCCTTTCAGAACTCCTGCCAAACCATGAGTGTTCAGTTTGAAGCATCATTCAAGTCTGTTATAAAATCAATGATGCTCCTGTTCTACTACCTTAGCATCGCCAGAGGCACAAGGAAAATCCATTTGGCCAAGTAAAGAGGCCTTACATCAGGCTCCCACACAAAGCTACGGCTGAGTAGAACAAATCCATGCCAACTCCAGCCCAAATTGCTTGCCTCCATTAAGATGTCCTGCTCTGGATGTCCTGTTGGTACCATGTTTAGTGTAGTGTAGTGTCATGTAGTGTAGTGTAGTGTAATATAGTCCAGTGGGTTTGTGGTCTAGTGTATTGTAGCATGATCTAGTGAGTTTATAGAGTAGTGAAGTATTGCATAGTCTAATGAGTTTACAGTGTAGTTAGTTTACAGTGTAGTGAGTTAGCGTAGTGTGTTCATAGTGTCGTGTGAGCTTATAGTGTAGTGTGAGTTTACAATGTAGTGCGTGCTTATAGTCTAATGTGTTTATAGTGTAGTGTGAACTTACAGTGTAAGTAAGTAAGTACATTTTATTGATATGACACGTTTAAATCAACTCGCGTTGAAACCAAAGTGCTTTACATAGAAGAAATAATTAAGTTTCCGTGCATCCATAGAAAAATTAATAAAAAGAAAAATGACACGACACGTTATAGAGTTCAGCGTGAACGTCCCCCCACAACAGAATCAACATTTTCCACTGTGGGGAAAGGCATCAGAAAGTGTAGTCCTCTTCCTCTGTGATCACCCGAGGTCGGGGCCTATTTGTAGTGTAGTGTGAGTTTATAATGTAGTGTGTTTATAGTGTCATGCGTGCTTATAGTGTAATGTATTTATAGTGTTGTGTGCACTTACAGTGTAGTGTGAGTGTATAGTACAGTGTGAGTGAATAATGTAGTGAGTTCACAGTGTAGTGTGTTTTGCAGGTCTTATAGTGTAGTGTATAATGTAGTGGGGCTTAATGCAGTGCGGCTTAGAGTGCAGTTTAGAATAGTCCAGTGCATTGTCACGTTAACCGAGGTACAGTGAAAAGTTTCTTGCTGCGTGCTATCCAGTCAGTGGAAAGACCATACATGATTACAACCAAGCTGTTCACAGTGTGAAGATACAGGATGAAGGGAATAGCATTCAGATAAAGAAAATACGTAAATAAAAAATCTACTTCCTGGACCCCAGCGACAGGTTCAGTGTTGGGAAAACAATGCTAATTTCTATTGCATGTTAAATTTGTGCTGCTCTGTGGCACTGAATTGAACCAGACGAGCAGGATCTTGGCTCTGAGCGCAGAAATCATTTCACAGTGCGGGCGAAACAAAGTCTCATCTTGTCCTTCTCGGCTGAAGTGTGAACTCCATTAATCCACTGGGGTGGGAGATTGCAACCTTCACGTAGTCCGCGCTGTTTCGACTAATGCAATCAACCCGCTGTGCACAAACAAATAGATCAAATAGAACAAGTTGACTGACAACTTAAAGGGCCTGTCCTACAAGCATGCAACTCTATGTGATGAACGCGATCAAACTAGAAGCGGGGACGGCGTGGAGGTCAGGTGATCCCCTGTACAGGGCCGTTCCCACCAGCATGCGCCTGCATGCGGCAAGCGCGACCAAACCGGCAGCAGGGGCCGCGTGGAGGTCGGGTGAGTGGCGCAACGCGGCGTAAAGTGAGGCGAACTTGGAGCGAAGTCTTAAAGGTAAGTTCGCCAGGACAGAGAGGGGCACACAGAGAGGGGCACAGAGGCACACACACACAGAGGGCCATGGAGCCACACACATAGAGGGTCACGGAGGCACCTACAGATAGGTTCACGGAGGCACGATGTCGGGGCGGTGTGTAATGCGTCGAGGCGACTGCGAGCCGACAAGCCGTGGCCGCGCGGATTTTTTGAACATAGTCAGTTTTTCGGAGCCCCGCGTGATGTCGGGACGAACTCCGCACAATTCCGCATGGCTCCGGCGATCGAAGTGGGACCGGCCCCGCGGCGCCGGACGGCTCAAGCGACCACGTTAGGTCGCGCTAATCGCATAGAGTTGCATGCTTGTAGGACAGGCCCTTTAGGCTGTGCACACCACACGCAAGAAGAAGAAGATTGACCCATTGCACGGTAGCACAGCAGTAGAGTTGCTGCCTCACAGCGCCAGAGACGCGGGTTCGATCCTGACAACGGGTACTGCCTGTGCGAGTTTCTACGTTCTCCCCGAGGGGTTTTCTCCCGGTGCTCCGGTTTCCTCCCACATTCCAAAGACGCACATATTCGCCAGGTCTCTCTTTGTTCTCGGCAGCCCCATTAAACAGTGATCAAGAGCTGGAGATTGGTTCAATACTTTAATTTCCCACAGCATAGGGACTTAAGAAGTTTGAAGAGGGGTCCCGACCCGAAACATCACCCATCCTTTTTCTCCAGCGATGGAGTCTGATCTGCTGAGTTACTCCAGCATTTCATGTCCATCTTTGTACCGCACTTTAGGCTGTCTAACCCCAAATGTTGGTCATATTTGATCACTCTTGGGGTTATGGGGAGAAGGCAGGAGAATGGGGTTAGGAGGGAGAGATAGATCAGCCATTGTTGAATGGTGGAGTAGACTTGATGGGCCAAATGGCCTAATTCTGCTCCTATCACTTGACACTCAAATCTCAGACCTCTTACACAACTGTGGACGTTATTTTTCCCAATTATGTTTTTGCACGAATGCCTTGTCTTTGGTCTTTTAGAATGTTATGTGGAATTTAGATATAATTAATGGGTCATTTGTTTTCGTATGTTTGTCTGATGACAAGTTCACAAGTTACAGGAGCAGAATTAGGCCATTCGTCCCATCAAGTCGATTCCACCATTCAATCGTGGCTGATCTATCTTTCCCTCTCAACCCCATTCTCCTGCCTTCTCACCGTAACCCCCGACCCGATACCCTGGTACCGTACGTGCCTGAAATGCTGCTGCAGGAAAGATTTTAAATTGTACTTATCCTCAATATACTGGTGGATAGGACAATAAACTCCATCTGTACTGTGCAGGAATGATCTACGGATGCTGACTCTCAGTCTGAAGAAGGGTCTCAATCTGAAACGTCACCCATTCCTTCCCTCCACAGATGCTGCCTGTCCCGCTGAGTTACTCCAGCTTTTTGTGTCAACCTTCAATTTGACATTGATCTGACTGTGAGCATCCGTGCAATTCTTTCTGATGGTACCGAAGGCTGTACTTTGATTGCAAGCAAAATTTAATATTTCAAAAGATGGGGTGTCAGACAGCAGCTGAAGCAATTCCACGCAGTCTCCAAGGTATCTCTGATATCTGAAATATCATCCAACAACAGTGATGTGAGCAGAGTTGGGCTATTCTGCCCATCAAGTCAACACCACCATTCAAATAGGGTTGATCGATCTTATCCTCTTCACCCCACTCTCCTGCCTTTGCCCCATAACCCCTGACACACAACTAATTAAGAATCTCTCTATCTCTGCCTTAAAAATATCCATTAACAGCCTACACAGCCTTCTGTGGCAAATAATTCCATGGATTCACCACCCTCGGGCTAATAGAGTTCCTTCTCATCTGCTTCAGGGCCTGTCCCACCAGCATGCAACCCCATGCGATGAGCACGACCTAACGTGGTCGCTTGAGCCGTCCGGCGTCGCGGGGCCGGTCCCACTTCGATCGCCGGAGCCTTGCGGAATTGTGCGGAGTTCGTCCCGACATCGCGCGGGGCGCCGAAAAACGGACAATGTTAAAAAATTCCGCGCGGCAACGGCTTGTCGGCTTGCTGTCGCCTCGACGCATTACACACCGCCTCGACGTCGTGCCTCCGTGGCCCTCTGTGTGTGTGCCTCTGTGCCCCTCTCTGTGTGTCCCTCTCTGTCCTGGCGAACTTACCTTGAAGACTTTGCTCCAAGTTCGCCTCACTTTGCGCCGCGTTGCGCCGCTCACCCGACCTCCGCGCGGCCCCCGCTGCCGGTTTGGTCGCGCTTGCCGCATGCAGGCGCATGCTGGTGGGATGGGCCCTGTACGGGGATCACCCGACCTCCGCGCGGCCCCCGCTGCCGGTTTGGTCGCGCTCACCGCATGGAATCGCATGCTGGTGGGACAGGCCCTTTCCTCCTTTAATTCTGAGGCTAGACTCTCCGACTAGTGGAAACATCCTCTCCACATCCACTCTATCCAGGCCTTTCACTATTGGGTAAGTTTCAACGAGGCTTACACCTGGAGTCTGTAGAACCTTTGAATGTTGTTCTTTACTCCATCTCCTCACTCAAAGCATCCACACCCTTGGCCGAAAATGGAAGAGGTTGGCCTTAAATGTTGTCTTAAATGGGGGAAGAGTGACGGAGAAAGAGCTGGTGGTGCAGAGTGGGAGGTAGAAGAGGAAGGAAGGAGGGGGAAAGGAAGAGGAAGAGAGGCAAGCAGCAGCGAGAAAGAGAGCCCGTGAGAGAGGAGTGTAGAGAATGGAAGAAATGCAGAGAAAGGGCAGGGAACAGGAAAGAGAACAAGGCAGGGTTAAACCATGAAATTAAGGCACAGATGTCCAGAATGCAAAACTGACCAACTTTTACGCATGAAAGATAGAACAACAGAGCTGTGCACAAAAAGGGGATTGAAGGTTCCCAAAGGTCTGCGAGCCAAATAAATGTGTTCAAATAGGAGAGGGATAAGTGCGGCAAAGTGACGCGGCTGGTGGAGCTGATGCCGCACTGCACCAGAGACCCCGGTTCGATCCTGACCTTCAGCTGTTGTCTGAGTGGAGTTTGCACATTCTCCGTGTGGCCATGCAAGGGCTTCCTCCGGGCGCTCCGGTTTCCTCCCACATCCCAAATACTTGCAGGTTTGTCGGTTAATTGCCCCCTGTAAAGATTGCTCCCAATGCTGTCAGGATGTGAAGAGAAATGCACAACTGGTGCGTCCGTGAGATCGATGGTCAGCGTGGGGCCTGTGTCCATGGGACCTTCCCATCAATGGGAACTTCTGATCAAAAATAAAAGCCCCTGGTGAAATCGTGGTGACAACTCATTGCAGTCTTCTCATGGACTTTAGCCACGATGCTCTCTAAAGCTTGGAGCGCAGGGGGCGTGAGCGGTGATCTTATAAAAATGCATAAGATCATGGGGGGAATAGAATAGAATAGAATAGAATGCCTTTTATTGTCATTCAAACAGCTTGGATTGAACAAAATTGCATTTTCTACAGTCTTAACAGTTACAGAAAAATCCAAGACCCACACTTAACACACTTTACACAAACATCCATCACAGTGAATCTCCAGCACCTCCTCCAAGGCAAAAGTCTTATCTCTTCCCTTTGTTCTTCTAGGATAGGATAGAGGCACCTTTTTTTTACCCAGAGTAGCAGAATAACATAGAAACATAGAAATTAGGTGCAGGAGTAGGCCATTCGGCCCTTCGAGCCTGCACCGCCATTCAATATGACCATGGCTGATCATCCAACTCAGTATCCTGTACCTGCCTTCTCTCCATACCCTCTGATCCCCTTAGCCACAAGGGCCACATCTAACTCCCTCTTAAATATAGCCAATGAACTGTCCTCAACTACCCTCTGTGGCAGAGAGTTCCAGAGACCCACCACTCTCTGTGTGAAAAAAGTCCTTCTCATCTCGGTCCTAAAGGATTTCCCCCTTATCCTTAAGCTGTGACCCCTTGTCCTGGACCTCCCCAACATCGGGAACAATCTTCCTGCATCTAGCCTGTCCAACCCCTTAAGAATTTTGTACGTTTCTATAAGATCGCCTCTCAATCTCCTAAATTCTAGAGAGTATAAACCGAGTCTATGCAGTCTTTGTTCATAAGACAGTCCTGACATCCCAGGAATCAGTCTGGTGAACCTTCGCTGCACTCCCTCTATGGCAATAATGTCCTTCCTCAGATTTGGAGACCAGAACTGTACGCAATACTCCAGGTGTGGTCTCACCAAGACCCTGTACAACTGAAGTAGAACCTCCCTGCTCCTATACTCATAATACTATAAATAATGAGGTCGTAGGTTTAAGATTTAACATGAACCTTAAGGGCATCTTTTTCCACACAGAGCCTGGTAGGTAAATGGAACGAGCTGCCAGAGGAGGTAGTTCTGGGAGGCAGTTAGTACAACAGCATCTAAACAACATTAGGGCAGGTACATGGATAGGAAAGGTTTAGAGGGATCTTGGCCAAACGCAGACAGGTGGGACTAGACACACAGTCACACAGTGCAGAAACAGACCTTTCGGCCCAATTTGCACACACCAACCAACATGCCCCATCTTCGCCAGTCCCACCTGCCCCCTGCGTTTGGCCCATATATCCCTCCTAACCCAACCCATCCCATCAATGTACCAGTCTAAATATATCTTAAACGTTACAACACAACTAACTCCTCTGGCAGCTTGTCCCAGACACCTGCCGCCACCACTAGTGTAGATGGGGCATCTTGGTCGGCAATGGGGATGTTGGGCCGAAGGGCCTGTTTCCGTGCTATACTACTCGATGACTCTCTTGGCAGAACTCGCTTTGGCAAAGCTGATGTTGTCGTGCAAAGTGGCTCCGGCAGTCAGAAAATAGACCCAACCCTTCCAGAGATGCAGAGTGGGGAGTTCCTTAACATCACAGGGGAGTTAAACGCAATTACCATGGGCGCAGGAGGAGGGAAGCACGTCAAAACAACCCGTAATTTGATTGGAGGAAAGAGGACAAAGAGTCAATAATTGGTTTCAGAGGCCGTTGGGTGGAAGCCATTTATCATGCATTTTTTTGTTAAGTGACTTCTTTATTAGATTTCGAGATTGTGCTCGTACGCAACAGAAAGGCCGACATTGCCTGACCACTCCAATTAGGCTCAAGCCCGTTGAAATGTGAGTTTCTTCTGCCGGGCTTTGGCAGAGGCAGCTGCTCTCCAGACGTGCCAAGGACCCACCATAGACTTTAGACATGCTGCGTGGAAATAGGCCCTTCGGCCCAACGGGTCTGTGCCGACCAGGGATCACTCCGTACACCAGCACCATCCGGCACAGTGGGGATAATTTTACCGAAGCCAAATTAACCTACAAACCTGTACATCTTTGATGTCTCACTGTAGGGGAAGCTGATCTGCAGTCTTGTCTTGTTAAATCTAGACATCCACAGGAATGCACAGGGGAATTGTCCTGTAGTCTTGTCCAGTGGCTTCCACTAATCCGCAGAAACGCAATGTGTTTACCTGTTCTACCTGCAGTAAAACTGCATATAGGGCGGTACAGTTTAGTTTAGTCTTATAGACAATAGACAATAGGTACAGGAGTAGGCCATTCCGCCCTTCGAGCCAGCACCGCCATTCAATGTGATCATGGCTGATCATCCCCAATCAGTACCCCGTTCTTGCCTTCTCCCCATATCCCCTGACTCCGCTATTTTTAAGAGCCCTATCTAGCTCCCTCTTGAAAGCATCCAGAGAACCTGCCTCCACCGCCCTCTGATGCAGAGAATTCCACAGACTCACCATTCTCTGTGAGAAAAAGTGTTTCCTCGTCTCCGTTCTAAATGGCTTCCCCCATATTCTTAAACTGTGGCCCCTGGTTCTGGACTCCCCCAAAATCGGGAACATGTTTCCTGCCTCTAGCGTGTCCAAACCCTTATGAAGGGTCTCGACCCAAAACATCACCGATTCCGTCTCTACAAAGCTGCTGCCTGTCCCGCTGAGTTACTGTAGCATTTTGTGTCATTCTTCGGTGTAAACCAGCATCTGCAGTTCCTTCTGACACAGTTCTGAGATACAGAGTGGAAATAGGCCCTTCGGCCCACCGAGACTATGCCGTGCAACGTTCACTCGTACACTAGTTCTATTCTGCACACTGGGGACAATTACAGAAGTCAATTAACCTACAAACCAACACGTCTTTGGCACGTGGGTGTAAACCAGAGCACCCGCAGGAAATCCATGCGGCCTCAGGGAGAACGTGCAAACTCCGCAGAGACAGCATCCGAGGTCTGGATCGACCCCAGGTCTCTGGCACTGGGAGTCAGCAACACTACCTGCTACATTACTGTGCCACCCATTTAGAATTTAGAGATATCATGTGGAAACAGGCCCTTCGGCCAACCGAGTTTGCGCCAAGCAGCTATCACCCTGTACACTGGAGTGTGGGGGGAAACGGGAGCACCCAGAGAAAACCCACACCATCACAGGGAGAGCGTACAAATTTCGTGCAGGCAGCACCCCTAGTCAGGATCGAACCCCGGGTGCCTGGCGCAGTAAGGCCGCAACTCTACCGCTGCGATGCCGTGCCGCACCAACAGTTGTTCACAGGTTTACATTGCTGTGTCCATCCATCTTGTGAAAACTTCCGCACCCTCAAGGTCGGCTGTGGGAGGCGGCCCCTCCCCGCGCCACGAGGGCTGAAGGTGGCCGGGCGGATGAGGAGAGGAGAGGGACGATGGTTCGCTGGACGATCCGGACGGAGGCGACGGCTGGAGGCCCTGCAGCAGCCTGGGGCTCGCCTGGATCGGGCCCCGCTCCAGGAGACCTAGCGCACGGGACCCGACTGGACTTTGGAAATGGCGCCAGAACCTGGCGACTCTTGCACGCGGTCTCAGTGGACTATTTCTATTCACTTTGTACTAATAGGCGATTGTGCTTAGGTGTGGCGATACTTCACTGAACTGCGTACAAAATAAAGAATTTATCTGCACATATGTGCACGTGACAATACATCGCCAGACCATTTACCATTGTAGTCAACAGGGCAGTCTGAAGAAGTGTCTCGACCCAAAACTTTACGTATCTATGTCCTCCAGACATGCCTCTTGACCCGCTGAGTTACTCCAGCATTTGTGGCCATTTGCAGTCAATATGGCTAGTTTCACGGATTACTTCAGCACCCCAGCAACCTGCCTCCCCACCCCCCTCACTCTCCCTACTCACACCATCCCTGGACAGGACTTAAAATGCCACCTTTGCCATTTCCCCCCCCCCATCTCTCTCCCCCCCCTCAAACAAGTAGCATCAAAGCGAGTGGTCTTTCTCACTTGGTCACCATGGCAACAATCATTTAAACTCAGAGGGAAGGAAAATCTGCGTGGCAAGTACATTCCGACACAGGGTAGGAGACAGGCATAATGACACATGGAGATGCATGGGGGCAGAGAGAGAGAGAGAGAGAGACACACAGGCACACACACACACACACGCACACACACGCACACACACACACACACACGCACACACACACACGCACACACACACACACACACACACACACGCACACACGCACACACGCACACGCACACGCACACAGATAGAGGGAGACATGATTATCACAGAGAGAGGCAGAGGGCAGAAAGAGAGGGCAGAGAGAGAGAGACAGACAGACACACACACACATACAGATAGAGAGAGACATGGTTATCAGAGAGAGGGAGGCAGTGAGAGAGAGGGACAGAGAGCAAGAAAGAGACAGAGAAAGGCAGAGAGGTAGAGGAAGAGGGTTAGCGGAAAGCACCACACACACACACACACACACACACACACACACAGATTGAGAAAGACAGTCATCAGAGAGAGAGGGAGACTGGGAGAGGAGGCTGAAAGAAAGGAAAGATCATGGCAGGGAGAGCCCATTATTGCTGAGACATGGGGTGAGGGCAAGGGGGAGAAACTGAAGAGAGAGAATGTGAGATAGCAGTGGAGAGAGAGATAGAGAGCAATGGAGAGAGAGAGAATGTGAGAGCAGTGGAGAGAGTGAGAGAGACTGAAGGGTCGAGTTTGACGAGGCACAATGATGAATCGTGTCAGCTCTGCTCAGATAGCCAATCCATTCCCAAACCTCGGGCTGTGTGACAATTATGAAGAGAGGCTGGGCCTGCCCTCTAACCCCAAGAATGTCAGTACTGCTTGGCGTGGTAGCGGCCCATTTTTCATGTCAATTGGAAGATTTATGCGCTGCAAATATTCCCCAATAATGAAGACGACAGCAAATAGACAGGAGGAGGCCAGAGCCTGCTGATCGAACATCCCGTGTCATCTCAGTGGTCACCGTGTCCTAGTCCCTGCTACTGCATCTGAACAGAAAATCTGTACGCACTTCCCTCACTGCAAACATGTTTTTATTTTAAATTCCAAAACATCGGGTAGACGCACAGAGTCTCTTGACTAGATGAGGGGAATCGAGAACCAGAGGACATGGGTTTAAGGTGAGGGGGGGGAAAGATTTAATCGGGACCTGAGGGGGGTAACATTTTCACACAAAGGGTGGCGGGTGTATGGAACGAGCTGCCGGAGGAGGTCGTTGAGGCAGGGACTATCACAACGTTTAAGAAACAGTTAGAGGGGTATATGGACAGGACAGGTTTACATAGAAACATGGAAAATAGGTGCAGGACGAGGCTATTCGGCCCTTCGAGCCAGAACCGCCATTCATTGTGATCATGGCTGATCGTCCCCAATCAATAACCCGTGCCTGCCTTCTCCCAATATCCCTTGACTCCACTAGCCCCAGAACTCTATCTAACTCTCTCTTAAATCCATCCAGTGACTTGGCCTCCACTGCCCTCTGTGGCAGGGAATTCCATAAATTCACAA
The DNA here is from genome assembly GCA_963514005.1 of Raja brachyura. The sequence goes on along the minus strand of OY740809.1, from coordinate 32,090,947 downwards.
CTCTCTGAGTAAAAACTTTTTTTCTCACCTCAGTCTTAAATGACCTCCCCTTTATTCTAAGACTGTGCGGCCCCTGGTTCTGGACTCGCCCAACATTGGGAACATTTTTGCTGCATCTATCTTGTCCAGTCCTTTTATAATTTTATATTTTTCTATAAGATTCCCCCTCATCCTTCTAAACTCCAGTGAGTACAAGCCTAGTCTTTTCAATCTTTCCTCATATGAGGGAATATGGGCCAAATGCAGGCAGGTGGGACGAGTGTAGCTGGGACTTGTGGGCCGGTGTGGGCAAGTTGGGCCGAAGGGTCTGTTTGCACGCTGTTTGACCTGGCTGCGCCAGAGGCCCGGGTTTAATCCTGACTACAGGTGCTGTCTGTACGGGGTTTGTACCTTCTCCCCGTGCCCGCGTGGGGTTTCTCCAGCTGCTCTGGTTTCCTCCCACATTCCAAAGACGTACGGGTTTATAGGTTAATTTGACGTTGGCAAAAATTGTAAATTATCTCTAGTGTGTAGGATGGCTCCAATGTGTACGGGGATCATCCGCTGGTCGGCACGGACTCGGTGGGCCCAAAGCCTCTATTTCCGCGCTATATCTCGAAACTAAACTAAATTTCCCCAATTAAACAAACAAAAATGACTAATACTGTAGCAATCAAGGAACCTGCAATCAGACATAATTAATGATTGTTTCAAAACCCTAATCTTCCATGATTTACGCATCAATTCTAATCTATAACCTGAATTTGGTTTTAGTTTTCCTGTGGACTGTCGAGGTGTTTTACATTGCATAGTTTTATTTCCAAGCCTGCTGTTTTTATAGCGACTTTAGAGATACAGCGTGGAAACAGGCCCTTCGGCCCACTGATTCCGTGCCAACCAGCGATCACCCCACTAACACTATCCTACACACTAGGGACAATTCACCGAAACCCAACAAAACTGCAAATCCTGTAGAGATGCTGCCTGTCCTGCTGAGTTACTCCAGCATTTTGTGTCTACCTTCAGGTTCGTAAGCTCATCGGTAAATTGGGGGGGGGGGGGGTGGGTGGGGGGGGGGGGGGGGGGGTGCTTGGGTGTGTTTCTGTTTCTGTGTGTGTGTGTGTGTGTGTGTGTGTGTGTCTGTGTGTCTGTGTGTCTGTGTGTGTGTGTGTGTGTGTGTGTGTGTCGGGGGATCCCTGGTCAGCATGGACTCGCTGGGCCGAAGGGCCTGTTTCCGCGCTGCATCTCAAAACTAAGCTAAACCTGCGTCCCTTGCCACTATCCCGATAGAACATTCCAATCAGCCCCTGACTAATCGCAGCAATCAATCTTTATCAATTAGTCTGCAGCAGCCTCAGACGTGAGCCGAGGGACATTCCTGGGGTCACAGGCATCAATCAGGAGTCACCTAGTTCCTCCCATACACACTGCACTCACCGTCACTCACTCACTGTTCCAAATGTTCACTTACTGTCTCATCGCACAACGTCCTCCAAAATAAATGTACTGTGTGTTTCAATCAATTGCCTCTCATTGTCTAGCGGGGCAGCCGTTCCATTGGTGCACCTCTCACTGGAAATGCTACCAGCATCGTTACACCGTATTACCGAGCATTGTTGTAGGGTGCGTGTGGCCCCACTGTTAGGGGAGCTGTTCCGCAGTCTCATCTCGGGTTATCAATGGAACGGGTGATGGTTTGCTCAGACCTATTTTTCAGGCAATGCACTTCAACAAATTGGATACAAAGTGCTGGAGTAACTCAGCAGGTCAGGCAGTGAAGCATTTAGACAGTTACATGTGAAACGTTGAGACAGGTACATGGATAGGATGGGTTTATAGACAATAGACAATAGACAATAGGTGCAGGAGTAGGCCATTCGGCCCTTCGAGCCAGCACCGCCATTCAATGTGATCATGGCTGATCATCCCCAATCAATAGCCCGTTCCTGCCTTCTCCCCATATCCCCTGAATCCACTATTTTTAAGAGCTCTCTCTTGAAAGCATCCAGAGGAGCTGCCTCCACTGCCCTCTGAGGCAGAGAATTCCACAGACTCACCACTCTCTGTGAGAAAAAGTGTTTCCTCGTCTCTCTTCTAAATGGCTTACTCCTTATTCTTAAACTGTGGCCCCTGGTTCTGGACTCCCCCAACATCGGGAACCTGTTTCCTGCCTCTAGCGTGTCCAAACCCTTAACAATCTTATACGTTTCAATGAGATCCCCTCTCATCCTTCTAAACTCCAGAGTGTACAAGCCCAGCTGCTCCATTCTCTCAGCATATGACAGTCCCGCCATCCCGGGAATTAACCTTGTAAACCTGCGCTGCACTCCCTCAATAACCACACACCCACAGGAATGTCCTCGGGACTGTCCTGTAGTCCATCACACTAACCAACCTCCCTTCCATTGGCTCCAATTGCAGTTGATCCCGTACAGACAGCACCCGTAGTCAGGATCGAACCTGGTGTCTGGTGCTGTAAGGCAGCAACTCTACCACTGTGCCGCCTGCCGCTCATTTCATTATCACCTCGCACGCTAGCACTATCCTACACACCTGGGACAAGATATCCAAACCCAATTGACCTACAAATCTGCACGTCTTTTGAGTGTGGGAGGGAACCGGAGCACCCGGAGAAAACCCACGCGGGTCACGCGGAGAAAGTACAAATTCCAAGCAGACGGCGCCCGTAGTCGGGATCGAACCCGGGTCTCTGGCGCCGTAAGGCAGTAACTGCGCCTCCGTGCTGTCCCATGAAACAGAGATCAGGAAGGACAGAAAGAGTGGTAGCTCTACTGGAATTAATTTTTCTGCTTTAAGGTCACTATAGGTTTATATTGGCTCAGCTAGGGAGAGTCAGTCATTCATTCATTCATTCATTCATTCATTCATCATCGTTGAAAACATTAGCGACGCAGTGGTGCCGGTTTGCGACGGGAACGGTGACGGACGCACCACGCATCTCCATCCTCCAGTTCCTGCGGACCTCCGCCGCTGGAAGTACAGGATGTTGGTGCGTGTGTGTGCTTTTTCATCATTCCTTACAATGTCATGTACGACAGTGATCGCAACTTCTCCTGAAGTGTGGATGGCCGTTGGCTCGCTAGAAGCACATCCTCCCTTTGACATGTCTTGTGTTTGGTCCTGCTGGGGGTCCACAGCCCCCTCCTCACCTGGCAAACCAAGTGGGGGAGACGGTTTAGTCGCCGACTATCCGACCATGGAGCAGGTGGCACGGGATTACATGGTACCCGTGGCGGGGGGAACACCACTCCTCCCGACCTGAACACGACTCCCTGCCATTTATTTCCCGGATACCTGGCACGGACGAGTTGGGCCGAAGGGCCTGTTTCCGTGCTGCACGACTCTCTGCCTAATTACTGTCTCTCCTGTTTATTACCCCGGCATTCCACTGTGGATTTCCCGTCCGATTTCCTGCTTGTTTCCTCCCGGGTCGATATATCATTCTGTGCACTGTCTTGTTCATCGCTCTGCCGACATTGGCTTTGATTTGTTGTTTGTTGCCCATCTGGCCGGTTAACGTTAAGTATATTTTGCAATCTCACTTGCCCGCTACCCAAGTTAGCACAGCTGTATATTTTGGAGGCATCTCTCGTGATAGATGTTGTGAACTGCCAGCTGAGCCAGGAATAATTTATTCGCAGACAGACAGACAGATGCACACGCAGAAGGCAAGGTTGCTTGTCGAATACTAACTTGACTGGGAGGAGGTTTGATGAAGAACAGCCATTATTTTGCCCATCCTCTGGCTCATTAAATGTAGATACGGCGATGATATATAACCGAGCGGTCAGGTTGGATGGTGGCGTTTCAGTGACAGGCAGGAGTTAAAACAGCCGGCATCATGATGTTCACAACATCCGTCACGAGAGATGCCTCCAAAATATACAGCTGTGCTAACTTGGGTAGCGAGCAAGTGAGATTGCAAAATATACTTAACGTTAACCGGCCAGATGGGCAACAGACGACAAATCAAAGCCAATGTCGGCAGAGCGATGAACAAGACAGTGCACAGAATGATATATCGACCCGGGAGGAAACAAGCAGGAAATCGCCCGGGAAATCCACAGTGGAATGCCGGGGTAATAAACAGGAGAGACAGCAATTAGTCATACAGCACGGAAACAGGCCCTTCAGCCCAACTCGTCCGTGCCAGGCATCCAGGATATTAATGGAAGGTGGGTTGGGGGGGGGGGGGAGAGAGTATTCAGGAAATATAGGGGGCGGAGTTCTGGAAAATAAAGGGAAGAATATTTGAGAAATAAAGATCCGAGTGTACAGGCAATAAACATAGAACATAGAAATATAGAAAATAGGTGCATGAGTAGGCCATTCGGCCCTTCGAGCCTGCACCACCATTCAATATGATCATGGCTGATCATCCAACTCAATATCCTGTACCTGCCTTCACTCCATACCCCCTGATCCCTTTCGCCACAAGGGCCACATCTAACTCCCTCTTAAATATAGCCAACGAACTGGCCTAAACTACCTTCTGTGGCAGAGAATTCCACAGATTCACCACTCTCTGTGTGAAAAATGATTTTCTCATCTCGGTCCTAAAGGAATTCCCTCTTATCTTTAAACTGTGACCCCTTGTTCTGGACTTCCCCAACATCGGGAACAATCTTCCTGCATCTAGCCTGTCCAACCCCTTAAGAATTGTGTAAGTCTCTATAAGATCCCCCCTCAATCTTCTAAATTCCAACGTGTACAAGCCGAGTCTATCCAGTCTTTCTTCATATGGAAGTCCTGCCATCCCTGGAAACAGTCTGGTGAATCTTCTCTATGGCAAGAATGTCTTTCCTCAGATTAGGAGACCAAAACTGCACGCAATAAAGGGCAAGATGTCTGAGAAATGAAGGGCAAAATGTCTGGGAACGAGGACAAAGTGTCTGAGAAAGAAAGGATAGAGAGTCGAAGAATTAATGGGCAGAGTATTCAGGAAGTAAAGGGCGGAGTGTCCAGGAAATAAGCGGCAGCGTGCGTGGGAATTAAAGGGCGCTGCGGTATCGAGGGAATAAAGGGCGCAGTGTCCGTAACATCCAGGAACGACGAGCAAACGGACTGGGAAATAAAGGGCAGAGCAACAGGAAACATCAGCCAAGCCCTCAGTTATTTACAGGTTCCCCAGTAGTTTATCAACATTGCAGCACCTACAGAAAGAGAGAACACAAGGGCTGTCAGTCCTGGGACTGGGAAACCTAGTTGAGTCTGTCCTACTTGAGTTATTGTTGATCACCACATCTGCAATCTTAACTTCCATGGAAGAAACAAGATAGACACAAAAAGCTGGAGTAACTCAGCGGGGCAGACAGCATCTCTGGAAAAAAGGAATAGATGGCACGCTGAGTTACTCCAGCCTTTTGTGTCTATCTTTTATTTAAACCAGCATCTGCAGTTCCTTCCGACACATCCCACTTATCCAACCCCTGTCCAGCCTTTGACTAGTTTATGGTTTGAATTGCAACACAGTGTTAACTAGCAATTTATTTTTATAGCCCGATTCTATTCCAGCAAACAAACCGGGAGTCCAGGAACAACTCATAGCAGTTTCAACAAGATGACATTTGTTGCTGACATTTACAACTTTGCCAGTTCTGTGGATTATCAGCAAGGCGTAAAAAACGACAGGCTTTGTGTTTAGGGAGGAACTGCAGATGCTGGTTTCACACCGAAGATAGACACAAAATGCTGGAGTAACTCAGCGGGACAGGCAGCGTCTCTGGGTACAAGGTTCGAGGTTTCAAGGTTAGTTTATTGTCGCATGTACCAATTAAGGTACAGTGAAATTTGAGTTACCATACAGAAGTGCAAATAAAAAGCAACAAGACGCACGACCACTTAAAAGTTAACACAAACATTCATCCCAGTGGATTCCACATTCCTCACTGTGATGGAAGGCAATAAAGTCCAACCTTTGTTCTCCCGCGTCTAGAGGTAGATACAGTTATGACTTTTGGAAAACATCTGGACAGATATGGAGAGGCTCCCTTGCCAATTCTTCCCTTCCCTCCCGCTCCACCCCTTCCCCGGGCACTTTCCCTTGCAACCGCAAGAGATGCTACACTTGTCCCTTCACCTCCCCCATCCACTCCTTTCAGGGACCCAAGCAGTCCTTCCAAGTCCGACAGAGGTTCACCTGCACCTCCTCCAACCTCATCTACTGCATCCGTTGCTCCAGATGCCAGCTGATCTACATCGGTGAGACCAAGCGGAGAGCTGGGCGATCGTTTCGCCGAACACCTCCGCTCGGTCCGCAATAAACAACCCGCCCTCCCGGTGGCTCAGCACTTCAACTCCCCCTCCCATTCCGTATCCGACCTCTCGGTCCTGGGCCTCCTCCACGGCCAGAGTGAGCAACACCGCAAGTTGGATGAACAGCACCTCATATTCCTCTTGGGGAGTCTGCATCCTCTGGGCTTAAACATTGAATTCTGTTAACCCAGGCTGCCTCCTCCCCTTCCCACCTCTCCCTCAGCCCTTAGGCCCTGGCATTCCTTCTCTCTGAAGAAGGGTCTCGACCCGAAACGTCGCCTATCTCCTTCGCCCCTTAGATGCTGCTGCACCCGCTGAGTTTCTCCAGCTTTTTGTGTAACCCCCATTCCTTCTCTCTCTATCTCTCCCCCACCCAAGTCGCACTAGCTTCTCATTTTCACACTTCAAACAGCTTACAATGGCCTGTTTCCTTTATCATCGATACTTTTTTGCATATCTTTCATTCATTGTTCTTTATCTCTCCACATCACCGTCTATATCTCTCGTTTCCCTGATCCCTGACCAGTCTGAAGAAGGGTCTCGACCCGAAACGTCGCTTATCTCCTTCGCTCCTTAGATGCTGCTGCACCCGCTGAGTTTCTCCAGCTTTTTGTGTAACCCTATGGAGAGGAAAGGTTGGGAGGGACATGGACATCATGTGGGTAAATGGGACAGCATGGGCAAGTTGGGCTCAAGGGCCTGTTTCCATACTGTCTAACTCTTCAACTAAGGACCAATTGCTAAGGGCCAATTGAAGGCCAAAGGGAATAATCCAGTTGGCAACGTGGTTAAGGCACGGGCAAGATGGGCCGAAGAGCCTGTTTGCGTGCAGTATAACTCTCCATCAGTAACCATGACTCAGGAAAGGAAGCTGATCTACAGCAAGTCCAATTTCAAATCTAGTTAATATAATTAAAAACATAACTGGGAGGGCAAGGGGCCTCTTTACGTATTGATGTTTATATAATAAAATCAAAGATCCCATTTAACTTCAAGTTTTCCAGAAATCAGATTATTAGTATTAGTGTCTATGTTCGCCCACATGGCCACTTGGCATTGTATTCAGCCATTTTAAGATATTATATTGATTTTTCTGACCTTTGTATTTCAAAGGAGGTTAAAAGATAAAAGCTTATTGGTTTCTGAAGATAGTACGGATTTAATTTATATTCAGGAACCATTTAGTTTAAAGTTTAGAGATACAGCACGGAAACAGGCCCTTCGGCCCACTGTGTCCGTGCCAACCAGCGATCCCCGCACACCAAAGGGCCTGTCCCACATACGTGACTTTTACAGGCGACTACCGGCACCTGTCGTCGGTCACCGAAATTTTCAACATGTTGAAAATTCAGCGGCGACCAGAAAGACGCTACGACTCTTTGGAAACCGCTCACGACCATACAGGCTGTACGGTCATGAGAGGTCACCTATGGTCGTGAGAGGTCACCCGCGACCTGTCGCCAGGGGTCGTCTGTATGGTCGTGAGAGGTCTTCAAATAGTTGTGCCGTCTTTCTGGTCACCGTTGAATTTTCAACATGTTGAAGATTTTGGCGACCTATGATGGGTGTCAGCAGTCACCTGTAAAGGTGGCATAAGTGGGACAGGCCCTTAACACTATCCTACACACTAGGGAAAATGTACAATTTTTACCAGCGCCAATTAACCTACAAACCTAATAATCCCAAAACACATCCCTGTGGTGTTTAGTTTAGAGATACAGCGCGGAATCAGACCCTTCGGGCTAATTAACCTACGAACCTCTTCAAAGTGGTCCATTCCTTCTCTCGAGAGATGCTGTCCGTCCCGCTGAGTTACTCCAGCAGTTTGCATCTACCAACAAACTTGTACGCCTTTGGAGTTTTGGAGGACAACAGAGCACCCGGAGAAATCCTCGCAGTCACGGGGACCACGTGCAAACTCCGTGCAGACAGCACCCGTAGTCAGGATCGAACCTGGGTCTCTGGCTCTAACGCTGCGACACCGTACTGCCCCACTCTTGTTGCCGTAGGAGAGAGGTGAAGGAGGTTTGCTGGGAAACACTTTACCCATCATAACCATTCACGGCAGAAGGTTCACATTCACCTCATGCATCCCATCCATAGTAATGGCACTAATTTGGTTGTTAAGTCAAATGTCAATATCCTCAACTCCTATCTGAGAAAGATCGATCTCCATTATCCTTGCAGTTGGCAGAAGCTCCACGCAAAACAAACTTGCATTTAAACATGATACTAGGCTTTTCCTCTATCCCGTCCCAAGAAACACGTGATACGAGTTACTTGGGCGGCAGTCTTGTGGTAAATGCTACCTTTCCTGAGGATGTTCCTTGTGGAACAACGAGAGGCCACCACAAACATTCGCAATTTACAATCCAATAATCTCAAAACACATCCTGTGATTTAGTTTTCTCTAGAAATACAGCACAGAAACAGGCCCTTCGGCCCACCTGGACCGTACCGACCAGCGATCACCACACACTAACACTATCCTACACATAGTAGGGACAATTTACATTTATACAAACCAATTAATCTATAAACCTCGACATTTTTGGAGAGTGGGAGGAAACCAAAGAGAATGGGGAGAACGTACAAACTCCGTACAGGCAGCGCCCGTAGTCAGGATCGAACCCGGTTCTCCGGCGCTGTGAGGCAACAGCTCTACTGCTGCGCCACCGTGCTGCATCAAATGTTTTTCATCTATATCGGACACACCTGGTGGTCCACAGCTCACTTCTGCCCAATATTTTCACAAAAGTAAACATCTCTTTGCATTCATGTGAAGGAAGGAACTGCAGATGCTGGTTTCTACGGAAGATAGACAGAAAGTACTAGAGTAACTCAACGGGTCTCTGGAGACAAAGAATAGATGACGTTTCTGGTTGATACCCTTCTGTTAGACTGAAAGTAGAGGTGAGGTGGGGGGGGGGGGGGGAGGAAGAAGCGGAATGAACTGGAGGCAAGAAGATGCCAGAACAAATCTGTTGCAGGCCCTGACTTCTTCTGGCCTATTCCCTGCTCCATTATAACTGCTCCCCCACCGCCACCAGACTTCCTACCGCTAACTCCATCTATACTTCACGCAGCTTCAGAAAAGCAGCCAACAGAATCAAAGACTTGTCCCACTGGCCATTGTGTCTTCTCCCCGCTCCTGGCCGGGAATAGATACAGAAGGTGGAGAGCACGCGCCAGCGGACTCAGGACGAGATTCTTCCCCCTCTACACCACAGGTAGACATGAAACGGTGGAGTAACTCAGCGGGACAGGCAGCGTCTCTGGATGGAAGGGCCGGGTGGATTGAATGTGTGGTCGCCAACTTTCTTGCTCCCAAATAGGGGACGAAAGGTCAAAATAAGGGACAAATCCCCGACGGCGATTCGTTGACCGACTCGACCGTGGCTGGGTGAACGATGAGTTGGCCCGGGTGCGGGGCTGCACACAAAGCCCAGCCGGCGGGCCAGCTGAGGAGTTTTCGCCCAGGTGACATCGCGCGCAAAATTTGGCACCCCAACCGATGATTGACTATGAGAAGGAGGGGTGGTGGTGGTGTCGGTAGTAAACGAAGGTCCGAAGGTTGGACAGCTGGCGGGGCTGCCGACCGACGGGGCCACGGGCGAGGCGCTGCTGCTGCTGCTGCACTCCATGGGCTGCACTACATCGGGACGGGTGAGGCGGGGCCGGACGCGGCGTTCCGACCCGACAGTCCCCTCGACCCGAGTAGTAGCAGTCAAATACAGCACAAGGGCGGTCCCGCATGGGACAAACAATTTAGCCCAATCTATGGGATGTCCCGGCTAATACGGGACAGTTGGCAACCCTAATTTAATGATTGATTGAATGGGACAGCATGGGAACAAGCCCCTGACCCATCAAGTCCGTGCCGACCTTCAATCACCCGTTCGCACCCACTCCCGACACATTGGGGGCAAATTTACAGAGGCCGCTTAACCTCCAAACCCAAACGTCTTTGGGAGGTGAGAGGAAACTGGAGCACCCAGAGGAAAGCCATGCAGCCACAGGGAAAGCATGCAAACTCCACAACGACAGCACCCGAAGTCAGGATCAAACCCGGGTCTCTGGCGCTGTGAGGCAGCATTTACTTTCAAATAAAAGATTAGAAGGTTGTGCTGTGGCAAGGAAAATAAAATCTGGAGACATTCTGAAGTAATCGAGTCAACATTGGTTGGTGTACAGACTTCCACCAAGATTTAAAAGAGGGGCTTGGACCTTCCATGTGGCAGCATCTTGGATCACCGGACCTCAAATTAAGGACAGTGAAGGCAAAGTCCAAGTGTCCCCTCCAGTAAATTCCTATCAGTGCCGATAATCTCACCGATGTGACGCCTCTTGTGAACCAAAAGTAAATACAAGAGGAAAAACAACTTCAAACCCAGGACACCTCAATTTGCAATTTCTCAGCACAATTACATGGCCAAGTCCCAAAAGCAGTCCGCAGGATCGCATTAGCGTCAAACTTCACATCACTCTCAATTAATCGCCTCCAGAAATTCGTCCCTCAAATAATCGCTCATTGACTTTTCGAATACCAAACAAACAAACATACATTCAATGTTGACAATATTATTTCAGAATGCTTCCAAATTATTACTTTTTTCACCGTCTCAGCACAACCGTCTAACCAACCGAACATTAAAATATATGTGTATATATATATATATATATGAAGAAAAACAATCCTTTCAAAATTGACATTGTGGCTTATGGCACAAAAGACTGAAAACGTCAAGAGATGCTCAAAAGAGAAATTGGGACTGTGAAGAGATTATAACCATGGCTGTCAACTTGAATTGGAATGAGATCGCCTTTGGCAAAGATAATTCATTAACAGGGAACATACCAACGTGTCTTTCTGTCAATCAAGGTATTAAAACAATTCCCGTCCTTTAAGAATCCGATTAAGTTTAGCTTAGCTTAGAGATACTGCACGGAAACAGGCCCTTCGGCCCACCGAGTCCGCTCTGACCAGCGATCCCCGCACACTAACACTACCCTACACACACCAAGGATAACTCTACATCTGTACCAAGCCAATTGGCCTACAAACCTGCACGTCTTTGGAGTGTGGGAGGAAACCGAAGATCTCGGAGTAAAGCCACGGAGAGAACGTGCAGAAGAGATCGGCACTTCGTCCACAAACAAACAAGCAACAGATCTTCCAAAATGCAAGCAATAGTTTGTACAAAAACATTAATTCCATATTTCATATTTAATGCAGCAAAACGGAACGATCATTCTAGTTCAACTGTATTACGGTGCTACTGGCAAAATCAACAGCAAAATTATCTGAGAAGAACAGCATTTACTAAATTAAATGTCCATGAAAGGGTGTGTAGGAAGGAACTGCAGATACTGGTTTACGACAAAGGTAGACACAAAAAGCTGGAGTAACTCAGCGGGACAGGTAGCATTGGCATTTACATTGCCCTCTGTGAATAGTCTCTGGATGATATAACCAGTGCACGGGGGTGATCATTGATCCGCACAGACTTTGTGGGCCGAAGGTCCATGCTGTGCCACAAAAACATCTAAATAATTGCTTATTTAGTAAGTAAGTAAGTTTATTGGCCAAGTATTCACATACAAGGAATTTGCCTTGGTGCTCCGCCCAACATGACATACAGTGACAGTTACGAATGAATCCGAAAACACTAAACATTAATAATAATAAAACATTAATGATAAAACACCATTGATCAAGCATGTGCACCAACAAAATACCAGATCAAAGAACTAGTTTAGTTTAGGTTGGAGATACAGTGCGGAAACAGACCATTCGGCCCACCGAGTCTGCGCTGACCAGCGATCCCCGTACACTCGCGTTATCGTACATGCTAGGGACAATTTATAATCCTTACGGAAGCCAATTAACCTACAAAGAAGCATGCGTTTGGAGTGTGGGTGGAAACCGGAGCACCTGGAGAAAACCCACGCAGGTCACGAGGGGAACGGACAAACTCCATACAGACAGCGCCCGTGGTCAGGATCGAACTCAGGCACGTGCAGCTTGTAAGGCAACAACTCTGCCACACAAATGGATGCTGAGCATCTCTGGTGAGTTAGGGAGTTTGACAGCTTTACCGGTTCAGGCTGAGCCGTGTAAAACAGGTGGAAGGAACAAACGCTGGTGATGGCAACAAGACTGCCTCTGGTCACCTCGCAGCTCAGACAGAGAGCGCTCGCTGAATTTCCCCGGCCGAGAACAGAACTTGATATTCTGTCACCCCCAGAGGCTTTAGGCTGACGGATGAGACAGAAAGGTCATGCACCGATCCGTCAAGATCTTAGTTCACTTACTGTATGGTCCCAGTTACTGTTGTGTGCTGGAACCATTCAGTAAATGAACTAATCCACACACTCTGTGACAGGCTGACCCATCAGTGGAGCTGCTGCCTTGGTCAGAATGGCAGGTTATGTTTTAATAAGCAAACAGCGACAGAGAAGGCAGCAAACAAAGAACTTCACAAGGCTTGGAATCTCTGTAGATGGACGTGAGACTAATAGCCAAACAGCATGGAAACAGGCCCTCCGGCCCAACTTGCCGACCAACATGCCCCATCTACACTAGTCCCACCTGCCTGCGTTTGGTTCCATTTCTCTCTAAAGCTATCCTATCCAGTTGAGTGCTGTTTATTGTCATGTATACCGAGGTACCGTTACATAGAAACAAAGAAAATAGGTGCAGGAGGAGGCCATTTGGCCCTTCGAGCCAGCACCGCCATTCATTGTGATCATGGCTGATCGTCCCCTATCAATAACCCGTGCCTGCCTTCTCCCCATATCCCTCGACTCCACTAGCCCCTAGAGCTCCATCTAACTCTCTCTTAAATCCATCCAGTGATTTGGCCTCCACTGCCCTCTGTGGCAGGGAATTCCATACATTCACAACTCTCTGGGTGAAGAAGTTTTTTCTCACCTCAGTCTTAAATGACCTCCCCTTTATTCTAAGACTGTGGCCCCTGGTTCTGGATTAAAGTTTAAAGCTTTTGTTGCGTGCCAACGAGTGCTAAGCTGCCTAAATGTTTCTAAAACGTTGTGATAGTAACTACCTCAAGTACCTCCTCCGGCAGCTCATTCCACACACCCACCACTCTTGTGTAAAAACATTACCCCTCAGGTTCCTATTATATCTTCCCCCCTTCACTATAAACCGATGTCCGCTGGGTCTCGATAGCCCCCACTCTGGACATTTACCAGAATTAGCCCTTCATGATTTTATACACATCTACACGATCACCCCTCATCCTCCTGCGCTCCAAGGAATAAAGACCTTGCCAGCACAACCTCTCCATCCTTCGCGTCCTAGCAACATCCTTCAGTGCCCCACTGGGCATATCATTGACCAAATTAAACCACCAGCTGTACCTGCAAACAGAAACATAAAACCATACAAAATAGGTGCAGGAGTAGGCCATTTGGCCCTGCGAGCCAGCACCACCATTCAATTGTGATCATGGCTGATCATCTAAAATCAGTACCTATTTTCAGCTTTCTCCCCATATCCCTTGATTCCTTTCGCCCTAAGAGCTAAATCTAACTCTCTCTTGAAAACCTCCAGTTTCACATCCATGTGAAAACATTCCACAGATATACAACTCTCTGGGTGAAAAGGTTTTTCCTCATCTCAGTCCGAGATGGCCCACCCCTTATTCTTAAGTGAATGATGATGTGTAGCAGCATAAAGGGGAGGCCATTTAAGACTGAGCTGAGAAAAAACTTTTTCACCCAGAGAGTTGTGAATTTATGGAATTCCCTGCCACAGAGGGCAGTGGAGGACAAATCAATGGATGGATTTAAGAGAGAGTTGGATAGAGCTCTCGAGGCTAGTGGAGTCAAGGGATATGGGGAGAAGGCAGGCACGGGTTATTGATAGCGGACGATCAGCCATGATCATATTGAATGGCGGTGCTGGCTCGAAGGGCCGAATGGCCTCCTCCTGCACCTATTTTCTATGGTTCTATGTTCTATGATCACAATGAATGGCAGTGCTGGCTCGAAGGGCCGAATGGCCTCCTCCTGCACCTATTTTCTATGGTTCTATGTTCTATGATCACAATGAATGGCGGTGCTGGCTCGAAGGGCCGAATGGCCTCCTCCTGCACCTATTTTATACTTCTCTATGAATGATAAATTAATCACTACCTTTGGCTGGTGCCCAGTGCCAAAGGTCGTCGGAGATTACGCCCCAGATTTCGTTCAGAGATTCAGCGCGACAACAGGCCATTCAGCCCACCGAGTCCGTACCAACCAGCGATCCCTGCACATTAACACAAGCCTACACACACAATGGACAATTTACACTTACACCAAGTATACAAAGCCAAGCCAATTAACCTACAAACCTGCACGTCTTTGGAGTGTGAGAGGAAACTGAAGATCTTGGAAAAAACCCGGGCGGTCACGGGGAGAACGTACAAACTATGTACAAGCAGATGGTGGCAATTTAACCCTTCATGCCGCACCTATTTAATGTAGTTTCGTTTAGAGATACAGCGCGGAAACACTCCACGCCGACTCCACGCCAAACAGCGATCCACACACATTCACCCTATCTTACTCGGGACAAAGTGCAATTATACCAAGTCAATTGGTCTACAAATCTGTACGTCTTTGGAGTGTGGGAGGAAACCAGAGCAACCGGAGCACCCGGAGAAAACTCCCACAGGCCACGGGGGAGAACTCCATAAAGACAGCATCCGTAGTCAGGATCGAACCCGGGTCTCTGGCGCGGTGATGGAGCAACCTACAGCTGCGCCACCGTGCCACCCTCTTTGAAGATGCAGTCAAACCTAGCGGTGTCCCTTGTAAATTATCTTTAGTCCGAGTTGAACAATTCTCCTTTGGAAATTCCCGCTGAATCTGCTCCCATGGAGCCTGCAGAGATACATTCCCCATTCATCACCATAATTCACTCTGCAAAACATTCTTCCTCGGACTCCTTCCCCGAACAGCAGCTTGTTACCTATACTCTTGGCGATAGAAATTGCGCCCACTCTATCAAACCCTTCATGAGTTTGAACACCTTAATTAAATGTGCATTCAGTCCTCTCTGCTCAAATTAGAACGATCCGTGCGGCTCCCACTCTTGACACCATCCTAATAAATCTCCATTCCGAGCCCCTGGCATCGTTGACAGCACTGCGATCACACAGACCAGGCTGCCCGCCACCTGCGGCACCGCGGTGCGGCGGTAGAGTTGCCGCCTTACCGCGCCACAGACTAACTAACGGTGCTGTCTGTGCAGAGTTTTACGTTACCCCTGTGGCCGCGCGGGGTTTTCTCCCAAACTTTATTCTGAATAGAAAATATATATTCAAAGCCAGAACTGTGCAAAAACTCGTCCAACATTCTCAGAGGCTATACATACCATGATTAGCGTTGGTAGACAAAAATGCTGGAGAAACTCAGTGGGTGAGGCAGCATCTGTGGAGCGAAGGAATAGGTGACGTCTTGGGTCAAGATCCTTCTTCAGATGTTGATTAGTGTATTTGGTGGTGTTCACATAAATCATCATTATACCAGGCACCTTTGCCATTCATGAGGTGCCCTGGGGTGATATCCCTTCCCTTGTTAAGGGGCAACCCCATCACACTCTGCCCCTCCAATGTCCAGCTGTGGAAGGACCCTAGACTGTGGTCCTCTGCCACAGAGCCTTGGTGTTGGCTGCACCGAGCTTCAGTGTGTCCCTCAGCACGTATGCCAGACTTACTGAACACTCTGGTTAGCTGGAGAAACCAATCCCTTCCGTTCAGTTTCAGTGTAGTTTATTGCCACATGTACCGAGGTACAGTGAAAAGCTTGTGTTGCCTTGCTAACCAGTCAGTGGAAAGGCAATTCTTGATTATAATACAGCCATTTACAGTGCATAGATACGTGATAAGGGAATAACGTTTAGTGCAAGGTAAAGCCAGCAAAGTCCAATCAAGGATAGTCCGAGGGTCACCAGAGAGGTAGATGGTACTGCGCTCTGAAGATAGACACGAAAAACTGGAATAACTCAGCAGGACAGGGGGCATCTCTGGAGAGAAGGAACGGGTGACCTTTCGAGTCTTGACCTGAAACATCACTCAGTCCTTCTCTCCAAAGATGCTGCCTGTCCAGCTGAGTTCCTCCAGACTTTGGTGTCTATCTTCGGTTTAAACCAGCATCTGCAGTTCGTTCCTACACATGGTACTGCTCTCTGGTTGTGGTAGGATGATTCAGTTGCCGGACAACTGTCCCTGAATCTGAACCCGCCTTCTCCACACAGCAAGCATCAGCTTCAGTGGTCTGACCCTGGTAACTCGTTAACTATAGAGACTCACTTCCAAGTGTAAAGTGAACGTTGATTCCTTGCGTTTTGCCACACACAAAAAGACGGGCTCAAAAAATCAACAGCCTTAAAGGGCCTGTCCCACTTACGCAATTTTTTTCGGCAACTTGCCGGCACCCGTCATAGTCGCAGCAGGTCTCCGAATATTTTCAACATGTTGAAAATCCAGCGGCGACCAGAAAAAGGTACGACTCTTCGGGTGACTACTCACGACCAGACAGGTGTCACCCCCGCGACATGTCGACACGTGGCGCCTGTTTGGTCGTGAATAGTCGTCCAAAGAGTCGTAGCTTTTTCTGGTCGCTGCTGGATTTTCAACATGTTGAAAATATTTGCAACCTGCTGCGACTATGACGGGTGCCGGCAAGTCGCCGAAAAAAATCGGGTAAGTGGGACAGGCCTTTTAAAGAGAAAATATTCAGTGTATTTAACAAGAAACAAAAGTGCCCATACATTATGGAAACCCAAAACAAGATCACGATCGCTGGAAACACTCCCACGGTTGCATGAAGGGAAATAGAATCAATATTTCAGTCAGGGACCTTTTAACTGAATTGGAACACTTACTAAACAAGTGTAATAATTTGTGGAGAGGCGCAGGGTAAGATAGAACGAAGGACATTTCTGTCATGGGATGCAGACCAAAACTGTCAAGGCAAATATTCCTTTAAAAAACAACAGTTTTTGGTTAAACCAACAGGAGCACTCGGAGAAAACTCACGCACGTCTCAGGGAGAACTCGCGCGAGCAAGAGACTCTGTGCATCTACCCGAACGATTCCTCTGATGATTTTATACACCTCTATAAGATCACCCCTCCTCCTCCTGGGCTCCAAAGAAGGAACTCAGCTCAGACTCTCGAGCAACGTCCTCGTAAATCTCACGCGGTCACGGGAAGAACGTACAAACTCCACACAGACAGCACCTGTAGTCAGGATCCAAGCTGGGCCTCAGGTACCACAACTACCATCTACCTCTTCGATGACCCTCGGACTATCCTTGATCGGACTTTGCTGGCTTTACCTCACACTAAATGTTATCCCCTCATGATGTGTCTACACACTGTAAATGGATCGATTGTAATCATGTATTGTCTTTCCGCTGACTGGTTAGCACGCAACAAAAGCTTTTCACTGTTCCTCGGTACACGTGACAATAGACTAAACTAGAAGCTAAAAACTCCAACTGTGTCGCTCCATAGTTCTAACTAAACTATGAACTGTGGACTGTCTTAGTTGCACTAAGGACATTTTTTCTTGTACTAATATTGTTTTATTTGTAATTTATTGAATTTCTTTCTATATTATGTTATCAAAGAGTGCCAGCACCTTTATTTTTACTGCCTTAGCTTCTCGAAAAGCAGTGCGTATCTCAAAAATGTGTGTTCAGTGTAAGTTGTACGGTCCCTTGCCAGGCTTTGGATCCAACTATGCTGCCAGGTGTAAATGGGAGACTGGTATTTGAAAAATACAAACGCGTAAATCACGTTTTGCATTAGCTTTGGGACTGCATGGTGGTGCAGCGGTAGAGCTGCAGCCTTCAGGGCCTGTCCCACTTTCACGACCTAATCACGAGTTTGCCCTTGACTCACACTCGCAGCATGCTCGTCACGAGGTCGTAGGTAGGTCGTGATGCTAGTCGTAGGTACCAAGTAGGTCGGGGCGTTTTTTCTAGCATGGTGAAAAATGTCCACGAGCAAAAAAAGGTTGTGAATTAGGTTGTGAAAGTGGGACAGGCCCTTTACACTGCCAGAGTCCCAGGTTCGATCCTGACCACGGGTGCTGGTCTGTACGGAGTTTGTCCCTTCTCCCAGCGACTTGCGTGGGTTTTCTCCAGGTGCTCTGGTTTCCTTCCACACTCCAAAGACATACAGGTTTGTAGGTTAATTGGCTTTGGTAAAATTGTAAGTTGTCCCGAGTGTGTGTAGGATAGTGTTAGTGTGCGGGGATCGCTGGTCGGCGCGATCTCAGTGGGCCGAAGGCCTGATTACTCACTGCATCTCTAAACAAAACTAATTAAACAAGTTTGTTATTCCAAAAAATGCATTGATCAACTAGGAGTAAAACTCAATGTGCCGGTTCTGTGTTTATAGGCCTGTTGTGCTGCTGCAAGTGAGAGTTTTATTGTTCCACTGTCTGTACATTTGACTATTCAACACCCTTCACTCTGAGCTGTGTAGGAAGGAACAGCAGATGCTGATTAAAACCGAAAGAAGACGCAACAAGCTGGGGTAATTCAGCGGGTCCGGCAGCATCTCTGGAGAGAAGGAATGGGTGACGCTTCGGGTCATAGAAACATAGAAATGATAGAAAATAGGTGCAGGAGTAGGCCATTCGGCCCTTCGAGCCTGCACCGTCATTCAATATGATCATGGCTGAGTTGGTCGTGAATAGTGGCCCAAAGAGTCGTACCTTTTTCTGGTCGCTGCTGGATTTTCGTCCAACTCAGTATCCCGTACATGCCTTCTCTCCATACCCCCTGATCCCTTTAGCCACAAGGGCCACATCTAACTCCCTCTTAAATATAGCCAATGAACTGGCCTCAACTGCTTTCAGTGGCATTAGAATTCCAGAGATTCACCACTCTCTGTGTGAAAAATGTCGGGTCGAGATAGTCTGAAGAAAGGTCTCGACCCGAAGCGTCATGCATTCCTTCCCTCCGGAGATGCTGCCTGTCCCACTGAGTTACCCCAGCTTTCTGTGTCTTCTTTGACTCTGAGCTGCAGGTTTTTGAACGTAACGCAATGAGCTGAAAAAGTGAACCTTGAAACTACTTTGTAATGCTTGAATCCATTGATGTCAGAGGCAAATTTTCAGATCAGGAGTGGAGGCGACTGAACGGGTTGAGGGATGGCCATTCATTGGCCCAGCGTAGACACGGTGACACAAACGCCCTCTCCCACAGAGCAAGAGTGATTGCTGCATTATTCCCCAGTGTTCTAAACAAGACAATCATGTGACCTGTGACTAAACGGACTCGAGTTAAATCACTGAAAATATAGTTTGTTTTAACATGTTCGCGACGACAACCATTAGCCACAAGGTAGGTATCAGCCAGCCATGATAGCTCAAAGCTGGTGGAAAATTGCCTTGGCTTGGTCTCGGAATTGGAAGCAGTTGAGCATATAAACGACGCCAAGATCAAGGGCAGCATTAAAGGAACACCGAGATGACTTGTATACGCAGCAAAGAGATGATATTGCAGAATAAAGCTGCAGACACTAGAATTGTCGGTATGGCAACGCCAGAGACCTGGGCACGATCCTGATGACGGGTGCTGCCTGTACGGAGTTTGCACGTTCTCCCCTTGACCCGCGTGGGTTAGCTCCGCAATCTTCAGTTTCCTCCCGCACTCCAGCGACGGACGGGTCTGTAGGTTAATTGGCTTGGTGCAAATGTAAAACTGACTCCCGGTGTGTGTCGGATAGTGTGAATGCGCGGGGATCGCTGGTCGGCGCAGACTCGGTGGGCCAAAGGGGCGGGGTTTCCGCACAAAAAGCAAACATCATATCGTCATTTTACAATCGTTTGAAATCCTCAACGATTAACCTTGACAACATCCCGACAAGTGCAAGTGTATCCCTTCAAATCATAAAAGCACTTGTAGATATCGCAGGTTCATCGTGTAGTGAACGATTCCGATGATCTGCTGAATAATTCAAACATTTCCTCTTTCTGTCTCATGATTTCTTGCTGTGAAATGTTTTGCCTCTTGCTCGTGTTGGTACCACTTCTCCAGCAATGCTTATCCTGAGCAGCTTTCATCCCTCCTCAAGGTTGTGTTTGCGTTCCCTGGAATGCCAGAGGTTTGCGGGGAGACCCAGGAGGAGTGGATGAAATTACCAGGGGCATGGACCGGGTCGACAGTCAGAATCTTGTTCCCAGACGGGGGAAAAAAAAGCAAATACAAGAGGGCCCAGGTTGAAGGTGTGTGGGGTCAACGTTTCAAGGAGATTTTGGACCAAGTTGGTTCTGCTCCCCCAATGCACCCCTTCCCGGCCCGTAGCCCCCGCAGGGGAGGCGTGGTCCTCCAACTCAAGCCAATCCCAAACGTAAGATTCCCGCGCACCCCTTGCCTCCCTCGGCAGTCTCTTTAAAAAAAAATTGCAACTGCACTTGCCCTGCTTGTTGCAATAGCAATTCGCCCTCCCCCTGCTAGGAGATGTGCGGGGGGGCATGTTTTTACCGAGGGTGGCGAGTGCCTGGAATGGTGGTCGAAGCAGATGCCACAGCGGCATTTGAAAGGCCTTTACATCGGCATGTGGATATGCAGGGAATGGAGGGATAAGGGTTACTGCGTGCAGGCGTGCAACTGACGATCACGGCATCGCGGTCAGTCCTTGATGTGCCGAAGGGCTTGTTCTTGCTCTGTGCTGCTCTAGGCTCTAATTACGGGGTGCGAGATTGCAACCTTCACGTGGTCCGTCTTCTTTCGACGAATGCGATCACCCTGGTGTGCACAATCAAATAGAACTAGTTGTCCTTCAACTTTAGGCTGTGCACGCCACACGCAAGGAGAAGATACCCCAATTATCATAGGATATGCCCGAATTTCACCACCGTCCCTAAATCCTCCTTCACTGAGGGGCCAAAGCTCATTCAAACATGTCGGTGGGTCTGGGGTCGCTGCTGGAAGCAGGGGGAGCAGAGTGAATGATCATATTCTTCAAGAAACTGAGAATAAATAATGCCAGCTCTCATTTCAACCAACTCATCAGCAAAAATAGATACCAAACCCAAGCCATGTATCAAGCTGCTATGTTTGAATGTGTCTCATCAATTGAACCCTCGGACTTAGTTTAATCGGACTTTACCTTGCACTGAATGTTATTCCATTTATCATGGATCTGTACGCAATGGATGGCTCGGTGGTACACTGCAAATAACCATATAACAATTACAGCACGGAAACAGGCTCTCTCGGCCCTTCCAGTCCGTGCCGACCATTTATTTTCCCCTAGTCCCATCTACCTGCACTCAGACCATACCCCTCCATTCCCTTCCCGTCCATATACCTATCCACTTTACTTTCAAATGTTAAAATCGATCCTGCCTCCACCACTTCTGCAGGAAGATCATTCCACACAGCCACCACTCTCTGAGTAAAGAAGTTCCCCCTCATGTTACCCCTAAACTTCTGTCCCTTAATTCTCATGTCATGCCCTCTTGTTTGAATCTTCCCTACCCTCAATGGGAAAAGCCTATCCACGTTAACTCTGTCTATCCCTTTCATCATTTTAAAGACCTCAATCAAGTCCCCCCTTAACCTTCTGCGCTCCAAAGAATAAAGACCTAACTTGTTTAACCTTTCTCTGTAACTTAGTTGCTGGAACCCAGGCAACATTCTAGTAAATCTCCTCTGTACTCTCTCTATTTTGTCGACATCCTTCCTATAATTAGGCGATCAAAATTGTACACCATACTCCAGAATTGGTCTTACCAATGCCTTGTACAATTTTAACATTAATTTTAACAAATGGCTCAATTGTAATCATGTATTGTCTTTCTGTTAACTGGTTGGCATGCAACAAAAGCTTTTCACTGTGCCTCGGTGCGCACGACAATAAACTAAAGAGTCTAATGAAGGGTTTCAACCCAAAGCATCACCTAATCCTTTTCTCCAGAGATGCTGCCTGAGCCGCTGAGTTAAAGCCCTGTCCCACTGTACGAGTTCATTCCAAGAGCTCTCCCGAGTTTGCCCCGATTTGAACTCGGAGATTTACGGTAATGGCCACTCGTCGGTACTCTGGGCTCTCGAGGACAGGGCGAAGGGGGAAGGGGGGGGGGGGGAGGGCAAGGGGGAAGTGGGGGGGGGAGGGGAAGGCACTAGCATTTCTGCGAACGTTGTTACTGGTGCAGGGGATAAACAGTGGGGACTCTGCCGTTGCCTCCGGGCATCTTCTCAAAGCCATTCCCCACATCCATCAAGGCAGACAGGAGCATTGAACCTCCTCACAGCGCGCAGGCTGGTGAAAACCTATAAATGCAAATTAATGGACACCACTTGAAACGTTAATCAATCCATTCTTGAAGCTGACAATGCTGCATCCAAGACGAGGAAAGGTAAACCACAAAATAAAATGTCTACGTCCGCTGGCATTCACAAGCAGGTCTTTCCGGTATCTGGCTAAGCTATCTGCAGATACAAAAGCTGGAGTAACTCAGCGGGTCAGGCAACATCTCTGGAGAAAAGGAATGGGAGACGTTTCGGGTCGGAACCTTTCTTCAGAGGGTCTGTCGCAGGGTCTCGTCCCGAAACATCACCTAGGTCTGAAGAAGGGCCTTGACCCGAAACATCACCTATTCCTTTTCTACACTGCAGAGATGCTGCCTGTCCCGCTGAGTTAATCCAGCTTTTTGTGACTATCTTCGGCTTAAACCAGCGTCTGCAGTTCCTTCCCACACATTTCGTAGGCTTTGCTGACGTGCTTCATCCATATTGAAGCATTTGTGCAAAGACAAAAGCCTGCTGTCTTTCTTAAAAAATCTGCTTGAATTTTGCAGTTTGTAGAGTTTAGAGTAACAGCGAGGAACCAGACCCTTCGGCCCACCGAGCCCACGCCGACCAACAGTCACCCCGCACACTAGAGTCTATCCGACACACTCGGGACAATTTGCAGAAGCCAATTAACCTACAAACCTGCACGTCTTTGGAAGGTGGGAGGAAACCGGAGCACCCGGAGAAAACCCACGCAGTCGAAACCCAGACAGCACCCGTAGTCAGGATCGAACCCAGGTGTCTCGAGGCGGTGAGGCAGCCATTCCACTGCGCCCCCTCTAAACTCGAGCCTGAGACGAGTTGCACCAATGGAACATTCACAAGTGGGAAGGGTCTCGACCCGAACCCTCGCCTATTCCTTCTCTCCATAGATGCTGCCTCTCCCACTGAGTTCCTCCAGCATTTTTGTCCACCTTGTCAAAGTGGGACTCCAGTTGAAAACATGATGCGTGACACACCCAGACACACAGCGGACACACCCCGACGTAGACAATGGTTAGACATAGTACAGGAAATATTTGTCATGGAGAAAATGACATATTCTCTAGGAGTGAAAGAAGACGGGTTTAATAGAAAATGGGAAAAATGGATTAGGTATAGAAATAAAGACATCAACACTGTATAATTTTATAGACAATAATGTAAGTTATTGGAAAACGTTTTAATATGAAAATAGTTCTGAATGCTGCATCGTTAATTGTAAACTGAACCCCCCGCTGCACTGTTGTACGTTTCACTGTAATGTTGTGTGTTTCGTTGTTATATTTGTGTTTTATTTGTGTATACCTAAAAGCAATAAAAACTAAAGTGGAAAAAAAAACATGATGCGGAGATAATCCTTCCTTCGTGTCCTGGTCAGTTTATTGTCGACCACCATTCCAGGCACTCGCAACCCTCGGTAAAAACATGCCCCCTGCACATCTCTTAGCAGGGGGAGGGCGAATTGCTGTTGCAACAAGCAGGGCAAGTGCAGTTGGAATTTTTTGTCACACGTGTACCGAGCCAGAACGAAAAGCCTTTTGTTGCGTGCTATCCGGTCAGCAGAACGACAATACATGATTACAATCGAGCCAATCGCAGTGTGTGAGTAGGGAATAACATTCAGTGTAAGGTAAAGTCCGATCAAAGATAGTCCAAGGGTTTCCAATGAGGTAGATAATAGCTCGGGACTGCTCCCTGGGGTGGTGGTAGGATGATTCAGTTGCCTTACAAAAACTGGGATGAAAACTGTTTAAGAAGGAACTGCAGATGCTGGAAAATCGAAGTGCTGGAGAAACTCAGCGGGTGCAGCAGCATCTGTGGAGCGAAGGAAATAGGCAACGTTTCGGGTCGAAACCCTTCAGGGTTTCGGCCCAAAACGTTACCTATTTCCTTCAGGGTTTCGGCCCGAAACGTTGCCTTTTTCCTTCAGGGTTTTGGCCCGAAACGTTGCCTATTTCCTTCGCTCCATAGATGCTGCTGCATCCGCTGAGTTTCTCCAGCACTTTTGTCTACCTGGGAAGAAAACTGTCCCTGAAATGCGGAGGTGTGCGTCTCCACACTTCAATGCTGCATCATGAGCTGCCAAACATCAGGAGTGCTCTACCCCCATGGGTTGCTGGAGGCCAGATCTTTAGATATATTTGAGGCGGAGTCAGATAAGTATTTGAATTGGTCGAGAAATTCAGGGAATGTGCAGGAAGGAACTGCAGATGCTGCTTTATAACCGAAGATAAACACATGATGCTGGAGTAACTCAGTGGGTCCGGCAGAATCTCGGGATGCAAGGAATAGGTGACGTTTCGGGTCTTGAAGGAGGGTTCTGGCCCGAAATGTCACCTATTCATCCCTTTTCTCCAGAGATGCTGCCTGGCCCGCTGAGTTACTGCAGTATGGCACAAAAGAGGAATTGTGGCCAGTGCAAAAACAGCCAAGATCATATTAGTTTAGTTTTGAGGTACAGCATGGAAACACACCCCTTGGCCCACCTTATCCACATCAAGTCAAAAGTCAAAGTCAAAAGAGTTTATTGTCATGTGTCCCTGACAGGACAATGAAAATCTTTCTTTGCATAGCACAACAGAACATAGAAGGCATTGACTACAATTCTACACATAAATACACCCATGAATTAATAAATTAATAAAGTGCAAATAACAGATGGAGGGATATTAATGTTCAGAGTTCCGAGCCAGGCTTAATAGCCTGATGGC
The DNA here is from genome assembly GCA_963514005.1 of Raja brachyura. The sequence continues at coordinate 32,065,673 of OY740809.1, read as the reverse complement.
TGTGGGGAAGTAGCTATTCCTAAACCAGGCTGTTGCAGTCTTCAGGCTCCCGAAGGTAGCAGGGAGATGAGTGTGTGGCCAGGGTGGTGTGGGTCCTTGATGATGCTGCCAGCCTTTTTGAGGCAGCGACTGTGATAAATCCCCTCGATGGAAGGAAGGTCAGAGCCGATGATGGACTGGGCAGTGTTTACTACTTTTTGTAGTCTTTTCCTCTCCAGGGCGCTCAAGTTGCCGAACCAAGCCACGATGCAACCAGTCAGCAAGCTCTCTACTGTACACCTGTAGAAGTTAGAGAGAGTCCTCCTTGACAGACCAACTCTCCGTAATCTTCTCAGGAAGTAGAGGCGCTGATGAGCTTTCTTAATAATTGCATCCGTGTTCTCGATTGACCATCGATCACCCGTTCACACTAGTCCCATAAAAGTACCACCCTCTGTGTGAAAACATTGCCCCCTCATGGTCCTAATACAAGTGATAGGAGCAGAATTAGCCCATTCGGTCCATCAAGTCTATCTTCCTTCATGTCCTGTTCAGTTGATTATCACATGTGCCAAGGTAGAGAGGAGAAAGTGCTGGGGTTACAGGGAGAAGGCAGGAGGATGTGGTTGAGAGTGAAAGATAGACCGGCCATGATTGAATGGCCAACCTATCTCTCCCTCTCAACCCCATTCTCCTGCCTTCTCCCCATAATCCCAGCACTTTCTCCTCTCATCTCTCTCCTCTCATCTTAAACAGAGGCCATGTAGTTCTTAATTCCCCAACGCTGTGAAAAAGCCAGTGCGTTCACTGTATCTATGCCACTCCTGATTAGCCCATAATCTCTTACATTTCAGCTTGCCCAAAACACCCCCCTCTAGTCCTGGCAACATCCTCGTAAATCTTCTCTGCACTCTTTCAAACACAGATCCTTGCGCCCACCTCAGGGATGGGAGCACCCGCAACTACTCTGACTAACATAGACACAGCCACCCGCCACTCATTCCTGGACGATGGTTCTCGTGGCTACAAGGTCGATGCTTGGTCACATACATTCACAATGTCCCCAGATTGTGCGGCACGGTGGCGCAGCAGGAGAGTTGCTGCCTCACAGCGCCAGAGACCCGGGTTTGATCTGCTGTCTGTACGGAGTTTGCACGTTCTCCCCGTGAACATGTTTTCTCCGGGTGCTCCAGTTTCCTCCAAATACGCGCAGGTTTGCAGGTTCATTGGCTTGGTATGAAGATGTAAATTGTCCCTAGTATGTGTAGGATGGTGTTAGTGTGTGGGGGTCACAGGGCGGCGTGGACTCGGTGGGCTGAGGGGCCTGTTTCCATGCTGTATCTCTAAACTGATCTTTAAGTTGTGTATGAAGGAACTGCAGATGCTGGTTTAAACCAAAGATAGACACAAAATGCTGGAGGAACTCAGCAGGAGATGCAGCATCTCTGGAGAGAAGGAATGGGTGACATTTCAGGTAGAGGCCCTTCTTCAGACTTAGAAGGACCCAAAACATCACCCATTCCTTCTCTCCAGAGATGCTGCCTGTCCCGCTGAGTTACTCCAGCATTTTCTGTTATCTTTGTTGCTGTATTTGAGCTACAGTGTTTACAGGAGTGGACAAAAACACCTCGGGCACAACCTACACACGGGGAGAGAGACAGAGACAGAGAGAAACAGATAGAGAGACAGAGAGAGAGAGACAGAGACAGAGATAAACAGAGAGAGAGAGAGAGAGAGAGAGACACACACAGAGACAGAGACAGAGAGACAGAGAAACCGATAGCGAGAGAGAGAGAGACAGAGAGACAGAGACGGAGACAGAGAGACAGAGAGACAGAGCGAGAGAGAGAGAGAGAGAGAGAGAGAGACAGACAGAGACAGAGACAGAGACACAGAGACACAGAGAGAGACAGAGAGAGACAGAGAGAGACAGAGAGAGACAGAGACATAGACAGAGACAGAAACACAGAGACAGAGAAAAACAGAGAGAGAGAGAGAGAGAGCGAGAGAGATGTGTCCCTGGAGAGGGAACACGCGGTGTTCACGGGGACTCTGGAGGCCTTCCGTCAGCGCTGGTCGCCGCGTGGGGTTGAGGCGATTATAAATGAATGTACTGCTGTACTACAATGATCTGTTCATTATAGTGTGATTTTTGATTGTGTTTTGATGTGTTGTATTTTATGATTTGTGTTGAATAAAGTTTTTGAAATGAAAAAAAAAAAAAAAAAAAAAAAGAGAGAGAGAGAGAGAGAGAGAGAGAGAGAGAGAGAGAGAGAGAGAGAGAGAGAGAGAGAGAGAGAGAGACATGGAAACAATTTCAAGCAGTAATCTTTCATCAAAGCCTAGAATTGTCGTTATAAACGCTGAAAACTTCAGTCTCGTGGTAGGAAGTGATCGTTCAATGGAAATCATCTTGTCTGTTCTCAGTGTTCGCAACAATAGCAAATCATAGACACATTCTTTCAAAGCTCAAGAGCTGTCCCTTGATTTGCAGTCAAATGAAGATTGGATTGATGATAGGTTTTCAAACTGCTGCAGTGTACGGGATCTCTTGTGATCAACGTGCCAGAAGCAACTCCCCAACAGAAGCAAATCTGTTTGACAGGACGGTGACAAGTCTCTTACAGCTGTATCTTCATTAATACAGACACTCGTAAGATCATAAGTGATGGGAGTAGAATTAGGCCATTTGGCCCATCAAGTCTACTCCGCCATTCAATCATGGCCGATCTATCTCTCCCTCCTAACCCCGTTCTCCTGCATTCTCCCTTAACCTCTAACACCCTTACTAATCAAGAATCTATCTATCTCTTCCTTAAAAATATCCACTGACTTGTGGCCTCCACAGCCGTCTGTGGCAAAGAATTCCTCAGATTCACCACCCTCTGACTAAAGAAATTCCTCCTCATCTCCTTCCCAAAACAACGTCCTTTAATTCTGAGGCTATGACCTCTAGTCCGAGACTCCTCCACTAGTGGAAACATCCTCTCCACATCCACTCTATCCAAGACTTTCACTATTCTGTACGTTTCAATGAGACCCCCCCTCATTCTTCTGATCTCCAGCGTGTACAGGGCCTGTGCCATCAAACGCTCATCATATGTTAACCCACTCATTCCTGGGATCATTCTCGTAAACCTCCTCTGGACCCTCTCCAGAGCCAGCACATCCTTCCTTGGATATGGTGCCCAAAATTAGTAAGTAAGTAAGTAGGTTTATTGGCCAAGTATTCACATACAAGGAATTTGCCTTGGTGCTCCGCCCACAAGTAACAACATGACATACAGTGACAGTTACGAATGATTCTGAAAACACTAAACGTTAATAAAAATACAACATTAATGATAAAACACCATTGATCAAGCATGTGAACCAAAAAAATTGCTCACAATATTCCAAATGCGGCCTTATAGAGCCTCAGCATGACATCCCTGTTTTTGTACACGAGCCCCTCTCAAAACAAATGCACGCTCAATAGGTTCCTTGATACGGGGCACTTCTTGGCTTCAGTGTTCAAGCCCACAGTCAGAACAGATTACACCAGGCAGTGCGTGAAGAACACAATCCGTCCAGTTGTCAGGGCAACGTGAAAAATGAATCACCACAACGTTGATCTTGATGCATGCCCACCGTTTAACGGCGAGTTTCGGAAGGTGTTAAACATTCCAGCTGTTTTTCCCAAGCGCCGGCCTCTCAATCTGCAAAGGGTTCCCAGCCATTGTACTGAAGGTGTCCCAGGAGCAAGAGACTCGAAGCTGGCTGGGTGATTAAGGGCGGGTGGGGGGGGGAACTGATCAATGAAAGCCTTCAGGCAACTCTCGTCTGTGCTTTTCTTTCTCCCCCCCGAGATCACTCCCCCTCCCCCTCCGTCCTCTTTACTAATGACCTGGATGTCCTTGAAGCAATGGGCAAAGCTGAGAGAGACATCAACTTTGAGCAAGAACGTACGTGCAGTCCAGCCAGCCCTCAGGCTCTAATCTCCTGTAGCAAATGGATGCTGCCAATCATTGCCAGATCAAGGTATTGATCATTTCCCTCGATTAATTTGTTACCCGTCACTGAAAAGTCCAAATGCCCTACTCAATTACCCCGAACGGTGTTCTAGCCTCAGATAGACACAACAAGCTGGAGTAGCTCAGCCGGTCAGTCAGCACCTCTGGGGCTACTGGACAGGCTAGATGCAGGAAAAAGGTTCCCAGTGTTGGGCGAGTCCAGAACCAGGGGCCACAGTCTTAGAATAAAGGGGAGGCCATTTAAGGCTGAGGTGAGAAAAAAAACTTTTTCACCCAGAGAGTTGTGAATTTGTGGAATTCCCTGCCACAGAGGGCAGTGGAGGCCAAATCACTGGATGGATTTAAGAGGGGCTAGTGGAGTCAAGCGATATGGGGAGAAGGCAGGCACGGGTTATTGATAGCGGATGATCAGCCATGATCGCAATGAATGGCGGTGCTGGCTCGAAGGGCCGAATGGCCTCCTCCTGCACCTATTTTCTATGTTTCTGTGTTTCTATGCTACAACTTCTGGTCCAAGGCCAGGGGTTCCCAACCTTTTTCGTCCCGTTTACCCCTGGCAACTTTAATATCACGTAACAATGTTATTTCACTTATTTATGAACAACTAATGATGAACAGATCCAAGCACAGTCAGTCAATGAGAAAGAAATATGTACAAATCCAGAATCGACAAATGTACCCCTTGGGCAGGTGAAATTTACCCCCCCTGGGGTAACCTTCCAGGTTGGGAACCCTTGTCCTAGACTCTCCCGCCAGCAATGGGAATGTGCTCCCCACACGGGCTCCAATAGTTGGAGAAGACACCCTATCACCAGCTTGTCGTGCGATCTCAGATGAGGAATGGCAGCAACCTGCCATTATTCCAAGAATAAATTTTTGAAAAGCCTGCTGGAAATGAAATAGTGCAGATAACATTCTGACTCATAAATCATTGATTCACACCCATGGCTAGGAGTCATACATATGGAAAGGTTAGATCAGAACCCTGCTTGTTCTTAAGTCATTTTGCATCGTAGAAATGCAGCTGGTGTTTGTACTGCAGGCATTTAATGTAGCTCTTGTTCCACATACGAAGCCCATAAAAAAAGCGTTTTCCCACGAGCAGTAGCTCCACTCAATAACCAAAAGGCTGTGGCCTCCTTTTGCCCTGGTATTTTACGTCATTCACATGTTGAAACTATAATGTTTTACCCTTAATGTTTCAATGTTTTATGTTTTATTCTTAATTCGTCAACAAAATAGAGAGAGTACAGAGGAGATTTACTAGAATGTTGCCTGGGTTCCAGCAACTAAGTTACAGGGAAAGGTTGAACAAGTTAGGTCTTTATTCTTTGGAGCGCAGAAGGTTAAGGGGGGACTTGATTTGAGGTCTTTAAAATGATGAAAGGGATAGACAGAGTTGACGTGGATAAGCTTTTAGGGAAGATTCAAACAAGAGGGCATGACATGAGAATTAAGGGACAGAAGTTTAGGGGTAACATGAGGGGGAACTTCTTTACTCAGAGAGTGGTGGCTGTGTTGAATGATCTTCCAGCAGAAGTGGTGGAGGCAGGATCGGTTTTAACATTTAAAAGTAAAGTGGATAGGTATATGGACGGGAAGGGAATGGAGGGGTATGGTCTGAGTGCAGGTAGATGGGACTAGGGGAAAATAAATGGTCGGCACGGACTGGAAGGGCCGAGAAGGCCTGTTTCCGTGCTGTAATTGTTATATGGTTATATAATATGGTTAATTGTTTACTGTATGTCATGTTGTTACTTGCGAGCGGAGCACCAGGACAAATTCCTTGTATGTGTACATACTTGGCCAATAAACTTATTCGCTCCATAGATGCTGCTGCACCCGCTCAGTTTCTCCAGCAGTTTTTATCCACCTTCGATTTTCCAGCATCTGCAGTTCCTTCTTAAACCTTATTCGTTCATTCAGACTGAATCGTGTCTTCAGGAGACAGATAACGAAACAGAGTCTGATAGTCCTTCCTTGCAGCGTTGCTTTTGACGTTGTCTACCTTTGTGAGTGTAAAGGGCCTGTCCCACTTGGCGATGTTTGCGGCGACTGCCGGCATCATTGACTGACGTATCCGGTCGCTGAAAGATTTGCGGCGTGGTGACGTGTTGACGCGCGGTGTTTTTTTCAAGTGTCGCAACATTTTTTTTGTTGCCGCTGGATTTTGAAAAGTTCAAAATCTTTTGACGTCACTGATATGATGCGATATAAAATCTGCCGAGTGCGACAGGCCCTTTATGCACAACATTACACAATCACAGTGTAAAGAGGAGCAGAGAATCAGAAGACTGTTTTTTTTAACCTCCGTTCCTACTTGCCCTGAGGTCGTTCAGAATCTGGAACGTACTGTCTGGGTGCTAGAACTAAATTGTCTTTACAACATTTCAATATCTGCACGAGCACTTGAATGCCAAACCGTACAAGGTTATTGAACCTGCCGGTAAACGGGATTAGTGTCCGTAGGTGCGACATGGGCGGCACGGTGGCGCTGCGGTAGAGTTGCTGCCTCACGGCGCCAGAGACCCGGGTTCGATCCTGATTATGGTTGCTGTCTGTACGGAGTTTGTACGTTCTCTCCGTGACTGTGCTCCGGTTTCCTCCCGCACTCTAAAGACGTACAGGGTTGTGGATTGTATGCAAAGGTCTGAAGAGGTTTGTCGACCCAAAACGTCATCCATTCCTTCTCTCCAGCGATGCTGCTTGTCTCGCTGAGTTAAGAGCCTGTCCCACCAGCATGCGATTCCATGCGGTGAGCGCGACCAAACCGGCAGCGGGGGCCGCGCGGAGGTCGGGTGATCCCCGTACAGGGCCCGTCCCACCAGCATGCGCCTGCATGCAGCAAGCGCGACCAACCGGCAGCAGGGGCCGCGCGGAGGTCGGGTGAGTGGCGCAACGCGGCGCAAAGTGAGGCGAACTTGGAGCAAAGTCTTAAAGGTAAGTTCGCCAAGACAGAGAGGGACACACAGAGAGGGGCACAGAGGCACACACAGAAAGGGCCACGGAGCCACACACAGAGAGGGTCACGGAGGCACCTACAGATAGGTTCACGGAGACACGACGTCGGGACGGTGCGTAATGCGTCGAGGCGACTGCGAGCCAACAAGCCGTTGCCGCGCGGAATTTTTGAACATGGTCAGTTTTGAGGAGCCCCGCGCGATGTTGGGACGATCCCTGCACAATTCCGCACGGCTCCGGCGATCGAAGTGGGACCGGCCCCGCGACGCCGGACGGCTCAAGCGACCACGTTAGGTCGCGCTCATCGCATAGAGTTGCATGCTGGTGGGACAGGCCCTTTGCTCCAATATTTTGCATCTATCAGGTTTGTAGGTCAATTGGCATGGCATATTTGTAAATTGTCCCCAGTGTTTGTAGAACTAGCCTCGGTGAGCAGGGATCAACAGTCGCCGCGGACTCGGTGGGCAGAAAGGCCTGTTTCCGTGCTATATCACTAAACTAAACTATAAGGTCCTTGAAGATTGGAATAGTGGGATAAAGAGTCTGTTTCTTGCTAAATGATTCCACAACTCTCCATGACTCCCATTCATTTTTTAGGTCGTGAATCTAAAACACCGCCTCTGTTGTCACAGATGTCAACTGACCTGCTCAATGTTTCCAACATTTTCTGTTTTAAGGTCATATACAGCATGAAAACAGGCCCTTCAGCCCACTTGCCCATGCCAACCATGATGTCCCATCTACATTAGTCCCACCTGCCCACATTTGGTCCGTATATCCCTCTAAACCTTTCCCATCCATTTACCTGTCCAAATGTCTTTTAAATATTGCCACAGCACCTACCTCCCCTCTATATTTGGTCTCCAAATCTGAGGAAATACATTCTTGCCATAGAGGGGGTACAGAGAAGATTCACCAGACTGATTCCTGGGATATCAGGACTTTCATATGAGGAAAGATTGGATAGACTCGGCTTGTACTCGCTGGAATTTAGATTGAGGGGGGATCTTATAGAAACTTACAAAATTCTTAAGAGGTTGGACAAGCTAGATGCTGGAAGATTGTTCCCGATGTTGGGGGAGTCCAGAACAAGCGGTCACAGTCTAAGGATAAGGGGGAATTCCTTTAGGACCGAGATGAGGAAAACATTCTTTACACAGAGAGTGGTGAGTCTCTGGAATTCTCTGCCACAGAAGGTAGTTGAGGCCAGTTCATTGGCTATATTTAAGAGGGCGTTAGATGTGGCACTTGTGGCTAAAGGGATCAGGGGGTATAGAGAGAAGGCAGGTACGGGATACTGAGTTGGATGATCAGCCATGATCACATTGAATGGCGGTGCAGGCTCGAAGGGCCGAATGGCCTACTCTTGCGCCTATTTTTCTATTATGTTTCTATGTTTCTATGTTTCTATACCATCTCCATTGCTTCTAATTTTCCTCGCCCCTGACTCGCAGTCTGAAGAAGGGTCTCGACCCAAAACGTCACCTATTCCTTTTCCCCCCAGAGATGCAGCGTGACCTGCTGAGTTAACCCCTGTCCCACTTACGTGTCCTTGGCACGCTAATTACGCGACCTCGTGGTCGGGTTGAGGTACGACGGTCCCGCGAAGGTCGCGTGCGACTTCATGCGTCCGCACAGCCGTCTGGAGCGCATTACGTCATTTGAAGATGGACACAAAATGCTGGAGTAACTCAGCGGGACCGGCAGCATCTCTGGAGAGAAGCAATGGGTGACGTTTCGTGCCGAGACTCTTCTTCAGTCTGAAAGAAAGGTCTTGACCTGAAACATCACCCATTCCTTCTCTCCAGAGATGCTGCCGGTCCCGCTGAGTTACTCCTACATTTTATGTCCATCTTCAATTTTCTTGGCCCCGCTCTGGGGGTAGAAGTGGGGGCGGATCCGGACCGCAACGGCCGTGAGCCCCAGGCCGAGCTCGGCGATCGTTTGCCTGCTTCTGCTGCTGTTGGAGGTGAGACGTTGCATCGCGCCAGGGTCTTGGGCCTGTCCCACTTTGGTCGTCAGTTACGCGACAGGCCGGTGGCGCACGAAGATTACTTTGCTACAAGATTTCGGAGCGCCGCGCGATACCGCGCAGAACCCCATACCCCTCCGCGCTTCTCAGTGGACCGACCCCGCCTGGCCACAAGATGCCCGTGCGCCTCAACGCAACGACGAGGCCACGTAATTTGCATGCCAAGAACACGCAAGTGGGACAGGGTCTTTATTCTAACGTGTCTATCTTTGTTGGAAACCAGCATCTGGTTCCTTCCGACCCCTCCTCTAACAGCCCATTCCATATTCATACCACCCTCTTTAAAAAGTTGTCCTTCAATTTCCCATTAAATTTTTCTCCACTCACCTCACACCAGGTTCTTCGACTGTCAATGCATGATTACTCCAATTAACGTTTATTGGGTAATTAAATTAGCCCTGATTATTCTCAAAAGCTTCAATCTCACACTGAGGTTTGGTGGTGCAGGGACGGGAGAGCAAGAATGGGGAAAAGATTAGTGTGTTTAAGAAGGAACTGCAGATGCTGGAAAATCGAAGGTAGACAAAATTGCTGGAGAAACGCAAGCGGGTGCAGCAGCATCTATGGAGCGAAGGAAATAGGCAATGTTTCGGGCCGAAACCCTTGAAGGAAATAGGCAACGTTTCAGGCAGAAACCCTTGAAGGAAATAGGCAACGTTTCGGGCCGAAACCCTTGAAGGAGATCACAAAACTCTGAAGAAGGGTTTCGGCCCGAAACGTTGCCTATTTCCTTCGCTCCATAGATGCTGCTGCACCCGCTGAGTTTCTCCAGCAATTTTGTCTTCAAAAGATTATTGTGGATTTTTTTGGAGAGAAGTAGCTGTGATTTGGTTCTTTGGTGGAGTTTAACACGAGGTATCAATTGGGTACTGATTGGGGATGATCAGCCATGATCACATTGAATGGCGGTGCTGGCTCGAAGGGCCGAAGGGCCTAAACCTGCACCTATTGTCTATAATACATAAAAACAGAAAATGCCGAAAATATTATCAGGCAGCATCTGCGGAAAGCGAAACAGGGTAAATATTCTAGGTCGAAGAACCCGATGAAAGGTTCTCATAGAAACATGGAAACATAGAAATTAGGTGCAGGAGTAGGCCATTCGGCCCTTCGAGCCTGCACCGCCATTCAATATGATCATGGCTGATCATCCAACTCAGTATTCCGTACCTATAGAAAGTACCTATTCTCAACCTTTATCTCTTTCTCTTTCCACAGGTGCTGACTGACCCACTGAGTGTTTTCCGCATTCTCTCCCAGTATTTCAGATTTCTAACATGGGAAGATTTTCTGTTTTCCCATTGATTAATTTTACTGCCCCTCTCTTGACCTCGAGAAGCCTCAAGGCGATGTATTTGTGAGAGAATGAGGTTTAGACTGCACTGACAGTAGTAAAGTTAATTCAGTAGATATCGTTCTCACTTAGCTCCAAACCAACACTTGGTGTAGTCTACTGTCACCTGTACCGAGGTACAGTGTAAAGCTTTTGTTGCGTGCTAACCAGTCAGCGGAAAGACCATACGTGACAACAATCGAGCCATTCACAGTGTGCAGATACACAATAAAGGGAACAGCGTGATTAATGTTTAGCGCAAGATAAAGCCAGTAAAGTCCGATCAAAGATTGCCCAAGCGTCTCCAATGAGATAGATAATAGTTCTATTAGAACTGAAGGTTAAGGAGGAAGAAACAAGAATCTGGGGCCATAATGATCTTTTTTTTTAAATATAGGAACATACAGTGTAAATGAGATGGAGAAGGTACAAAGATATAATGTGAAATTGGGATCAGAATTACAAACGCCATTTAATTGCCTCCAGTTACAAAGAAATGTGTTTTGTTTCAGAACACCACAACAAAATGAAAAATAATTTTCGATTTAATGATTAACCTTTTGGGCCCCTCAAAGCGTGCGAGAGAGCTGGAAATGATGAAGACTTCAGAATGCAAGTGAAGGTCAAGTCTGTGTGCAATAATTGTCCCAATCCCAGAATAGAATTCGAACTTATAACGTCTCTCTGCGGTTAATACTTAGGATGTATTTTCTTTTAAATGCACAGTTGGAGTGGTGGCAGGGAAAAGCTGGAGTTGTTATGCTGGGCATCCAGACGCTCTTTGGGTACAATACATGACCTTGAAATGTGATGACTCCTGTTATAACATATGGAATAGGAGTGGGAATAGGCCATTCAGTCCCTCATTCCTGTGTCACCATTCAATAAGGCCACGGAGCATCCTTCCCTATACTAACCCCATTCCACTCAATTGCCTTGATGGAGTCATAGAGTTCTGCAGCGTGGAAACAGGCCCTTCGGCCCGACCGGCCCACACAAGACAACATGTCCCATCTGCACAAGTGCCGCCTGTCCGCGTTTGAGTCCATATCCCTCTCCAGAAGGATGAGAGGATATCTCATTGAAACATATAAGATTGTTAAGGGCTTGGACACGCTGGAGGCAGGAACCATGTTCCCGATGTTGGGGGAGTCCAGAACCAGGGGCCACAGTTTAAGAATAAGGAGTAAGCCATTTAGAACGGAGACTTTTTCTCACAGAGAGTGGTGAGTCTGTGGAATTCTCTGCCTCAGAGGGCGGTGGAGGCGGGTTCTCTGGATGCTTTCAAGAGAGAGCTTGATAGGGCTCTTAAAAATAGCGGAGTCAGGGGATATGGGGAGAAGGCAGGAACGGGGTACTGATTGGGGATGATCAGCCATGATCACATTGAATGGTGGTGCTGGCTCGAAGGGCCAAATGGCCTACTCCTGCACCTATTGTCCATTGTCTATTGAAACAAACTCTTCTGATCCTTTTTGCTTCTCACTCTGTTACAATATATCTGGTCCAGTACCGCAGTTCATCCTATCACCAAGGAGGGGCTGAATTAGCACAAAGATCCATCTAATAATTGTTAATAAGTGGCGATCAGAACATATTACTGGTGTCTTCTTGGATCTGACGTTCGGCATTTAAGGTGCAGCCTGCGATAATAGTACTCATACTGTTTAAACACCCCCAAGCCTCCGAAATTCCCCGGTGACTTTCGTGGAACACTTTCATGGAATCAGGAGCCTTTTATGCAGCCAACTTGAGTGCTATTTTAAGAAAAGCAAATCTTGGATCATCTCCCGAGATAATTTGCAACATAACCAAGCTGAGTGCACGATTTAGCAACATCAACATAAGACACCGAGGCGGTGCAGAATTTGTATTTATTCTGGATTTAGAGTCTTACAGTCTTACAGTGTGGAAACAGGCCCTATGGCCCAACTTGCCCACACCGGCCAACATGTCCCATTTGCACTGGTCCCACCTACCTCCGCTTGACCCATATCCCTCTAAACATGTCTTATCCGTGTGCTGGTCTAAATGTTTGTTAAACAATGCAATTGTACCTGCCTCAACTACCTCCTCTGGCAGCTCGTTCCATAGACCTACCAGCTTTTGTATAAAAAAGTTAACCCTCAGATACCCCTCAACCTCTCCCCATAGCTCAGGCTTCGCGTCCTGGCAACATCCTCGTAAATCTTCTCCGCACCCTTTCCAGCTTAGCCTTTGTTATAAACCTCTTGTTTCAATACGATCCTGCAGTGTCTTTGGCCAACCATTAAGTCCCTGTCTGCATTGATCTCACACTAATTCGCCTCCATAATTCCCACACACACACACACACAATTCAAGTTCTATCAGGCAGCAACACTCCAGGGGCAAGTTACAGTGGCCAAATAACCCAGTAACCTAATAGCCTTTGGGATGTGGGAAGAAACTGGTGAACCTGCAGACAGATGGTTCCAGACAGATCCTGCAAACTCCACACAGACAGCACTGGAGGATTGAACACAAGCTCATTGAGGCCAAATTTCTTTAGTTTCTCACTCCCCACTCTTTATTGCCAAATAGGCCATCACCAGTTTCATGAAACTGAGAGTTCTGAAGTCCAGTCAGGTATTTGACGTACTAGTTTTCATTTCGCCACTTGAAATCAAGTCAAATGAAATCCGTTCGATTTCACCACGAAATCCTGTCGATTTCACCACGTAATTCGGTCAATTTCACCACGGAATTCGGTCAATTTCACCACAAAATTCGGTCGATTTCACCACTTGATATCCAGTCGATTTCAACACTTGAAATCTGGTTAATTTCAACACTTGAAATCTGGTTAATTTCAACACTTGAAATCTAGTTAATTTAGAACTCTGCTAGTTTCATCCACAGTCTAACTGGTAACATTATATAGTGTGACCATCGATAGCTAACCTACATTTCCCCAATACCAATGCATCATCAACGTTCGGTCGAGACAGCAGTATAATTAATTGAGCTGTCATTCCACTGGGATCACATTCACTTTTTTTTCCCCTCAAAACAAGAAAAATGAATGACCAGGTGGCTAATTTGCAAGTAATCAGAACTTGGCAATTTACTGTAAGCTATTAATGTAGATTTGAAAAGCCATGTCCAAAAAATCAATGCTATTGATTAATCCAGCATAAAACTTCATATGATTTATGACTAATCGCATCTTGTGGCCAATTCTTCCCACTCCTGCTCAGCATTTTCAATGGGCTGGTGTGGCCTTTTTTGCTCGCATGCCATTTGCAAGTAACCTTACACTTCAAATGCATGACTCAGGTCCATTCTAAAGCGATGCAAATTTTTTTTTTGGAAGAGATACAGTGCAGAAACAGGCCCTTCGGCCCACCGAGTCCGTGCCGACCAGCGATCAGCCCGTGCACTAGCACTATCCTACACACTGGGGACAATTTACAATTTTTAACCAAGGCCAATTAACCTCCAAACCTGCACGTCTTTGGAGTGGGGGAGGAAACTGCCAATCACCCCCCGGCCCCCCCCCCCCCCCCCGGACACTTATTATTATTTATTCAAATCATTTGCTGTGTCGCTCTTCCAGGGAGATGCTAAATGCATTTTGTTGTCTCTGTACTGTACACTGACGATGACAATTAAAATTGAATCTGAATCTGAAACTGCAGCACCCGCGGTCACAAAATCTGTACCGACAGGAGCCGTTGTCAGGATCGAACCTGGGGTTCTGACGCTGCACGGCAGTAACTTTACCGCTGCGCCTCCGTGCCGCCGCATCTGATCAAGTTGCAAAAAATCCGTCCCTTCCCTCCCCGCGCCAAAACGTTTGTGACTTTATTTGCCACTGGTACTTATCACGCATCAATGTATTATTTATTATTCTCTCATTCAGCTTTCGCACGTCTTTGTACATCCCGACGCAAATCACACGTAAACTGGAGGAACTGTACCTCATATTCAATTGCTCGGGGTAGGCAACTGTGTCAACAATGCTTTCTCCAATTTTAGGTAATACCCCTCCACCTCCATTTCTTCCACTATCCCACCCCTCGTTCTCGACCCTCCCCCATCCTCCCCCCAACACCTCACTTCCCATCAATATCCTTCCCTCCTGCATTACATTTCAGTCCTCTTCTGAACTCCTCTGTCAGTCTTTGTGACTTATTTTCAATTCTAACTGTTGTGACTTACGCCACCCGTCTACCAATCACCCCCCCCCCCCAACTCACACACACACACCTCTCCTGCATCCACCTATAGGAACATAGAAAATAGGTGCAGGAGTCTGCACCTATTTTCGAGCCTGCACCACCATTCAATATGATCATGGCTGATCATCCAACTCAGTATCCTGTACCTGCCTTCTCTCCATACCCCCTGATCCCTTTAGCCACAAGGGCCACATCTAACTCCCTCTTAAATATAGCCAACAAACTGGCCTCAACTACCTTCTGTGGCAGAGAATTCCACAGATTCACCACTCTCTGTGTGAAAAATGTTTTCCTCATCTCGGTCCTAAAAGATTTCCTCCTTATCCTTAAACTGTGACCTCTTGTCCTGGACTTCCCCAACATCGGGAACAATCTTCCTGCATCTAGCCTGCCCAACTCCTTAAGAATTTTGTTAGTTTCTATAAGATCCCCCCTCAATCTTCTAAATTCTAGCGAGTACAAGCTGAGTCTATCCAGTCTTTCCTCGTATGAAAGTCCTGACATCCCAGGAATCCGTCTGGTGAACCTTCTCTGTACTCCCTCTGTGACAAGAATGTCTTTCCTCAGATTAGGAGACCAAAGCTGTACGCAATACTCCAGGTGTGGCCTCACCAAGACCCTGTACAAGACCTATCACTTGCCAGGTTTTGTCCTGCCCTCCACTTCTCTTTTCCAGCTTTCTCCCCTCTTCGACAATCAGACTGAAGAAAGGTCCCAGCCCGAACAGAGACTTCACAGAGTCTCCAGCTCTTTGTCATTGACTTTCCACGACAGAAATTGGGCATAACACAGGTGAGGAATTATATAGAACAGTGCAGAAGATCAACGCAAAGTGCTGGAGCAACTCAGCAGGCCAGACTGCATCTCTGGGGAGAAGGACCAGGTGACATTTCGGGTCAGAACCCTTCTTCAGGCTCCATAATGTTTGTGCAAAACATGATGTTAAGTTAAACTGATCTTATTTGCCTGCACATGATCAATATCCCTCTATTCCCTGCAGTTCCATCTAAAAGCCTCTTGATTAGTACAGGTGTCAGAGGTTATGTGGAGAAGGCAGGAGAACGGGGTCAGGAGAAGGTATAGACCAGCCGTGATTGAATGACGGAGTAGGCTTGATGGACTGCATGGCCCAATTCTACTCACGTGGCCTTTTAAATGCCACTGTCGTATCTGCCCCCACCACCACCCCTGGCAAAGCATTCCAGCCCCCACCTCGTTCTGCATAAAAAATAATTGCCCCATTGAACTCCCCCCCTCTCACCAATTAATGAACACTATTTGTGTTACATGGGCCAAATTGGTTGTAATGCGATTTCGATCGGGAACTAGAGGACCACTTAAAGGTTACTTTGGAAATTGACAAGCATCATCTTGGATTGAATGGGATCTCCCCACAGTAATCAGACACCATGGTCTCTTAAGAACACAGCTGCTGGTTTAACCGTGGGTGGCCATTGGAATTGACAAGCAATTGCTTCTAATGACACTTGTGCAATGATACTGGCAATCATATTAAACAGTACAACACACAGCAATGTTACATTAAACAGCACAACATATCTTTCGGGTCCAACAACAAAAATACATTTACTGTTATTGAAAAGACCTTCATTTTTGAAAATCCTGTTGGGGAAAATAGTTTAGTTGAGAGATACAGCGGGAAAATAGGCTCTTTGGGTCATGACGTCCAGCGATCAGCCCGTGAACTAACACTGTCTTACACAATAGGGACAACTTACAATTTTTACCAAAGCCGATAAACCTATACACCTGTACGTCTTTGGAATGTGGGATGAAACCGGAGCACCCAGAGAAAACCCGCATGGTCACGGGGAGAACGTGCAAACACCGTACAGGCAGCACCCGTAGTCAGTATCAAAGCCAGGTCTCTGGCACTGTCCCGCCGGGGGAGAAACAATCAAACTCCAAAACAAAACTTATACTTCATTGGCCACAAAACATCCAGGATACATCTAACATCGCAAAAAACAGTCTTTCAATTGCATCGCAGGTTGATGATTGAACTATTTTTAAATCCGACTATATCGGATTTCAATGTGGAAGAGTTACTTCCTTACAGCGCCAGAGACCCAGGTTCAATCCTGACTACGGGTACTGTCTGCACGGAGTTTGTACGTTCACCCTGTGACCGGGTGAGTTTTGTCTGGGCGCTCCGGATTCCGCCCACACTCCAAAAACATACATTGTCTGTAGGTTATAGAAACATAGAAACATAGAAATTAGGTGCAGGAGTAGGCCATTCGGCCCTTCGAGCCTGCACCGCCATTCAATATGATCATGGCTGATCATCCAACTCAGTATCCCGTACCTGCCTTCTCTCCATACCCTCTGATCCCCTTAGCCACAAGGGCCACATCTAACTCCCTCTTAAATATAGCCAATGAACTGGCCTCAACTACCCTCTGTGGCAGAGAGTTCCAGAGACCCACCACTCTCTGTGTGAAAAAAGTCCTTCTCATCTCGGTCCTAAAGGATTTCCCCCTTATCCTTAAGCTGTGACCCCTTGTCCTGGACCTTCCCAACATCGGGAACAATCTTCCTGCATCTAGCCTGTCCAACCCCTTAAGAATCTTGTAAGTTTCTATAAGATCCCCTCTCAATCTCCTAAATTCTAGAGAGTATAAACCGAGTCTATGCAGTCTTTGTTCATAAGACAGTCCTGACATCCCAGGAATCAGTCTGGTGAACCTTCGCTGCACTCCCTCTATGGCAATAATGTCCTTCCTCAGATTTGGAGACCAGAACTGTACGCAATACTCCAGGTGTGGCCTCAATACTCCAGTTATTGGCATCTGTTAATTGTACATTGTCTCTAGTATGTAGTATAATCCAAGTGCACAGGTTATATTTGGTCGGTACAGACTCGGTGGGCCGAAGGGCCTGTTACAACTCTATCTCTAAAGTCCAAAGTGACATACTTGTAATAGATGGTGTATCCTTAACCTGTGCCCTGTGGACAGCTAAATGGGAATCACGTATAGTCTTCTTTGAATGGGTATCAGGTAAACAAAAATGTTCCACCGTACCTCGGCACATGTGAAAACAATACACTAAATATTGTGCAGGAAGGAACTGCAGATGCTGGTTTAAATTGAAGATAAGACACAAAAAGCTGGAGAAACTCAGCTGGACAGACGGCATCTCTGGAGAGAAGGAATTGGTGACGTTTCGGGTCGAGGTCCTTCTTCAAGATCTTCTTCGAGACCCTACAACTGAACATGGTGATCTGCGTCCCGTTTTGCCTGATGCCTCAGCACAGACATTGTGTCCCAAGGACTGCATTATCCTAAAAGCTCGGAGTCTCCTGCGGGCAGTAAACCGACGTGAAAATCCATTCCACGCGCTTATTCCTGCCTGCAACTTCCTACCGGCTTTTTGCACTTAAAGTTCCAAGAATTAAAAATCCGATACGGTACTGCTCCCCAGAGGGTATCTGGAACCAGCGTGAAGGTAAGCAAATGTGCATCCTCGCAACCAAACGGTTTCAAGAACACTTACGGAGGCACTCAGAGGGAAGGTTGGTTAAACATGTACTTCAATGTCAAATCAGGCGTAGCACAGCTAATGAAGAGATGCCGGAGTCATTTCTTTCGAATTATCCGTACGATCTTCAAAAATAATTAATAAATGTTAAAGGATAAGACCCCACATCTGTTAAAGTGACCTTCAAAGGTAGACACAAACTGCTGGAGTAACTCAGCGGGACAGGCAGCATCCCTGGAGAGAAGGAATGGGTGACCTTTCGGGTCGAGACCCTTCTTCGGACCCCAAACGTCACCAATTCCTTCTCTCCAGAGATGATGCTGGCCTGCCCCACCGAGTTACTCCAGCAGTTTGTGTCTACCTTCGGTTTAAACCAACATCTGCAGTTCTTTCCCACGCAAAGTGAACTTCAAGTCAAGTTGAATGCTGTCAAAGTATAGAAACAATAAAATGCTGATGCTGGAACCAGTAACACACAGTGCCGGAGTAATGCCCCTGTCCCAATTAGGAAACCTGAACAGAAACCGCTGGAGACTTTGCGCCCCACCCAAGGTTTCCGTGCGGTTCCCGGAGGATTTTGTCCTTCAGCAACCACCTTCAACTAGCATCGCAACCGGCTTCGACTGAAAAATTACCGATTTTTAAAACGGAAACCACTTTCGACCATTAGGGAGACTGACAATAACCTCTGGGAACCGCACGGAAACCTTGGGTGGGGCGCAAAGTCTCCAGAGGTTTCCATTCAGGTTTCCTAAGTGGGACAGGGGCATAACTCAGCAGGTCCTCTGGACTACTTGGATAGGTAACATTGTGGGTCGAGACCCTTCTTCAGACTAAAGAAGGGCCTTGAACTGAAACGTCAACTAGCCATGTTCTTCAGAGATGCTGCCTGACCTGCTGAGTTACTCCGGCACTTTATGCCTTTTTCCAGCACTCTGTGTCCTTTCGAGTCCAGTCAAGATTGTTGTCATATGCACAGGTACGGTTAGGCGCTGGTACAATGAAAAACATTGCTTGCAGCAGAACCACAGGCACAGAGATTCAGTTAGCAGGCAAAAACGTAAATTATAAATTAGATAGCTAAAAAAAACAACGTGCAAAAACCAAGACATTAGGGCAAAACCAGAGGTGTCTGCAGCAGTTTGATGCTGACGTATGATTATTGTCACAGTTCCTGATGTTACTCACACTGCAGTCAGTGCTATCGCACAGCAAATATCTCCCTTGCATATATGCCATCTTAATTAATTTATTCGTTCACATTATATAAATGTTACAGGCAATCCTAGCACATGTTGCCCTTTCTTCGTTGCCACTAACCTTCAGTTTCTCATGTTTGCCCCCTCCCCTTGTTAGCCTGACGGCCAGAATAGGAAGGTCTGGTGGGAGCCGGTGTTGGCGTGCAGCAGATTGCATGACGAGGCATGGGCACGTGTGCATGCGTGCATGCAACAAACGTGCACTACAGGGGAGCACAAGTTCACAAGTTCTAGGAGTGGAATTAGGCCATTCGGTCCATCGAGTCCACTCCGCCATTCAATCATGGCTGATCGCTGCCTCCTAATCCCATTCAGGATTCAAGCCTTCAACCCTTGACACCCGTTCTAATCAAGAATTTGTCGATCTCTGCCTTAAATATATCCACTGACGGCCTCCATGGGCGGTGAGTTCCACAGATTAACTACCCTCTGACTCAAGAAGTTCCTCCTCCCCTCCTTTCTAAATGAGCGCCCTTTAATTCTGATGCTGTGACCTCTGTTCCTAAACTCTCCCACCAGTGGAAACATCCTGTCCACAACCACCATATCTAGGTCTTTCATTATTCTGTTATGCCCCTGTCCCACTTAGGAAACCTGAATGGAAACCTCTGGAGACTTTGCGCCCCACCCAAGGTTTCCGTTCGGTTCCCGGAGGTCTTCGTCAGTCTCCCTAATGGTCGAAAGTGGTTTCCGTTTTAAAAATCGGTAATTTTTTAGTCGAAGCCGGTTGCGATGCTAGTTGAAGGTGGTTGCCGGAGATTCCCAAAAACCTTCGGGAACCGCACGGAAACCTTGGGTGGGGCGCAAAGTCTCCAGAGGTTTCCGTTTAGGTTTCCTAAGTGGGACAGGGGCATATGTGTCAATGTGGTCCCCCCCTCAAGCACCTGCGGTGGCTGGTGACAGGGAACCTTGTTTGGGATGGGGGAAGCAGTAGGGAGTAGCACCCGTTTCCCTGATACTGTGCGACCAGATTCTCCTCCCTCCACAACAGGACCAGGTCATTCACCACGCCTGCTCACTGCTTCAAGATTCAGCAGCACCAGGCCTTGTGCCGACATCCAGTGACTGCACTCAGCAGGTTTTGCAGTTCAATTCAATGGCAGAAAGACAGAGAAAACAGCAGCGGGATGCTGGAGACAGGAGGAACTGCAGATGCAGTCTCACATAAAAAAGACAAAGTGCTGGAGTAGTTCAGCGGGTCATGTAGCATCGCTGGAGAACGTGGATAGGTGACGTTTTGTGTCGGGACCCTTCTTCAGATTGCTACTACTGCCATAAGATCATACGTTATAGGAGTAGAAACATAGAAAAAACATAGAAAAATAGGTGCAGGAGTAGGCCATTCGGCCCGTCGAGCCTGCACCGCCATTCAATATGATCATGGCTGATCATCCAACGCAGTATCCCGTACCTGCCTTCTCTCCATACCCCCTGATCCCTTTAGCCACAAGGGCCACATCTAACTCCCTCTTAAATATGGCCAATGAACTGGCCTCAACGACCTTCTGTGGCAGAGAATTCCAGAGACTCACCACTCTCTGTGTAAAGATGTTTTCCTCATCTCGGTCCTAAAGGAATTCCCCCTTATCCTTAGACTGTGACCCCTTGTTCTGGACTCCCCCAACATCGGGAACAATCGGGAACAATCTTCCTGCATCTAGCCTGTCCAACCCATTTAAGAATTTTGTAAGTTGTAGGTAGAATTAGACTATTCAGCCCATCATGTCTACTTCACCATTCAATAATGGCTGATCTATCTTTCCCTCTCAATCCCATTCTTCTGCCTTCTCCCCACAACCCCTGACATCCGTACTAATCAAGAATCTGTCAATCTCTGTTTAAAAAATATCCATTGACTTGGCCTCCAACATCAACTGTGGCAATGAATTCCACAGATTCACCACCCTCTGACTAAAGAAATTCCTCCTCATATCCTTTTTAAAAGTACGTCCTTTTATTCTGAGGCTGTAGCATCTGGTCCTAGACTCTCGCACCAGTAGAAACATCCTCTCCACATTAATTCTATGCAAATTATCATTGTCGAAGGGGTTGGGGGGTTTGGTGGATGGAGGGGGACCTCATTGCATTATATGCTAAATATTCTAAAGGTCACACAAATAGGGGAAATAATTTTTCTGCAATTCCTGTCACCAAAGTGAAAATGATGCACTTTTTCCAAAATGCCATGATCTTCATATTAACGTTGCAAAATTTGCATTCTAATTCACGGCCAAATTGCAATCCCGTTTCGAAGCTCTTCTTGACAATAGGTTCAAAGGGTTGCCAGGTGGGATCATCTGTTTGAATGTCACGTCTCTCTTACGGTAAAGGCTAATGTTCCTGGAGCAGCGGGGAAATTCACTCCTCCAGTTCATTTGTGGATTTAACTGTTCAGTCGCTGGAAAATGCCGCTGTTGATGTGTTATTTCACACAGAGCGCCTTCAACTTCATTATCACGCTTACGTACACACTGGGTTGCCAGGGAGAGATGCACTTAAATCCCAGCATTTAATTAAACCCTGTACTTTGCCACTCACATGGGGTCAGTATCGTTTAGTTTTGAGATACAGCACGGAAAAGGCCCTTCGGTCAACAGACTCCACACCAACCAGTGATCCCCGCACACTAACACTGCCACACGCACTAGGAACAATTTACCATTCCTACCAAACCTAATTCACCTACAAACCTGTACGTCTTTGGACAAGATGGTCAGTCTGCCAAAGACTAACGGAGGCACAAGATGCAGCAGATGCTGGAATCTGGAGCAAAAGAAGGAGAGCAGCCCGAATGATGAACATGCCTGAACATTGACTTCTCCCAGTTCTGGTAGCTCTTGCTGTCTCCTCCCCTTCTCAGCTCTCCCTCAGCCCTCTGGCTCCACCTCTTCCTTTCTTCTTCCGCCCCCCCCACCCAGCATCAGTCAGAAGAATGGTTTCGGCCCGAAACGTTGCCTATTTCCTTCGCTCCATAGATGCTGCCTCACCCGCTGAGTTTCTCCAGCACTTTTGTCTACCTTCGATTTTCCAGCATCTGCAGTTCCTTCTTGAACAGCATGGTGAACTTAACGGGTCAGGCAGCATCTGCGGAGGAAAATGGACAGCGGACGTTCTGGGACAAGATCCTTCATCTGATGGCGCAGTGGCACAGCGGTAGAGTTGCTGCATCACAGCCCCAGAGACCCAGGTTCTACCCTGACTATGGGTGCTTGTCTGTACGGAGTTTGCTTGTTCTCCGTGACCCCGCGTGGGTTTTCTCTGGGAGCTCCGGTTTCCCCCCACACTCCAAAGACGTACAGGTTTCAGTTTAGTTTATTGTCCAGTTTACAGGTACAGTGAAAAGCTTTTGTCGCGAGCTATCCAGTCAGCAGAAAGACAATACATGATTACAATCGAGCCATTTACAGTGATGAGGGAATAATCTTTAGTGCAAGGTGAAGCCAGCACAGTCCGATCAAGGATAGTCTAATGCCCCTGTCCCACTTAGGAAACCTGAACGGAAACCTCTGGAGACTTTGCGCCCCACCCAAGGTTTCCGTGCGGTTCCCGGAGGTATTTGTCAGTCTCTCTAATGGTCGAAAGTGGTTTCCGTTTTAAAAATCGGTAATTTTTTAGTCGAAGCCGGTTGCGATGGTAGTTGAAGGTGGTTGCCGGAGGACAAAAACCTCCGGGAACCGCACGGAAACCTTGGGTGGGGCGCAAAGTCTCCAGAGGTTTCCGTTCAGGTTTCCTAAGTGGGACAGGGGCATTAGGGTCACTAAAGAGGTAGATAGTAGTTCAGCACTGCTCTCTGGTTGTGGTCGGATGATCCCGTTAACTGATAACAGCTGGGAAGAAATTTCTCTGAATCTGGAGGTGGGGTAGGATAATTGTAAATTGTCCCCTAGTGTGTAGCGTTTGGGGATCGTTGGTCGGCGCAGACTCGGTGAGCCAAAGGGCCTGTTTCCGCACTGTGTCTCTGAACTAAAACTAGAATCTGACTGACTGAATGGAGGATAAGTAGCCAGTTTAACGAGTAGCGGTGCGAGCTGGGGCAAGAGATGTCCGGACCAGGTGGGTTCAGGCGATGGAGCAAGGCCGGGACAGGCCAGCGATCGGTGGATTCAAGTGATGAGGGGCTGTCTGGCGGACAGGTTGGAGAGGGAAGAGTGGAGGCAGCGACGGAAACTGGGAGGTGAGACGCGGGGTACATAGGGCTGCAGATTCTGGAATATGACAGGAAAGGAAGGCGAAAACGGGAAGAGTGTGACAACTAAGCCCATCGTTTCCATCTGCACTTCACACCGCCTCAAGAAAGCAGCCAACGTTATCAAGGACCACGCATACCCTGGTCATTGCCTCTTCCCCCCCCCCCCCCTTCTCCTGTCAAATAGACGATACACAAACTTGAACCAAACCAACTTCCCCGCTGTTATCTGACTCTTGAATGGACCTCTCCTGTGCCTATGAAGAAGGGTCTCGACCCGAAAACGTCGCCTATTCCTGTCGCTCCCTAGATGCTGCCTCACCCACTGAGTTTCTCCAGCATTTTTGCCCACCTTCTCCTATGCCAAAGGTGCGTATTCCTGATCTTCAAATCTACCTCCTTGCAGCTCTTGCACTTTTATTAAACTGCATTTTATCTGTGGCTGTAACGCAATATTCTGCACTCTGTTTGTTTCCACTTTTGCACCGTATTTGGTTCATGTGTATGGTATGAATTGCCCGGGTAGGACCCCAACACAGCTTTTTAATGCATCTCGCTACTAGTGACAATAATAAACCGATACCAGTCCACTTAAACATGGTACAACTGCCAGGCCTTGCGTCTTAACTCGGAGACCTGGTAAGTGGACACGACATCATTGCATCATTTCAACTGAGGAAAAAAAAGGGCAGATTTTGAAAATATTGCAATGAATGAATCAAAAGTAAAACTCTGCATCCAAATGTGTGGCAAAAACAAAATCTTGGCCAAGTCATTCCAGTCAGACAAAGTGAAAGTGCCAGAGCTATTTAGGATGGGAAACTGGAACGTTGAACACGTTAGAGATTTTCTTCATTGAACAAGCTGTTGATGCAGAGCCAGCCGCAGCGAGCTCCATGGTGGCGCAGCGGTAGAGTTGCTGCCTTACAGCGCTTGCAGCACCGGAGACCCAGGTTCGATCCCGACTACAGGTGCTGGCTGTACGGAGTTTGTACGTTCTCCCCGTGACCGCATGGGTCTTTGGTTTCCTCCCACACTCCAAAGACGTAGAGGTATGTAGGTTAATTGGCTTGGTGCATGTGTAAATTGGCCCTAGTGTGTGTAGGACAGTGTTGATGTGCGGGGATCACTGGTTGGTGTGTGGACTCAGTGGGCCGAAGGGCCTGTTTCCGCGCTGTATCTCCAAACTAAACAGTGTTAAACACGGCTGTGTTGATAGTCTGGTGAATATTGGGCGGAGGGATACAGATGCTGATATCTTGAGAAGACACAAAGTGCTGGAGTAACTCAGCAGGTCAGGCAGCATCCCTGGAGGAAATGGATAGGTGACGTTTCAGTTCGGAACCCTTCTTCAGACCACTCACATGTCCTTGTTCTCCAGAGATACTGTCTAACCCGCTGAGTTACACCAGCACTTTGTGTCTTTTTTTTTGTAAACCAGCATCTGCAGTTCCTTGCTTCAGTCTAATTGGAGTTGGGGGGGGGGGGTGGGGGGAAGAGAGATGGGGTGGAACAGTCTGGTAAGTGTAAGTATATAAAATTGTGAAACATAGAAACATAGAAAAATAGGTGCAGGAGTAGGCCATTCGGCCCTTCGAGCCTGCGCCGCCATTCAATATGATCATGGCTGATCATTCAACTCAGTATCCCGTACCTTGCTTCTCTCCATGCCCCCTGATCCCTTTAGCCACAAGAGCCACATCCAACTCCCTCTTGAACATAGCCAATGAACTGGCCTCAACAACCTTCTGTGAGAGGAATAGATCTGGTAGATGCACAGAATCCCTTTGCCCAGAGTAGTGGCATCGAGGACCAGGGGACATGGGTTTCAAGGTGATGATTTAATAGGAATCTGAGGGGTAACTTTTTCACACAAAGGGTGGTGGGTGTATGGAACAAGCTGCCAGGTGAGGTGGTTGAAGCTGGGACTATCCCAATGTTTAAGAAACAGTTAGACAGGTACATGGATAGGACGTGTTTGGAGGGATATGGACCAAGGGTGGGACTAGTGTAGCTGGGACATGTTTGATGAGAGTGGGCAAGTTTGGGCCTGTTTCCACACGGTGAACTTTAACCCTCCGACTCTATGTGGATTCAGCTAATTGGAAGATGGGTGAACAAAGACCAGGGGTGAAAAAGAAAAAAAAAAGGGTTTCAGATAATGTGCGGTGAAGAGCGAAATGTAATGCCAGTGGGAGGAATATAGGTGAAAGGAGACGGGGGGGGGGGGGGGGGGGGGGAGGAAGGATGGGATAGGTAGGGGCAAGGGTATGGGCATAGGAAGGAGGTAGGGAATTTAATTAAAATTGGAGAATTCAATGTTCATGCCATTTGGTCATTGGGTACCCAGGCAGAATATGTGGGGTGGGGTGGGATGGGTGGGTGGGTGGTGGTGGGTGGGAGGGGGCAAGAGGGAGGGTGCTTCTCAAGCAATACTTCCTTAATCCCTTCCTCTTCTGGGGCAGGGAGCAAGGCGGGAGAAATAGGTTTAAGGTGAGGGGAGAAAGATTGAATGGCAACTTGTCTTTCTCAGTAATCCCGGCCTCCATGTGGCATTTCTTTCCCCACCTCCCCGTGGGAAAACATCTTTTGTCCCCCACACAGAGGGTGGTGGGCTGAATGGATCGAGCTGCCGGAAGAGGTGGTTGAGGGAGGCACTATTCCACAGTTTCAGACACATTTGGACAGGTACATTGATAGGATAGGTTTAGAAGGATGTATGGGCCAAATGCTGGCAGGTGGGACTAGTGTAGATGGGGCATGCTAGTCGGTGTGGGCAAGTTGGGCCATAGGGCACATCTCCACGCTGGAAGCCTCTACGTGCCCTTTGAACAAAGTCACGTACAGGCCCACATTCCCCGTGGGTATTTCTGATCCAATATTTGTGGTTGGTTTCTACATGCACACAACAATTTTTGGAAGGAGACATGGAGCATGAAATGCCAGAAAGAATTAAGTGCTTCTGATGACATGGAATGAACTTCATAACTTGTTTTGCCTGCACAGCAGGAAATCCTTTGCAGACTCCGTGGGAATTGATGCCACAGGGAGGTCGGGATTACTGAGAAAGGCAAGCGTGGGCGGCACGGTGGCGCAGCGGTAGAGTTGCTGCCTTACAGCACCAGAGACCCAGGTTCGATCCTGACTACGGGTGCTGTCAATAGACAATAAACAATAGACAATAGGTGCAGGAGTAGGCCATTCGGCCCTTCGAGCCAGCACCACCATTTAATGTGATCATGGCTGATCATCCCCAACCAGTACCCCGTTCCTCCCCATATCCCCTGACTCCACTATTTTTAAGAGCCCTATCTAGCTCTCTCTTGTAAGCATGCAGAGAACCTGCCTCCACCACCCTCTGAGGCAGAGAACTCCACAGACTCACCACTCACTGTGAGAAAAAGTGTTTCCTCGTCTCCGTTCTGTACCGAGTTTGTACGTTCTCCCCGTGACCTGCGTTGGTTTTTTCCGGGTGCTCTGGATTCCTCCCAGACCCCAAAGACGGACAGGTTTGTAGGTTAATTGACTCCGGTAAAATTGTAATTTGTCCCTAGGATAGTGTTAAGTGTGCGGGATCGCTGGCCAGCACGTACTCGGTGGGCTGAAGGGCCTCTTTCTGCTCTCCACCTCTAAACTAAGTTAAACAACTGTCTCGTCTTCTGGAACAGGAGACATGCCAATACCTGTTATCTCAGGTCACCACTGACACTGCAGGACATCTATCCAATTGGCTGATATTGACGGTTCCTGCTGTTCAGATCAGGATTTTATCCTTCAATGAGCTGCAAATAATTTGGCAAAATCTAGCCAAACCTTCACGGAAACAAGAAGAAAAAGAGCCCAGACCAACATGCAAACCAACCTTCCTTCCATTGACCCCATCTGCACTTCATGCTGCCTCGGCAAGGCCACCAACATAATCAAGGCCAGTTTCACCCCGCCCACTCCCTCTTCTCTCCTCCCCCCATCAGGCAGGAGATACAGAAATTCCAAAACACACACCTCCAGATTCAGTCTGGAGAAACGTCCTGACCCGAAATGTCATCCATCCTTTTTCTCCAGGGATGCTGCCTGCCCGCAGAGTTACTCCAGCACTTTGTGTCTAGAAACATAGAAACATAGAAAATAGGTGCAGGAGTAGGCCATTCGGCCCTTCGAGCCTGCACCGCCATTCAATGTGATCATGGCTGATCATCCAACTCAGTATCCCGTACCTGCCTTCTCTCCATACCCCCTGATCCCTTTAGCCACAAGGGCCACATCTAACGCCCTCTTAAATATAGCCAATGAACTGGCCTCAACTACCTTCTGTGGCAGAGAATTCCAGAGACTCACCACTCTCTGTGTAAAGAATGTTTTCCTCATTTCGGTCCTAAAGGAATTCCCCCTTATCCTTAGACTGTGACCCCTTGTTCTGGACTCCCCCAACATCGGGAACAATCTTCCAGCATCTAGCTTGTCCAACCCCTTAAGAATTTTGTAGGTTTCTATAAGATCCCCCCTCAATCTTCTAAATTCCATCGAGTACAAACCGAGTCTATCCAATCTTTCCTCATATGAAAGTCCTGACATCCCAGGAATCAGTCTGGTGAATCTTCTCTGTACCCCCTCTATGGCAAAGATGTCTTTCCTCAGATTTGGATGTCTTTCCTCAGATTTGGATGTCTTTCCTCAGATCTACGTCCAGATTCAGGAGTAGTTTCTTCCCAGCTGTTATCAGGCAACTGAACAGTCCTCTCGTCAGCTAGACTGCAGTCCTGACCTCATTGGAAACCTTTGAACTGTCTTTAATCAGGCTTTATCAGATTTTCAATGTTATATCTTTGCACTAAATGTTGCCCCCATTCACTGTGTACTGCGGATGGCTTGGTTATATTCATATGTGGACTGGACAAAACAGAAAGGTCGGATTTGGAATGGGAGGGGGAGTTGAAGAGCTGAGCCACAGGGAGATCAGGTTGGTTATTGCCAACTGAGCGGAGGTGTTCGGCGAAGCGATCGCTGAATGTAGATCAGCTGATATCTAGAGCAGGGGATGCAATAGATGAGGTTGGAGGAGGTGCAGGTAAATCTCTGTCGCCCAGCGGTATATGAACATTGACTTCTCTAAATTCAGGTCGTCCTTCCTGTCTCCTCCCCTTCTCAGCTCTCCCTCTAGCCCTCTGGCTCCTCCTCTTCCTTTCTTCTTCCCCCCCCCCCCCCCACCCTCACATCAGTCTGAAGAAGGGTTTCGGCCCGAAATGTTGCCTATTTCCTTCGCTCCATAGATGCTGCCTCACCCGCTGAGTTTCTCCAGCATTTTTGTCTACCTTCATATGGGGACTGTTTTGTGACTGGATAGCATGGGAACAAAAGCTTTTCATTGTATCTCGGTGCATGTGACAATAATAATCTAACCCAGTGCTTCTTAAACTATTTCAGTGTCATTCACCCTTGAGTCTTTATCACAAAATTTCATTCACCCTCAACTACATTTTATTATGTCATTTGGTAATTTGCATCTTATTCGCCCTTGAGTATAATTTTATATATAATGTATTTTGTCACATGAGCAAAAAACATAAATTAACTCATTCACCCCAAAATAATTCCATTCACCCTAGGGTGAACCATTCACCAGCTTAAGAAGCACTGGTCTAAACTAAACAATTTTGCAAACTGGCCTTTCAAATGCCTTCTGAAGAAACAAGTCGACCACACTTATCATACAATATAACACAATACTATACCGTTTATTGTCATTTGATCCTCAAATGAAGTACAAATGAAATTTGGTTTCTGCAGTCATACAACAGGAAGAAACTATTAACAAGACACACGACCAACTCTGTTCTCACAAACAACCATCACAGTGAATCTCCTCCTCACTGTGATGGAAGGCAAAGTCTTGTCTCTCCCCTGCTCTCCATTCTTCTCCCGATGTTCAAGCCCCCGGCGGGCGATGTAAGGAGCCGCTCAGGGTCGTTTTCAACCCCGCAACTGGGGCGGGAGAAGTTGCCGTCGCGGGAGCTCCAAAAAGCGGTCTCCCACCAGGGACCGGCGAGCTCCCGATGTTACCGTCCACCGGGCCTGCGGCTGGTGCCTCAGAAGCTCCGGAGTCACCACAGCCCTCCGCGCTCCGAAGTCAGCCAGCTCCACGGTGGTGAGTCCGCGACTGGAGCCCCCAGGTTGTTCCGTCTGGAGACCGCTCAACGGTGCTAGGCCCCAACGACAACGGACACCCGACAGGGAAAAGGTCGTGTCAACCGTACAGGGAAGAGATTTAAAAGTACCCCCACCCACCCCCCCCCACATATACACAGCTAAACACAATATATAAACCACTACAAACTATACACTCAACAGGCCAAAAATAGAATAAAAGACAGACGGATTGCAGAAGCCACTGCCGCGAGGCGCCACCATTTTATCAGCTCCCTTCATCAATTTCCTACTTTTGCCTCATCAAAACCATCGAAATGAACTTGCGTCTAAACTCACAAATCACGGGTCATTGTGCAAAATGGAAACGTACAATCTCGAAGAACACAAATCATCCTCTCTCACTGCTAAAGCCAGTTTTAGTTATAACTCCTCACCTGACATTTTCTCCACAGATGCTGCCGGACCTGCCAGGTTGCTCCAGTACTTTCCCAGAGAGCATGTTCAGATACACTGCTGTTGGTTGCTGCAATGCCACTTCAGCATGGCCATATACAAGCACTAGTTTCTCCATTAGGACCCCTTTCTATAAGTAGACCTTAATACCTCAAGGTAATCAAGGACGAGTCGCACCCCGGACACTCCTCCTTCTCCTCTCCCATCAGGCAAGAGGTACAGAAGTGTGAAAACACACGCCACCAGATTCA
Organism: Raja brachyura; assembly: GCA_963514005.1. The sequence continues at coordinate 32,035,356 of OY740809.1, read as the reverse complement.
GGGTGGACAAAAATGCTGGAGAAACTCAGCGTGTGAGGCAGCATCTATGGAGCGAAGGAAAGAGGCGACGTTTCGGGTCGGGTCGAGACCCTTCTTCAGACTGATGTGGCTCAGGGTCAGTTTCTTCCCAGCTGTTTTCAGGCAACTGAACCATCCGACCAACAACCGGAGAACAAAGTTGAGCGACTACCTATCTCACTGGAGACTCTCGGACTGTCTTTGAACGGACTTTACTTGACTTTATCCTGCACTCAACGTTATTCATGATCTTCCTTTTATCATGCATCTGCATGCTGTGGGTGGCGTGATGGTCATCACGTATTGTCTTTCCACTGACGGGTTAGCACGTAACAAAAGCTTCTCACTCTACCTCGGTACACGCGACAACAAACTAAACGTGTACCTATATACATCTGGCAACAGCCTCGTCCCACCTCCAATATCCTAAAGGGCCTGTCCTACCAGCATCCGACTCCATGCGATGAACGCGATCAAACTAGAAGCTGGGGCCGCGCGGAGGTCGGGTGATCCCCTGTACAGGGCCATTCCCACCAGCATGCGCCTGCATGCGGCAAGCGCGAACAAACCGGCAGCAGGGGCCGCGCGGAGGTCGGGTGAGTGGCGCAACGCGGCGTAAAGTGAGGCGAACTTGGAGCGAAGTCTTAAGGTAAGTTCGCCAGGACAGAGAGGGGCACACAGAGAGGGGCACAGAGGCACACACACACAGAGGGCCACGGAGCCACACACATAGAGGGTCACGGAGGCACCTACAGAGAGGGTCACGGAGGCACGATGTCGAGGCGGTGTGTAATGCGTCAAGGCGACTGCGAGCCGACAACCCGTTGCCGCGCAGAACATAGTCGGTTTTTCGGAGCCCCGCGCGATGTCGGGACGAACTCCGTACAATTCCGCACGGCTCCGGCGATCGAAGTGGGACCGGCCCCGCGACGCCGGACGGCTCAAGCGACCACGTTAGGTCGCGCTCATCGCATAGAGTTGCATGCTTGTAGGACAGGCCCTTAACTTCCCAACTTTAGCCCCAAATTTTCTTCCCGCACCCCCCTCTCCCCAAAACCCAGATCTCTACACCCTAGACCATAGAGTGAGGCAGATGAGTGAAGCCACAAGATGCTTGAGTCTGAAGAAGGGTCCAGACCCTTCTCCGGATGTGCTGCCTGATCTGTTGAGTTACTCCACCACTTTGTGTCTGTCTTCGGGGTGGGCGTTTGCAACCTTCACGTGGTCCACCCTGTTTCAACAAATGCAATCAACCTGGCGTGCACAAACAGAAGATCAAACAGAACAAGTTGTCTGACAACTTCAGGCTGTGCAGGCCGCACGCAAGAAAAAGAAGTGTCTGTCTTTGGTGTGTGAACCAGCATTGGCAGCTCATTTTTATTAGATTGCAGATCCGGATGACTAACCCCTTTTGCAACTTTGCAGACGCAATTTCCAGTGCATGGTCCCGATAATTAAACGAATAGAGTGAAGCTAACATCTTCCATCCTGCACGAGAAAGAGCAGTCACTGAAATACAGATGGAACGGAAATAAATCTCCACGCTGAATGAGCAAAAACCTATCCGGGTTGATAACCGCTGTACGGGCAATTCCCTCTGTCCGTCTCTGACTTATTACAGCAGCAGAAGCCAGGGATTGGGGCGACGGGGCTGCGGGAGTCGCAGCTAATGCAGGCCTTTTGTCAAGGACGAAAGATTACATTCAACTCTCAGATCCAATTTCCAGCGCCATTAACAGCAATTTCCGAGTGTGATCTGGACTTCTCCATGAGTTGACTGTGTCGCCAGCTCAGTCAATTGCTCACATGACATAAATCTCTAAAAGATAACAAATTAGGACAACACTGTAGCAAAGCTTCTGAACAGCCAAACCCACAAACACATGGAAATGAACAGTGCAAATCCTTTTGACCAGGACAGTTGTGGATACGTTTTCAGAGGTTGCAGGAAGGAACTGCGGATGCTACAACCTCTTCCATAGAAACATAGAAAATAGGTGCAGAAGGCCATTCAGCCCTTCGAGCCTGCACCGCCATTCATTGTGATCATGGCTGATCGTCCCCTATCAATAACCCGTGCCTGCCTTCTCCCCTTATCCCTTGACTCCACTAGCCCCTAGAGCTCTATCCAACTCTCTCTTAAATCCATCTGGTGACTTGGCCTCCACTGCCCTCTGTGGCAGGGAATTCCACAAATTCACAGCTCTCTGGGTGAAAAAAGTTTTTTCTCACCTCAGTCTTAAATGACCTCCCCTTTATTCTACTTTATTCTAAGACTGTGGCCCCTGGTTCTGGACTTGTTCCATCCGGCAGCTCCGGCAGCTTGTCCCATACACCCACCACCCTTTACATGGAAAAGTTACCCCTAAGATTCCTATAAAAGGCTTCCCCTTCACCTCTAATGTATGGGGGCTGGCTCTCGATTACCCAACTCTGGGCAAGAGACTGTGCGTACACCTGATCTACTCCTCTCTTGATTTTATACACCTGTACAAGATCACCTCTCATCCTCCTGTACTCCAGGGAATAGAGTCCCAGGCTGCTCAACCTCTGTAGCTCAGGACTATAGCTCAGATCCTCGAGTCCCGGCAACATCCTCTTGAATCCTCTCCGCACCCTTTCCAACTTAACAACATCCTTCCTATAACATTAGACAGATTACTATCTAATTGGCATCAAGTTGGGAAAAGGGGAAGTACAATGGGATCTGGGGATCCTTGTACATCAGTCTATGAAAGTAAGCATGCAGGTACAGCAGGCGGTGAAGAAAGCGAATGGCATGTTGGCCTTTATAACAAGAGGAATCGAATATAGGAGCAAAGAGGTCCTTCTGTAGTTGTACAGAACCCTAGTGAGACCACACCTGGAATATTGTGTGCAGTTTTGGTCCCCTAATTTGTGGAAGGACATTCTTGCTATTGAGGGAGTGCAGCGTAGGTTTACAAGGTTAATTCCCGGGATGGCGGGACTGTCATATGCTGAGAGAATGGAGCAGTTGGGCTTGTATGCTTGTACAGTTTAGAAGGATGAGTGGGAATCTCATTGAAACATATAAGATTGTTAAGGGCTTGGACACGCTAGAGGCATGAAATGTTCCCGATGTTGGGGGTGTCCAGAACCAGGGGCCACAGTTTAAGAATAAGGAGTAGGTCTTTTAGAACGTAGATGAGGAAACACTTTTTCTCACAGAGAGTGGTGAGTCTGTGGAATTCTCTGCTTCAGAGGGCGGTGGAGGCAGGTTCTCTGGATGCTTTCAAGAGAGAGCTAGATAGGGCTCTTAAAGATAGTGGAGTCAGGGGATATGGGGAGAAGGCAGGAATGGGGTACTGATTGGGGATGATCAGCCGTGATCACATTGAATGGCGGTGCTGGCTCGAAGGGCCAAATGGCCTACTCCTGCACCTATTGTCTATTGTCTAACATGGTGCCCAGAACTGAATATAATGCTCTGAATGCGGCCTCACCAAACGTCTCATCTAACTGCAACGTGACCTCCCAACGTCTATGCTCAATGCACTGACTGACGAAGGCCAACTTGTCAAAAGCCTTTTAATGCGGAAGAAAAGCATCAGAATATTGGAAAATAAATCTACTTGTTGAACAAAAAAAACCCCAACCTTTGACAAGCAGTGCAAATATGTGTGCTGTCTGTCACCTCAATTGTTAGTGGTCAGGGTTGGAAAAGATTCATTGACTAATTCTCTGCCCTGGTCTGGACCAAAAGCAAATGACTACCATATTTCAAAGCTGGGTCGCGCTAGCAGGGGTGCCATTTCATGCTAACTTCATTCTTGGATTCATTTCAACTCTGTTCCCCGGGGTGTAGTAACTCAAGGACGGCTGACCTTTCAAAACAAGATGCCTTCACCCAAGCCCATTCATGAGGCCCCATTGGGCTAACGTCCGTGACTGTGAAATGCCTTGGGGCAATTCACAGGAAAGTAATCAGACGGAGAAGGACACTGCGCCCTGGAGAGGAAATGCGGACAGGATCAAAGCGATAACTCACGTGAAGAGGGACGGGCAGAGAGGAGGGCTGAGACAATGACCTGGCTGTGGTGTTTGAAGCAGATGCATTAATGGTATTTCAAAGAATCTTGGATATGGGGTGAGATACAGGTAAATAAGTGATGGTCTTGGCTTCACCCCACCCTCACATCAGTCTGAAGAAGGGTTTCGACCCGAAACGTTGCCTATTTTCTTCGCTCCATAGATGCTGCCTCACCCGCTGAGTTTCTCCAGCATTTTTCGTCTACCTTCGATTTTCCAGCATCTGCAGTTCCTTCTTAAACGTCTTGGCTTCATGTTTGGCACACATTGTGAGCCGAAGGACTCGTTCTTGTGCTGTACTGTTCAATGTGTGACAAGGAAATCCTGTCCTGAAGATCAGAACTCTTGTTGACAATACGAGGCACTGCAAGGAACTTCCACTGTAAATCTTCCACAGTCTGAAGAAGGGTCTCGACCCGAAATGTCGCCTATCTCCTTCGCTCCTTAGATGCTGCTGCACCCGCTGTGTTTCTCCTGCCTTTTGTGTACCTTCGATTCTCCAGCATCTGCAGTTCCTTCTTTAACACTTTTTCCACTGTAAATAATTGTTTATGAAGATCATCTAAAACAGGTCACAGAAACCTCTGATCAAACCAATGGCATCTCCATGGGACTCAGCTATTGTATGGATAGGTCGGGTCAGGGGAAGTTCCCCCCCCCCGCTACGGGTTCCACGTAATCCCGCGCCACGTGCTCCATGGTCGGATAGTGGGCGACCAAACTGTCTCCCCCACCTGGTTTGCCCGGTGAGGAGGGGGCTGTGGACCCCCAGCAGGACCAAAAACAAGACCTGTCAAAGGGCGGATGAGCTCCTAGCGAGCCAACGGCCATCCACACTTCAGTAGAAGTTGCGATCGCTGTCGTACATGACATTGTAAGGAATGATGGTAAAGCACACACACACACCAAAATCCTAGACTTCCAGAGGCAGAAGTCCGCAGGAACTGGAGGACAGAGATGCGTGGTGCGTCCGTCAGCGTTCCCGTCGGAGACCAGCACCACTGCGTCGCTAATGTTTTCAACGATGATGAATGAATGAAGATTGTATGGAAGAACCATCGAGATCGCTTCACACTGTCCTTGCTGTATGCAGCATCAGGTTTCACATTCAGCTGGCCCTTCATGAGTTTCCTCAGTTTGGGCAGCTGCCATTAGCTGGAATCTTCACCACAAGAGCTGCAAACCATCAGGTGGGGCAGAAAAAAAACCCCATTTGAATCTAGCGGTGGGCTGATCGTCAACATTTCAGAATTAACCTTTAATTTAGACTTTAGAAAAACAGCGCATAAAAACAGGCCCTTCGACCGACCGAGTCCGTGCTGACCCCGCACATGACCACTTTCCTACACGCTAGGAACAATTTACAATCTTTACCGAAGACAATTTACCTACAAACCAGTTTGTCTTTGGAGAGTGGGAAGAAACCGGAGCATCCGGAGAAAACCCAGCTGGTCACAGGTTGAACATACAAACTGCATGCGGACAACACCCATAGTCAGGATCGAAACATGGTCTCTGGCGCTGTAACTCTACCGCTGTCGCCCAACCTGGGAAGATTAGAGAGGTTCTGGTGAGACCACATATGGAGTATTGCGTACAGTTTTGGTCTCCTAATTTGAGGAAGGACATCCTTGTGATTGAGGCAGTGCAGTGTAGGTTCACGAGATTGATCCCTGGGAGGGCGGGACTGTCATATGAGGAAAGATTGAAAAGGCTAGGCTTGTATTCACTGGACTTTAGAAGGATGAGGGGGGATCTTACAGAAACATATAAAGTTATAAAAAGGACTGGACAAGCTAGATGCAGGAAAAATATTCCCAATGTTGGGCGAGTCCAGAACAAGGGGCCACAGTCTCAGAATAAAGGAGAGGCCATTTAAGACTGAGGTGAGAAAAAACGTTTTCACCCAGAGAGCTGTGAATTTGTGGAATTCCCTGCCACAGAGGACAGTGGAGGCCAAATCACTGGATGGATTTAAGAGAGAGTTCGATAGAGCTCTAGGGGCTAGTGGAGTCAAGGGATATGGGGAAAAGGCAGGCACGGGGACGATCAGCCATGATCACAATGAATGGCGGTGCTGGCTCGAAGGGCCAAATGGCCTCCTCCTGTACCTATTTTCTATGTCTATGTTTCTATGTTTCTATGATCAGAAAGATTATGCCTGGCTCTGACTGCAAGTTAAAGAGGTGGTCTTCAAGATGAATTCCAAAGCCTTGAAGTATGGAGTTACCAGATCTCCCAACTATAAATGGCAATCGATAATCAAATACTGGAGTCAAGGGTTTTCATAAGTTTCCAAGAAGCAATGACTTGAGGGAATCCATCCGCCCTGTCTTAACCTCCGAGACAGATCTAAGATTTATCCTTTAATTTTCTCATGATACTGCACGGGGTTAAAACGCGCCACGTAAAGACCGCGTGGAGTGGATGTTGCGATGCTTCGGTCTATGTGGAGAGATCAATACCAGATGATCCCCACTGAATCCATCAGGAAATTCAAGAGATAGCTCGTCATGCACAAAGTGATTAAAACGTGAAACTTGCTACCGCAGCTAATGAGGTATTTAAGGGGAAGCTGGAAAAACAGTGAAGGGCACAGCGAATCGGTGGAGTGACGGGAGGCAGTTCATGTGACACCAAAACAGCACGGACTGTTCGTTTGAGAATTCAACACTCTTTGTCAACTCTCGGGAGAAAGTTCCGTCTCATTGTACAGCAGTGATTAGTGGAGTCGGCCAAGCGACTGCCCAAGTTAGTCAACTAAAATGCAAGCGTCCGAATGATTTGTTCAAATCGTGCATTTGAGAGCGGCTCCTTTAGAAAATAACATTTATGCAAACACTGCATAGCTCCAGAACGCATCTGAAAAGGTTTCTTTACCACTGAGACAGGGGAAAAAAAAAAGATGTTTAAAAAGATGAGGGAGGATGCAAACCAGCGCAGTGGAACGGCACGGTGGTGCAGCGGTAAAGTTGCTGCCTTACAGCACTGGAGCCCCAGGTCGATCCTGGCCAGGGGTGCTGTCTGTACAGAGTTTGTACGTTCTCCCCGTGACCGGCGTGGGTTTTCTCCGAGTGCTCCAGTTTCCTCCCACTCTCCAAAAACCAGACAGGTTTGTAGGTTTACTGGTTGCCGTAAATTGTAAACAGTCCCCAATGTGTGGGATGGTGCTAGTGTGATCACTGGTCTGCACGGACTCGGTGGGCCGAAGGGCCTGTTTTCACGCTGTATCACTGCAATCTGAAATCAAATGAGAGAGGGAGAGAGAGAGAGGGACGGGGGTGACTTTAAGAGGGAGATAGACAACAGGGAGAGAGACATTCAGAGGGAGAGAGACTGACGGAAAGAGACAGGTAGACACAAGGAACTGCAGATGCTGCTTTTCCAAAGAACACACAAAGTGTGAGATTCACTCAGGGGGTCTTCTTCTTTCTTCTCGCGAATGAAACATAAACCAAAGGAATGGTTAGATCTCAAGTCGGGTGTTGAGCAGCCAGGTTGTTGGCTCTCCGTCAAAGTCCGCCAGGCCCCGAGCTCTATTTTGCACCCTCCAGGGAGTCAGGCAAAAATCCCAGGAGAACATGGGCGGGCAACGTTCCAGATCAGGATCCCCCTTTACACAGGTGACGGGGAGAAAGATAAAGACAGAAAGAACTAGAGGCAGACGGAGGCAGTGGGAGAACAGAGACAGTTATAAGGAGGGGGACAGAGACTCGCGTGAGAGGGAGAATGCGAAAGGGAGAGAAATGGATACCCGAAACGTAACGGGCTATAAAATGATTCTTATCTCAGGATTTCACTCGGTTAATCTGAGACACTTTCCCTTGTGGTGGGAAATCCTCAAATCATTTTCATTCAAAGGTGGGGTTGTTGACCTTCCAAAAAACAAAGGCACGACGGGACAAATTCATTATATTTTCCATCACACTGCACTGGTTCTTGGTTATATTTCCAGCTGGTTTCTCCCCCTCATGATTCACTCCACTGCAGTCAGTGAAAACCTTATTTTCCCAGAATCAACTGGTCATCAGTCAGGTGCAAAAAAAAAAAAACCCTTTTCACTTAACGCTGATTGTTAATTTTGGTTTCCCGTTGGAGAAAGACTGCAGCCGGTGTAGATGAAGGCAAAGCTGCCTCGAATTTTGTCCCCTGAACGCTATCTACTCTCTCAGTGAACTGCTGCTCTACACTTGTACTGTATATGACATGCTTATCTGGGTTTCGGCCCGAAACGTTGCCTATTTCCTTCGCTCCAGAGATGCTGCTGCACCCGCTGAGTTTCTCCAGCACTTTTGTCTACCTGCTTATCTAAGATGTTCCTACCTGCTTATCTAAGATGTCTACCTGCTTATCTAAGATGTTCCCCATTTTCCAAAGGGGAATTGGTTAAACGCTTACATTTTCAACCATCTGGTCTGCTTAGTGCATGGTGATACGTGGTGAACTGTATGCAAAAACAAATTTCGCTGTACCTCTGTAGATTTCGATTTTATTTTGATTTAGATTACAGCACAGAAACAGGCCCTTCGGCCCAGCGAGTCCGTGCCGACCAGCGATGCCTGTGCATGAACTACACACTAGGGGACAATTTGCAATTTTTAGCGAAGACAATGAATCTGCAAACCTGGACGCCTTTGGAATGTGGGTTGAAACCGGAGCACCCGGAGAAAAGCCACGCAGGTCACGGGGAGAACGTGCAAACTCTGCACAGGCAGCGCCACGTAGTCAGGATCGAACCCGGGTCGCTCTACCGGTGCACCACCGTGCCGCCCCTAATACGGCTATAAAGCGCCATTGCTTGATTGATAAAACTGTTCAAACGACCACCCAAAAATATGCTTCACACCCGACTGATAAACCACATGAAGGACCTGGCCACAGAAATTATTACACCGACAAATCCTTGAAATAAAAATCACAAATTAGCGAGGCTTTTCACCGCACCTCGATACACGTGACAATAATAATCAAACTTAGTTAGAATCAGCCCGACATGCTGAGTTACTCCAGCACTTTGTGTCTTTTTGTTTTGGTAAAACTACATCTGCAGTTCCCCATGCTTACATTTCGGAAAAATAAATCACTGATTCTCGCTGTTAAATCCTGGTTATTTAACCGACTGATTAAATAATCAGGGCAGGGCAGCCACGGTGGCGCAGCGGTAGAGTTGCTGCCTTACAGCGTTTTCAACGCCGGAGACCCGGGTTCGATCCTGACTGCGGGTGCTGTCTGTACAGAGTTTGTACGTTCTCCCTGTTTTCTCCGAGATCTTCGGTTTCCTCCCACACTCCAAAGACATGTATGTTAATTGGCGTGGTGTATGTGTGAAATTGTCCCTCGTGTGTGCAGGATAGCGTTAATGTGCGGGGATCGCTGGTCAGTGCAAACTCAGTGGGCCAAAGGGCCTGTTTCTGCGCTGTATCCCTGAACCAAACTAACCCCACGGGATTGCGTGTGTTTTGACGTCGTGTCTCTTGTTTCATCATTCCAAGCCTCGGGAAATGTAGCCATCCTGCTCCCTCATCCCCGAAATCGGAAGTCTCTGTGAGGATCATCAGGTCAGAAATTCTCGGAGCAGAATTAGGCCATTTGGCCCATCAAGTCCACTCTGCCATTCAATCGTGGCTGACCTTCCTTTCCCTTTCAACCCCATTTTCCTGCCTTCTCCCCTTAAACCCACGACACTCGTACTAATCAAGAAAATCATGACAGATTAAACACTCCACTTTCTCGAATTAAACAGAACATTACGGTCAATCTTGCGAAACAAAATACTTGGAAATTTGAATGAGGTGAACTTATTTTTCTATATTAGAGTTCCCTGCCTAAAATGCAGTGGAAGCAGATTCATTAATTACATTTTCCAAAGGGGAATTGGTTAAACGCTTAAATTTTAAACCATCTGGTCTGGTTGGGTAATTTAGACGTGTTTTAATGTTGACTAAAGCACGGCCCACACACACTGCTTATTTTGTGACCAATTTCGATGCAGAATTCTGAGAGAACCACAAGACTCCTTGACCAAACGCCTGGTGCAGGCAGCTGCAAGTTTTACTTCAACCTCACGCCTGGGCCAAGATTCGTGACCCCTTGCAGTTGGGGCATTTCCTGCACCTGGGAAATTAGGTCATAAGTGGGAGCAGCAGAATTAGGCCACTCGCCCCATCTAGTCTACTCCTTCGAAGATAGACACAGAAAGCTGGAGTAACTCAGCGGGACGGGCAGTATCTCTGGAGAGAAGGAATGGGCGACGTTTCGGGTCGAGTCCTTCAATCATGGCGGGTCTATATCTCCCTCCTAACCCCATTCTCCTGCCTACTCTCCAAAGACCCAGGTTCGATCCTGACCTTGGGTGCTGTCTGTGTGGAGTTTGCATGTTCTCCCTGTGACTGTGTGGGTTTCCCGTGGGTGCTCCGGTTTTCTCCCACACTCCAAAGATGTACAGGTTTGTAGGTTAATTAGCTTGGTATAAATGCAAATTGTCCCTGGTGTGTGTGTTGGTGCGCGGGTTCGTTGCGGACTCGGTGGGCCCGTTTACACACGGTATCTCTAAACTAAAAATGAAACTAAAATGTTGTGAGCATGTCTATTTCCACACGCAGTGTTCTCCACATTGTAATCATCCTCTGGATGAATAAGCTATCCCCAAGTCCCCACAAAACCTCTCACCCTCATATCCTAAACCTCTATGTTTAGATATGTCCATATGAACCTGAGCACAACCTCAGGGGACCATTAAGGTCCTGTCCCACCAGCATCCGACTCCATGCGAAGAGCGCGATCAAACTAGAAGCGGGGGCCGCGCGGAGGTCGGGTGACCCCTGTACAGGGCCGTTCCCACCAGCATGCGCCTGCATGCGGCAAGCGCGACCAAACCGGCAGCAAGGGCCACGCGGAGGTCGGGTGAGTGGCGCAACGCGGCGCAAAGTGATGCGAACTTGGAGCGAAGTCTTAAAGGTAAGTTCGCCAGGACAGAGAGGGGCACACAGAGAGGGGCACAGAGGCACACACACACAGAGGGCCACAGAGCCACACACAGAGAGGGTCACGGAGGCACCTGCAGAGAGGGTCACGGAGGCACGACGTCGAGACGGTGTGTCATGCGTCGGGGCGACTGCGAGCCGACAAGCCATTGGCGCGTGGAATTTTTGAACGCAGTCGGTTTTTCGGAGCCCCGCGCGATGTCGGGACGAACTCCGCACAATTCCGCACGGCTCCGACGATCGAAGTGGGACCGGCCCCGCGACGCCGGACGGCGCAAGCGACCACGTTAGGTCGCGCTCATCGCATGGAGTTGCATGCTGGTGGGACAGGCCCTTTAGGTTCTTTACCAAGTCAAATAGAGATTTGGAAACAGGGAGGAAAATGCTTGCCTTGAGGCCCGCCTCTGTGTGCAAGCGTGGCCTGATGGTTGCACTGTGCTCCAAGCTTATTAGGTTTTTTTTTTTTCGAGATGCAGCACAGAAACAGGCCCTTCGGCCCACCGAGTCCGCGCCGACCAGCAATCGCCGCACACTAACACTATCCTACACACACTGGGGACAATTCTACATTTACACCAAGCCACTTAACCTACAACCCTGTCTGTCTTTGGAGTGTGGGAGGAAACCGAAGATCTCGGAGAAAACCCACGCAGGTCACGCGGAGAACGTACAGAAGAGCACCCATAGTCAGGATCGAACCGGGGTCTCTGGCGATGTAAGCAGGTCTATTGCCGCGCCACCCACAAAATTCGGCCTAGTTATCTCCTCCTGTCTGGTATAATTCTGAGATAGTTCGTTCTGAAACAGACCACCACACTGGAGGGCTGCCTTTATCCCCTCATTTTCCCACAGTCTTTAAAAGCACACAGCCCTGGTGCATTTAATCGATTGCAGGTGGCAATTCAATAAAACACGCTATTTTTTGAAATAAAAACAATCCAGAGTGTAATAAAGATGAACGAGAGGAGTGCAGCTGTTCATTTTGCAAATTCTGACACTGAAAAGGTTCTTCCCTTCCAGCAGTCTTTAACCTAATATGTAGTCAGGTGAGCAATCTTACATTACCACACTTCACACTATATAACAAAGGAAGCCATTTATCCCAAAGAGGCAGGCAACTACACAGGAGGCCTTTGGCTGTTTCAACCAGACGGGGAGATGCGTCAAGCCATCAGGATATATATTGAGTCACAGTCATCTAGAGGTCTATATGTGGAAAATACCAACTTACTAATGTCAGGAGGAGAACCGTTCGATCTTGAAAGTTTGTGTAGGAAGGAACTGCAGCTGCTAGTTTAAACCAAAGACAGACACAAAATGATGGAGTAACTCAGCGGGACAGGCAGCATCTCTGGAGAGAAGGAATGGGTGACGTTTTGGGTCTAGGTACAAATGTAAAATTGGCACTAGTGTGTGTAGCATAGTGTTAATGTGCGGGGATCGCTGGTCGGCGTGGACTCAGTGGGTCGAAGGGCCTGTTCCCACAGTGTATGTCTAAACTGACCGTGAGTGTGAGTGTGAGTGTGAGTGCGACCGTGAGTGTGAGTGTGACCGTGAGTGTGAGTGTGACCGTGAGTGTGAGTGCGAGTGTGACTGTGAGTGTGAGTGTGACCGTGAGTGTGAGTGCGAGTGTGACCGTGAGTGCGAGTGTGACCGTGAGTGCGAGTGTGAGTGTGAGTGTGACCATGAGTGCAACCGTGAGTGTGAGTGTGACCGTGAGTGTGAGTGCGAGTGTGAGTGCGAGTGTGGCCTTGAGTGTGAGTGTGAGTGCGACCGTGAGTGTGAGTGCGACCGTGAGTGTGAGTGTGAGTGCGAGTGTGAGTGTGACCGTGAGTGCGAGTGTGAGTGCGACCGTGAGTGCGAGTGTGAGTGTGAGTGCGAGTGTGAGTGCGACCGTGAGTGAGAGTGTGAGTGCGAGTGTGAGTGCGAGTGCGAGTGTGAGTGCGAGTGTGCGTGCGAGTGTACAATCTTGAAAGTTTGTTTGTCTTAAACCACTCATAACCATTCTGAACGGCCGTTCCATAGGCGAGGATATTGTCTTTGTTTGTGAACAAAGGACTTTGTCTATGGTATTGAGGTGCTCCAATGGTGAAACATATATTCTGTACTCTGCTGGATGAGATACAAGAAACTGCAGATGCTGGCTTACAAAAAAAAGACACAAAGTGCTGGAGTAACGTTGCTGTCATTTTTCCAGCTTAATGACATCCTCCCTCTCAAATTATAACATGCAGATGAAGGATTGCTGAGGCCACAAAATGCACCATTCCCCTGCTCACCCCTATTGGCAGTATTCATGATTGCTACTTGATAGAACATCCTTCCTTACTCCATTAGAGTGGACACCAGGAACCGCAGGTGCAGGTTTGCAAAAAAATACAAAGTGCTGGAGTAACAGTGGGTCAAGCAGCATCATTGTAGGTAGGTATGTATGTAGGTATGCATATCTATCTATCTATCTATCTATCTATCTATCTATCTATCTATCTATCTATCTATCTATCTATCTATCTATCTATCTATCTATCTATCTATCTATCTATCTATCTATCTATCTGTGTGTGTGTTTGTGTGTGTGTATATATATGTGTGTGTGCGCGTGTGTGTATATATATGTATATATACATGTGTGTGTATGTGTATATATATATATATGTGTGTGTGTGTGTGTGTGTGTTTGTGTGTGTGTATATATACATGTGTGTGTGTGTGTGTGTGTGTGTGTGTATATATATGTATATATATATGTGTGTGTGTGTGTGTATGTATATATACATGTGTGTGTGTGTGTGTGTGTGTGTGTGTGTGTGTGTGTATTTATATTGAATAGGCTATTTATATAAATAGGCTGTTTATTACAGAGTACTGTGTTTACATATCTGTTTAGATAGTTTAGGGATACAGCACGTAAACAGGCCCTTCGGCCCACTGAGTCCGCACCGACCAGCGACCCCCACACAATCCTACACACAATTGTATATTTATATACCAAGCCAATTAACCTACAAACCTGTATGACCTGAGTGTGGGAGGAAACTGAAGATCACGGATAAAAACCCATGCGGTCACGGGGAGAACGTACAAACTCCATACAGACAGCACCCGTAGTCGGGATCGAACCCGGGACCCTGCCGCTGCGTCGCCGTGCCTGTTGTGCTGCTGGAAGTATTTAATTATTCCTTTTCAGGACATGCGACAATAAAACACTCTTGACTCGAGGTGGCAGAAAAGCACAGGTCCTTCTTTCTTTGCTGCAGATGTGGGCAGATTTGCGTTTGTGTCGCACAAACAGATCATTTCAATTTTGAAGCCTTTCTTTGTCTGCCAAATTTACATAATGCTCAAGTGCAACTGGAAAAATCATAACACTTCGTATGGAGATCGTTGAAGGAGGATATTTAAAAAGGAGATTCTATTGGGATCAGACATGAATTAAGTGGGTTTTGATGAGAAGAAAAAGAAATTTACCATAAATTAGAATAACTAACTGAAGATTTGAGTCATTGGAAAATCAAATTTTCTGTCCGTTCTATGGAACTGGGTACATTTGTGTTTTCCAATGAATCCCCTAAGTTGTGAATGATTATTGTGTTGTATCATGACCCATGTTAATTTTTAACCACCGCAAACACAGGCTAACAAATTGCCAATAAAAAAGTTTGTAACGCAAGTTACTAATTGACTGCAGGTAGAACAAAACGCTGGAGCAACTCAGCGGGACGGGCAGCATCACTGGAGAGAAGGAACGGGTGACTTGTCGGGTCAAGACCCTTCTTCTGACTGACTGTCCGGGGAGAGGGAGATGGGAGGGGTAAGGTGTGAAAACGAGAGATCAAAGGGGGACAAGAAGCTGAGAACATTCACTGGAGTTTAGAAGGATCAGGGGGGATCTTATAGAGACATATACAATTATAAAAGGACTGGACAAGCTAGATGCAGGAAAAATGTTCCCAATGTTGGGTGAGTCCAGAACCAGGGGGGGCACAGTCTTAGAATAAAGGGGAGGTCATTTAAGACTGAGGTGAGAAAAAACTTTTTCACCCAGAGAGTTGTGAATTTATCGAATTCCCTGCCACAGAGGGCAGTGGAGGCCAAATCACTGGATGGATTTAAGAGAGAGTTAGATAGAGCTCTAGGGGCTAGTGGAGTCAAGGGATATGGGGAGAAGGCAGGCACGGGTTATTGATAGGGGATGATCAGCCATGATCACAATGAATGGTGCTGGCTCGAAGGGCCGAATGGCCTCCTCCTGCACCTATTTTCTATGTTTCTATGTTTCTCAGGCATCCAATCAGTGATATAGACGGTGTTTGGCTCATTGCGTTGAATTACCTTATTTAATATCTAGAACTCCACTAAGATACATCTAGAAATGGTGACACGACTCTGGCTCAATTCATTCAGACTCCGTGAGCATTGAACTGAAAACGCAACCATTGATATATATTTGTGAGAAATGAGCAAGAGGCATTGAATACGGTAATAGGATCCTTAACCAAAATGCTAAGTGTCCCCTTAGGACAAATGGAAAAGTATAGACTGAAGTAACCTTTAACGATAGAAAACATTTAAAAATGGGCATTTCTGTCGGGCCATTCAAAACGGCAGGATATCCCAAATATCATATATATATAGCCAGTGAAGTGTGGAAATGAAGAAACAAGGAACAGTAGATTCTGGTTTACAAAAAGACACAAAGTGCTGGAGGAACTCAGGGAGCAGAACTGTGCAGCAGCTGGTAGACCTGCTGATGATCTATCTTTGCCTCTCAAGTCTGAGTTCGTGTTAAATGTTATACCCAAGGAAGGCTCTCATTGGAAAGATACATCTGGACTGGATACCAATGGACGTGGATAGCTGCTGTCCAGCTGGGCTGAAAATCTGTTCTCACTGACAGACGAGAAGCAGAACCAACATTAAAACACCCCAGATACACATCTGGACGAGGCATCACTTCCAGCGTGACTTATCCGGCCACGGCAAGACATTACAAAATACAATGGAGCCATTCAACAAAAAAAGGCATCACGTCACGTTGAAGGTGATAACAGCTGGCAATTCTTGCAATGCCCCTTCAAAAACTCTCAAGGGCCTGTCCCTCTTGGGCGTCATTTGCGCGTCACACAGATGGCGCTCGAAGATTTTGTACATTCCAAAAAGTGACCGTGCGTCACTGCCTGCGTTACCACGCACCATGCGCGCGTAACGCGCACCCTGCGCGCGTCGTGCATCATGATGCATAAATTATGTAGCGTGAATTACGCGCAAAAGACGGCCAAGTGGGACAGGCCGTTCAGTGTCCGCGCATCCTCCATTATCCGCGCACAGTCAGGAGATGATCCCCAGCATCCCGAACCCGAACCCGCACCCGCCCCGAAAACCTAATTTGAATAAGGATATTCTTGCTATTGAGGGAGTGCAGCGTAGGTTTACAAGGTTAATTCCCGGGGTGGGGGGACTGTCATACGCTGAGAGAATGGAGCAGCTGGGCTTGTACACTCTGGAGTTTATAAGGATGAGAGGGGATCTTATTGAAACATATAAGATTGTTAAGGGCTTGGACGCGCTAGAGGCAGGAAACATGTTGCCGATGTTGGGGGAGTCCAGAACCAGGGGCCACAGTTTAAGAATAAGGAGTAAGCCATTTAGAACGGAGACGAGGAAAGACTTTTTGTCACAGAGAGTGGTGAGTCTGTGGAATTCTCTGCCTCAGAGGGTGGTGGAGGCCAGTTCTCTGGATGCTTTCATGAGAGAGCTAAATAGGGCTCTTAAAGATAGCGGAGTCAGGGGATATGGGGAGAAGGCAGGAACGGGGTACCAATTGGGGATGATCACATTGAATGGTTGAGCTGGCTCGAAGGGCCGAATGGCCTCCTCCTGCACCTATTGCCTATTGTTTATTGTTTCTCGTGCTCGTGAACTAGAACAGCTTTTTATTTTTGTCCGCCTTATTTTGCAATTAATGAAAGGCAGTGAAAGCAGCTGCAACAGATTGAATATGGACAGGATAAATAATTTCCCGCAGCCCGTGGCTTATAATTCCTCACTTGCTTGGCTGCCTCCAAGGTATTTTCATTGAAGCAGGCATTAATTGCAATGTGGCTCACCTGTCTGGTTGGTTAATGGAGCCGTGCGTTACCCACAGCAGATAAATATTGCAAGATGGTCCCTTCGACGATAAATTATCTAATTTCAAGAGACGCCTTGCACTTCTATTAGGTCTTTTCCTGTCCTCAGGACATCGGAAAATAATTCCCAGCGGAATAAATGCATTATGCGGTAGTTACAGTTTTAGTTGAGAGATACAGGCCCTTCGGCCCATCGAGTCCACGCCGACCAGCGATCTCCTCTACACCAAGTTCTATCCTATACATTAGGGACAATTTACTGAGGCCAATTAATCTATAAACCCGCACATGTTTGGGATGTGGGAGGAATGCCGCGCGGTCACAGAGAGAGAACGCACAAACTCCGTACAGACAGCACCCATAGTCAGGATCGAACCCGGGTCTCTGGCGCTGTAAGGCAGCAGCTCCATACAATAGGGTTACACAAAAAGCTGGAGAAACTCGATGGGTGCAGCAGCATCTAAGGAGCGAAGGAGATAGGCGACGTTTCGGGTCGAGACAGGATGAAGGGTCTCGACCCGAAACGTCGCCTATCTCCTTCGCTCCTTAGATGCTGCTGCACCCGCTGAGTTTCTCCAGCTTTTTGTGTAACCCTCGATTCTCCAGCATCTGCAGTTCCTTCTTTAAAACTCCATACAATACATGATTCCAATCGAGCCATCCACAGACACATGATAGAGGGAATAACCTTTAAGGCAAGATAAAGTCCAGTGAAGTCCAGTTGTAGTCTGCGGGTCTCCAATTACATAGATGGAGCTCGGGACCACTGTCTCTTCAATGCAAAGCCTTTGTTATCAGTAATTTATGCGTATCATTTTATTTGAATGAATAATACTTCCCGAACAGCAAGTCAAGCATCACCAATAAGATACACTATCTTCTCTGCCGTCTAGAAGGAACCTCTGGAGACCATTAGTTTTTTGTTTCGTTTGGAGATACAGTGCGGAAACAGGCCCTTCGGCCCATCGAGTCCGCACTGACCAGCGATCCCCGCACACTAATACTATCCTCCAGAGTACACACAACGCGGTCGATTTAGAATCTTTACCAGAGCCAATTAGCCTACAAACCTGCATGGGTTTGGAGTGCGAGAGGAAACCGGAGATCCCGGGGGAAACCCACGCATTTCACGGGGAGAACGCACAAACTCTATTCACAACAATACAATCATTTCCGTTCCTTTTCTTGGGAGATATTACCTCTTCATTGGATTTTTTTGCTGCAGAATAATCCACATAAAGGTTTTGCAAGAATTCACCAAAATGCTCTTGTCAGTGGCAAAGCCACTCAAGGCCTGCTCATTAGAATGTGCCCATCGCAACAATTGTATTTCTCGACTGCCTGGCCAGATTTTGATGTACTAACTATGCTCGAAAATACATTATAGAATTTGCTTCTACACTGTTGGCAGTGGGGCTATCAAGCCTCGCCAGCAAATAGATTGGACAACCTTTTCAAGCGAAGTCAGTGTAATAACGTCCAAACAGTTTAGAAAGCGGGATAACATGGAACTAGTGCGAATAGACACAAAATGCTGAAGGCACGTGGAGAAGATGTTTCCACTCGTGGGAGAGTCGAGGACCAGAGGCCACAGCTCCAGAATGAAAGGACATACCATTAGAAAGGAGGTGAGGAGGAATTTCATCAGTCAAAGGGTGGTGAATCTGTGGAATTCATTGCCACAGATGGCTGTGGAGGCCATGTCGATGGATATTTTTAAGGCGGAAATTGACAGATTCTTGTCTAGTAAGGGTGTCAAGGGTTATGGTGAGAAGGCAGGAGAATGAGAGGGAAAGATAGACCAGCTATGATTGAATGGCGTAGTAGGCTCCTAGCTAATTCTGCTCCTAGAACTTATGAACTCAACTGGTCAGTCAGTATCTCTGGAGAAAAGGAATAGGGACCGTTTTGGGTTGGAATTCTTCATCAGATCTGTGTGATACTTAAACTAGAGAAAGGGGAAACTAGTTCTTTAGACACTAGAACTAGTGTGAATGGATGGTTGATGGCTGGTATGAATTTGTTGAGCAGAAGGTCCTGTTTCCCTGCTGTATCTTTCAATCAATCATTTGATGAAACACCATAGAGAAACAAAGAACTGCAGATGCTGTTTCAAACCAAAGTTGACACAAAGTGCTGGAAAAGACACAACGTGCTGGTCGTACAGCATCTCGAGAAAAAGTAAAGGAATAGCATGGTGGCGCAGCGGTAGAGTTGCTGCCTTACTGCGCCAGAGACCCGGGTTTGATCCTGACAACAGGTGCTGTTTGTACGGAGTTTGCACATTCACCCTGTGACCTGCGTGGGTTTTCTCTGGGTGCTCCAGTTTCCTCCCACACTCCAAAGACGTGCAGGTTTGTAGGTTAAAGGGCCTGTCCCACCAGCATGCGATTGCATGCGTCTAGCGCGACCAAACGTGGTCGCGGGGCCGGTCCCATTTTGAACCGCGGGGGCGTCTTGAGTTGTGCGGGGCTGGTCCCGACGTCATACTCACCAATCAGCTGGGCAGGAGGCAGGCCGACTGAATTTGGACGTTGCGCGGCGTCGGGCGGTGACGTCATCACGCCATGGCACGCCAGGCGGTGACGTCATTGCGCAACGCCACGCGTTACGTGTACGCCGTCAAGACGCTGCGTACGACATCAAGATGCTGCGTACGCCTGTCGAGATGCTGCGTACGTCCTCAATGTGCCTGTGGACCGACAGGCCGTTGGCGCGCGGGACTTCCGGACAGTGCAAGATTTTTGGAGCCCCGCGCAATGCCGGGACCAGCCCCGCACAACTCCATACGCCTCCGCGGTTCGAATCGGAAGCGTATGGAGCTGTACACTTCAGGCGACCACGTTTTGGTCTAGCTAGGCGCATGGTGGGACAGGCCCTTAACTGACATTGGTAAAAAATTATAAATTGTCCCCAGTGTGTGTAGGATAGGGCTGGATTACGGTGTGAACGCTGGTCAACGCGGACACAATGGGCCAAAGAATGCTCGTTTCCACGCTGTATCTCTCTGAAAAAAATACATGTATATTTTATTTCCAGGAGGTTTGCTCACATTTAATAACTCAACCGGGTGGCCTGTCCCTCACACCAGCTCCTTAACATTTCAACCTTCAGGGTGCAACTGTTCAAGTTTATTATTCACACTTCATCTCCACTAAAAATAGTCTCATCCCTGCAGCCAAACTCTTCCAAAGTTCCCCGGGGTGTCGCAGGGACGCGGGACAAGGCTCAAACCAGTGATAAAGTTTGCAATTGCTGTAATGTCTCTTTGTCCGCAGTTTGATGACATGTCATCTTGAATTGCCTTGTCTGTGGCAAGCAGATACAAAAAAAATGAGTAAATATTGTTGAGGGCTAACATTCATGATAATAAACTCGTGTAACTCTAACGAGACCCATAGAGCCATACAACCTCACAACTCGGACAACCACTTCTGCACTCTCATCCCACCTATTTTAACCTGGGACCGGTAAATTTTAGTTTAGTTTAGTTTAGAGATACAGAGCGCAAAGAGGCCCTTCGGCCCATCGAGTCCGCACCGACCAGCGATCCCCGCACTCCAACAGTATCCCTTTTACACGCTAGGGACAATTTACATTTATGACAAGCCAATTAACTCACAAACCTGCCCGTCTCCGGAGTGTGGGAGCAAAACCGAAGATCCCGGAGAAAACCCACGCCGTTCACGGGGAGAACGTACAAACTCCGTACAGACGAGCACCCAGAGACAGGATCGAACCCGCGTCCCTGACGCTGTAATGCCCCTGTCCCACTTAGGAAACCTGAACGGAAACCTCTGGAGACTTTGCGCCCCACCCAAGGTTTCCGTGCGGTTCCCGGAGGTTTTTGTCGGTCTCCCTAATGGTCGAAAGTGGTTTCCGTTTTAAAAATCGGTCATTTTTTAGTCGAAGCCGGTTGCGATGCTAGTTGAAGGTGGTTGCCGGAGGACAAAAACCTCCGGGAACCGCACGGAAACCTTGGGTGGGGCGCAAAGTCTCCAGAGGTTTCCGTTCAGGTTTCCTAAGTGGGACAGGGGCATAAGGCAGCAACTCTACCGCTGCGCCACCATGTCGTCCTATTCCGGCTGAGATCAAAATGTCTGGATAGAAACCAAGAATCAGTCCTTCCAGGATTTCCCCCAAGCTCGTTGCTCTGTCATCCTCTCCATTAGGGCTTCAGGAGAGAACGTCCACTTAGCTCAGGGCAGTCGTTGGATCATGTCTGTATTGCATTGATATCTCCGTGCAGAAGCAAAGCACTTCCTTGCGACGCCTTTCGAGACAAGACAAGGCAGAGAGCCTCAGTATAATGGACTGACCACAGAACAGGAACACGTTTCCACACGCCCACCACAACTTTGCCACCGACCCACCTCCCTGCAAGAGAATGGCCGATGAACCAGCTCGATACGATGTGCAGGAAGGAACTGCAGGTGCTGGTTTACACCGAAGCTCGACACAAAATGCTGGAGTAACTCAGCGGGGCAGGCAGCATCTCTGGAGAGAAGGAATGGGTGATGTTTCAGGTCGAGAGCCTTCTTCAGACTCAGAGTCAGGGGAGAGGGAGACACTAGAGATAAGGAAGGGTAAGGTGTGAAACGCAGATCAAAGGGGAAGTTGATCAAGGAAATGTAATATGGTACATTGGTAGCTGAGGGGAAGGTGACAACAAGGCATGCACTCAGCAAAATCTAATCAAGAGGATAGTGAAACTAGGGAGAATGAGGATGGTGGAAGGATGGAGAGAGGGGGAAAGCAAGGGTTACTTGAAGATAGAGGAAACAATATTTAAACTAAACTGTGACTGGCCTCTTCCTGGCATAATTCAGAGAGAGCGAAAGGAAGGGTTACTTCTTCAGACGGTAGACAAAATTCTGAAGAAGGTTTTCGGCCCGAAATGTTGCCTATGCCTTCGCTCCATAGATGCTGCCGCACCCGCTGAGTTTCTCCAGCAATTTTGTCTACCTTCGATTTTCCAGCATCTGCAGTTCCTTCTTGAACATTATTACTTCTTCAGACGCCGTCTCGACCCAAAACGTCACCCATTCCTTCCCAGCGTTCCTCCAGCATTTTGCGTCTATCTTCTCCAGATCGATGGGAATCAGGTGCAGAGTCACCCCTGGGTTTGGAACAGGTTACCCAGTGCGCCAAATAAAAGAGAAACGTAGGTTGCTGCTGTGGGCTACAATATTGTTTTGTCTCCTCACTGCACTGCCCCGAAGGCATCAATGTGATCCTGAAATACAGAAGATTGTTCTTTCTTTGTTTGTCGTTCCCAACGGCCCAGAATTGCTTGAACTAACTGCCGTTGCCTGCCAGCGGGACATCTACATTTAAACAGCATCAATATCTATGGCTCAGCACAGGATTGTGCAGCTCGGACTGCCAGGAAGGCAAGCAGCTCTGCTGCATGTGGAGGGACCACTTCTACGTCCCAGCTGGTGGATAGATTACAGGAGTTGAAATAACACCATACGGCCAACTGGGCGCGGAGGATTTGTGGGAGGCAGCCCAGACCATCACACAACCCAACCTCCCCCCCCTCCCTCCCATCCACACCTCACGCTACCTCAGCAAGGCCAGCAGCATAATCAAGGACCAGTCTCACCCCCGGTCACTCATTCTTCTCCCCGCTCCCATCAGGCAAGAAGTCCAGTAGTGTGAAAACGCACACCTCCAGATTCACTGCACACTGTGGACAGCTTGATTGCAATCATGTATATCTTTGACTGGTCAGCACGCAACACAGGAGATTGTCACTGTACCTCGGGTCACGACCAGTGACAATAAACTAAACAAAAACACCAATTTGAGAGACAGCTCGCGGCACACATATAATCACTCCTCTATTTGGCCCTCTTGTGCAGGGAATGAACACTGGGGGTGGTGGGCGGAGCTACATCAAGTGACCTGCCTGTCCAGGATGGCGTCTGTCTACTCAGGCATAGTTGGAGCTGCATTCACCCAGCTCAGTAAATAGTAGTCCACAGTGGACTACCAATGGTGGCGCAGCGGTAGAGTTGCTGCCTTACACCGCGTGCAGCGCCAGAGACACGGGTTCGATCCCGACTACGGGTGCTGTCTGCACAGAGTTTGTTTGTTCTCCCTGTGACCAGCACGGGTGTTCTCCGAGATCTTCGGTTTCCTCTCGCACTCCAAAGATGTACAGGTTTGTAGGTTAATTGGCTTGGGTTTGTATTTGGCTTGGGGTACTAACTTTGGATGATCAGCCATGATCATATTGAATTGAGGTGCTGGCTCGAAGGACAAAATGGGCTAATCCTGCACCTATTTTCTATGGAGTCAATTCAATTTTATTGCGAGGAAACAGGCCCTTCGGCCCACCGATTCCATACTGACCACCCATCACTCAGTACACTGGTTCTGCCCAGCACGCTAGGGTCAATTTACAGAGGGCAAGTTAACCTACAAACATGCACATCTTTGGGACGTGGGAGGAAACCGGAGCACCCAGGGAAAACTCACGTGGTCACTGGGAGAGCGTGCAAACTCCAGGCAGACAGCACCCGAGCTCAGGATCGAACCCGGGTCCCTAGCGCTGTACGGCAGCAACTCTGCCGCTGCGCCACCCCTTGCATTGGCGGTGCTGGCTCGAAGGGCCGAATGGCCTACTCCTGCACCTATTTTCTATGTAATAAATGATGAGATTGCCAGATGATAGAGAGAAGGCCAAATAACCATCAATGATGTGTGTTGTTTCTGAGATATACATTGATCCACATTGATTATCTGCAGATAACAACGAGATCATTCACACACAGTAACCAGCGCTGGAGTTACAGTTCATATGGAGAACTAGGCGTTTAAAAGGAGCAACGTTGCATCAGTTTTGGAGCGTGAACCTGCCTCATTAATGTGAGATGAAAGAGTTTTGTTTAGAGATTCAGCGTGGAAACAAGCTCTTCGGCCCACCAAGTCCACACCGATTAACAGATCACTATTCTATCCCTATGCACCAGGGACAATTTATAGAAGCCAATTAACCTACAAACATGCTCGTCTTTGGGACGTGGGCGGAAACCAGAACTCCCGGAGAAAACCCACACGACTACAGGTAGAATTTGCAAACTCCGCACAGACAGCACCATAGTCAGGGTCGAAGTCAGTCTCTGGGTCTGTAAGGCAACAACTCTACCGCTGCGCCACCGTGCCAACACTAATATCAGAATTTCTTGAAATATGGACAATCGTGTTACTCCATAACCTATTTCAGAACAAGTAGCTGAAAAGGGGTCCCATCCCGAAACGCTGCCTGTTAATTTCCTCCACAGATGCTGCCTGACCTGCTGAGTTCCTCCAGCCCTGTGTGTTTTCACCAGCCCTTAAACCTGACGGAATCAAGGGATATGGGGAAGAAAGCAGGAACGGGGTACTGATTGGATTATCAGCCATGATCACATTGAATGGCGGTGCTGGATCAAAGGGCTGAATGGTCTATTCCTGCACGAATTCCATATTTTTCTATGTTTCGCTTCAGATTCCAGCATCTGCAAGTTCTTGTGTCTGCGGATAACTCTCCATCTTTGCTTAAATGGTGAATTCTTCAGCTCCCTTAATTGCAAAAACTGAGGTGACCGTGTCACCTCATTCCGTAGTCATTACGATCGCTCGCACGAGCCAAACCCTTTGTAGATTTGAAGCAACGCTCACTTATGAGGGGGGCAGAAACACAGAGCGTGGAACTAACTCCAGGCTCCAATCAAACAGGCAGCGTCGGTGCTATCCGTGTGTGGCAGAGATATCACAATTAAAGATTCCCACTGCCATTAATTGATACTGCACCCGGGGTCTGACTGGCCTCCGAGCACTGAAAGATTTCAGCCAAGTGATTCGGAAAGTCGGCCCCGCACAGTACTTATTTGCTTCGACTGAAATAAAGATTCCCTCTGAGAAAACATAATTGGTCTTTCTCTCGACTCGCAGGGAGCAAAGCACACTTCCAGAGTGGAGTACTGACTAGGGTTGGCATCGCTCGAGCAATGGAAAGAGAAGGGGAGACCAAAAAAAAAAATATCACCTTGGGTAGCTAAAATGCACAGCAAATCTTCTGTATCTCTGAAATAGTCGAAGCAGGAATTTGTAGAGAACAAGGCAGTGAGCTGAGTTTGTTGCATGTCAGAAACAGCTTTCCAAGTCCCTTTGACATGTCATTATTTTTGACCGGTATCCCTGGGAGAGGAAGGAATAGATCAAGCGTATGTGCCGCAAAATCATAAGAGTGAATGTAACTTTTCCACCTTTAATGCTGTGCTGGCCATGGCATGGATGCAATGTGTTATAGTCAGAGCAATTATCAAATAAACAGGTCCGATACCATTGGAAATTAACCACTCTTAATTGGACCCAAGTCTCTAAAGAAATGACACGATTAATTATATTCTACAATATCAGAAACATTTTGATGTACTTTGTGTGAAGATACTGCCTTGTAACGGTTACCAGACAGATACAATGAATGCCAAGTGACTGCAAGGATCTTCTTAAGATTCTTAGCATCTCACCACGAGAAACTGAAATGGAGATTGCATCAATTAATCCTGCTAAAGGCACATGCATCCCGCAACAGAAGGGGAAATAAGACACAGGATTATTTCATGTCAATTGATGATTTTTCCAGTGAAAATTCTTTTAAATATATTTGCGTTTCATTTTGTTTATTGTCACGCTTATCGAATTACAGTGAAAAGCTTTTTTTTGTTGCGGGCTATCCAGTCAGTGGAAAGACTATGTATGATTACAATCAAGCCCCCCCCCACGGTGTGAGAATTAAGGGGCAAAGGTTTAGGGGTAACATGAGGGGGAACTTCTTTACTCAGAGAGTGGTGGCTGTGTGGAATGAGCTTCCAGTGGAAGTGGTGGAGGCAGGTTGGGTTTTATCATTTAAAAATAAATTGGATAGGTATATGGATGGGAAGGAAATGGAGGATTAAGGGCCTGTCCTACCAGCATCCGACTCCATGCGATGAGCGCGATCAAACTAGAAGCGGGGGCCGCGCGGAGGTCGGGTGATCCCTGTACAGGGCCGTTCCCACCAGCATGCGCCTGCATGCGGCAAGCACGACCAAACCGGCAGCGAGGGCCGCGCGGAGGTCGGGTGAGTGGCGCAACGCGGCGCAAAGTGAGGCGAACTTGGAGCGAAGTCTTAAAGGTAAGTTCGCCAGGACAGAGAGGGGCACACAGAGAGGGGCACAGAGGCACACACACACACAGAGGGCCACGGAGCCACACACATAGAGGGTCACGGAGCCACCTACAGAGAGGGTCACGGAGGCACGACGTCGAGGCGGTGTGTAATGCGTCGAGGCGACTGCGAGCCGACAAGCCGTTGCTGCGCGGAATTTTTGAACATGGTCAGTTTTTCGGAGCCCCGCGCGATGTCGGGACAAACTCCGCACAATTCCGCACGGCTCCGGCGATCAAAGTGGGACCGGCCCCGCGACGCCGGACTGCTCAAGCGACCACGTTAGGTCGCGCTCATCGCATGGAGTTGCATGCTGGTGGGCCAGGCCCTTTATGGTCTGAGTGCAGGTAGATGGGACTAGGTGAGAGTAAGTGTTTGGCACGGACTAGAGGGGCTGAGATGGCCTGTTTCCGTGCTGCAATTGTTATATGGTGTACATATACAGGATAAGGGAAGGACGTTTAGTTATTGATAACCAAATTTAGTTAATAAATAAACAATAATTAGTAATAACTAATTTAGTTAATAAAGTTTGGTGCAAGATAAACATCAGTAAAGTCCGATTAAAGATAGTCCAATGGTTTCCAATGAGTTAGGTCAGACCGCTCTCTAGTTGGCAATAGTATCTCTTGCTTGATGGGATTAAGCGAGAACACAGGTGAACAAAAGGAGGAAGGCTGACTGAACCTTATTGCCTTCCATCACAGTGAGCATTGCAGTGGTTGTTTATGTTAAGTTCTATCGTTCTTTTAATTGTATGAGTGCATGGTAACTCAAATATCACTGTATCATCGGTGCAAGTGACAATAAATGTGACTCTGAATCTGACTCCGAGTTCTAAGTTTAAGGGACCAGAACCAGGGGCCACAGTTTAAGAATAAGGAGTAAGCTATTTAGAATGGAGACGAGCAAACACCTTTTCACACAGAGAGTTGTGAGTCTGTGGAATTTTCTGCCTCAGAGGGCGGTGGAGGCAGGTTCTCTGGATACTTTCAAGAGTGAGCTAGATCGGGCTCTTAAAGATAGCGGAGTCGGGGGATATGGGGAGAAGGCAGGAACGGGGTACTGATTGGGGATGATCAGCCATGATCACATTGAATGGCGGTGTTGGTTCGAAGGGCCGTATGGCCTACTCCTGCACCTATTGTCTATTGTCAACTGAGTTAGTAAATATTCATTTATATAGTGTCTTCTGCATTCTCAGAAGGTTACAAAGCTGATGAATTACTTATTGTAGAGCTGGTAATCCTGTTATTTTGAATACGTTATCATCCCACAAACCATAATGAGTCAAAATGACAAATTAATTCATTTGTGCAAATGTTGGTTGAGAGATGAACTTAATGCTTTTTCATCCAAGAGTCTCATGGGGATTTCCTTGAATTTTCCCCCTACACATGTTTCAAGGTCACATTTGAAGGAATTCCAACATTCGCCCTATGATGCGTTGACCAAACTGCTTAGAGAATGTGATCAGTTTCCAAAGTGTGATAGAGATCCAAGATCTCCTGAGCCAATTAAGGAGAAAAACATGCAAAACCTCTCAAGAACCACTGCCAAAGAGTGGAAGAAAGCAGAACCATGAAATAGGACATACCCTAGTGTAAAGAACATGCACGTACGCAGAGAAATCTTTACTACTACTTTTATTAATTAAACACACACATCACTGCCCTAGCTGTACGTGGTCTGTCACGAACACCAGAGAGAGAGCTAGGGGTGGGAAGGTCACAGTTATACTCGATTATGGGGGAGTGGTTAGCAAGGGCTACGTCACTACTGTTAAAGGTGTACACACATATCATCTACATCCTTCCTCTACAAAAACAAAACAAGGAACAGTGACAGGCGACCACGTCTCATGCGCTAAGGGAGAGTAAACATCAGTAATGCAGGAACATTGAATCACACGTAATCGCCATAACGGTCCGGCGGCCTGACAAGGCGACCAGACCGGGTCCGAACCTCCCCATCACATCCTCCCCCAACGGGAACGAGAGGGGCCGGCGCCCGCGCAGGAGGGGAGCCCTTGACAGGAGAACCCCTGGGCGACGAACGCGGTGGAGAGGACGGAGAGGGGGGAGACGAGAAGGCCGGAGACCCAGGGAGCACAGCGGGAAGATGCACCGGGGAGGGCCGAGAGGGAGGAGGACCGGGCAAGGCGGGCGTGGGACGAGGCGGCAAAGTCGGCACAGGGGGGGCATACGGAGCAGCCGGAGGGGGACGAGGCTCATTCACAAGCCGGAGGTGCTGGCGAGACCTCCGGTAGATCGTGCCGTCATGCTTGACCAGGTATGAACGAGGGGAGCCAGCAGAACCGACAACAACGGCGAGCCTGGAGTGGCCGGAGGCAGACCGCATGCGGACAACCTGGCCAGGAAAGAGAGGACGGAGGACACGGCAGGACTTGTCATGGGAGCGCTTCTGGATACGGTGTTTGTGGGCAATGCGCTTCCGGACCGTGGCAGGTTTAAGGACGGAGGGAGCAAGCGACTGCTGTGTCACAGGGATCGGAGGCCGCGTAACACGGGACATGAGGCGCTGAGCTGGGGATGGTCGCGGGAGATGTTGCAGAGGTTCAGGAGGGCAAGGTAAATATCAGAGCGAGACAAGCGACAACGTTCCAGCAATCCTTTAGCACTGTGGGCCGCGCGCTCAGCCAGGCCGTTGCTCTGCGGGTACTCTGGGCTGCTGGTGTAGTGATGGAAATTCCAGCGATCAGCAAAAGCACCGTATCAGCAAACGGCGTGGGTTTGAATCCCACTTCTGACACCATGTAAAGAACATGCACGTACACAGAGAAATCTTCGCTACTACTTTATTAATTAAACACACACATCACTGCCCTAGCTGTACGTGGTCTGTCACGAACACTAGAGAGGGAGCTAGGGGTGGGTAGGTCACAGTTATACTCGATTATGGGGGAGTGGTTAGCAAAGGGCTACGTCACTACTGTTAAAGGTGTACACACAAATCATCTACACCTAGGTCTGGCTTCATTTTGTTTTTTGTGGACATACAGTGTGGAAACAAGCCCACCGAGTCCACACCGCTCAGTGATCCACACACACTAACATGATCCCACACACTCACTAAGGACAATTTACAATGATACCAAGCCAATTAGACTACAAACCTCTCCGTCTTCGAAGTGTGGGAGGAAACCGGAGCACCCGGAGAAAATACACGCAGCAGGTCACGAGGAGAATGCAAAAACACCGTACAGACAAGCATCCATAGTCAGAATCGAACCCGGGTCTCTGCTGTTGCAAGGCAGCAACTCTATCGCGGTGCCACCCTGGATGCTGTTCACTGACTAGTGATTGAATGGCGGAGTAGACGTGATGGGCCAAATGGCCTATTTCTGCTCCCATCACTTATGAACGATTGCTCAGTCATCAACACCATGATAGGTTCATCTGTAAACTCCAGCACCTTGGCCTTTGGGGGCCTCTATCTGCAACTGGCTTCTGGACATCTTGACCTGCTCACCTCGGTGGGTTAGAAATGGTCATAGCATTTCCTCCCTCTCAATCCTCAACATGTGCTGCTCTGGGCTGTGTGCTCAGTCCCCTGGTCAAGTCCCTGCACACGCACGAGGACGTGACCATGTTCAATGCCATCTCTACTGTTTAAGTTTACCAATGTTGTCTGTCAGATCTACAGCAACGAGACAAAGTATGGGACGAGATCTTCTCCTAGTGTCATGAGGTCAGGATAGTAACCTTGTCTGTAACAACAACTGCCAGGGGAGGTAGTTGAGCCAGGGACTATGGCAATGTTTCAGAAGCAATTGGACAAGTACATGGGTAGGACAGGTTAGGCAGGATATTGGTCGCACACAGACAGGTGGGACTAGTGTAGATGGGGCTCGTTGGTCGGTGTGGGCAAATCAGGCCAAAGGGCCAGGTTCCACACTCTGTGACTCTATCAACAAGCTGAAAGAGTCAGTTGTTGACCTATGGAAGTGAGGGGGTGAACACAGCCCTGTCTTCATCAATGGACCTACTCAAGATGGACAACAGTTTCACCTTAGTGCACAGCCCTATCCCCAGAAACCTGGTCCGTTCATATTGAAGTACCGCTCATCTCAGCCTCGTGCAGCAACGCAC
The DNA here is from genome assembly GCA_963514005.1 of Raja brachyura. The sequence goes on along the minus strand of OY740809.1, from coordinate 32,004,863 downwards.
TCTGCTCTGGACCTCCTCAGCCCACTGTCCGTGGGGGGAGGGGAGGGCTGAAGATGTCCTGGTTGGGTCGCTCCTAGGCCTGGCCAAGCTGGCCATCCGGAAGACAGGCAGAAAAGGGCTCCGCCAGAGCCGGCTACCTGCCCCTTTTCCAGGGTTACTTGCGGGCGGAGCACCAAGGCAAATTCCTTGTATGTGAATACTTGGCCAATAAACATATTCATTCATTCATTCTCCACTGCCACCCGACTCATGAACCAATCACCCTTTCACAACCCATTGTCAGAGCTTCTGCCTGCCAACCGCTCTTAGTCTTACCTCCACCTCATTTAGTTATTCCAAGGTTATAGAGTCGTAGAGCATTGCTGCTTGGAACAGGCCCTTCGGCCCAACTTGCCCACACCGGCCAACATGTCCCATCTACATTAGACCAACCTACCTGCATTTGGCCCATAACCCTCTAAATCCGTCCTATCCATGCACCTGTCCAAATGCTTATTAAACATTGTGATAGTCCCCGCCTCAGCTACCTCCTCTGGCAGCTCATTGCATGCATCCACCACCCTTTGTGTGAATACGTTATCCCTCAGTTTCTTATTAAATCTTTTCCCCTTCACATTAAACCTATGTCCTCTGGTTTGCCATTCCCCAACTCTGGGCCAGAGACTCTGTGTGTCTACTCGATCTATTCCTCTCATGATTTTATTCACCTCTGTATAATCACCCTTCATCCTCCTGCGCTCCAAGGAATATATTTTTTTTGCTCTACTCAGACACTGCTCTACATATGGCGGGACTGTCATATGCTGAGAGAATGGAGCAGCTGGGCATATACACTCTGGAGTTTAGAAGGACGAGAGGGCATCTTATTGAAACATATAAGATTGTTAAGCGTTTGGACAGACTAGAGGCAGGAAACATGTTCCCGATGTTGGGGGTGTCCAGAACCAGGGGCCACAGTTTAAGAATCAGGAGTAAGCCATTTAGAACGGAGACGAGGAAACACTTTTTCTCACAAAGTTGTGAGTCTGTGGAATTCTCTGCCTCAGAGGGCGGTGGAGGCCGGTTCTCTGGATACTTTCAAGAGAGAGCTAGATAGGACTCTTAAAGATAGCGGAGTCAGGGGATATGGGGAGAAGGCAGGAATGGGACACTGATTGGGGTTGATCAGCCATGATCACATTGAATGGCGGTGCTGGCTCGAAGGGACGAATGGCCTCCTCCTGCACCTATTGTAAAAACATCTCACACCATTCCACTGTTTTGCACCCCCTGGTGTATTTATTGTTGTATTTATCATCACAGTATCACTGTTTATGCTGCGAGATTCACATGAACTGGCAACTCCATGGCATCCTCGTGTACATGCCAATAAACTATTCGGATCTGGTCGTGATTACAGTTAATAAACATCATAACGTAAGAGATTTGGAAGTCAAGGGTCCCCCACGATATTCCACTCCTATCATAACATCTCAGAACAATCTCAATTAAATCAAATTAAAGTCGATGATATTTCGACATGTGTTTGCCCAAAATCACTACAATTATGGTACAAATTAATGGCGTACACTCATTAAGCAAATCACTTTTCAAATTGCATGAATTTATACATAATGCAGACTGTTCAGCTTGCCATAGTAGTTAATAAAGAACTGGACTATAAAGCAGTACCAGTTCTCCATCTCACTTGTCCTTGGTAACATCACAGCATTGAGTGGTGCAATATTCAATTCAATGTTTCATTTGTTCTACTGTTTATGAGTTCAGTTTATTGTCACGTGTACCGAGGTACAGTGAAGAGCTTCTGTTGCATGTTAACCAGTCAGCGGAAAGACAATACATGATTACATGATAATGTTTAGTGCAAGATAAAGTCCAGAAAAGTCTGATCAAAGGTAGGACAAGGGTCTCCAATGAGGTAGACAGCAGCTCAGGATCGCTCCCCAGTTGTTGGTAGGATGGTTCAGTTGCCCGATAACAGCTGGGAAGAAACTGTCTCTGAATCTAGAGGTGTGCGTTTCCACACTTCTGTACCTCTCTAGCTGTTGGGACAGGGGAGAAGAGGGAGCGGCCAGGGTGCGATTCGGCCTTGATTATGCAGGTGGCCTGGCTTGCTGAGGCAGCGTGAGGTGTAGATCAAGTCAATGAAATGGAGGGTTACACAAAAAGCTGGAGAAACTCAGCGGGTGCAGCAGCATCTAAGGAGCGTGTCTCCTTCGCTCCTTAGATGCTGCTGCACCCGCTGAGTTTCTCCAGCTTTTTGTGTAACCCTTGATTCTCCAGCATCTGCAGTTCCTTCTTTAACTCAATGAAATGGAGGTTGGTTGGTTGGTTGGTGTGATGGTCTGGGCTGTATCCACAATTGCCTGCAATTTCCCGTGGGGGTCTTGGATGAAGCTGATCCCAAACCATGCTGTGATCCACCCCCCGATACATCCCGAGAAAAAGTTTTCATCTGTTCAGTAGATGATGCTGGACAAGAATGACTTGTGGTAATGGTTAAAACATCTCAGTACCAGCTCACCTGCTCGTGACTGAAAAAGGATTTGGGAAGCATGAGTGTGTTTTTTTTTTTTTTTTTTTGCTGTAACTAGAGGCTGCTCCAGCGCAGAGTAAAGCAAGCAAGCTGCTCAAATTTCCAGAAAACCAAATCAATGCAACTGACGGCTCTAATGAACCATGATGGAAAGGTAGAGCAGATGAGCTGAGGAAACAAACATTGCAACGGGAGGAGGTCACTTGGGTAAACCCTCTCCAGCATCTGTAGTCCTTTGTTGCTCAGCTCCAAGTTTTGTTCTGCCATCCATTAAGATCTGTTCGCATTGATTCCACACTCTCTAATTCCTTCCCTTGTGAATACGGCTAAGCTGACCCACCGTCTGAACAGATTTAAGGGGGGGTGGGGGGGAAGACTCCCAAGCTGTTCACATCTCTTTGTAGAGATCATAGACATAGAGTGATACAGCGTGGCAACAGACCCTTCAGCCCAACTTGCCCTCACCGGCCAACATGTCCCAGCTACACTCGTCCCACCTGCCTGCGTTTGGTCCATATCCCTTCAAACCTGTCCTATCCAAGCACCTGTCTGACTGCTTCTCAAACGTCGGGAACGTCCCAGCATCAACTACCTCCTCTGGAAGCTCGTTCCATACAATAGACAATAGACAATAGGTGCAGGAGTAGGCCATTCGGCCCTTCGAGCCAGCACCGCCATTCAATGTGATCATGGCTGATCATCCCCAATCAGCACCCCGTTCCTGCCTTCTCCTCATATCCCCTGACTCCGCTATTTTTAAGAGCCCTATCTAGCTCTCTCTTGAAAGCTTCCAGAGAACCTGCCCCCACCCCCCTCTGAGAATTCCACAGATTCACTACTCTGTTCTAAATGGCTTACTCCCTATTCTTAAACTGTGACCCTGGTTCTGGACTCCCCCAACATCGGGAACATGTTTCCTGCCTCTAGTGTGTCTAAGCCCTTAACAATCTTATATGTTTCAATGAGATTCCCTCTCATCCTTCTAAACTCAAGAGTGTTCAAGCCCAGCTGCTCCATTCTCTCGGCATACGACAGTCCCGTCATCCCGGGAATTAACCTTGTAAACCTACGCTGCACTCCCTCAATAGCAAGAATGTCCTTCCTCAAATTAGAGGACCAAAACTGCACACAATACTCCAATACACCCAGCACCCTTTGAGTGGAAAGATTTACCCCTCAGATTCCTATTAAATCTTTTCCCCTTCACCTGAAACCTATGTCCTCTGGTCCTTGATTGGCCCTCTCTGGGCAAGAGACTCTGCGCTTGCTTGTAAGAAGGAATTGGCGTGGGCAGACCTAACAGGAGGTTGCTCAGAGGGGCAAAACTTGCAGAAGCATGGCAGGGAGGAAGATAGGTGGAAAGGTTCACAAGCGAGGCCAACGGATTCCAGTGGAATATGCCGTATGCCCATCAGAGATGATGGATGACTGGAGCTTGGAGGAAGAACAAATAATGGAAGCTCAGTGGGGCGTGAAACAGAGATGGGAAGAAGCCAGCATCTTTGTCCAAGGAGCACGGAGTGCCTTCACATCAGGAACACTTCCACATAAGCTTTTTTGATATCATTACCCAAGAACCACTATCTGATCAATGAATTTTAAAATGTTGCTATCCCTATTCCCACCTTTTATTAAAACTTCCTGAAATCAAAAGATCTTAATTTTGGACTATACAGAATTGGACAATAAAAAAAAGGATAGGCTTAAGATAGGCACAAAAGGCTGGAGTAACTCAGCGGGTCAGGCAGCAGCTCTGGAGAAAAGGCATAGGTAACATTTCACCTCGAGACCCTTCTTCAGATAGGCTTAGCATGCCAGGGAATGCGGTGCTTCTCATAAGATTTAAGGACAAAACATACTTTTCCCTTTCACAGTCTGACTTGATCTTCAGTTTCCAATATTTATTGACTGAATTTTCTTTGCTTCCAGAGTTCTAAGTTTGTTTCACATTGCTTTTCTGATTCACTTACATTGGAGCCGACTGGTTCCTTAACCCTTGGTGTTGATCAAAGGACATAGATCTCTTTTAAATTTTGACTCTCTTGATTTAAAGCTGTGCCCTCTAGTTTTGGACATTTCCACCCCGGGGAATGCCAGGTCCATGATATTGTGAAGAATGTGCAATGGAAACAAATTAACGTTTCCTTTCTTGTGACTTACTTGAGAAACATTACAAGTCCATTTTTACACCAAAAACACTTTGAACTTCTGCACACAATTATCGAACGTTCAGAGGGGATTTGGTCCCTCTGGTAGCAAACGCCAGTGCCATGTGACCACAAAGAAGCACAGCTTTTGATGAATCCACAAAGCCACCTCTGAGTACATTTCTTTCAAACAATTTCCCCATTAAAAATTCAATAATCCGATACAAATTAATTTTGACATCTGCACAGAACTGTAGAGATTTTTTCCCATTCATAATTGCCCTTACAATTTTGCTTCATCGCAGAAATATCACTTGGAGCAAGACAGCCATACAGCATGGAAACAGGCCCTTCAGCCCAACTTGTACATGTCCCATCTACACTAGTGTCACCTATCTGGGTTTGGCTCATATCCCATCCATGCGCCTGTCTAAATGTTTCTTAAGCTTTGTGATAGCACCTGCCTCAACTGCCTCCTCCGGCAGCTCATTCCATACACCCACCACCCTTTGTGTAAAAAAAGTTGCCCCTCGGGGTCCTATTAAATCATCCTCTGCCCCACCACCACCACATTTAACCATGTCCTCTGACTCATCGATTCCCCGACTCTGGGCAAAATACCTTGTGTATCTACCCAATCTATTCCTCACAACTGTTCTGTGAGTATACATTGACCAGCCTGTAGGATGTGGCATAACAAAGAGGTTGTTTAAAGGGGTAGCAAAAGATTCAGGCACACTCCCAAGTAATATCCACAACCCACACTTGCCTTCAAAAGCACCGACAACATTGGACAGGGAAATGAATGCAAAAGGAGAAACAAAGACAGCATAACTAAAACCTTGAACCAGAGTCAGCTTTGGAGGAGGGTAGGCGACGTTTCGGGTCGAGACCCTTCTTCAGACTTTGGAGGAGCTGTCTGAGGGGGGGGGGGGGGGGGGGGGGGGGCAGTAGAAAGGGAGAGGACAGTGTGACAATAGGTCTTGGCTACTGAAGTTATGCCGTCACTAATGGTGCGGAGATTAAGTGGGAATTGTAAGCAGATTGTGTGGGAAGACAACTCTTAGAGGGATGTCGAGGCCAGAGAAGATGACAGATACAGGGAGGAGGGAGAGGCACAACAGGTCAGTAGAAGGCAGGAGAATGGCAGTAAGGATTTCATTGTTAAATCTTGGAAATAGGACAATAAAATACTCCTGACTCTCTCCTGACTCTTGAGAGGGAAAGATAGATCAGTCATGATTGAATGGCGGAGTAGATTGATGGGCCGAATGGCCTCATTCTGCTCCTATCACATAGAAAACAAAGAAAATAGGTACAGGAGTAGGCCATTCAGCCCTTCGAGCCAGCACCACCATTCAATATGATCATGGCTGATCATCCAAAATCAGTACCCCCGTTCCTGCTTCACCCCCCCCCCCATATCCCTTGATTTCGTCAGCCCCAAGGGCTAAATCCAACTCTATCTTGAAAACATCCAGTGAACTGTGTAGCCGCGAATTCCACAACAAGAATGGCAAAACTAGACACCAAATCGCTTATAAATCATTAAACCGTTCGTCGACATTTAAGCAATAGGTCAAAATACCCAAACCGAGCAATCCAGATATTAAAATGCATTGCAGTTATATTATTTCACGTGAGCCTATTGCCACCAGCAGCTTGGAGTAAACTAGCGTTGATTGGCATTCCGGAGATTAATGGCATCAGTGTTCGGTACATCCCTAACCTGGTGGATTTGAGTTAAACCGATTAGATACTTGTTCTCCAGTTCACAGATCTCCGCGGTAAACGCGCATTCTTGCAACCTGTATGCATCTCCGAGTTTAACATTGTGCCTTGAGAATGTCTCTCACACGACGGGCAGTGTTTCAACACCTGCCGTGTGGGGTGACTGTATCAAGGGCTGCTCGAATGATTTAACACGAGACACTGTTACGGCTGCACAGCAATGTAAAAATAAAACGCCGACCGTATAAACTGTACATCAAATGAAATACAATCTATATGGCGGCGGGGGAGAGAGGGGGAGACATAGAGAGTGAGTCCCGGCCGCCTTTTGCACAAGAAACGCGCACACTCTGCAATTACCAAAGTCTTAGCCTCAATCCTTAGGTTCGAACGCATTAATATATTCTCCTAGTAATGAAAAGAGACCGCTAGCCGCGCTGGCAACAGCTGTGAGATGATAACTGTAGCAGCCTGGATAAAAAGGGTTCGGTCGCATTTACACTGGGAGTGGGAATGTCTGAATTCACAGGGCTTGCTTTCTACGCCCCAAGAACACCGACAACAGACTTACTTGGACAGAAACTACAAGCTACAACATTGCCCTTAAAAAAAAAACAGAAAGTCTTGTTGAGATAATGGGGAATGATGGTCAGGCTAACCGAGGGATGGGATTGAGCGGAGATGAGACACCACCCGGGGGTTTGAAATGTCCCTGGAAATAACTGGGTTCTTGCCCGTGGGACAATAAGCCGATATCCACCGCGTTTGTTCCCCCACCCCCACCCCCACCCCACAAAACGGGGCTAATCCACTTGGTACTAAATTAGAAAGTGTGTGGGGGGAAAAAATGAAGGAAATCCCCACCCCACACCCACCCACACACACACAACTCACCAATTGCAGAGTGCAGATCACGATCAGCGTGCATCGCCCGTTGCACCGCCCCATGGTGTGAGCCTGGTCAGTTTCAGCGGCGATGGAACCAGCTGGGGATTCACAGTGGATAGTGCCGAGGCTCGCCTCTCCTCTCCTCTCCTCTCCTCTCTACTCACGCCCAGCGCTCCAGCCCGCCTCTGGCCAGCATACTCCGGGCGAGCCGTTCACACGATCCACACTGACACACACACACACACACACACACTCGCTCAGTCCTCGTCTGTCGCCCACCGCCGGGGTGCACGGGTCATCGCCACAGGCAGCGTCCCGCCTTCCCCGTGTAAAGAGAAGACTCACTCTCTGCTGCCCATCTCTCTGTCTGTCTGTCTCATTTCTCTCTTCTTTCTTCCTTCCTTCCCCCCTCTCTCTCTTTTATCTTTTCTATCTTCTCTCTCTCTCTCTCTCCCTCTTTCTCTCCCTTCCTCCCCTCTCTCCCTCCCCTTCCTCCTCTCTCTCCCCTTCTCTCTCTCTCTCTCCCTTCCTCCCCTCTCTCCCCTTCCCTCTCTCTGTCTCCCTTCCCTCTGTCTCTCTCCCTTCTCCCTTCTCTCTCTCTCTCTCTCCCCCTCCCCTCTCTCCCTCCTCTCTCTCTACCCCCTCCTCAATCTCTCCCCGGTCCAAGTCCGGTGTGCACAGTTTGGTCCGCAGCGGTTCCCCGCCGGTCGGGCTGCGAGCGAGCGAGCGGGTGTGAGTGAATGCACGGATTCTCTGAACTGCCCGTCGCTGCCGCCGCCGCCGCTCAAACACCAGCGACAGCGGCTCTGCAGTCAAAAGATCAAACCACGTGGCTGGGCGCGGTGGGACCACAACGGCGGGTAGTCTCCAAAGCCCCTGTCCCACCTAGGAAACATGAACGGAAAACCTCCACTGGTTTCCTAGGTGGGACAGGGGCATTAGGGTGTGTGGTGTCAGGTCTCCAACACGGGTGTGTCTGTCCGGCCCGCTCCCCCCCCCCCCCCCCCCCCCCACCCCCCCCACCATCTCCCGCTCGCTGCCGCCACGGGCTTTGTGTTTGCCCAGTAACTACTCCTATATATGATGGTGACAGGCTTTGTATGTGACATGTATGTGGTCAGTAACATGCGTTGTATGTACCCAGTAACATGTGTTGTATGTACCAGTGACATGTGTTGTATGTACCCAGTGACATGTGTTGTATGTACCCAGTGACATGTGTTGTATGTACCCAGTGACATGTGTTGTATGTACCAGTGACATGTGTTGTATGTACCCAGTGACATGTGTTGTATGTACCAGTAACATGTGTTGTATGTACCAGTGACATGTGTTGTATGTACCCAGTGACATGTGTTGTATGTACCAGTAACATGTGTTGTATGTACCAGTGACATGTGTTGTATGTACCCAGTGACATGTGTTGTATGTACCAGTGACATGTGTTGTATGTACCCAGTGACATGTGTTGTATGTACCAGTAACATGTGTTGTATGTACCAGTGACATGTGTTGTATGTACCCAGTGACATGTGTTGTATGTACCCAGTGACACGTGTTGTGTGTACCAGTGACATGTGTTGTATGTACCCAGTGACATGTGTTGTATGTACCCAGTGACATGTGTTGTATGTACCCAGTGACATGTGTTGTATGTACCCAGTGACATGTGTTGTATGTACCCAGTGACATGTGTTGTATGTACCCAGTGACATGTGTTGTACGTACCAGCAACATGCGTTGTTAGTAGCTAACAAGAGACGGGGGTGGCGGGGAAGTCAGTACGTGTAATGTTCCAGCCAGTGTGATCCACTCTCTGTAATATCCTTTGTTCCTGGGCGTTCCAGTCAAAGACACTAGACTAGTATCTTTGGTTCCAGTTGCCAAACCAGGTGGTGACTCGACCTGAAACGCCACCTATTCCTTCGCTCTATAGATGCTGCCTCACCCGCTTAAAGTTTCTCCAGCATTTTTATGTCCACCTTCTGGTGATACAACCAGTCACCATTGTGGGCTCCACCTTTCCTTGGTCGTCAGTGCCGGCTCTGATTTGCTCTGTGCTTTTTTCCATACCTCTACTTTCCCTCTACACTGACTCAGCCTGAAGAAGGGTCTCGACCCGAAACATCATCTACTCATTTTCTCCAGACTAAGATGCAGTGACATGCGTTGTATGTGCCCAGTAAGAGGGGTTGTAAGGACCAGGTAACAGGCGGGAATGTTGGCGAGGTCTGTATCTGTAAAAGCTTTTCACCAAAACCGGAACCTAATTGGACGTAGCCAGTAACGGGGCTGTATGTGCCATTAACATGTGTTGCATGTGCCCAATAACATGCGTTGTGTATGACCAGTAACATAGAAACATAGAAAATAGGTGCAGGAGGAGGCCATTCGAGCCAACACCGCCTTTCATTGTGATCATGGCTGATCGTCTCCAATCAATAACGAGTGCCTGCCTTCTCGCCGTGTCCCTCGATTCCACTAGCCCCTAGAGCTCTATCTAACTCTCTCTTAAATCCATCCAGTGACTTGGCCTCCACTGCCCTCTGTGGCAGGGAATTCCATAAATTCACAACTCTCTGGGTGAAAAGGTTTTTTTTAACACTGTGGAGGTCTTAAATGGCCTCCCCTTTATTCTAAGACTGTGCCCCCTGGTTCTGGACCTTGGGAACATTTTTCCCTGCATCTTGCTTGTCCAGTCCTTTTATAATTGTCTATGTTTCTATATGACCCCTCCCCTCATCCTTCTAAACTCCATTGAATACAAGCCTGTTGTTAAAGAAGGAACTGCAGATGCTGGAGAATCGAGGGTTACGCAAAAAGCTGGAGAAACTCAGCGGGTGCAGCAGCATCTAAGGAGCGAAGGAGATAGGCAACGTTTCGGGTCGAGACCCTTCTTCGTCTAGTCTTTTCAATCTTGCGTTGTATATGACCACTAACATGCGTTGTATGTACACAGTGACAGGTATTGTGTGTACTCGGTAACATACGCGGTGTTTGCCCAGTAAGAGGGGTTGTAGGTACCAGGTAACAGGTGGGAATGTTGGTGAGGTCGTTCCCTGTGATGCTTCATGCAAAGTCAAGTCACTTTTATTTCTATGGCACATTTAAAACACAACTCTCGTTGGCCAAAGTGCTTTACATTGGTATAAGAATAGTGTAACAAACAGCAGTGGTTCACAGATTAAATACAAACATCACTACATACATATAGCCCTCGCTCAGAGGACGTCAAGACAGGCTTGGGAGTAGAGATGAGTTTTTAGTCTCGACTTAAAGGAGTCGATGGAGGGGGCAGTTCTGATGGGAAGAGGGATGCTGTTCCACAAAGCAAAGCTTTTCACCAAAACCCGAAGCTATTTGTACGTGCCTAGTAACACGAGTTCTGTGTGCCCAGTTAACACTGGTTGTGCGTGGCCAGCGCTAAAGCCTGTCTTCATTTAGTTTCACCTCGACCTCCAGCATCTCTGTCCAATTTAGACTTTCCTCTCTCCAATTCCAACACTCATTCACACTTATTTCTCTCCCGCCCGCCCCATCCCGCTCTGTAGTCCGTGTTAAAGAAGGAACTGCAGATGCTGGAGAATCGAGGTGTACACAAAAGGCTGGGGAAACTCAGCGGGTGCAGCAGCATCTAAGGAGCGAAGGAGATAGGCGACGATTCGGGTCGAGACCCTTCTTCAGACTGTGGTCCGGGCTGACTCACACCCATGTTCATTTGTCAAACGGCGCTTGTGTTACCCCTCTCCTCCCTGCATTGGGACGGGCACTTAATTCAACCACAACTGTGGCCATCTTTCTGGGCAGATTTAAATTTGCAATTGGGAAACAGTAGCTCCTTGGCAAGACATGTTGGGGGCCGCCGTCACATTCCTGGCGGATTCCCGCTACAGTAACTGCTGACATCTAGCGAGCGCTTTCAATGCGATTGTTTCCTGTACAAAGCGCTGGCGAGAGGATGGCAATACAAACTCTATTACCAAGTGCCACTGCCAGGATAAAGGCGTCCCTATTATGCTGATAGTCCGCTCAGTTTTACTTCCTCCGCGTTTAAACACCAGCAAAAAATAAAAATCCATGTGCAACAGATGGCAGAATCCTGAAAGCTAAAATAGTGTCAATTCTCAGGCGGGGAGAGGGGAACTAGATAAAATGTTCTGAGTTTCTCCAGCTTTTTGTGTAACCCTCGATTCTCCAGCATCTGCAGTTCCTTCTTTAACACATAGATAAAATGTTCAGTTGAAGAATCTGAAGAAGGATTTCGACCCGAAACGTCACCTATTTCCTTCGCTCCATAGATGCTGCCGCACCCGCTGAGTTTCCCCAGCATTTTGACAACCTTCGATTTTCCAGCATCTGCAGTTCCCTTCTTAAAAATGTTCAGTTCGATCGCTCGGATCAGAAAACTGCCTCTCGAATATTTACAACTGAGTGAAGAAGGGTCCCCGACCCAGAAACGCCGCCTCTCCGCGTTCCCCAGTGACATGCTGACAGAAGGAACTGCAGGTGCTGGTCGATGTCAAAGATAGATACAAAGTGCTGGAGTAACCCAGCGGGACGGGCAGCATCTCTGGAGTCCGAGGAAGGGTCCTGATCCGAAACGTCGCCCATTTTTTTTTTAATCCAGAGATATTCTATGTTTCTATGATGCTACCTGGCCCGCTGAGTTGCTCCAGCACATTGTGTCTCGTCTCTCATAGAAACATAGAAACATAGACAACAGGTGCAGGAGTAGGCCATTCGGCCCTTCGAGCCTGCACCGCCATTCAATGTGATCATGGCTGATCATCCAACTCAGTATCCTGTACCAGCCTTCTCTCCATACCCCCTGATCCCTTTAGCCACAAGGGCCACATCTAACTCGCCAGCGATTCCTCAGCCCACTGGCTCCCCCTCTCCCTTTCTTCTCCCGTCCCCACCCTCACATCAGTCTGAAGAAGGGTTTCAGCCCGAAACGTTGCCTATTTCCTTCGCTCCATGGATGCTGCCTCACCCGCTGAGTTTTTCCTTCATTTTGTCTACCAGCATCTGCAGTCCCTTCTTAAACAAAAGTTTGTTTGTGTGATGGTCTGGGTTGTGTCCATAATTCGCTACTGGAGTCCTTCCAAAGATGCCTGGCCTACCTACTCATCTAAAACTACAAGATCCGGCTTCAAAAAACTTCAATCCTGCTTGGATGTTAAAAAGGACAAGTTCTCATGACTAATCTGTGGATAAATTGGGGAGAAAAAAAGATGTTCTCTTTCAAAACAAAAAATGTGCTGGAGTAAGTCAGCGGCTCAGGCAGCATCTCTGGGGAACATAAATATCCACAAAGGGATTCGCTGACCTGCTGAGTTACTCCAGCACTTTTAACTATTTTTTTGCAAAACAGCATCTGCTGTCCCTTGAGTCTCCTCTCGACTGTTAATGAGGGAGGCAAATTGACAACTTATAAGGAACTCTTGATGTTACATTGAATGCATGCGTAATGCAATCCACATTTGGCTCAAAATCTACCTTGCTGTAATCTGATCAAGAAAGTTCTCCTAACCATTGTGGGCTGTGTAAGCAGAGATCACAAAACTCTGAAGAAGGGTTTCGGCCCGAAACGTTGCCTATTCCCTTCGCTCCATAGATGCTGCCTCACCCGCTGAGTTTCTCCAGCATTTTGACAACCTTCGATTTTCCAGCATCTGCAGTCCCTTCTTAAAAATGTGCAGTTCGATCGCTCGGATCAGAAAACTCTTGAATATTTCCAACTGAGTGAAGAAGGGTCCCGACGCAGAAACGCCGCCTCTCCACGTTCCCCAGTGACATGCTGACAGAAGGAACTGCAGGTGCTGGTCTATGTCAAAGATAGATACAAAGTGCTGGAGTAACCCAGCGGGACGGGCAGCATCTCTGGAGTCCGAAGAAGGGTCCTGATCCGAAACATCGCCCATTTTTTTGTAATCCAGAGATATTCTATGTTTCTATGATGCTACCTGGCCCGCTGAGTTTCTCCAGCACATTGTGTCTCGTCCCTCATAGAAACATAGAACCATAGACAACAGGTGCAGGAGTAGGCCATTCGGCCCTTCGAGCCTGCACCGCCATTCAATATGATCATGGCTGATCATCCAACTCAGTGTCCTGTACCTGCCTTCTCTCCATACCCCCGATCCCTTTAGCCACAAGGGCCACATCTAACTCCCTCGTAAATATAGCCAATGAACTGGCCTCAACTACCTTCTGTGGCAGATAATTCCAGAGACTCACCACTCTCTGTGTGAAAAATGTTTTCCTCATCTCGGTCCTAAAGGAATTCCCCCTTATCCTTAGACTGTGACCCCTTGTTCTGGACCTCCCCAACATCGGGAACAATCTTCCTACATCTAGCCTGTCCATCTCGAGATGGTCTTTGACCCGCTGAGTTACTCCGGCATTTTGTGCCTTCATCTCCAAATTTAATATTGAGTTACTCCAGCACTTCGTGTATTTTTGTTGTATAAACTAGCATCTGCAGTTCCTTGTATCTTCATTAGTTGTCGGACCAGAATTAGGCCATTCGGCCCATCGAGTCTAATCCGCCATGGCTGATCTATCTTTCCCTCTCAACCCCATTCTCCTGCCTTCTCCCCATAAACCCTCTACGTACAGTAACTTCTGCGCCATTCATTCTATGTTATGTGGAGGCGAGTGGCACAGCCACATATTGTCACCAACGACTAGAGTCTTACAGCGTGGAAACAGGCCCTTCGTCCCAACTTGCCCACACCGAGCCCGTTGCGATAGTACCTGCCTCAATTACCACCTCTGGCAGCTCGTTCCATACACCAGCCAACATGTCCCATCTACAATAGTTCCACCTGCCTGCATTTGGCCCATGTTCCCTCTAAAGCTGCTCTGTCCATGTCCATGTAAGTGATAGGGCTCTTAAAAATAACGGAGTCAGGGGATATGGGGAGAAGGCAGGAACGGGGTACCGATTGGGGATGATCAGCCATGATCACATTGAATGGCGGTGCTGGCTCGAAGGGCCGAATGGCCTACTCCTGCACCTATTGTCTATTGTCTACTGTGATCTGTTCATTCTTCAGGACGTTTGGCCCGCTTAAACGTTAATTTGCTACTTGCCAGTTAGATTATTTTAAATGGGGGTTAGTGATGGGGTGAGTCTCTCAGATAAGGTTAAGTCTGAAGAAGGGTCTCGACCCGAAACGTCGCCTATCTCCTTCGCTCCTTAGATGCTGCTGCACCTGCTGAGTTTCTCCAGCTTTTTGTGTAACCCAAGGTTAAGTCACCACCCATCTCACCAGGGTTTGAGATACCCGTGGTTCCTGCAGCTTCAGAGGCCTCATTGTAAGAACATTCCACCGTGAATTCTCTCCCTTTGTCGCGAAGTTCCAGAACTCCAACTTGCGACTCTGGGCAAGAAACTCTCAGTCCGAATTAAGCGTCTGAAGAAAAAAGGCAGACGAGAGAAGAGAGGGAGAGAAAGAAAGAAAGAATGGCACCGCCGGCCGAGCGGACTTGACCGCAGGTCCACCCATCCCCAATGTCTATATGGTGCGGGATTGTATTTGTCGTCACTGCTAGTTTCTCGCTCAACGTGCTGTATCACGACCTGTTCGCCAATGGGCCGAGGAGCAATGTCATGCCCAAGTGCTTGCTGGGTTCCATCCACCAGCCCGTTAGAAACGGGGCCATGTCCAGGGACGTCAGTCTGGAGATCGCCAGTCCTCCTCCGTTCAACCTGCACCGCCCGTTCACTGCGCTCTTGCCCGCCAAGCAAGCGCTGGAGGTCCACCTGGAAGTAAGTAGCAACGCTATTAAAGAGGTCCAACGATTTCAAATGTTCTACATTTCGATTCTGAAATTAGTTTTACATATAATGGATTCAGTAGATATTTTTAAGGCGGAGTAAGATAGATTCTTCATTAGTACGGGCATCAGAGGTTATGGGGAGAAGGCAGGAGAATGGGGTTGGGGGGAAAGATAGATCAGCCATGATTGAATGGCGTAGACGATGGACCGAATGACAAATTCTACTATCCCTTAAGTAAGTAAGTAAGTTTATTGGCCAAGTATTCACATACAAGGAATTTGCCTTGGTGCTCCGCCCACAAGTAACAACATGACATACAGTGACAGTTTTACGAATGACTCAGACAACATTAAACATTATTAATAATAATAAAACATTAATGATATAACACCATTGATCAATTTAAGGCCTTATTATAAGGTCTTTCATAAGGTCACCATTATGACCTTGTGAAAGCAGTTGTTCCACCCGCCTGTCACCTTTGGAAGAACGTTTCTGAGTCATAGAGTGACTCACAAGTGGAGTGAATCGCGTCTTTGTGGGCTGAAGGGCCTTTTCCTGCACTGTTCTGTTCCATGTTTGAGGTTGCTTTCAGGGACCACAAACAACCAGTTTGTTGTTGTTAATATGGTCCTTGGGACAATTTGAACAAAGGACACTGTCTCACCTTACACACGCCTTCAAGTAGGTACAATAGATTCCTCAACACCAACTTGGACAAAATCACCTTCATTATCTCTTTCTGTTGCCAAACTGAGGCACAATGCCGGCAAGAGTTGGGGAATCGAGGACCAGAGGACATAGGTTTAAGGTGAAGGAGGAAAGATACAAGGGTGGTGGGTGTCAAGTCAATGCTTGCGGATTGTGCAAAAAAAAACTACAAAACAGAATGGAACAGAATCACATATTCACATATTACATATTAGTGGGAGGAAAAAAAAGATAATGAACAGCAATTTAAAAAAGACACCACACAACAGTAAATTGGTCCAGTAAAGTTAGTCCCTGGTGAGATAGGAGTTCACAGCCCTAATGGCCTCTGGGAAGAAACCCCTTCTCATCCTCTCTGTTCTCACAGCATGGCAACGGAGGCGTTTGCCTGACCGTAGCAGATGGAACAGGCTGTTGCTGGCGGGGAATGGGTCCCCCATGATCTTGTTGGCTCTGGAGTTGCACCTCCTGATGTATAGTTCCTGCAGGGGGGCGAGTGTAGTCCCCATTGTGCATTCGGCCGAACACACTACTCTCTGCATGCTGCCAGAGGAGGACGTTGAGGCAGGGACTATCGCAATGTTTGACAAGCAATTGGACAGGTACACGGATAGGACAGGTTTAGAGGGACATGGGCCATACACAGGCAGGTGGGACTAGTGTAGATAAGACATGTTGGTCAATGTGGGCAAGTTGGGCTGAAGGACCTGTCTCCATGTTATATGACTATAAGAATCCAGAAAGTGTTTGGAAAAGAATTTCATTGAGCTGCTGTTGTCTGACCTACAATGATCCAACTACAATCAAACAAGTTATTTTAATTATAGCGAATCAGATGTCACCTGAGACGTTCTCTTTTTTTTTTAAGTCCCAATTAAACTGCTCCCTCCGACTATCAATCCAATAAATGTAGTTACTCAAAATGATGATTTGGCTCCAGCAGTTCATCAGCAATTCTAATTCTGCTAATTAGTTTAGCCATGGCCAGCCATCCACCAAGACAGCTGGATATGGGGTGAGTATGAACTGCCAAGGAGATCGATCAATCAATACAATTGAATTTGGTGGAGTCTAATGAAGTAACAATGCAACATTCAAGCTAGATTTGCAATAGGGTTGTATTGACCTGTGGTGAAGATCAGAGCCACATGTTTCGTGTTGTATTTTCAGATATTCGGGGAATTTCTTGGTTAGTACGGATGTCAGGGATTATGGGGAGAAGGCAGGAGAATGGGGTTAGGAGGGAGAGATAGATCAGCCATGAACGAGTGGCGGAGTAGACTTGATGAGCCAAATTGCCCAATTCTGCTCCTATCACTTATGCACCTATGAACTTGTGAATTGGCAACGCGCATAGTGAGAAATATCTATCTTTTTATGTGCTTTTTTATACAAAGGCAAGGTTTTTATATGGAGACACAAGTGGCAGGGTTGTGTAATTTGCCGGGTCAGGCAGCATTCTGGAGGATATGAATAGATGATGATTTGACCAGGACATTACTTCAGACTGATTCTAGTAGGAGGGATGAAATGCTGGTAAAGAGAGGTGGGAGCAGGGCAAAGCCTGGCAAAACGCCATGTGTGGCGGAAAACTAACACTGCACATCACCCTGAACACACCATCCCCATTGTGAAACGTGGTGGTGGCAGTATCATGCTGTGGGGATGCTTTCCTTCAGCAGGGACAGGGAAGCTGGTCAGAGTTGATGGGAAGATGGATGGAGCCAAATACAGGGCAATCTTGGAAAAAAACCTGTTAGAGTCTGCAAAAGACTTGAGACTGGGGCAGAGGTTCACCTTTGAGCAAGACAACAACCCTAAACATACAGCCAGAGCTACAATGGAATGGTTTAGATCAAAGCATATTCATGTGTTAGAATGGCCCAGTTAAAGTCCAGACCTAAATCCAATTGAGAATCTCTGGCAAGACTTGAAAATTGCTGTTCACAAATGCTCTCCATCCAATCTGACTGAGCTTGAACTATTTTGTAAAGAAGAATGGGCAGAAAATTCAGTCCCTAGATGTGTAAAGCTGGTAGAGACATACAGCTGTAATTGCAGCGAAAGGTGGTTCTACAAAGTATTGACTCAGGGGGGCTGAATACTTTTGCATGCCACACTTTTCAGTTTTTTATCTGTAATAAAATTTGGAAACCATGTATCATTTTCCTTCCACTTCAGAATTATGCACCACTTTGTGTTGGTCTATCACATAAAATCCCAATAAAATACATTTACGTTTGTGGTTGTAACGTGACAAAATGTGGAAAGATTCAAGGGGGTATGAAAACTTTTGCAAGCCACTGTACATGGTAAAGGAATAACGTTTAGTGCAAGGTCAAGCCAGTTCTCCAGAGATGCTGAGTTATTCCAGCACTTTGTGTTTACTGAAGGATTGCACATGTTCAAATCAATGGGTTCCCACAAAGTGCAATGGCGCATTAAATAGGGACCGACACCGGACTATAATGTTACTTGCCTAAAACTGATATTTAAGAAATAAGTGTTTCATTCAGCTGAAGAAAGGAAGAATTACCATTTACACGGTGCCTTTGAGAACCACAAAAGTGCTTCACATCCAACAACCTTTCTTAAAGGTCAGGGTTGTGGGGAGGAGACCATTGAGAGGGATTAGCTGGATAACTTCTTCAAAGAATAGGCACAGGTGTAGTTAGCTGAAGGTGTTCCCTGCTCTATAATTATGATTTAAAGATACTGGTCCATGGACAAAATGTACAGCTAATTATGGAGCAAACGACAAAGTTCCACGAGCAAAGGTAAGATAAATTAGCATTGAAATGGTCCAGCTCGACGAGTGGTCTGATTGAATGGGACATATTCCTTGCAAGTTGCTACGTAAGTTGATTATGGGAGTGATCGTTAAGAATTTGGCTGACATTAGGAGAGTTGTCTTATTCTTGACATCTTGGGATCTTTTGCCCATCTGTGAGGTGAGATAAGACCTCACAATAATATCACCTTGATATTATGTCGGTTGAGGGGAGACTTGATAGAAGTATATAAGATTATGAGGCATCGATTGGGCAGACCAAGGTTTCCCAACCTGGGATAAATTCCCCCCCAGGGAGTAAATTTGTTGATTCGGGATTTGTACATATTTTTTCTCATTGACTGACTGTGTTTGGGTCTGGTATACCGGTATCTGTCCAGCATCTGCAGTTCCTTCTTTAACACTTTGTCTACTCCACTGCGATATCTCCTCAATGTATGTCTACTTTGAAGAAGTTCTCCTCCTCCCTACGAAGACAGTTTCACAACCTCCTCTCTAACTGCTCCCGCTCTGTGATACCCCCTTCCCTCCAACTCTATGCCACATCACTGTCTATATCTCTCGTTTCCCTGATCCCTGACCAGCCTGAAGAAGGGTCTCGACCCGAAACGTCGCCTATCTCCTTCGCTGCTTAGATGCTGCCGCACCCGCTGAGTTTCTCCAGCTTTTTGTGTAACCCTCTATTCTCCAGCATCTGCAGTTCCTTCTTTAACACTCTGTTCATCATTAGTTGTTCATAAATAAGTGAACTAACATTGTTATGTGCTATTAAAGTTGCCTGGGCTAAACGGGACTAAAATGGTTGGGCAGCCCTGGCGTAGTCAGTCAAAACTTTTTTTCTCCAGAATGGAAATGTCAGGGACTAGAGGGCATAGCTTTAACTGAGAAAGTTGTATGGAGATGTACAGTGTAATTTCCTATACGCAACACACAAGGGGTGGTGGGAGCCTGCGACGCATTGCCGGGGGTGGTGGTGGTGGAGGCAGATATGATGGTGGTGTTTAAGAGGTTTTTAGATAGGCTCATAGAAATACAGGGGGATAGATTCAAGGTCCAAGATTCAAGAGAGTTTATTGTCATGTGTCCCAGATAGGACAATGACATTTTTGCTTTGCTTCAACACAACAGAACATAGTAGGCATGAATACAGAACAGATCAGTGTGTCCGTATACCAATGAATATATATACATACACAGATAAATAAACAGATAAAGTGCAATGGGCTACTAATGATCAGAGTTTTGTTTGAGTTGAGTTTAATAGCCTGATGGCTGTGGGGAAGTAGCTATTCCTGAACCTGGATGTTGCAGATTTCAGGCTCCTGTACCTTCTACCTGAAGGCAGCGGGGAGATGAGTGGACAGGATGGTGTGGATCCTTGATGATGCTGGCAGCCTTTTTGAGGCAGCGACTGCGATAGATCCGCTCGATGGTGGGGAGGTCAGAGCCGATGATGGACTGGGCAGTGTTTACACCTTTTTGCAGTCTTTTCCGATCCTGGGCGCTCAAGTTGCCGAACCAACCCACGATGCAACCGGTCAGCATGGAGCGACGTGGATCGTGTGCGGGCAGAAGAGATCAGTTCAGCTAGGCGCTGTGTTGAGCACATACTGTACATTGTGGGCTGACAAGCCCGTTCTTGCGCTTAAGATGGAAATGCAGATGCTGGAAAATCGAAGGTAGACAAAAATGCTGAAGAGATTCAGTGGGCAGAATCTATGGAGTGAAGGAACTAGGTAATGTTCAATAGTCGAGACCCGAAACGTCGCCTATTTCTTTCGCTCCATAGATGCTGCCTCACCCACTGAGTTTCTCCAGCATTTATGACTACCTCCATCTTTGTGCTGTACTGTTCAATGTTCTATGTTGAAAACTGAGACCACTTCCGATGTTCAATACTGCAATTGTGTGCGATTCCCCTTTACATACTCGAGTGCAGTCAGCGCTGTTTGGATCCACAGCAGCACTGCTGCACCAACACTAGGCAGCATCATGACTGCAATTCTGCTATTGACAGCTGCTCTGTGCTTCCTGCCACAATTGGGAATGGAGAACTGGAGGACGTAGGTAGAAGGTGAGGGAGGAAAGATTTATTAGGAACCTGAGGGGTTCTTTTTTCACACAGAGGGTCGTAGGTGCATCGGACGAGCTGCCAGAGGTGGTAGTTGAGGCAGGTACTATCGCAACGTTTAAGAAACATTTAGAGAGGTAGTTGGGATAGGACAGGTTTAGGGAACCGTGGCAAACGCAGGCAGGTGGGACGAGTGTAGATGGAACTTGTTGGTCGGTGTGGGCAAGTTGGGCCAAAGGGCCTGTTTCCGTGCTGTAAGACTCTATGACTCCATTTTGGGAAAATAAGTCTTATTTCAAGTCTTACTTCACATAGAGCTGCATTTTTGGTGATTTTTTTTCAGATGTAAAATCTCCAATCCCTCACCCCCAGAAATGGATGTTAAGTGTCCCACAAGGGTGTTCTGACGACAGCAGGGAAGCTCCCTTTAGATAGAGTGGATGTGGAGAGGATATTTCCACCAGTGGGAGAGTCTACGACTAGAAGCCACAGCCTCAGAATAAAAGGACACACTTTTAGAAAGGAGATGAGAAGGAATGTTTTTAGTTGGAGGATGGTGAATCTATGGAATTCATTGCCACAGATGGCTGAAGGGACCAAGTCAATGGATAGTTTTAAGGTGGAGATTGACACATTCTTGATTAGGAATGATGTCAGGGGTTATGGGGAGAAGGCAGGAGAAAGGGGTTGAGAGGGAAAGATAGATCAGCCATGATTGTATGGCGGAGTAGACCTGATGGGCCAAGTAGCCACATTGATGAACGTGCATCTACTCTGACATTCTATTAGATGATAACAGATCCAGGTCTTGAAGTTCACCATTCCACCCAGGTCTAACATCGCTTGGTACACAAAAAGCTGTAGAAACTCAGCGGGTGCAGCAGCATCTAAGGAGCGAAGGAGATAGGCGACGTTTCGGGTCGAGACCCTTCTTCAGACTTCCTAACATCGCTTATTGTGTTAGTGTCCAAAAATGTATTAATGTCAGCTACACCTGGCATTCATAGTCTCCTTGAGTGGAGCCTTCCAACAAAACTATGACTGTTTAATGAAAGGGAATTTCCCCATTCCTCGCTCTTAAATGGTCAATGCCCCAACTTAAAATTATGACCTTCATCACAGTTCTAGTTCTAGAAGAAATAGCCCTTGACCACCCACCTTTTCAATCCCTTTCAGGATCTTCTGTGACCTGATGATATCAGCGAATACATTTCTGGTCTTGACGTTATTCCGTTTAGAGATACAGTGCGGAAACAGGCCCTTTGGCCCATCGAGTTTGCACCGACCAGCGATCCCCGCACACTAACACTACCCTACACTCACTAGGGACAACTTACATTTACACCAAGCCAATTACTTTACAAATCTGGAGTGTGGGAGGAAACCGTAGAGAACACCACGCAGGGACAACGTGCAAACTCCGCAAAGACAGCACCCGTAGTCAGGATCGAACCCGGGTCTCTGGCGCTGTAAGGCAGCAACTCTACCGCTGTGCCACCGTCCTGTCCTAATGTTGTCCACATTTCAAATGCATGTTTCATAGGCTATAAAACATGTCGAGGCTTCATGAGGTTGTATAGAAAGCATGAGAACCTCCACAGAAAGACTCTATAAGAATGGGTGATCGATGGTCGGTGTGGACATTTCCTCCATTCTGTGTTACCTCTTTTAAAAACAAGAAAAACTTTTTAATAAGTTTCTGAATCTTAATGTAAAATATTCCAGTAACATTTCCGCCTGGACCTCAAGATAATGAAATGACCTGACCAAAAATGAACAGACTCTGACACCAACTCTATGATACGTAATCTTCCTTCAACTGAGTCATAGACACTTACAGTCCAATATTCTTCAGAGGGCTTTAATTTACATTTTTCAACTTTTCCCTATTTCAAGATAAAGCAAGAAGAACGCAGAACAGAAACAGACCTGGAGCTATGCATGGAGACTGGCTTGGCAGTCATCGAGACTGGGTTGGCCGTCATAGAAACTAGACTGTCAGTTGTACAGCGCATTAAAATAATTCGATTTTGGATTATCGAAGAGATTGAAGACGAGGAAGTGAGTATGCCAATTCAAAGCGTTTGCAATTGTTTCTTGCTCGTGTATTTCTGTGTTGTGGTTTCTCCATTCTGCCCCTCTCTCTTTGCCACATTCTTCCTTCAATGCGCGTTTATCTTGCTGAGAGGTAGCGAGGGGTTTGAGGTCAGGTAGTGAGGAGTGAGTCACCGAGAGAGGGGTGGCCGCAGTGACGTAGCGATAGAGCTGCTGCCCTGCAGCGCCAGAGACCCGGGTTCGATCCCGACCATGGGTGCTGTCTGCACGGAGTTTGCACGTTCTCCCCGTGACCGCGTGGGTTATCTCCGAGATCTTCGTTTTCCTTTCAAAGGCGTACAGCTTACTTGGCTTGGTGTGTGTGTGTAAATGGTCCCTATTGTGTGTAGGACAGTGTTAATGTGCGGGGATCGCAGGTCGGTGCGGACTCGGTGGGCCGAAGGGACTGTTTCCGCGCTGTGGCTCTAAACTGAACTAAAAGGGAGCGAGCAGGGCTGTCGGAGAGCGACCCAGCGGGGAGCCAAGAACAAAGGGGGCAAGGGATCGACTCCGATGTTAAGTCCACGCCCCGAGGTGGGGCTCAAGGTCAGTTCGAGGAGACCTCCAGCTCCATCGATGGCAGGCCGCAGAGCGACCGCAGATGCGATCCGGAAAATAATCACATCTCCGGCAAGGTAAGAAACTGAATAAAAGTTGTAAGGCAGCAAATCTACCGCTGCACCACTGTGCCGCCCAAACAAAATCTGATGCCAAACTTTACTATCTCCGCCCCTCCTCAACAATTGCTCCCCTCCCCCACTTGCTCCACTGTTTCATCTCACCCCTGAACGTCATTCACTCTCTCCAATCCCTTTAGCACCACCGACTAAACGTTCCCACCATCAATGCATTCAGCATCACCTTTGCCCAACCATTGACTTCATCCTTAACTCCAGACATTTTCAGATACCAAGCCAGACTGCTCAAAGCCTTGGTGTAATACTAGATACGGGTGCTGTCTGTGCGGAGTTTGTACGTTCTCCTTGTGATCCCATGGATGTTCTCCTCCTGGGTTTTCCCCGGGTGCTCCGGTGTTTGTACCAATGTGACAATAACTGTGAACTTGAACTTGAACTTTCTTCCCACACTCCAGACATGTACCAATTTGTAGGTTAATTGTCTTTGGTAATAATAGTCCCCGGGCGTGTAGTTTAGTGATACAGCGCGGAAACAGGCCCTTCGGCCCACCGGGTCCGCACTGACCAGCGATCCCCGCACATAAACACTATCACACACCAGGGACAATTTTTACATTTACCAAGCCAATTAGCCTACAAACCTGTACCTCTTTGGAGTGTGGGAGGAAACCGAAGATCTCTGAGAAAACCCACACAGGTCATGGGGAGAGCGTACAAACTCCGTACAGACAGCACCCGTAGTCAGGATCGAACCTGGGTCTCTGGCGCTGTAAGGCAGTAGCTCTACCGCTGTGCCACCGTGCCACACGCTTATTGTTAATCCCCATTGCCTCTACTTGACACAGTCTCCAGGCTGACACTTTGTGCAGTCTGCTCTGGGAACCGTGCCACAGGATCCATGGAGTCATTTCCCTGCAGGACGTTCCTTGCTGACCACCGCCCGGTGGACCTGTGGTCAAAGGTGTTGGCCCGGAAGAACCTTCCCACGAACGACAGATGGTGCAGCAATGCCCAGCTGACTGGCACACTGCGTGACATCTGCTCCAGGCCCATCCTTCGCAACACCGGGGACAGGTAGACCCTCAGCAGGTAGTGAGACTCGGTGGAGTGTTAGTTGCACTGTTAAAATCATCGCCTTTCCTACGAGATATTACGCCATTCTGATCTCCTACATGGATGTAAGGGATCCCACTGGGATCTTCATTTCAGTTACACTCTGTCAGTTTAAAACGTGTTTGGCCCATAAAAATGCAAATTTCCAGTGTTCTGCTGACAATCTTTGTGTTTAGATTAAATAATTATTTTGAGTTTCTCATTTGTTCTTTAATAAGTTACTTACACACACTTATTAGGAAGCTAGTAATTGGCAATTTGACTGAAGTGCTTTTCCTTCTATTGCTTTTTCACGGTTTATTGAAACAAAAAATATCAAATTGCCTGGTTTTCCCGCAGCAGCTGTTTTACTAAAGAAACCTCAAGCCAAAGTGAAGCCAGATGCAGTGATGTGAATATTTTGTCCATTAGTTGTTCCAACTATTTTTGTGCGTTATTTGTAGATTTAGACTGAATTTTCACTGTTCTTCCAAGCGCAGTCCTCTTTCAACTAGTGTTGCCCAAAATAGCTTGTTCGCTCATTCTTACAATTCCTCATGTTATATCTTGCTCTGCCGAACATTGGTTGCAGCATTCGCGTCGTGCGCCCCCCGAAACAGGCCCTTCGGCCCATAATGGCTGTGCCATAGACTGTGTCACGGTGGCGCGACGGTCCAGTTGCTGCCTTAAGGGGCTGTCCCACTGTACAAGTTTACCCAAGAGCTCTCCCGAGTGTTTGAAAAAAAAATCACACTCGTGGTAAGTGCGTAAAACGTACGTTGCGGGTATGTCAGAGCGCAGGGACTCGTAATGTTGGCGGCTCGTAACGTTAACGGCAGGCACTCGGGAAACGCGGTAAGCTCGTTAAGTTTTTTCAACATGTTGAAAAATGTCCACGAGAGCCCCGAGTACCCACGAGCGGCTATTACCGTAAATCTCCGAGTTTGAATCAGGGGAAACTCGGGAGAACTCTTGAATTACCTCGTAGAGTGGGACAGGCCCCTTTACAGCTCCAGGGACCCGTATTCCCATCCTGACCATGGGTGCTCGTCTGCACGGAGTTCGTACCTACTCCCCGTAACCTGCGTGGGTTTTCCTCCGGGAGCTCCGGTTATCCTCCCACACTCCAAAGACGTACAGGGTTGCAGGCAAATTGGATTGGTATCATTGTAAATTGTCCCTAGTGTGTGTGTGTAGGATAGTGTTAATGTGCGGGGATTGCTGGTCGGCACGGAGTCGGTGGGCCGAAGGGCCTGTTTCCATGCTGTTTCTCTGAACTAAACTAAACATGATGCCAAGCTAAACTAATCCCCTCCACCTGCACGATCCATATCCCTCCATTCACTGCATACTCGTGCGCCCATCTAACAGCCTCGAAAATGTCACTTTCATATGTGCCTCCGCTGCCTAGACGACACTAGTTTGCACTTCAAAAAGTAATTCATTGTTCGTGTTCTGCTTTAGGACATTGGGAGATAATAATCCTCTATCTCACTGCGAGTTGTTTTTGTTTTCAGTTCATTGAGTGCGGCTCATAAATATGAGATAAATCCAAAGGGAATTCAGGACAAACTTCGTGAACAAGAGAGTGTTTAAAATGCCTGTAAAGCCCTTGCTTCATGGAAGTGCTGCTTGTTTATGTTTAGAACACAGAGCGGTACATCACAGGAACAAGCCCTTCGGCCCGCATTGTCTGTGCTGGACCTGACGCCACGTTTGGAAACACGATATTAAACAACTTCGCAAAAGGACAAAATGTGCTAGAGTAACTCAGGAGAGCGTGGATAAGTGATGTTTTGGGTCTCCAGACCGCAGTATGTTACAGAGTGATACAAAATGGAAACAAGCCCTTCGGCCCAACTTGCCCATACCAGCCAACATGTCCCAGCTACACTAGCCCCACCTGCCCGCGTTTGGCCCACATTCCTTTATCCATGTACCTGTCTAACTGGTTCTTAAATGTTGGGATAGTCCCAGCCTCAACTACCTCCTCTGACAGCTTGTTCCATACCCCCACCGCCCTTTGTGTGAAAACATTACCCCTCAGATTCCTATTAAATCTTTTCCCCTTCACCTTAAACCTATGTCCTCTGGTCCTCGATTCACCTACTCTGGGCAAGAGACTCTGTGAAGAAGGGTCTCGACCAGAAACGTCGCCCATTCCTTCACTCCAGAGATGCTGCCTGTCCCGCTGAGTTACTCCAGCATTTTGTGCCAACCTTCGATTTAAACCAGCATCTGCAGTTCTTTCCTACATACTGTGCATCTACCCGATCTATTCCTCTCACGTTCTCCAGAGACGCCACCTTTCCATGGGTGCTGTCTGTCCGTGTTCGCTGGAGATGCTGCCTGACTGGCTGAATTTGATTTGATTTGATTTAATTTATTGGCATTGACTTCAATGAAGAGACAACAAAATTATTTTTCCCTTACAGTCATACTAAAAAATAAAATAAAAAACCACAAAACACAGACCACAGTGGTCCACGACACAAACATCGCCACAGCAGCACCAAAGTTCCCCACCGTGAGGGAAGGAACCAAAGTCCAGTCAACCTCCTCGCCGATGTTCCCCAATGTTCACCCGTGGTCGGGGCCTCCCGAGCCCCCCGTAGTCGCCGCTACGGGCGTCCCGATGTCCAGGCCCTCTCGCCGGGAACCTCTCGTTGGCCACCTTCCACCGGAGTCCGCGGCTCCCGATGTCCACAGGCCGCGCTGGGCGGAGATTCGCACTGGCGACCCCCGGCAATGGGTCCCAGGACTCCGCGATGTTAAAGTCAGCGCCGCCAGCGTTGCGAGCTCCGCGCCCACAGCTCCGCGATGTTGGAGCAGCGGCCCACCACTCCGGAGCGCCAAGCGCCGATCCCAGGAAGGCCTCGCCCGCTCCGCGATGTTTCCAGCGCCTCGCCGCCGCTGCTGAAGCTCTGGTCCGGTCCCGGCAGGAAAGGCCGCGCCAATCCAGCTGGTAGGCCACGGTGGGGGGGCGAGGACGAGACTCGGATAATAGCCGCATCCTCGCCAGGAAACGAATGAAGGACGGTTTCCCCCTTAACCTACCTGCTTCCCCCAAAATGTCGAAAAGAATACTGAAAAAAAACAAAAAGACACACTCTAAACATAACAAAATAAAAAAAGACAACCAGACCTTGGGCGGAGGCAGCTAACAGCAGCGCCACCGGATGCCCAATCATGAGAGAATTAAGGTCTGGGGAATAGGGAAATCAGTTGGGCAAGCAATTAGAAGTCAAGAGTTGGGAGTGAATGGAAGGTTGGTGATTTAGGAATCAGGGACTTGAGGACATTGGCGGTAATGTGGTAGGAATGGACAACCAGAAAAACAACGGCTACTTTGAATTTAACAGTGGAATATGCAGGGCAATTCCCTTAAAGTCAGAAACGCTTCCAATCCCCACAGATAAGGCGCTTCCACAAATCCTGTGGCACAAAGAATGCCAAATAGGAAAAGGAATATGAGGGGTAACTTTTACACACAGAGGGTGGTGGGTGTATGGAATAAGCTGCCAGAGGAGGTACAGTAGTTGAGGCAGGGACTATCCCAACGTTTAAGAAAATCATTAGACAGGTTTGTAGGATCCCACGACAAAAGCAAAGAACAAACGACACTTCAGGGCCTGACCCACTTTCACGACCTAATTCACCACCTCTGCCGAGTTTGCCCTTGACTCGCAACAAGGTCGTAGGAGGTCGTAGGTAGGTTGTGATGTTAGTCGTAGGTACTTGTGGCATCAAGTAGGTTAGGTTTTTTCTAACCAGATGGAAAATGTCCACGAGTAAAAAAGCTTGTGAATTAGGTCGTGAAAGTGGGACAGACCCTTTAGCTGAGCCAGTCACCTTGTGTCACGTTTATTCCAGAAGCCCCTTTTACCTACATTCTCACCAATCGTAACCCATGTGCAGATAAGGCCAATTAGTGCATCTGACCTTGGAGTTGTTATTGAGCTCTTGTGATCTTTGCTTGTGGCTGGACCTTCTCGTGAGGCTGCTGGTGAGTCGCCAGCGGTGACAGGCTGTCTGCAAAACCAACATGGGTGTGAAGGTGCCACAGGCACATGGATAGGACAGGTTTGGAGGGATATGGACCAAGCGCTGGCAGGTGGGACTAGTATAGGTGGGACATGTTGGCCGGAGTGGGCCGAAGGGCCTGTTTCCACGAGGTATCACTCTGTGACTCTATGACTCTCATGGATGTCAATTCCCAATCAAATTGACTCTCCTGTAAATTTAGTAGAATTCCCTATCTCTCTCCCTAAATCTGGCACCTACTGTTGGAAAGCCATAGCATTAATTGGATGTTCCCTTCTCTAATTCACAATCTGCTTCAGTACCACACTTAATGCACTTATACATCATCAACTTACTGGTTTTCTGCTTCAGATTTATCTATAAACCTCAATAACGTTTCCTAGCACGTTGACCGGCGTGGACAAGTTGGGCCGAAGGGCCTGTTTCCACGCAGTAGTCAAGTCAAAGTCAAGTCAAACAAACTTTATTGTCATTTAGAAATACATTGATATATGCAGTTCCAAACGAAATTTCGTTGCATTTGGCTCCCTGTGCAACACGATAAATTAACAGGAGGATAGGCATGGATAAAAAGGAAAAAAAAACACTCTATGACTCTTAAATGTGGTTCACCTAGACTTGATCCAAGCAACATTTTGATAAATCTACAAAAGCATTGCTGCACTTGGCCACAGAATTTCTCATTGGGCCAATTGAACCAACATGGGGCAAGTCGGATTCTGTGAAATGTGACGAATTCAACTTGCTTCTTGCATTACATCGCACTTTGACGGTACCGGTTCTGGTGCCACTTTCAGGAACCGTGATCAGCATATTGGAGGGAATCGCAATTAAGCAAAATAATTTAAATAATTCTAATGAATTCCAAGGCTGAATATTAAATTAAATTTGCAGCAGTTACTGAGCTTTTCTGACAAGACAGAAATAGCAATTTGCGTTGAGGTGTAACGCTCGTGAGAGAACAGTGAATCTGAAGCTAATATCAGGTTACAAACCGTCCCAGTAAATGACAGAACAGCTTCAAGGCACAAGTGTTCCAGTACTTCGCGTGCATCTTAAGGGATGGAACAGTACATCACAGGAACATGCATTTGGGCCCACAATGTTTGTGCCGAACATGATGCCGAATTAAACCGATCTCGTCTGCCCGAACATGATCCATATCCGTCTATTCATAAGGTCATAGGGTCGTAAGTGATAGGATAGAATTTCGCCCACCAAGTCTACTCCCCCATTCATTCATGGCTGATCTATCTCTCTCTCTGAACCCCATTCTCCTGCCTTCTCCCCATAACCTCTGACACCTGTACTAATCAAGAATCTATCAATCGCTGTTTTAAAAATATCCACTGACCTGGCCTCCACAACCTTCTGTGGCATAAAATTCCACAGATTCACCACCCTCGAAAGAACTATCTCTTCTCATCCCCTTCCTAAAACAACATTTTAATTCTGAGGCTATGACCTCTAGTCCCAGATTCTCCCACTAGTGGAAATATCCTCTCCACATCCATATTCACTGCACTTCCATGTGCCCATCTAAAGGCCTCTCAAATGCCACTATCACTTGCCTCTACAACCACGTGGCAATGCATTCCAGGCCCCCACCACTCTCTGTGTAAAAAAACTTGCCCCGCACATCTCCATTAAGCCTTCCCCTATTCATCTTATAGCGATGCCCTCTCGTGTTGGACATAACGCCACCTGGGAAAGGGTTCTGACTGTCTGTCCTATCTATTTAGACTTTTTTTACTTGTGGGCGGAGCACCAAGGCAAATTCCTTGTATGTGAATACTTGGCCAATATACTTACTTACTTACTATCTCTCTCATATACCGTTGTTACATATCTACTGAGCAGAGGAACACCAGTAATAAAATGAGTGGAATACACATGTGTCGGATGCCCGATGAATTTCGCTGACCGATGAATTTATAACTTTCCCAGGAGAAAGATCCTGGAAGCAAAACATACAGCATAAGGCTGAGGGCAGCACGGTGGCACAGAGGTGGAGTTCTGCCTCAAAGCGGCAGAGATCCGGGTTCAATCCTAACCTTGGGTGCTGTCTGTACGGAGTTTGTACGTTCTCCCTGCGACAGCATGGGTTTTCCCCGGGTGCCTTGGTTTCCTCCCCCACTCCAAAGACATGTGGGTTTGTAGGTTGATTGGCATTGGCAAAATTGTAAGCCGTCCCCAGTGCGTAGGATAGTGATCGAGTACGGGGTGATCGATTTTCCGCGCAGACTCGGTGGACCAAAGGGCCCGCTTCCGTGCTCTGTGTCTCTGCAACTGAGGAGGACTTTTAACTTTAGAAAAAAAATTAGATTCGAAGTTTGCTGACTTCAAAGGAACTTTGTCTTCTTCTAAGTGTGCCGATCTTTCTTATTCTTTTTGTGTAGCAGATGTTCATAAACACTTTACTATCTGGTGAGTCTTTACAAACGTGCCCTGCAAAGGATGCAGTGTTCATGGAGCCAAAGCCAGTGGTGGCAAAGGAAGAAGAGAAAGAGGAAGAGGTAGAGCAAGAGGAAGAAGAGAAAGAGGAAGAGGAAAAGGAAGAGGAAGAAGAGAAAGAGGAAGAGAAAGAGAAAGAGGAAGAGAAAGAGAAAGAGGAAGAGAAAGAGAAAGAGGAAGAGAAAGAGAAAGAGGAAGAGGAAAAAGAGAAAGAGGAAGAGGAAAAAGAGAAAGAGGAAGAGGAAGAGGAAGAAGTGAAAGAGGAAGAGGAAGAGGAAGAGGAAGAAGACACATCCGTGAGTACCTCTAATTCTAATATATTTTATCATGTGTTAAATGTCACCCGATCGTTTCGCTGAAAAACTCTGCTCAGTCCACTGAGGCCTAATCGATCTCCCAGATGCCGTACACTTTAACTCCCCCTCCTATCCCCATACTGACAGGCACAAAAAGCTGGAGTAACTCAGCGGGACAGGCAGCATCTCTGGAGAGAAGGAATGGGTGACGTTTCGGGTCCAGACCCTCCTTCCTTCAAGAGATGCTGCCTTCCCAGCTTGGTTCTTGGTTCTTGGTTACTTGGTCCTCCAAAATATTCCAACTGGAATTGAAACTGGAGGTGGTGAAGGGAGGGGTTTAGCCAGAGAGGGTTATTGGGAAGAAAGTGCCGCTTTAAATGTAGTTGCATCTGGCTGGGCAACCGTGGCTTGGTGGAGATTATTCCATGCTTTAATAGTGCGTGGAAAGAACGAATTGCTGTACACATCTGTCTTTGAGGCTGGGACCACAAATTGGATCGAATGCCCTCGTCTGCTCCTAATTGGTTTGGGTTGGTGTAGGTCTTGTGATCTATGTCTAGATGACCATTTAACATTTTGTAAAAACGCTGAGTTACTCCAGCATTTTGTGTCTATCTTCGGTTTGAACCAGCATCTGCAGTTCCTTCCTTTACCCACATGGACCTCTCTGTCCTGGGCCTCCTCCACTGTCAGAGTGAGGCCCAGTGCAAATTGGAGGAACAGCACCTCAAATCTCTCTTGGGCAGCTTACAACCCAGCGGTATGAATATTGATTTCTCTAACTTCAGGTAACCCTTGCTTTCCCTCTCTCTCTCCATCTCTCCCCCACCCTAGTTCTCTGACTAGTTTCACTATCCTCCTGATTAATTTTACCATTTGTACGCCTCGTTGGCACCTTCCCCTCAGCAACCATTGAACGATTCTTAATTTCCTTGATCATCTCCTGCTTTCATCGGTCATTTTCACACCTTACCCTTCCATATCTCTCGTCTCCCCCTTTCCCCTGACTCTCAGTCTGAGGAAGGATCTCAACCTGAAATGTCATCCTTCCTTTCTCTCCAGAGATGCTGGCTGAGTCACTCCAGCACTTTCTTGTATTTTCTTGGTAAACCAGCATCTGCAGTTCCTAGCTTCTACATTAATTTTTAGCTGATCATAAACAGTGATAGTATCGTGGGAAGAAGATGATGCAGGCCACTCGTATCTGCCAGGATAACACAGTGGTTAAGTGGCTGGTCCACTGCTATTATTGACAGATTAAATCTCCATTGCAATGAAAAAAAAAGTTAACAAACCCGAGTCCCGGATAAGTGTGATAACCATTGCCCCACACATGTCCTTCCAACTTTGCCCCTCTCACCCTAAAGCTACGCCTTCTGGTCAAATAACGACCCAGTTCTTTACATCCTGAGCTGTATAGTTTAAAGAATATGAATATATTGCTGAGCATCATTAGCAGAAGATGGATTCAACACCAATAAATGAAACTCAAATTCAGTTTGAATAAATCTCATGTAGGTATGGTATAACAGTAGGACTGTTAGGGTTAATTCATCACAATATTTGCTGAAGAAATATTCAGATGAAATAGAATGTCAAAAAAGTGGGAAACTGTTATTTAAATATTGTACAGAATATTGAATATTTCGTATTTTAGTTAATAGACACCGCGCGGAAGCAGGCCCTTTGGCCCACCGAGTCCGCACCGCACATTAACGCTATCCTACACTCACTAGGGACAATTTGCACTTATACCAAGCCAATTAACCTACAGACCTGCACGTCTTTGGAATGTGGGAGGAAACCGAAGATCTCGGAGGAAACCCTCGTGGTCACGGGGAGATTGGACAAACTCCGTAGTCGGGATCGAACCCGGGTCTCCGGGCGCTGTGAGGCAGCATCTCTACCGCTGCGCCACCTTGCCCCCTGTACAGGCCATGCTCTGTCCTTGCCCTGCTCTCTCCCAGCTTTTTTACCCATCAGCCTGAAGAAGGGCTCCATCTCCATGGTTGCTGCTTAACCCGCTGAGGTACTCCAGCATTTCGTGTCTGTCTCAACTATTCCACCCTGTGGTGTTGAAGTTCCACATGGTGCAAGGTGGCCACAAGGGGATTATTGAGTGCAACTCGGAAACAGAAATGGAATAGACATGTTTTCATATCCTATGAAAGGAGGAATCGCAGGGTGGAAAATCAATGGGGTTTTATCTCCCAAGTTCTTTCAACTTTTCTCTTTAGAAATTAATTGAAAGAGTCTTTCATAGCTCCTGCTGTGTTCTGGTGTTTCTGTCAAGGACGATCAAACAAGCTGCTACATGGATGATCAAAATGTTTGCAGTGTTTCAGATCTGCACAGACAATATTAGCTCTTTATCTATCTGATGCAAACTGCAGTTAAAACCCAAGCAAGATATCTCATTTTCTTGATCTTTATGGTTTACCCATCAATAGAAACTCATGTGTAAAATCACGAGAGGAATATCAGGTAGATACACAGTGTCTCTTGCCAAGAGTAGGGGAATCAAGGACCAGAGGACATAGGTTTAAGGTGAAGGGGAAAAGACTTAATAGGTATGACAATAGACTAGTGTAGATAGGACATGTTGGCTGGGATGGGCGAGTTGGGCCATAGGGTCTGTTTCCACGCTGTATCACTCCGTGTCTCTAATAGATGTCAATTCCCAATTAAATTGAATCTTCTTTTTATTTAGTAGAATTCCCTATATCTCTCCCTATATCTGGCACCTACTGTTGGAATGCCATAGAATTAATTGGATATTCCTTTCTCAAATTCACAATCTGCTTCAGTGCCACACTTAATGCACTTATACATCATCTACACATCAACTTACTGTTTTTTTGCTTCAGATTCATCCATAAACCTCAATAACGTCTCTTTGCAAAGTGTTTCATTGAAACTAAGTATTCACTAAGTAGATTTATCTCTTGGCTTCCAAGTTAGAAAAGTATTAAACAAACAGATTTAAAACAATTACCATCACATGCAATTATTTTTCACAGAACCATTAATAGTCTTTTTTGGTATTCAGAAAAAATGAGACATGAAACCCTAACTGGACTTTCTTGATTGAATGCATTTGTAAATCAAATAAATATAAGACACTGAAGCAATTTGAGGGAAATTGATCTGAAATTTTCCTCCCATTTATTGTGTTTGGCATTCTGCTTCTTTTCAATTAGTCATAAGATAGCCACAGGGTAGAACATAATCCTCACTCTAATTTTTATTAAAAGATTATGCATAATAAATGTGTGATACAAATAGTAAAGATTAATCAGTCAATTTCATGCGGTAATAGTCATAGTCAAGTGTTTTTAAATATTTAAACAATATTAATATATCAATTTATTTAAGTTTTTCTTACGAAGATATCTGGCTTGCAATCTCCAGTTTCAATTATTTGCTTGATGTGGATTTTTTTTTAACTTATTGATATGTGTCTCTGTATTTTGATATTTTAATTAACCTCACTAGTTTTTAAGGGTTGGCTTTTGAGGACAGTTTTTCATTTGGCTGAAAACGGTGTAAATTGGTTAGTATGTATGGAGCAGACAGTATGCAGAGATGAGGCCATGTGTTTCTGTGACAGATTAACTTAGAAGGTCATGTCTTCAGCGGCCACAGCCTCAAGCTCTAGAATTTCCTCCCTCTCTGCCTATCCCTTCTCCATCAAGACACATCTTAAAACCGCCAAACAAGATTTGGTTTATCCTTCACAATATCTGCTGATGGGGGCAGCCTCGGTGGCGCAGCGGTAGAGTTGCTGCCTTACAGCGAACGCAGTGTCGGAGACCCGGGTTCGATCCCGGTTACAGGTGCTGTCTGTGTATGAGATGGTAATAACGATGTCGTTCGTTTAACTTCATGTGAAGTTCTTTATTATCCATAGGAATCGGAGACCAGAAGAAAGTCTCCATGCATTCCAGCATCTCTTATCAGAATGCCCAACCCCCATCCTGAATAACACGCATGCGCTAGCTAGATCGCATTCCATAAGACGTAATTACAAATGCCCGACATGGATCAGAAATATAATGACTGATCTGCATTCTGCGGGCAGTTTGTACATTCTCCCTGAGACCCGCGTGGGTTTTCTCTGAGATCTTCGGTTTCCTCCCTCATTCCAAAGATGTACGGGTTTGTGGGTTAATCGGCTTGGTAAATGTAAGAATTGTCCCTAGTGGGTGTAGGACAGTGTAAATGTGCAGGGATCGCTGGTCGGCATGGACCCGGTGGGCCGAAGGGCCTGTTTCCACACTGTATCTCTAAACTAAACTAAACCAAGTAACAGATTATGCTCCTCGTGCTTGATATATTGTGTTTAAGGCAATATCTATTGTTGCTGACATCACAGCACAGTGGCACTGCGGTAGAGATGCTGCCTCATAGCGCCAAAGATCCTGGTTCGATCCTGACTACAGGTGCTCCCTATGCGTAGTTTGTATGTTCTCACTGTGACCGCGTGGATTTTCACCGGGTGCTCCGGTTTCTTCCCACATTCCACAGACAAGCAAGTCTGAAGAAGGGTCTTCAAGCTATTTAATTCCTAAAGTTATCCTGGCTTCTCACTGAGTGTAGACACAAAATGCTGGAGTAACTCAGCGGGACAGGCAGCGTTTCTGGGGAGAAGGAATGGGTGACGCTTCGAGTCGAGACTCTTCTTTAGACTCGACCCGAAACGTCACCCATTGCTTCTTTCCAGAGATGCTGCCCGTCCCGCTGAGTTTCTCCATCTTCGGTGTAAACCAGCATCTGCAGTTCCTTCCTACACACTTCTCACATAGTGAATTGGCTCCCCTGCACAAGATCAATGCTGTCCAACTGTTTCCATTGTGTGAAATTATTAGATTCCAGTTCATAAACCAGTTTTTTCATCAACAGATTACTAAACGATGCTTCTTTTCATTGACAATTACTGCATTAAAATAACAATTGGTGAGTTCATATGTATTATCTTGCTGACATGAAGCATTAATAAATGTATGATTCATGAGTGGTTCCAGTCAATCTTCAGGATTCTGAGAATGATGTACATAATTATGGCTTCTGTCGGGAACAATGCTCAGTGGCATCATAGAAGATAATCTTCATGTGGAACTGGAAGAAATAGGCAGTAAGCTTTGGAGTCATAGCATCATAGAGTGATACAGCTTGGAAACAGGCCCTTCGGCCCAACTTGCCCACACTAGCCTACATGTCCCAACTTCATTAGCCCCACCTGCCTGTGTTTGGCCCATATCCCTCCAAACCTATCCTATCCATGTACCTGTCTAACTTTCTTAAACATTGGTATAGTTCCTGCCTCAACTACTTCCTCTGGCAGCTTGTTCCATACATTCGCCATCCTTTGTGTGAAAAGGCTACTACTGAGATTCCTAATAAATCTTTTCCCCTTCACCTCCATACATTCTAGTTTATGATGTTCAAGAAGGAACTGCAGATGCTGGAAAATCGAAGGTAGACAAAAGTGCTGGAGAAACTCAGCAGGTGCGGCAGCATCTATGGAGCGAAGGAAATAGGCAACGTTTCGGGCCGAAACCCTTCTTCAGAGTTTTGTGATCTCTGCTTAGAGAGCCCACAATGGTTAGGAGAACTTTCTTGATCAGATTACAGCAAGGTAGATTTTGCGCCAAATGTGGATTGCATTACGCATGCATTCAATGTAACATCAAGAGTTCCTTATAAGTTGTCAATTTGCCTCCCTCATTAACAGTCGAGAGGAGACTCAAGGGACAGCAGATGCTGGTTTGCAAAAAAATAGTTAAAAGTGCTGGAGTAACTCAGCAGGTCAGCGAATCCCTTTGTGGGTATTTATGTTCCCCAGAGATGCTGCCTGAGCCGCTGACTTAGTCCAGGGCTTTTTTTGTTTTGAAAGAGAACATCTTTTTTTTCTCCCCAGTTTATCCACAGATTAGTCATGAGAACTTGTCCTTTTTAACATCCAAGCAGGATTGAAGTTTTTTGAAGCCGGATCTTGTAGTTTTAGATGAGTAGGTAGGCCAGGCATCTTTGGAAGGACTCCAGTAGAGAATTGTGGACACAGCCCAGACCATCACACAAACAAACTTTTGTTTAAGAAGGAACTGCAGATGCTGTAAAATCGAAGGTAGACAAAAATGCTGGAAAAACTCAGCGGGTGAGGCAGCATCTATGGAGCGAAGGAAATAGGCAATGTTTCGGGCCGAAACCTTTCTTCAGACTGATGTGAGGGTGGGGACGGAAGAAGAAAGGAAGAGGAGGAGCCAGTGGGCTGAGGAATCGCTAGCGAGGAGTGGGCTGAGGAATCGAGGACCCACTGGCTCCTCCTCTTCCTTTCTTCTCCCCCCCCCCCCCCCTCACATCAGTCTGAAGAAGGGGTTCGACACAAACAAACATCTCTTCCATTGATTCCATTTACACCTCACGCTGCCTCAGCAACGCCAGCAACATACTCAAGGACCAGTCGCACCCTGGTCACTCCCTCTTCTCCCCTCTCCCATCAGACAAAAGGTACAGGAGTGTGAAAACGCACACCTCCAGATTCAGGAACAGTTTCTTCCCAGCTGTTATCAGGCAACCGAATCATCCTACCACAACCAGAGAGCAGTCCTGAACTCCTGTCTACCTCATTAGTAATCCTCAAACTATCCTCGATTGGACTTTGTTGGCTTAACCTTGCACTAAACGTTATTCCCTTATCATGTATTGGTACACTGTGAATGCCTCGATTGTAATCATGTATTGTCTTTCTACTGACTGGATAGCACGCAACAAAAGCTTTTCACTGTACCTCGGTACACGTGACAATATACTAAACTGTAAACTTTGTCATTGTAACTATAGCCTTTTCAACTGAGATCAATTAATATAATCTGATTGCTGTGTGGGTAGGTACATAACAGGAAAGACTGAGGAATCGCAGTGGCTTAGTGGAGGAATAATATAGATGAAAACATAGGACTCGTTTTGTGATATTGAATGACGGTGTTGTGAAGGGGAATGAATTCCAGCTTAATAATATTGCCACGATTCTTGAGATATTAACAAATAAAAGTGCAAGAGCTGCTAATATTGTGTGGGTATTTTTAAGGCGGAGATTGACAAGATTCTTATTAGTAAGGGTGTCAAGGATTATGGGGAAAAGGCAGGAGAATTGGGGTGAGAGGGAAAGAAAGATCAGCCATGATCGAATAGCGGAGTAGACTCGATGGGCCGAATGGCCTACTTCTGCTCCTATGATTTAAGAATATGTGGAAATCAGACTCAGACAGGAGGAAAGTGAAGACCCTTCTCTGCACTCTTGCATCACTTTTATGGACGCTGTATTGAATTATTTTGTCTCGAGTGAGAGAACTTCGTATAGGATCATTATTTCTATATGAAATTTTTATTGTGTAGAAGCAAATTAACATCTGGGATTCATGACTATCGCTCGGGCCACAGCTAAATTGGGGAAACCTTCTCATTCAATGTAATAGAGACACATTGTATAAAATGGGATACTTAAAATCTATGTGCAGGAAGGAACTGCAGATGCTGGTTTAATCCGAAGATAGACACAGTAACTTGGAGTAACTCAACGGGACAGGCACCATGTCTGGAGAGAAGGAGTGGGACCGGTCTGAAGAAAAGCCTCGACCCAAAACGTTACCCATTCCTTCTCTCCAGAGATGCTGCCTGTCCCGCTGAGTTACTCCAGCTTTTTGTGTCCGACTACTTTTAGGGGCCTGTCCCACTTGGGCGACATTTTCGGCAACAGCCTGAAAAGAGGTTGCCGCGGCATGACGCACGTAATGACGCGCGGTGTCTCCTTGCCGCCGCTGGGTTTTGGAATGTTCAAAATCGTTCCACGACACCTGCGTGTCTTATCATGTCGTGCGCCCTGTCGTACGCTGACGCAAGGTCATGACCTTGGCCAATTCATTTTGCGACAGCCTGTGTCATCATACATCAACCTGTCGTCCTCAGATGTCATAGACGGTGATGCAGTCTGTCGTATCGTGTCACGGGTGGCCGTATGTTGACTTCGGCTGCCGCTGTTTGATATGCCGATATCCGTGCGGTCGCAAGATATCGTAGGCGCCGTCGTATGTTGTCGCTGTTGAGGTCCTGGAAATGTTGACGCCGGCTGATGCAGATTGTCGCAGTTTAACGTCAACTGTGTCGAGGCCCGTCGTAGATGGTCGTACAACTTCCTGCCAATTGTAATGGATACTTTACAAACAAACATTACTCCTGCAGACCTTTGCTTTCACGCCATTTCACACCTCACACTCACTAAACCCAACGCAATTTCCTGAAACGCAAGCGGCCATTCCGGAACTCCAAGCTGCTGAGAGCATTCTTCCGACGCCGGCATTCCATCATCCCGATGAGAGGGCCTGAAACATCGGGCTGCCGTAGCGGCGACTGCGGAGGCCTCAATAGGCCCCGACCACGGGTGAGCACAGAGGAAGTGGACTGAACTTTGCTGCCTTCCCTCACAGTGGGAAACGCTGATCCCACTGTGGGGGGGATGATTTTTATGTTTAATGTTAAATTCTGTAACGTTGTGTTTATATTATTGGTGTTTGGTGCAATGGCAACTCAAATTTCACTACACCAATTGGTGTATGTGACAATGAATGTCCTTTGTCCTTTGTCAATGTTATCCTTTGCAGTATTGAGTACCTGCAATGTTCTTGCATGCATTGTTGGCGTGTGCTCCCAGACCAACACTTTCCAAGACATAAAGGGGCATTTTCATTACACAGAACATGGTGTGTAAATAGTAAGAGCTGCTGGAAGCAGCTTGGAGGGGCAGGTACAATGGTGATATTAAAAAAAATATTTAGACAGATACAGGGATAAGAAAAGGTTGGAGGGATATGGGGCAAATGCAACCAAATGGAACTTGCTCAACTATACACATGTAGGAAAGAACTGCAGATGCTGGTTTACACCGGAGGCACAAAACGCTGGAGTAACTCAGCGGGACAGGCAGCATCTCCGGTGAGAAGGAACCGGAATGTTTTTGGTTGAGACTCTTCTTCAGACCTGGGTCTCAACCCAAAACATCGCCCATTCCTTCTATCCGGACATGCTGTCTGTCCCGCTGAGTTACTCCAGCATTTTGTGTCTATCTAGCTCAATTAAACAACCGTTTAAGAAAGAAGTGCAGATGCTGGTAAAATCGAAAGTAGACGCAAAATGCTGGAGTAACTCAGCGGGTGAGGCAGCACCTATGTACAGAAGGAATATTCGACCCGAAACATCGCCAGTTCCTTCTCTCCATAGATGCTGCCTCACCCGCTGAATTACTCCAGCATTTTGTGTCTACCTTCAATTATAAAGCCTCCTGGTTCGCACGGACGAGTTGGGCTGAAGGGCCTGTTTCCGTTGCGTATGACTGAGCACAAACCTATGAAACCTACTCCAACTTAGCTTCTTCTCAATGGCTTCCAATCATGGACAAATCTATGTGTGTTTTAGGTCAGTGAAGGCATCAATCTGGGGGAACCTGAGGACCCGGCTGCAATAGATGAATCTGCTCCAACAGAGACAGGTAACGCACACAAATATATACAAAAGCTTTTATTGCCATGGAAACTCTGGCAATATTTCGACTAGTTTCTGCAAAAGAAAAGTGCTTAGGCTTGCAGAAGATCTGAACAAACAAACATACTGATGAAAAATGAAATGGATAATGTTATTCATGTTATTTATACAGATGCAACACGAGACAATTTGCATCTCGTGCGCTGCTCATGGTAATTTGACACTCAGAAAGCACTTAATTCCCTTAATGTGGTTATGACCCAAGCAGGAAACAGCATACCATGCAGCAGACCTCAGATATGTAAAACATATCGATGAATACCTGAAAAGGGACTGTTTACAATTTCCTTCAGGCATGCTTCAACCTTTAAACTCACCAGTCGCAAAGAAACATCTGTTTATTCAAT
Organism: Raja brachyura; assembly: GCA_963514005.1. Next base: position 31,963,637 of record OY740809.1, on the reverse strand, counting down.
TTGAACGCATTGATTTTTTTTTTAACATCTCATGTAATTACTACTCACAACACTTAAAACTGGTTGTGTGGGGGGGGGGGGGGGGGGGAGAGCTACAGATGCTGGTTTACACCGAAGGCAGACACACAAAATGCTGGAGCAACTCAGTGGGTCAGGCCGCATCTCCGGAGAAAAGGAATAGGTAAGGGCCTGTCCCACCAGCATGCAACTCTATGCGATTAGCGCGACCTAATGTGGTCGCTTGAGCCGTCCGGCGTCGCGGGGCCGGTCCCACTTCGATCGCCGGAGCCGTGCGGAATTGTGCGGCGTTCGTCCCGACACCGCGCGGGGCTCCGAAAAACCGACTATGTCCAAAAATTCCGCGCAGCAACGGCTTGTCGGCTCGCAGTCGCCTCGACATTTACACACATCGTGCCTCCGTGAACCTATTTGTAAGTGCCTCCGTGACCCTCTCTGTGTGTGGCTCCGTGGCCCTGTATGTGTGTGTGCCTCGGTGCCCCTCTCTGTGTGCCCCTCTAAGTCCTGGCGAACTTACCTTGGACTTGCTCCAAGTTCGTCTTGCTTTGCGCAGCGTTGCACCACTCACCCGACCTCCGCGCGGCCCTCGCTGCCAGTTTAGTTGCGCTTGCCGCATGCAGGCGCATGCTGGTGGGAACGGCCCTGTACAGGGGATCACCCGACCTCCGCGCGGCCCCCGGTGCCGGTTTGATCGCGTTCATCGCATAGAGTTGCATGCTGGTGGAACAGGCCCTGTAGCGTTTTGGGTCGAGACCTTTCTTCAGACTTCAGAACAAAACAGAGCCAACACCTTTCAAACCCCTAGTTTCCCTCTCCACTGACTCAGTCTGAAGAAAGGTCTTGACCCGAAATGTCTCCTATTCCTTTTCTCCGGAAATGCTGCCCGACCCACTGTGTTACTCCAGCTTTTTCTTCCTATCTTCGGTATAAACCAGCATCTGCAGTTCCTTCCTACATATAAAACAGTTTGCAGTGAATTACTTTCTTCATAATACCTTTCCAGAACAATAGACTACAAAAAAACAGGGCAGTAATGTTAAATTCATATGGAACTTTGATCAAGGCAGCCAGAGGAGAGTGCATGTTGAATTTGGATTGGCATGAAACACCGTTGAAATATTACGGAGAAAGTGCAGAATAAATCTATCAACCCTCATATAGGAAAGTTTCAGCAGGCTGGGTCTGCCTTCTTCAATAAATACAGTACTAGGCACTCATGGCATTTAATATTTATTAAATGGCTTAGTGGTGTGAATATAGAGAAATAATCTACAGGTGTAAGCAATTTCAGCAACAAAAAAGCATGAAGATAAATGGGCTGCAGCATCAAATCTCAAAGACAGAGTGATGAGAATGAATAACTCACTGCAATATAGTAGATAGACAACGATTTAGTCGAAGGCCCGATGCATCTGGGGAGTGGGTGCATAATTCAGAACTAAAGGAAGAGGATGACAGGAGGTAAGTGATGCGAGATGTCACTACGGAGTGGAACCACTCAAAGTACCAGGTAGACACTTTATTTTGCCAGAGATTGCATGTAGTCTATTTTATCCTTTTCTCTGGAGTATCGGAGGCTGAGGAAGGGGGGGGGGGGGGGGGGGGGGGGAAGGTAAACGGGACCTGATAGAGGAATATATAAATTTGTGAGAGGCATAGATAGGGTAGACAGTCAGAACCTTCCTCCCCCCCCCCCCCCCCCCAAATGGAAATGTCAACCACTAGAGAGCATTGTTTTAAAGGTGGGAGAGGCAAAGATTACAGGAGATGTGCAGGCCAAGTTTGTTTTTATACAAAGGGTGGTGGGGGCCTGGACTGGGCTTCGAATGGTGCTGATAGGGGCAGATATGATAGCAGTGTTTAGGAGGATTTTAGATAGGCACATGGATATGCATTTGAGGGATGTGGATCACATGCAGGCAAAGATTTGTTTAACTTGGCATCATGTACACAATGGAAGTTGTGGGCCGGAGGGTTGTACTGTTGGGTAGCCTACAACCCAACGGTATGAACATTGAATTCTTCAATTTTAGGTAACTACATAACCCTCCCTTCTCCCATGTTACCACCACCCACTTCCACTGGGCCTCATCTGGGCTTCCACCTATTTCTCCCCTCCACCTACATTCCTTCCTCTAGCTTCACAATTCACAACTCTTCAATCCTTTAGTCTCACACCGTGGCTCTTTTCATCTCCATCCTTTGCCCAACCATCATCCCGTCAAAAAACACTCCCCACCTCCATCAACCTGTTTCTTGCCAAGTTTGTGGGAAATTTTCATCCCACTGTGCGGGGATGTCTGCGTTAAAGTCTATCATGTTCTGTGCTCTTTATTATTCATATGGCTGTATGGTGACAACATGTTTCTCTGTACCAATTGGAACATGTGACAAATAAATGTATCTTGCATCTTTGTCCTCTTTCTCCACCCCCATATCCCCCCCCCCCCCAATCAGTCTGAAGAAGGGTCCTGACCAAAATCATCACCTCTCCATATTCTCCCTGACCTGCTGAATTACTCCAGCATTGTGTCTTGGTTTGTTAAATGCCACTTGCAGTTCCTTGTTTCTACTGTATTGTAGAATGTTGATTCCGTGTCATTTTCATAGCAGAGGGTGCATGAGAACTATTGCGGTGACAGTTGTCACAAACCCTTTCTTACATATTATTCAGTGAGAAGTTTCAGACCATAAGACATAGGAGCAGAATTAGGCAATCCGGTCCAATGTGTCTATTCCACCATTCGAACATGGCCAATCTATTTTTCCCCAACAACCCCATTCTTCTGTCTTCTCCCTGTAACCTTCTTCTTCTTCTTCTTCCTCCGTTTGAGGCAGCAGAGGCTATGTAACGCCCTCCAGGTGCTGTAGCCAGTTCAATGTGCTGTTGTCGAGGGCCGTGAGGTCTACTCCTCCACCAGGGGGGCGAAGGACAGCGCAGTCAAAACCTTTGATGCCCTGACAAATCCAGAAACACCCTCACCAATCAAGAAAGTTGAACATTCTGTTCTTAATGCGCAATCACAAATAAGGCTCTCTTAGTTTTAATAGCAAATTTGCTTAGACATATAATTCAAACAAAGATTAAAACTCCCCACAATAGAACAAAGGTTATCTTCTTTCAATCAACATAATTGAAAGTAAATTAAAGGTTACTAATTACTCAGTGACATTTTAGCTTATGAAGCAGCACGGTTCCTTGGCATTAACCACTGCAATTCCATTCAGGTGAAGTATTTTAAATAAAGGTCCCATTCAGCTGCATGCTTAAGATTTTAGAGCTAATTGTGTTTTGCTAAATTTCATAGATACAATGTGGAAACAGGCCCTTCGACACAACTTGACCACACCACCCAACATGTCCCAGCTACACTAGTCCCTGGAATTTAGGGTCTAGGAATTCCATTCTCTGGGATTTAGAAGGATGAGAGGGGATCTTATAGAAACATATTAAATTATTATGGGATTGTACACGCTAGATGCAGGAAACATGTTCCCAATGTTGGCGGATTCCAGGACCAGGGACCACAGTTTAAGAATAAGGGGTAGGTCATTTAGAACTGAGATGAGGAAAAAACATTTTAACCCAGAAGTTGTGGATTTGTGGAATTCTCTGCCTCAGAAGGCAGTGGAGTCAGGGGGATGTGGGGAGAAGGCAGGAACGGGGTACTGATTGTGGATGATCAGCCATGATCACATTGAATGGCGGTGCTGACTCGAAGGGTCGAATGGCCTACACCTGCACCTATTTTCTATGTATCTGTCTGTGTTTGGTCCATATCCCTCCAAACCTGTCCTATCCTATCTATGTACCCGTCTCACTGTTTCTTAAACGATGGGATAGTCCCAGCCTCATGTGGCAGCTTGTGCCATACACGCACCATCTTTTGTGTGTAAATGTTACTCCTCAGATTCCTGTTCCTTTTCCCCTTCACCTTAAACCCATGTCCTCTGGTCCTCGATTCACCTCCTCTGTGTATCTACCCGATCTATTCCTCTCATGATTTTACACATCTCTATGAGATCACCCCCTCATCCTCCTGCACTCCAGGGTATAGTGTCCCAGCCTACCCAACCTCTCCCGATAGTTCAGACCCTCCAGTCCTGGCACCATCCGCATAAATCGTGACACCCCTTGTCTTATTTTGTTTTGCAGAGTTCTACACAACCCAGCCCAAGGTTCTTTTCCACCTGGAGCAAGATGTGATTATCGTACTGGCAGCTCATTTAACACTTGTCATTGCCGTTCTACTTTTAGGCTGCAGGAGCTTGCATGTACAAAAGGGTGTCACTATCAGTGACGTTGATGTGGATGAGCTGATTGTCACTGTCGGTTTAGTCAGCTGCATCACCGTTGCACTGTTTGCACTGTTGGGGGCTACCATAATTTTATTCATTCGTATATTGCTAACAAAGTTCCCGTAACTGTTTCATCTTTCCAAAACAATAAAATGTTTAATTGCCACCTGAAAGTTTAGTGTTTATTCACAGTATGTTATGGCAAGCAATAAAACCTTTTGCATTTGATTTAGTTTTACATCATGCGTGACTCCTTACTTTAGTCTTTAGTGCTGGCTCAAAGGGCCAAATGGCCTCTTGCTGCACTTATTTTCTATGTTTAATAGAATGCACCAGGCAGAGTTAGAAAAGAGTTTGAGCCAGAGGGTAGAAAGGTATCATTATGGCACATTGTTCGCTTGTTCAACTCGCGCGACACTGCTTTTGAAAATCATTTCATTGACCAAGAACGGCTCTGCAGCACTAATTGTGCTCAATGTGCCTTTGTCATGTTAGATTCTACACGGCATCCATTTTATTCTTGCTTTAAATTCAAACTGCCAGCTGGCACCTTAATGGCCAGTTATGAATTAGCTATATTGTTGTACCTCTGGAGTTGAGTGTAGGTGTACCACTGATTTTCCAGCTCCATTGGTTCCAGAGCATTGCCGTATTAACCGTTTTGCTGGACCAACTGAGGTCATGGCCTGGGGGGGGGGTGTAACCAGCCCGTAAAGCCAGCTATGGAATGGATCAGCTGGCTCCAGCTGGGCCAGAGTTCCAGAGCCCCGGCCACAGCAGATCGGCCACAGAAGTCGGCTTTGGGAACGGATCTGCCGGCACCAGGCAGGCCGACGTCAGACTCCAATTTATTGTCTGCGTCGAACACCATAATCCCATCCAAAATCATCCCCTGCACCCCTCGCTGCAACTGGTTGATCCGCTTCCTGAACCAAAGACCACACAATTGGTGAGGATAGGCAATAAAATATCCTCCACGATAATTCTCAGCATTGGTGCCCCATAAACATGCCTTCTCAGCCCTTTACTACCTTTGTTCTACACTCATGACTGTGCGGCCAAATTCTACTTAACTCCATTAATGAGATTGCAGAGGATATCACTATAGTGGGCCGGATCTCAAACTATGATGACACCGAGTACAAGGATGAAAGAGGCAGCAACCACTCCCTCAACGCCAGCAAGACAAAGAAGTTATTGAGGGTTACACAAAAAGCTGGAGAAACTCAGCGGGTGCAGCAGCATCTAAGGAGCGAAGGAGATAGGCGACGTTTCGGGTCGAGACCCTTCTTCAGACTGGTCAGGGATCAGGGAAACGAGAGATATAAACAGTGATATGGAGAGATAAAGCAAGAACAATGAGTTAAAGATATGCAAAAAAGTATTGGTGATAAGGGAAGCAAGCCATTGTAAGCTGTTTCTGGTGTGAAAATGAGAAGCTAGTGCGACTTGGGGGGGGGGGGGGGGGGGGAGATGGAGAAGGAATGTCAGGGCCCGAGGGCTGAGGGAGAGGTGGGGGGGGGGGGGGGGGAAGGGAGCAGTCTGGGTTAACAGAATTGAGAAAATTCAATGTTTAAGCCCAGAGGATGCAAACTCCAAGCGGAATATGAGATGTTGTTCCTCAAACTTGCGGTGTTGTTCACTCTGGCCATGGAGGAGGCCCAGGACCGAGAGGTCGGATACGGAGTGGGAGGGGGAGTTGAAGTGCTGAGCCACCGGGAGGTCGGGTTGGTTATTGCGGACCGAGCGGAGGTGTTCGGCGAAACGATCGCCTAGCCTCCGCTTGGTCTCACCAATGTAGATTAGCTGGCATCTGGAGCAACGGATGCAGTAGACGAGGTTGGAGGAGGTGCAGGTGAACCTCTGTCGGACTTGGAATGACTGCTTGGGTCCCTGAAAGGAGTGGATGGGGGAGGTGAAGGGACAAGTGTAGCATCTCTTGCGGTTGCAAGGGAAAGTGCCCGGGGAAGGAGTGGAGCGGGAGGGAAGGGAAGAATTGACGAGAGAGTTGCGGAGGGAGCGGTCTTTGCGGAAGGCAGACAGGGGGGGAGATGGGAAGATGTGGCGAGTGGAGGGGTCACGTTGGAGGTGGCGAAACTGGCGGAGGACTATCTGTTGTATGCGCTGGCTGGTGGGGTGAAAGGTGAGGACCAGGGGGACTCGGCCCTTGTTGTGAGTGGGGGAATGGGGAGAGAGGGCAGTGTTGCAGGGTATGGAGGAGACCCTGGTGCGAGCCTCATCGATAGTGGGGGAGGGGAAACCCCGTTCTCTGAAGAACGAGGACATTTGCGATGACCTGGTGTGGAACACGTCATCCTGGGAGCAGATGCGGCGTAGTCGGAGGAATTGGGAATAGGGGATGGAGTCCTTACAGGAAGCAGGGTGGGAGGAAGAGTAGTCCAGGTAGCTGTGGGAGTCAGTTGGTTTGTAGTGGATGTCAGTCAGGAGTGTGTCACCTGCAATAGAGATGGTGAGGTCAAGGAATGGTAGGGAAATGTCGGAAATGGTCCAAGTATATTTGAGTGCCGGATGGAAGTTGGTGGTGAAATGGATAAAGTCAGTCAGTTCTGCGTGGGTGCAGGAGGTGACACCAAAGCAGTCGTCAATGTAACGGAGGTAAAGGTCGGGGGTGGGGCCCTGGTACGCCGAGAACAAAGATTGTTCGACGTACCCGACAAAGAGGCAGGCGTAGCTAGGTTATTGACTTCAGGAAGCGAGGACAGCATCAAAGTGTCAAAGTGAGATGGTTGAGAGCTTTAAGTTTCCATGCGTAAATATCACCAACAATTTGTTCTGGGCCAACCATACTGAAGCCACGGTCATGAAAGCACAACAATGCCTCTACTTCCTCAAAGACCAAGGAAGTTCGGCATGTCTCCACCAATTACTAACCTCTACAGAATAAAGCATCCTAATGGGATGCATCACTGCTTAGGTCGGCAACAGCTCAGCCCAAAGCTGCAGGTAATTGAAGAGAGCTGTGGTTGTAGCCCAGTTCATCACACAAGGTAGTTTCCACCCCAATCAACTGATTCTACACTTCACGCTACCTTGGGAAAGCACCAAAAAGAATCAAAGACAATTTTCTGCCCAGCCAATCCCTCTTCTCCCACCTCCTGTTGGGTATAAAATGCAAAAGCTTGAAAGCAAATACCACCAGATTCAGGAACAGCTTCTTCCCCAATGTGATCGGATTACTGAATGCTCCTCATAGAAGGTGGGGTATGGTCCTGGTCTTCCAACCTTCCTCATTTCAAGCCTTGCACATTTTATTTTAATCTGCACTTTCTCGGTAACTCCACCACGATAATGCTATATTCTACACTCTGGTATTTTTCTCTTTGCACTATGTTGTACTTGTGCAGAGTATGATTCTACTCATGTATATTAGGACTTGACTGGATTACACAGAAATAAAGTTCTTCATCTGGTGTATGTGAGAATAATAAACCAATGCATCCATATCTTAAACTAGAATAAATTAAATGCAGAAGTGTGAAATCAAGACTTCTTTCCCAAGGAAATTATATTCAACAATTAGTCTTAAACTAGTAATCAGTTAAGTGTTGAAAAATGTAAACTAAAAGGTCTACTCTAGTATTAGTGATGCTGATTCTATTTAATTATTAGAAATGAAGGACATTTTCAGAAAATCGTTCACTGTTCACACCAACGTCCAGTCAGAGTTTTAAGCAAAAGAAATGTCAATTTATTTTTTCCTCAATATAAAAAGGACTATACAGTCATATTATGAAACTGAAACCCAGGCCAGAATTTCCAAGTACAGAAACTGCGTAGATTCTGAAACAATGACTTTACATTCACATCACCGAATGCAAGAACCACCAGGCTCATTTGCCTTGTCATGAAACAAGTCGTGTGTATATACATACACTTGCCATTACATTCTCCCTGGGAATCAAACGGTTTCTGGGCAGTAACCAAATAAAGTCTGGAGGGGTTCCTCTGCTCAGGCTGTTCCTCTTTACTGAATCTCTCCAAGGTAGAGTCTTTTATCACTCGATGCAGATAGAACTGAAGGAATAAAAAAAATTATCCGTCAATACAACAATCACTCAAATTATAAAACTGATTTGCAGTTGTTCTGAAATATTGTTTTATCTACCATTATTTGGATGCAACAAAAGCCGCATTGCATTAAATAAAGTAACATTAATGGCGTGCTTCAATAAGCCTTGCGATCACAGCAGCAAGCCAACCAAAATAAATGTTTCTGGCAAACCATCAAACAGATTGAAATTACACGCTCATAAAGTTTATTACATTACAGATTATTCACTATTTTCTCAAAACACATCTTAGAATCCGTGTAGCTTTATCAAGGATTTTTAAGTTTTCTAAACACTCAGTTTGTGATTCAAAGATAATGGGCTTGAGCAGCACCAAATCAGTAAGGAATCTTTTGCATATATAGTAAAAAGGAGAAAGATTTTATCTAACATCTGTGGTATTGATATTGATATATTTTAAAGTGCTTTAGTCAATGAATTACAGCAAGGGTTTCAGAGTACAAGTAGGTCAGCTGAAGGAAGCACCCCCCGGACACAGAGGCAGCCGAGCGAGGAGAGGGACGTTGGATCGCGTGCCAAGATGGTTGAGGGTGTCGGAGGAGGCCCCACAGCGGCCTGAGGCTTATCTGGGCCGGGAGCCGCTCCAATACACCGAGCTTGTGGACCGGACTTTGGACTTCTGTAAATCGCGCCAAAATATGGCGACTCATAAATGTGCGATGTTATGCAAAAATAATTTCACTGTGCAGTGCATACGTGACAACAAAGAACTATTGAACCATAGAGCCTAGAAGCCATCAAACAAGCAGCGGAAGAAGCCAGGACACGAACGCCCGCTCCATTTCAGCGCCGACACAAGACATCTTAGAACCTTTGTTTAACCTCTCTGAGAGCATCCCAATAATACAACACTTACTGATCGGTTCTTCAGGATGAAATGCCACCTCATTCACTGAGCCTGCATGTCCTGGTAACTTATACAGAATTCTTCGTGATGTTGTATCCCAGACATACACAAACCTAAAAGGAATAATGTCAACATTCACTGCTGATGGGTTTAATAATCTTCCCCCCCCCCCCCAATTTTCAACAGCTTTAATTTACAAAGATTATTTAATTCAGTCAGAATTTTGGAACCTGCTGATTTTCACCATAAGCGGTTATGCACTGTTAAGCAAAATATTGTTGCGGTGAATTTAATTAAAATTTCCTATTACTTCACAAATTAAATTTAAATGATTTCCATCACTCTTTATTCTTGACATTACAAGGATATTTGAAACACAGTTCAGTTATCGGGGAAATTATAGATTTAAAGATAATACATATAGCCCAAGGTCTGATAAGAGTTAATATTTACCTGTCTGCAGATCCAGCTGCTATTTTGCTTCCATCAGTTGACCATGAACATCTCAAGAGGTTCTAAAAGAGATTGCATGTCGTCATATTTGACATTGGAGCATTCATTTCAAAACAGACGTATTCTGACTTGCAAACTAAATGTTTTCTCCTCAGTTGACCAATAATTCACAGAGCAACTGATTCCAAATATTAATATTATACAACAACATAATCCATGATCTACAGCACTTGTTTATATTATCAAATCAGAAATCATTAAGCTTTGAATGTAACCAGCTATGATAATCAAAATCAGAATAATAATTAAAAGTGTTTGTTTAGTTTAGTTTATTAGATAACCCTTTAGCCCAACGAGTCCACCCCGACCAGCGATCCCCACACACTAACACTATCATACATACGCTTGGGACAATTCACAATTTTCACCACGCCAATTAGCCTACAAACCTGTATGTCTTTGGAGTGTGGGAGGAAACTAGAGCTCTCGGAGAAAGCCCAGGCAGGTCATGGGAAGGATGTACAAACTCTGTGCAGACAAGCACCCGTAGTCAGGATCAACCCGGATCTATGTAAGGCATTGCACTGTAAGGCAGCAACTCTATCGCATCGCTGCGCCACCCTGTTGTTTCAATTTAGTTTTCCGTTCTCAGCGAAAATAAATCCAATCATCGTGTTACAAATTCCAAAATATAGATGAAATTCCTGCTTCATGTTCTCAAAGTACAGTGGTGCCATTACGTTAGTTTTGATTGACAATGCTAACGCAGTCAATTGAAAATAAAGACACATACCTTTTCAAAGTTGTGCACATTGCCTTGGAATATTTTTACACATCTCTCTTTTGGAGCGAATGGTCTCACATCCCAGACTCGCACTGTAAATCAAATCATAGTTTGCAATCTACTTTTGCTTTATTCAAAAGTAATTTTTAATAAAAATGCAGCATAAGCAATAAAGATTCCCAGCGACCTCACCTACCAGTTTATTGTTTGGCTCGCTTCAATCTTCATTCATTTACCAAAACATAACACCAAAAAGGTAAAAACTAAACCCAAGGCAGGTTGACTTTGTTCACCTTCCCCTATTTTGGGAACTCTGGCAATTTGAGTAGCGGTGTGGTTGCACCACAAACAGAATGGAAAGATATGATGGCATAATGTTCCCAATGTTTCATATTCTGCTAGGACACCAATTTGCAGGCACGATTTTGGATCCAAGCAGTTAGTTATTTTGAAACTGGTTGGCTACTATTAGCACACATTCAGTGGGCAAACATTAAGCAGATGACATTTGACCAAATTAACGTGTCATTTTCGCTGGGACGGAGGCGATTCTAGATTCCAGTACTATTCCAAGATGTCAGTTTATAACCCAAATAATTTGACGAGGGGACGTTGAGTTTTCATCAATTATTTGGAAAGCTGTGTCTTAAAGCACTGCGAAAGCAAGTTCATCAGTAATATTCAAAATGGAGGGAAGCTGGAACATGAATGGGAAATGGGGAAGAACAGTTGAGCCAAATTGTTTCAACAAGGAACTGGCACAGACACAATGCCCGCCATCTGGGCTGCAACATTTAATGACTTGCCATTTGTGGGATTTCATGAGTTCTTGGTTACTTAGTCGTCCAAAATATTCCAACTGGAATTTAAACTGGAGGTGGTGAAGGGAGGGGTTAAGCCAGAGAGGGTTATTGGGAAGAAAGTGCCACTTTAAATCTAGTTGCATCTGGCTGGGCAACCGTGGTTTGGTAAAGATTATTCCATGCTTTAATAGTGCGTGGGAAGAATGAATTGCTGTACACATCTGCATTTGTGGCTGGGACCACAAATTGGATCGAATGCCCTCGTCTGCTCCTAATTGGTTTGGGGTTGGCGTAGGTCTTGTGATCTATGTCTAGCTGACCATTTAACATTTTGTAAAAACAGGTCAACCGGTGAGCTTCACGTCAGTCTTGGAGAGGGTTCCACCCCAGAGAACTGGATGTGATAACCTATTGAAAACTATGCAAACAGCAACCTTTTATACAAGATTTCCAAAAAGTCACAGGACTTTTATCAACTCATGACCTCAAGGTTACTGAATCAAACAGGTAAATATTCTTCTTTTGAAAGACATTTTCTTACCTGTATTGTCCATAGAATTAGAAAGAAGATAAGAGCCATCACCACTTAGAGCCAAGCCAGTCACCGAGTCTGTATGACCACGCATGGTATAGATTAATTTGTTTTGTCGGAGGTCCCAAACCTAAATTGAAAAGTAGATAATTTAGTTCCCAAACCTAAATTGAAATCAGTAGGTAATCAATCATTGCAATATTTAAGAAAGTCACTAAATCTACAATAACAGATTTATTTTATTGCTGGTGTTTACTGCAAAGCAAACAATGCCACGAGTTATAAAATCACAAGCATTTTGCATTTATACTCTAGATTCTGCATCATGTATCAGAGTATGGAAATCTTCCTACAAATGCAGCGTAGCTTTTTAAAAAATAATTTTGGGATCAACTGTTTCAACATATTGAGTTGTGATAGTTAATCGATATGATCAATTCATGTCTAGGTTTCCTATTTTTGGCAAGGGTTCTGACTTGTTTTTCAAGAGTTTTATTCAATGTACAATGCATACACACAGCATTCCATATAAAATAGATTCGATCGTGATCCTCTTAAGGTGTTCAAATACAAAATCCACTTCTGCGATAGTTTCACATTTGACTTATTTCCGTTTAACAGCTTCGGTAAACAAAATGAAGACAGAAAAGACAAGATGACAATCTTTGCACTTGGCCTTCGATTCCAAATGTACAAGATGCCAAACCAGAGGATAAACCATGTTCAGAAACATGATACGGTTTGTGCACGATACGGTTTGTAGGAAAGAACAGCAGATGATGGTTTGAATCGAAGGTAGACACAAAACGCTGGAGTAACTCAGCGGTACAGGCAGCATCTCTGGAGAGAAGAAATGGGCGAAGTTTCGGGTCGAGACCCTTCTTCATGATACGGTAATGTTTTTCCCTTCAATCAATGTTCTCCCATTCCAATTGGCATGGAGTGCATGTAGGACATTTCATGGATTGCAGCTTTGATATCTTGAGAGTGCAATGAGAAGGGGCATATAGAGTTCAATCTTGCTCATTGCCACTGAATGCACACAGGATGTTGTTTAACAATTTGGAGCAGGATATTTTGTCAATCACTAGGAGTGAATAGGCAGCACTGCCAGTGACTAAATTCTAAAGAATATCAAATTTAGTCTGCAGATGACAGTGACTTCTGGAAGCTCTCCAATACAATCCGAAAAGATACAGTAGCTCAAAGCTGGACTCTGTGGGGTGCTGCTAACCATGAGCAGCAGCAATGTACAGCACCACAATATGGCCCAGCATATCTCTCACTCTCGACCATAACCATTCGGCCAAGAGCAATAACCATGGTTCAATTAAGATTGTGAAGGGCAAGCTGCAAAGTAAAATTGAGGTGCAAATCTGAAGTGGCAATATAGAACTACACGCACGCTAAACAATAAAAGCAGAGTGCAATCGGCAAAACAGACTAATCTTACAAGCATTGCATTAAATCCTACCATGTTTCATTGTGAATAGTGGACAAATAAACTATTATCTGGAGGCAGCAGCTCCATTGACATGTGAAGGCCAAAAATACAGTGGAAGCATTTGCAACCATGTTAGGTCAAAAATGCATGGTGCATATTGGCTTCCTTCTAACATCACCATCAGAGAAGCCAGTCTTTGGTTAATTCCATTCATGCCACATGACATTAAGAAATAGCTAATGCATTGAATCCAGCACAGGCCATGGGACCAGTCAATATACTGGCTGAAGGACCAACAATCTTGCTCCAGACTGGCCACACATTTAGCCAAACAATCCCCGAAACTGAACCAGCACAAGGAAAGACCAGAGACAAGAGCAAGTGACTTACCTCCTCACACCCAAATATCCATCCATCTGCAAACACAAATCAATGCCAGGGAGGCGTGGAGCTCCTGCTGCACTCAATCTCAAAACTATCCTGGATGAGGCAGACTCTGTGTTTGCGATCCTGCGCACGCCATTAAAATCCACTCCTTCCACTGCCAGATATCAGTCACCAGAGGATATATAATCAACAAAATGCAATGCCGTGACTTGTCCTCGCGACTCCAAGATCACCTTCCAAACCTGCCCTTTCTACCAGCTAGAACAATAGCTTCAGGGACATGGAATCAACACCATCTCCAGATTCTCCAACAAGTTACACAACATTCTGACGTAAATATATTGTCATTCCTTCAGAGTTGCTGGGTATAAATCTACGAACTTCAAAATATACGTAGAATATGAAACCGAATGAAACACAGAAATTCAAGACACTAGCTAACCCAGGTGAAGTTCAGCAATCTTCCCATCCTAGCACCCTCCAACTAACCCCTACTAAAAACAAGCTGGACAACAACAGGTTAAGAATTAGCTGTGGCCCACAATACAGCATAGTCTTCTATTAAAATAACATGGGCATTGAGATGAGGTATCGGAAATTTTCTTTGAGGAATAAACAATCCACTAGAACAAGAGCCTTTCACGAAAACACCCATGGGTTTTCTACCAGAGCATCAAAAGCTGCACAACAGGTCTTGATAATACCACTATGCTATGTGTGAAGCAGAATGTTGGAAGATCATTCAGCTAGTTAGAAATGGAACTAAACTGATACTCTTTGGAGAATCGTCTGCAGCATCTACAAAATTTCAAGCGCACAAAATATTTTGTCGGTTCCAAATCATTTGACCTATTGCTATAAAAACCTGATTATTAAACACAAAATCAAACCACATCAGTGTTCAATCCAAAATGAAAATGATGGAAATACAAGGTCACAATATGAAAAAGAGCAATAGCTAGAAAATTCTGCCAGGGATTTTTTTTTTTTAAATCAGCTTTTGCTTTTTTTAAAATACTTTAAAATTATGATTTCAGTGTTATATTCCTGCAAATAAATGATTCACTTCAAAGTGCATCTTACCTTAATGTCGTTATCAATACCACCAGAGATAATCTGATCGCTTGTGTCGTTAAATGTCGCGGCTAGTACTTGGTACGTGTTTTGAAACGTATGGATTGCAGCCTTCTTCCGAATGTCCCATAGCTGGGTTCAGAAAAATAAATACAATTTAGCTGTTGCCATATATTTTGGATTACAAAAGTAGTAAGCAAGGTGAAGGATAAACTGTAAAGGGCAAAAGAGAAAGACCTTCAGAATGCGAAACAATTTGTTATTAAAAAATAACCTTCCTTTAACATCACCTTTCACACATTTTAGCAATTACAGCTTGCAAGTATGTAGTCCAGACAATATATCTTTCATATCTTTCTTTTTTTTTGGATAGTTAACACTTTTTAAGACTACAGTTCCATTGTTGTCAATAATCTTCTGATGCTTGTTCAAATGGCAATTCCTGATGTGCAAAACCAGACTCTGGCTGTCAATGGGATAAGGCACGATATCCACACAGATCACATTCTTACCCAATGCACACTTTCTAACAAGGAATAAATCAACAACCATCGGAAGTGGAAATTACAGCAATCCCCTTGCACCTTCATCCTTTCACTTGAGTTAATGATAACATAGAACTGCATTTATAATTAAAATATGAAAATTCAGCAGTCCCAAGGCAAAAATCTGGGCCGTATACAGCCTGTCCAATTTGTGTTCATTAGATAAACTCCAATCATCGGCAGGGCTCAAATATTCAGACATAAATGTAGATTATACTTCTTTTGTGCTAGTATCTTTTAGTCCCTTTGAACTTGTGAACAAATTCTTCTAGCTTTTACTGGTTTCAGTAAACCGGAGGATCAGAAAATCTGATGTTTAATTTCGATCACCTTCACTGTTCCGTCGTCGCTTCCTGTACAGACCAACTGTGGTCCCCGTCTGGCTGGATAACATGAATTCACAAAGGATGTGTGACCTTTCAGTCTCTTTATTCTTTCACCCGTTTCACTGTCCCACACTGCTACAGTTTTGTCTGTTGATGCTGAAAAAAGCATGCTGAGAATAAAACAAATCAAAGTAAATCGATGAACAGTCGGCTAACAGAAGTAGATGAAGGTGGGAACGTATATAATTTTATTAATAGAACTGCACTTTATTTTATGAAATTCAGTTAATTTTTCAGATATTTTTGTTCATTTACAATTCCTGCTCAATGCCTTGCGTTGAGCAAAAATAAAAAAGAATCAGCATAGGATTAGTGAAAATGATTGCCTGATGGTCAACATGGACCCGGTTCTGTGCTCGATGACCATAATAAACTAAAGCAGTTTGACGCCAAATTTAAAACCATACAAAGAGAAAGCAGTGAAGTAGTTCCATAATTTTGAGATTCATGAGATGGTGAAATCACCAAAGCAAGAATAGGGAGAGGCAAGCTTGTTGAATGGCGCTTTTGTTTTGTGATGAAATAAAAATGAGCAGTTTTGAAGATTTTGAATCAATCTCTTTATAATTTGCTGCAGCTTTGAATGAACAGTTTCACTGGACCGGAAAATTAGACTACAATACATGTTGATAAAGAACAGTTTTAATCAATAAATAAACCAGGCCTCGGAATTACGACAAGTATAATATTATAGTACCTGCCATCTGTGTTATAATGTAATTCCATCACTGCTCCACTGTGACCTTTCAATGTAGCATAATTATCGCAGTCGCCATATACATTCCAAAATACTAAAAGGAGCAAGAGACAATATATGAAGGTTCAAGCTACATGGCCTTTCTGAACTTTCCAAAATAACAACAACTTTTAGCCACAGAAAAAATTGCAGATGCTGGAATCTTGAGCAAAACACAAAATGCTGGACAAACACAGCGATTCAGGCAGCATCTGTGCAGGGAAAGGATAGATGTAGGACCCTTCTTCAGACCAATTGGAATCTATCCATTCCCTTCACAGATGCTACATGACCCAATGAGTTCCTCCAGCACACTGCATTTTACAGGAGCTTTCAGCCACCTGCAAACAGCATAAATCTAAAGCAAGATAATTCATACAAACTTCAACATAAACTAGCAGAAAATCATTCAGTAGAGCAGCATTCTCAGAGAAAAAAAAATAAATTTAAAAGTTCACAGGGTCAAAACATCTGCATAATGCCATTAGACCAAATGGCCTTATGCTTTACTGTAGACAAAAATGCTGGAGAAACTCAGCGGATGAGGCAGCATCTATGGAGCGAAGGAATAAGTGACGTTTCTGGTCAAGACGCATCTTCAGACTCAGACTTCAGTCTCGACCAGAAGCGTCACCTATTCCTTCGCTCCATAGATGCTGCCTCACCCGCTGAGTTTCTCCAGCATTTTTGTCCACCTTCGTAATTTCCAGCATCTGCAGATCTTTCTTAAACATTATGCTTTACTGTGTTCCTTCATATATCTGCAGCTAAAATACCCCACAGTTATCAATCACCTCACTATTCTTGCAGCTGTGTGCAATTTCCTTACATATTTCCTCCTGTAACTTCCACTGGTAAAAGGGTCAATTGTAAAATTCCATCTGTGATCTCCCCCTCCTTAATTCTCAATTCTACCCACCTCACTGCATGACCCCCAGAAATACCCTCCCCCAAGTACCACTATCGGGCTCCACCAATCAGAAACTTCTCTACATTTGTGGAGTAGATGGCAGTGTTTTGGCAAGTGGCAAAGCTGGTTCTGAATCTGCAACAGCACAGCCAGGATATTGTTGAGGTCCTAGCCTTTGTTGTGAGCTGTTTCTTGATTTTGCAAGCAGATTGATCTACGGTTACCTACTCTGATGGTAGCCACCGCAGCAAGGTGCAGGGATGCATTATATATCTGACATTCTGACAGAAGATCATTTTAAAAGCTTCAAATTTGCCTTGTGTTTCAAACGGAATGATTAGAATGTTGCCATGCGGACGTTTTGCTGATTTATTTCAAATACACTCAGGGTGTTCGCAAACCAGCTTTAATGAAAGTCACAATTTATCAGCTAAAACTAGTCACCATACAACCAATAATGCATTCTTATGTTACACAGCTCAATGTCACCAGATACATAAAGCCACAAGCAAAGCCCTACATTTGCTCCAATGGGTGTTTTTAACATTCACACAAGACGATTAACATTTTCCCCTCACAAATATCATGCCAACATATTAGTTCATCGCTGATTCATGCCTCAATCCATTTACCCATCTTTGACCCATATATCAATAAACACACCATCAACAGGGGTTATGAGACAGCAGAAGAATGGGGTTAGGAGGGAGAGATAGATCAGCCATGATTGAATGGCGATTTGGGCTTGACGGGCAAAATGGCCTAATTCTGCTCTTATTACATGACTTTATGATCTATTTGAGAGGACATCATGGATTTCTGCTCATTTTCTGCAGAAAAAATGCTTTCCCGTTAACTAGCTAATTTTAAAATCTTGCAATTCTGGTTTACTTTGAGAGTATAGATCTTTATGTAACCACTTATCAAATCGATTATCATTTTAAGCATCTTGACTAGAGTATATTTAAACCACAAGTGAGTAGAAATTTATGAATCTCTTAAAACCATTTGCTAGATTTGTAACATTGAATACTGTTATCATAGCGGGAATTGGTGGATCGATTCTCTGTGGATTAAGATGAAGATGCTCTAAACCCTTCGGCTCATTTTCTTATAGTTGAATTCCAATTTTATTGGGAATGGCCAACATTCCATTAACGGTTACATTTTGGGCAATAAACATACTAAAGCTCCCATCACTTTCTTCCACCACCATTTGCATTATTTCACCCATTATGAAGGTACTATAATGATCCTTGGATTCAAACACCTTGTACTTGCACCGTTTAATTACACCAAAGTACAGAATTTAAACTTTGTTTACAATTGATGTAGTGGAACAAAAAAAAATGCATCACCATTAATGAAACAATAAGTCCTGTAGTTTCAAACAAATAAATCACAGTTACACCTACCAAATACTGTGGTTCGTAATGATAGAAAACAGTTAAAAACAGAAATGCAAGTAAATAATTGCTCTCACTTACATATGAGTCGATCAAATCCTGCAGATGCCAGTGTTGATCCATTGGGGTGAAATTTACAACAATAAACTTCTCCCTCATGGCCCGTTAAAAGCATTATGGGAGCTTGAAGACTCGAGGTTCTTGGGGGTCCCTATACGATTGGCAAGAAAATCAAAAGACAAAATGATCAGTAATTCTATCTACTCCTGGGTAACTACCATCACCATGTCCCCCATTTTGCATAGGCCATGGGAAAATGGAAACCTCTCAACAAATTTCCAAATTAAACTGTTTCAAAGGGTCCAAGTATAGATGGGGTGATCGCTTTGCAGGATACCTTCATTCACTCTGTGAAGGATATCCCGAGCTCCCAGTCACTGTCACTGTAATTCTCCATCCTACTCCCACAACCTCGGTCTTCAACCTCCCACACTGCCCCAACAAAAGCTCAAGTAACAACATCTCATCTATCAATGGGCAAGTTACAATGCTTGGAATTTAATATTCATTTCAACAATTGTTTCTCTATTTTTTCCCGACTGTCCAACAGATGTGGCTGTACCAAATTAGTTCTATCATTTTGCTCCAATTGCTGATTTTTAGAAGCAACTGTTACCGTGACAATTTTGAAGGGAGCCCATCACAGGTGTCCCCTCTGTTTTCTCCACTTCCCCTTGCTGCAACTTAATCTATTCTAAAATGGGTCCGGCACAGAAACAACCATCGCTCATTCAGTTTCTGTTTTTGACATGGGTTAATGACTGAAACTAGAGAATTGCACTAGGTCGGGGGTTCCCAACCTTTTTCGTCCCGGTTACCCCAGGCAACGTTAAGAGCACATAACAATGTTATTTCACTTATTTATAAATAACTAATGATGCCAAAACCAAATAGTCAGTCAATGAGAAAAAATATGTACAAATCCAGAATCAACAAAGTTACACCCTGAGGGTAAATTTACCCCAGGTTGGGAATCCTTGCTCTAGGTAGACACAAAATGCTGGAGTAACTCAGCGGGACTGGCAGCATCTCTGGAGAGAAGGAAAGGGTGACATTTCAGGTCTAGACACTTCTTCAGACTGATGTCAGGGGAGTGGGCGGGACAGAGATAGAATGTAGTCAGAGACAGAACAACCGGTGGGAGAACCGGGAAGGGGATGGAGAAAGAGGGAAAGCAAGGGCTATTTGAGGTTCGAGAAGTCAATGTTCATACAGCTGGGGTGTAAGCTACCCAAGCGAAATATGAGATGCTGTTCCTCAAATTTGCGCTGGGCCTCACTCTGACAATGGAAGATGCCCAGGACAGAAAGGTCAGATTGGGAATGGGAGGGGGAGTTAAAGTGCTGAGCCACCGGGAGATCAGGTAGGGTAAGGTTCAGCAAAACGATCGCCGAGGCTGCGTTTGGTCTCGCAGATGTACAGAAGATGACACCTGGAACAGCAGATACAGTAGATGAGGTTGGAGGGGGTGCAGGTGAACCTCTAACTCACCTGAAAAGACTGTCAGGGTCCTTGGATGGAGTCGAGGGGGGGGGGGGGGGGAGGTAAAGGGACCGGCAGTTGCAGGGGAATGAACCTGGGGAGGGTTTGGGTGGGAAGAGATGAGTTGACCAGAAAATTGTAGAGGGAATGGTCTCTGCGGAAAGCAGAATGGGGTGGAGATGGGAAGGTGTGGCCAATAGTGAGATCCTGTTGGAGGTGGGAAAAGTGTTGGAGGATTATATGCTGTAGAGAATTGCTCTGGTTAACAACCAGCTTGGTCATGAGAAAATGTGGAGAATAGTAGCAGGAGCCAACTCTCCCTGGAGGCTATGTACAGCAAAACAAGTATTGCAACCTTTGCAATTGGCACATTTCAATTAAAATTACTGCAATAATCACATTCTATTGATCCATTTCATTTTAGAAAAATGTACCAATCAATAAAACTCACTTTTCAATCACTATTAATTGAGATTAATTGCAGGAAGATTGTTCCCGATGTTGGGGACGTCCAGGACAAGGGGTCACAGCTTAAGGATAAGGGGGAAATCCTTTAGGACCGAGATGAGAAGGAATTTTTTCACACAGAGAGTGGTGGGTCTCTCGAATTCTCTGCCACAGAGGGTAGTTGAGGCCAGTTCATTGGATATATTTAAGAGGGAGTTAGATGTGGCCCTTGAGGCTAAGGGGATCAGAGGGTATGGAGAGAAGGCAGGTACAGGATACTGAGTTGGATGATCAGCCATGATCATATTGAATGGCGGTGCAGGCTCGAAGGGCCGAATGGCCTGTTCCTGCACCTAATTTCTATGTTTCTATGAGACCATAATTCCCTGCAAAAAGTTAAATTTGTAGAGGCAAAGCAAATAAAAATTATCCTGCCATTATTTGATTGAAAGGTAGAGCATGTAAACAGGCCCTTCAGCCCACCAAGACCAAACTTACCACTGATCACCTGTTCAAATTAGTTCTTTATTATTCCACTTTCACATCCAATCTCCACAAGCTAGGGGTAAACTTACAGAGGCCAATTAAGCAACAAATCCATAGCACATTTGGATGTGGGAGGAAACCGGAACACCCGCAAGAAACTCAAGTGGTCATAGGGAGAGCATGCAAACGCCACACAGCCATCTCCCAAGGTCAGGATCAAACCCAGGTCATAGCATAGAGTCTTACAGCATTGAAACAGGCCTTCGGCCCAACTTGCCCACATCAGCCAACATGTCCCATCTACACTAAACACCTGCATGCATTTAGCCCATATCCCTCTAAACCTGTCCTGTCAAAATGTTTTGTAAACGTTGCGATAATACCTGCCTCAACTACCTCCCCCGGCAGTTCGTCCCATACACCCACCACCCTTTGTGTGAAAAGGTCACCCCCCCTAGGTTCTTATTAAATCTTTCACCCCCTCACCTTAAACCTATGTCCTCTGGTCCCTGATTGCCCTACTCTGGGCAAGAGACTCTGCGTGTTTACCCAATCTATTCCTCTCATGATTTTGTGCACCTCTATTAGATCGCCCCTCATCCTCCTGAACTCCAAGGAATAGAGTCAACCTCTCCATATAGCTCAGGCCCTCAAGTCATGGCAACATCCTTGTGAAACTTCTCTGCATCCCTTCTACCTTGACAACACCTTAAAAATTGAATACAGTACTTCAAATGTGGCCTCACCAACATCTTTTACAACTGCAACATGACCTCCCAGGTCTTTGGTGCGGCAAGGCAGCAGCTCGATCAGGTGTGCCACCTTTTTGTTTGAAGGGCTGAGAATTTTCCAGTTCTGAGAACTACATCCGTACATGGCCAGGGGGCTTACACTGATATCTGCCAGTGACACGTAGATTTTAAACCTTCAATCTCCTTATACGACAAGTTTATTAAACTGACAGATCTTGGAATTTTGGTTCATGTCTGCCAAACACCTTTCCGAATCCCAAACCCACAAAATTCACAATGTCAGTTTCACTGGATTCAATGTCAATAACTTAGACAAGCAGGAAAAAGTTTATTTTTAACAACACTGGCTATATTTATACAAGATCTGTTTAAAATAGGATTTCTGGTTCATGATTCACGTTGCATGCACTTCTAGCAATTTCTGCTGATCTCAGCATTACAGGATACATTTTTTTAGGCACAGTTAGTGTACTATTTGCCACATGAGCCATGAGAAGTTGAACTTCTTAGCAGTTAGAAATACTGCCTGGAAAAACTGATTTGAATTTCTGGCATTTGGAGGGAGTATATTTTTTATACAGTAAACCCTCATAAAGTACCCTAGAGGGTATCCTTATACACTAGTCTGCTATAACCAAGTGAGATATAATCATTGTATGTAGTTGTAACAAAGAAATGCAGATGATGGTTAATACACAAAAGGACACAAAGTTCTGGAGTAAACTCAGCAGGCCAGACACATCTCTGGAGAACATGGATAGGTGCCATCGGAACTCTTCTTCAGACTGATTCAGTCTGCTGAGTTGCTCCAGCATTTTGTGTCATTTCACCAGAGGACTAGGAGCCGATACCGCTGGTCTGCACCAGCGAGCCCTTCTTCACTCACCATACATTGGTTGACGCCGCTATTATTGCGACTGACATTGTAGCGCCTGAGAACTGTGCATTCTTCAGACTACTTTCAAAACTCTTTAGATTCTGGAATAGTTCCTGAGGATTGGCGGGTAGCAAACGTAACCCCTCTTTTTAAGAAGGGAGGGAGAGAGAAAACGGGGAATTACAGACCAGTTAGTCTAACATCGGTAGTGGGGAAACTGCTAGAGTCAGTTATTAAAGATGGGATAGCAGCACATTTGGAAAGTGGTGAAATCATTGGACAAAGTCAGCATGGATTTACGAAAGGTAAATCATGTCTGACGAATCTTATGGAATTTTTCGAGGATGTAACTAGTAGCGTGGATAAGGGAGAACCGGTGGATGTGGTGTATCTGGACTTCCAGAAGGCTTTCGACAAGGTCCCACACAAGAGATTAGTATACAAACTTAAAACATACGGCATTGGGGGTTCAGTATTGATGTGGATAGAGAACTGGCTGTCAAACAGGAAGCAAAGAGTAGGAGTAAACGGGTCCTTTTCACAATGGCAGGCAGTGACTAGTGGGGCACCCCAAGGCTCAGTGCTGGGACCCCAGCTATTTACAATACATATTAATGATCTGGCTTACAGGGAGGAGGTGAAACAACTGGTGGACTGGTGCAATACGAACAACCTGATCCTGAATGTCGAAAAAACAAAGGAGGTCATAGTCGACTTCAGGAAAAACCGGCACAGTCCCATACCACTTCACATCAATGACAGCGATGTGGAGGTGGTCAGTAGCACTAAGTTCCTGGGGGTGCAGATCACTAACAGTCTGACCTGGTCAAATAACATCTCATCAACAGTTAAGAGAGCGTAGCAGCGGTTGCACTTTCTGCGCCGGATGAGAAGAGCTCACCTTCCCCCATCCCATCCTCACCACTTTCTACAGGGGGACCATAGAGAGTATTTTGACCAGCTGTATCTCTGTCTGGTTTGGGGACTGTAAAGCCTCTGACTGGAAGTCCGTGCAGAGAGTGGTGAGGACAGCGGAAAAAATCATCGGGACCTCTCTCCCCTCAATCGGGGATATTGTGACCAAACGTTGCGTGTCTAAGGCCAGCAGTATTATAAAAGACCCCACACATCTCCATTACGGACTGTTCACTCTGTTGCCCTCGGGCAAAAGATATCGTAGCATAAGGAGCAGAACATTAAGGTTCTGCAACAGCTTCTTCCCACAAGCCATCAGACTCCTGAATGCCATGTAATGGGCTGCCACCATTGTCTATTTATCCTTTTTATCCATTTTATCCATGTTTATCCTTCTGTTAATTATCGTGTTGCACAGGGAGCCAAATGCAACGGAATTTCGTTTGGAACTGCATATATCGATGTATTTTTAAATAACAATAAAGTTTGTTTGACTTGACTTGACTTTGGATGAGGGAATTGAAGGCAATATCTCCAAGTTTGCGGAGGACACGGGGCAGTGATAGCAATGAGGATGCTAGGAGACTGCAAGGTGACTTGGATAGGCTGGGTGAGTGGGCAAATGTTTGGCAGATGCAGTATAATGTGGATAAATGTGAGGTTATCCACTTTGGTGGCAAAAACAGGAAAGCAGACTATTATCTAAATGGTGGCCGATTAGGAAAAGGGGAGATGCAGCAAGACCTGGGTGTCATGGTACACCAGTCATTGAAAGTAGGCATGCAGGTGCAGCAGGCAGTGAAGAAAGCGAATGGTGTGTTAGCTTTCATAGCAAAAGGATTTGAGTATTGGAGCAGGGAGGTTCTACTTCAGTTGTACAGGGTCTTGGTGAGACCACACCTGGAGTATTGCGTACAGTTTAGGGGGTCCAAATCTGAGAAAGAACATTATTGCCATAGAGGGAGTGCAGAGAAGGTTCACCAGACTGATTCCTGGGATGTTAGGACTGTCTTATGAAGAAAGACTGGATAGACTTGGTTTACACTCTCTAGAATTTAGGAGATTGAGAGGGAATCTTATAGAAACGTACAAAATTCTTAAGGAGTTGGACAGGCTAGATGCAGGAAGATTGTTCCCGATGTTGGGGAGGTCCAGGACAAGTGGTCACAGCTTAAGGATAAGGCGGAAATCCTTTAAGACAGGGACGAGAAAGACATTTTTCACACAGAGAGTGGTGAGTCTCTGGAACTCTCTTCCGCAGAGGGTAGTTGAGGCCAGTTCATTGGCTATATTTAAGAGGGAGTTAGATGTGGCCCTTGTGGCTAAGGGGATCAGAGGGTATGGAGAGAAGGCAGGTACGGGATACTGAGTTGGATGATCAGCCATGATCATATTGAATGGCGGTGCAGGCTCGATGGGCCGAATGGCCTACTCCTGCACCTAATTTCTATGTTTACTACCACTGACAGGGTGTGCCTGGCCACCGTGGGGCTTCCTCCCACCTCACCAGCTGCTGCTACTTCCTGTTGGACATCGTTTCGTCCACTCCCACTTCACCACCACCACCTCCTCCTCTCGTTGCTCTGTCCACTCAGCCTTTTCACCCCCTCCTCCTCCTTCCCTGGAGTCGCCTAAATACTGCACCTTGGAAGATGTTGGCGACTGTAGGGAAGAAGGAGGAGGATGTGGATGAGAAACAAATTGCGGGCCAACAGGAGGAAGCAGCAGCAGGTGAGAGGGAAGGGAGCCCCACAGTGACCAAGCACATCCAGTTAGTGACAGCAGCCTGAAAAAAATGCTGACCCCATCGGCTACAATGTGAGCTGCGTTAACTCGCCCAGATCCTCCAGCAGCAATATGATGACTAGGCACCTACAGATACTGGAATCTTGAGCAAAACACAAAGTGATGGAGAAACTCAGCAGGTCAGGCAGCATCAGTGGAGGGAATGGAAAGACCACTTTTCATGTCAGTCCCTTCTTCAGACAGATTGCACTACAGGGAGGAAAGGTGCAAAAGAGATGGGAACAGGACAATTGGGTAGAGCAAGTTCCTCCAGGAAATTGTTTGTTACACTGGCGGTTATTTATTTATTTTATTCTTGATTATTTTATATTATTATATAACGTTTATGGTGTTACAGGCCTGTAATGTTGTTTCAAGTAGGAATTTCATAGCTCCATTGTCAGTGCATAAGACAATTAAATACAACGACGCAAAGTGCTGGAGTAACTCGGCGGCTCAGGCAGCAGCTCTAGAAACGTAGTAAAATAGGTGCAAGAGTAGGTTATTCGGCCGTTTGAGACAGCACCACCCTTCAATATGATAATTTCAGGTCAAGATCCTTCTTCAGACTTAGAATTAAACACTCTTGACTCCAAAGGTAAAGGTAGATATTATAAGATGCAGTTACAGGATGTCACAGATGTTGCAGTCTGAAGAAGGGTCCCAAATCAAAGCATCACTTATTCCTTTTCTCCAGAGATGCTGCCTGACCCACTGAGTTACTCCAGCATTTGTGTCTATCTTCAATGTAAATTAGCACCTGCAGTTCCTTCCTACACAAGGTGTTAACTCAGATCAACGACAGATGGGATATTGCTTAACCTGAGAGACGGACAAATCTGACCGTTCAAGGGGTAATGCTGGGGTGACAATAACCGCAAGGGTTTCCAGTCTGCCAGTGAGTAAAAACAGAGAGGGGGAAAGGGCATGGGGGGGGTCCCTGATCAGGCAACGGAACCATCCTACCACAACTAAAGAGCAGTCCTGAACTACTGTCACCTCATTGGAGACCATGGGACTATCTTTGACGCACATTACTGGTTTTATTTCACACTAGACGTTATTCTACAAATAGACAATAGGTGCAGGAGTAGGCCATTCAGCCCTTCGAGCCAGCACCACCATTCAATGTGATCATGGCTGATCATCCCCATCAGTACCCCATTCCTGCCTTCTCCCCATATCACCTGACTCCACTATTTTTAAGGGCCCCATCTAGCTCTCTCTTGAAAGCATCCAGAGAACCTGCCTCTACCGCCCTGCAAGGCAGAGAATTCCACAGACTCACCATTTTCTGTGAGAAAAAGTGTCTCCTCATCTCCCTTCTAAATGGCCTACTCCTTAATCTCAAACTGTGGCCCCTGGTTCTGGACTCCCCCAACATCAGGAACATGTTTCCTGCCTTTAGCAAGTCCAATCCCTTAACAATCTTATACGTTTCAATGAGATCTCCTCTCATCCTTCTAAACTCCAGAGTGTACAAGCCCACGAAGAAGGATCTCGACCCGAAACGTCACCTATTCATGCTCTTAAGCGATGCTGCCTGTCCCGCTGAGTTACTCCGGCTTTTTGTGTCTTTCTTTGGTGTAAACCAGCATCTGCAGTTCCTTCCTATACATGTCCTTATCGTGTACCTGTATACAGTATAATACTGACTGTAATCGTGTATTGTTTTTCCACTGACTGGTTAGCACGCAACTAGAGCTTTTCACTGTACACGTGACAATAAACTAAACGAAACTGTCTCCGAACGAGTCTGAAGAAGGGTCTCGACCCGAAACGTCGCCTATCTCCTTCACTCCTTAGATGCTGCTGCACCCGCTGAGTTTCTCCAGCTTTTTGTGTAACCCCCCTGTCTCCGAACTAATTCAGGAACGCAGCCTGAAGAAGGCACTCGAGTGAAGAGGGACACTGCCTGTCTCGTTGAGTTTACTCCAGCATTTGTTGTGTGTCTGTCTTCGGAGAGCGGCAGTACGGTGGGGATGGGGAGATTGCAACCTTCACCAGGTCCACCCTGTTTCGACGAATGCAATCAACCTGGCGTGCACAAACAGAACAAGTTGTCTTACAACTTTAGGCTGTGCACGACACACGCAAGGAGAAGGCAGTAACGTGGCCGTGGCCCGGCCCGGCCCGAGCTGAGCTGAGCTGAGCCGCCCCCACTCATTCACTGACTCACCGCCTGCAGCACGGCCTGCTGTGGGCCCCCCTGCACCGGGGGCAGCAGGTCGTTGCGGGGGCGCTTGGCCTGCACCAGCGCCATCTCCTGCGCCTTGCGCTTCTGGTCGATCATCCTCTTCTCCTTGTCTCCGCCGCTCCGACCGACAGCCCGTCGTCAAGGGCCCGTCCTCCACCTCCCGACAACGCGCCTCCGCATTGGCCCCCGCCGCCCACCTCGGTCTGATTGGTCCGCTCCCCTGTCAATCACGGTCCTTGTGGGGGTCGGGCTCTCACATCTGCGCGCTGATTGGCCGGCGGTGACGTCATTTGCAGCGGCATCGTTGAGTAAGACACTTCCCCATTGGCTGTGGTTGGAGCGGAGGTAAGATGGCCGTCGCTGGGTGAATTCTGTCTGTCTCTTCTCAATTAGTCTCGTTTTCTGAAGTTGCTGCTTTGTAGTTGTAGCTGGATGTTGTGCTGCAGTTTATATTTTACTGATTGGTATCCGTGAGGAGCTATTGTTGTGCTTTGGTGACACAAGAGACTGCAGAGGCTGGAATGTGGATGGAGAGAGAGGGAATACAAGGGTTACTTAAAGTTAGATACATCAATATTCACGCTGTGTTAAAGAAGGAACTGCAGATGCTGGAGAATCGAGGGTTGCACAAAAAGCTGGAGAAACTCAGCGGGTGCAGCAGCATCTAAGGGGCGAAGGAGATAGGCGACGTTTCGGGTCGAGACCCTTCTTCAGACTGGTCAGGGATCAGGGAAACGAGAGATATAGACGGTGATGTGGAGAGATAAAGAACAATGAATGAAAGATATGCAAAAAAGTATTGATGATAAGGGAAACAGGCCATTGTAAGCTGTTTGTGGTGTGAAAATGAGAAGCTAGTGCGACTGGGGAGGGGGGGGAGATGGAGAAGGAATGTCAGGGCCCGAGGGCTGAGGGAGAGGTGGGGAGGGGTGGGGGCAGTCTGGGTTAACAGAATTGAGAAAATTCAATGTTTAAGCCCAGAGGATGCAGACTCCCCAAGCGGAATATGAGGTGCTGTTCCTCCAACTTGCGGTGTTGCTCACTCTGGCTGTGGAGGAGGCCCAGGACCGAGAGGTCGGATACGGAATGGGAGGGGGAGTTGAAGTGCTGAGCCACCGGGAGGTCGGGTTGGTTATTGCGGACCGAGCGGAGGTGTTCGGCAAAACGATCGCCCAGCCTCCGCTTGGTCTCACCGATGTAGATCAGCTGGCATCTGGAGCAACGGATGCAGTAGATGAGGTTGGAGGAGGTGCATGTGAACCTCTGTCGGACTTGGAATGCTGCTGGGTTCTAAGCTGCCCAAGCGAAATATGAGGTGTTGATCCTCCAGTTTGTGTGTGGCCTCACATTACTCAATAGGGTATCTGTGGATGGAAATAAGATTGGTTACCATTTCAGGTCGACACCCTGCTTCATCCTTTCTTCTTCTTGCGTATGGCGTGCACAGCCCAAAGTTGTAGGACAACTTGTTATTTTTGATCTTACTTGATTGTGCACGCCAGGTTGATTGCATTTGTCAAAACAGGTGAAGGTTGCAATCTCCCATCCCCTTCATCCATTTAACCTCCACAAATACTTCCAACTCCCCGTGTCTCCAGCAGAATGTTGCGCTAGATCCCAGCCTCTATGGTCTTATAAGATGCAGCTTATATTTTAGTGATTGACGTCTGTGAGGAGTTATTGTCGTACTTTGGTGACACATGAAACGGCAGAGGTTGGAACCTGGAGCAACAATCTGCTGGAGGGACCCAGCAGGTCGAGCCGCATCTGAGGAGGGTAAAGAGATGAAGCAGGGTCTTGACCTGAAACGTCAACCAATCTATTTCCATCCACAGATACTCTGAGTTCCCCTAGTAATGCGGGTCAGCGGGCCAGGCAATATATCTGCAGGAACAAGGAATGCAGATGCTGGCTTACAAAAAAAAAGACACTTGATGGATAGACAATGATTCGGGTCAGGAATATTGCCAACTTGGTGATGAGCTCATTTTGGTTGCCTATAACTAATTTGCTCTCAGTGCTAGGAGCTCTGCCCTGTCAAATGTTGTTAACTGACACATCCAACATGCAGGACTATGAGCTGAGCTCATTGATACCCATAGATACAGGGTACAGCTGATGCAAAGGCTCCATGCTGAAAAAGCACAATTTGGGACTCTCCCATCATTGCACATTGTGGGGCTAATCTTGTGTTAAAATACTTAGTGTTGGGAACATTTGGAGAAAAACGTTGATATAACCTAACTCATTGTACCCAGCATTGTGATATGCACGTACAATGAATACAACACATATACTTGCAAATTTTATGAATTAAGTAGATTTTATGGGTTAAATAGCTATTGTTGGGCAATGAGATGGCTTCTTGAAGGAGATACTGAGCAATTAGGATATGAGATATATCTGCAACAATGTTGTGTTAGCAATGTGACCGGTAATGTAACTGCAGCCTTAAATATACACAAATCTAATGTCCAGTTGGATGAACAAACATGAATATGAAAAATAAGAACATTGGACTGCGTGAGAACTGTGTAATGATTTAGGTGTTATTGTGGTGAGCACTCTCATCATATCTGAATCAGAAGATGCCAAATTCTCCTCACAAAAATGGGTTTACAGTAAGATCTGGCATAGATTTGAATGACCTCTAATGTTATGAGAAATATGGAAACATAAAAGTAAATGTGACATATGATTGTAGACCATGTTTATTTGTCTAATAAATATTTAATTGGTGTGGGTTTTGGGAACCTCAAATAATTCTATGCCCAAAAAGGAAAGTCTAAATTTAGTTTTCAGTCAGAGGCTTTGATTAAGAATGCATATAAAGATTTAAATCCCACAAATTTTATTTACATTTAAGGCTGCCTGGCAAATTCATGAGGAGGTTTAATATTCCACAAGGGCGTGAAGAGAGAAATGGAATGTTCATTCCAGAAAATAGGTTTTGTTTTGTAAAATGTTGGCAAAGCAAATAATCACTGGCATGTTACAGTAATTACTGCATACGGGCTGCCTGATTATAGTGAGAATGTTTCTGTTATGGGAGTATTGATATCAGTTTTGGGATCATTTGATTTTCTAGTGAGAGAAATTACAAGGCTGGAATGAAAAAAACATTCCCTCCTCATAAGTGGATGAAAGTGACTTTATTAACATCTTATCACATTCTGAGAGCAAATATTTGTATTACTTGCATATGTTTTCCTTCATCTAGATCCTCTTGGGGAGAGAAAAATGAAAGGAAAAAGTATTTCTGGCATATATGTATATCATAGCTACCTTCTGAAGAATTCTGCAAGATCTCTTTTTTAGCAGACGACCTATTGCATAAAGATGGAAGACATACCTGAAATATACACTATCTCCGAGGGCGAGGTACATTGTAATTGCTTCAAACATACACACATTTTATTCAATTGCTATTAACTGTTTAAAATAAAAATGTCAACTTTTGTTTAGGTTGCATCCGTAACAGAATATGGAGCATTTATTAAGATTCCTGGTTGCAAACGGCAAGGTGTAGTATCTATTACTGTTTTGTATATTGGCAGCATGCTTGTAATGATACACAAATCTTTGCCACTCTGAATGAATATAATCTTTAATTTTTAATGCAACATTAATTTTTAAATGAAGTAATAGCAGTAATGTGAAATGTTTTAAATATCCAATTTTAAGATGGCTAACCAAACTACATAACTCTGAACTAGAAAAGGAGCGGTGTGCTTTGTCGAAACAGGGCAGGACATGGGTCAGAGGTTGTGGGGATTACAATTACATTCAATGTACTCAATCCTTATTTTCTTTTACAGGTCTTGTCCACAAGTCACAAATGTCAGCAGGACGGGTGGATAATCCATCTGAGATTGTGGATGTTGGAGAGAGGGTCTGGGTTAAAGTAATTGGGAAAGAGGTACAAGAACTGTCTGCTGCACATTTTATCTCAACTCTTTTCCTCTGATAATCTGCAGGATAACTATTCAAAAGGAAACCAAAGCAGATCTGGTAATCTGAAATAATTTCCATGGAACGAAGGAGATCGTGATAAGAGTAGAATTAGGCCATTCGGCCCAGCAAGTCTACACCATTCAATCATGGCTGATCTATCTCTCCCTCCTAACCCCATTCTAATATGACATGTTTCAGGTATACAAATTATTAGGGGTATAGTTAGAGTAGATAGCAAGAAATACTTTTCCAAGTTTGCGGATGACACTAAGCTGGGGGGCAGTGTTAGCTGTGAGGAGGATGCTAGGAGACTGCAAGGTGACTTGGATAACCATATAACCATATAACAATTACAGCACGGAAACAGGCCATCTCGGCCCTTCAAGTCCGTGCCGAACAACTTTTTTCCCTTAGTCCCACCTGCCTGCACTCATACCATAACCCTCCATACCCTTCTCATCCATATGCCTATCCAATTTATTTTTAAATGATACCAACGAACCTGCCGCCACCACTTCCACTGGAAGCTCATTCCACACCGCTACCACTCTCTGAGTAAAGAAGTTCCCCCCTCGTGTTACCCCTAAACCTCTGTCCCTTAATTCTAAAGTCATGTCCTCTTGTTTGAATTTTCCCTATTCTCAAAGGGAAAAGCTTGTCCACATCAACTCTGTCTATCCCTCTCATCATTTTAAAGACCTCTATCAAGTCCCCCCTTAACCTTCTGCGCTCCAGAGAATAAAGACCTAACTTATTCAACCTATCTCTGTAACTTAGCTGTTGAAACCCTGGCAACATTCTAGTAAATCGCCTCTGTACCCTCTCTATTTTGTTGACATCCTTCCTATAATTGGGCGACCAAAATTGTACACCATACTCCAGATTTGGTCTCACCAATGCCTTGTACAATTTTAACATTACATCCCAGCTTCTATACTCAATGCTCTGATTTATAAAGGCTAGCATACCAAAAGCTTTCTTTACCACCCTATCTATATGAGATTCCACCTTCAAGAAACTATGCACGGTTATTCCCAGATCCCTCTGTTCAACTGTATTCTTCAATTCCCTACCGTTTACAATGTACGTCCTATTTTGATTTGCCCTGCCAAGGTGTAGCACCTCGCATTTATCAGCATTAAACTCCATCTGCCATCTTTCAGCCCATTTTTCCAACTGGCCTAAATCATTCTGTAGACTTTGGAAATCCTCTTCATTATCCACAACGCCCCCTATCTTGGTATCATCTGCATACTTACTAATCCAATTTACCACCCCTTCATCCAGATCATTGATGTACATGACAAACAACAAAGGACCCAACACAGATCCCTGAGGCACCCCACTAGTCACCTGCCTCCAACCCGACAAACAGCCATCCACCATTACCCTCTGGCTACTCCCATTCAGCCACTGTTGAATCCATCTTGCTATTCCTGCATTTATACCCAACAGTTGAACCTTCTTAACCAACCTTCCATGAGGAACCTTGTCAAAGGCCTTACTGAAGTCCATATAGACAACATCCACTGCTTTACCCTCATCAATTTCCCTAGTAACCTCTTCAAAAAATTCAAGAAGATTAGTCAAACATGACCTTCCAAGCATAAATCCATGTTGACTGTTCCTAATTAGACCCTCTTTATCCAGATACTTATATATATTATCTCTAACTATCTTTTCCATTAATTTGCCCACCACTGAAGTCAAACTAACCGGTCTATAATTGCTAGGCTTACTTTTAGAACCCTTTTTAAACAATGGAACAACATGCGCATTACGCCAATCCTCGGGGACTATTCCCGTTTCTAATGACATTTGAAATATTTCTGTCATAGCCCCGGCTATTTCTACACTAACTTCCCTCAATGTCCTAGGGAATATCCTGTCAGGACCTGGAGACTTATCCACTTTTATATTTTTCAAAAGTGTCAGTACTTCCAACGATAGGCTGGGTGAGTGGGCAAATGTTTGGCAGATGCAGTATAATGTGGATAAAGGTGAGGTTATCCACTTTGGTGGCAAAAACAGGAAAGCAAACTATTATCTAAATGGTGGCCGATTAGGAAAAGGGGAGATGCAGCGCGAC
Organism: Raja brachyura; assembly: GCA_963514005.1. The sequence goes on along the minus strand of OY740809.1, from coordinate 31,929,878 downwards.
CTGGGTGTTATGGTCATTGAAAGTAGGCATGCAGGTGCAGCAGGCAGTGAAGAAAGCGAATGGTATGTTAGCTTTCATAGCAAAAGGATTTGAGTATAGGAGCAGGGAGGTTCTACTTCAGTTGTATAGGGTCTTGGTGAGACCACACCTGGAATATTGTGTACAGTTCTGGTCTCAAATCTGAGGAAGGACATTATTGCCATAGAGGGAGTGCAGAGAAGGTACACCAGACTGATTCCTGGGATGTCAGGACTGTCTTATGAAGAAAGACTGGATAGACTCGGTTTAGGAGATTGAGAGGGGATCTTATATAAACTTACAAAATTCTTAATGGGTTGGACAGGCTAGATGCAGGAATATTGTTCCCGATGTTGGGGAGGTCCAGGACAAGGGGTCACAGATTAAGGATAAGGGGGAAATCCTTTAGGACCGAGATGAGAAGGACTTTTTTCACACAGAGTGGTGGGTCTCTGGAACTCTCTGCCACAGAGGGTAGTTGAGGCCAGTTCATTGGCTATATTTAAGAGGGAGTTAGATGTGGCCCTTGTGGCTAAGGGGATCAGAGGGTATGGAGAGAAGGCAGGTACGAGATACTGAGTTGGATGGCCAGCCATGATCATATTGAATGGCGGTGCAGGCTCGAAGGGCGGAATGGCCTACTCCTGCACCTAATTTCTATGTTTCTATAACAGAGGTTGAATAAAACTACAGGACATAGATGTGCAACTGGTCGGTATACATGTGGTTCAGCGAACGGCGTGTTACTGTACTGGTACACAAAAATGCTGGAGAAACTCAGTGGGTGCAGCAGCATCTATGGAGCGAAGGAAATAGGCAACATTTCGGCCCGAAACGTTGCCTATTTCCTTCGCTCCATAGATGCTGCTGCATGCGCTGCGTTTCTCCAGCATTTTGGTGTACCTTCGATTTTCCAGCATCTGCAATTCCTTCTTAAACACTGTTACTGTACTGTATGCCTGTGATTCTATACATATAACTTTTTACACGGTGCTGCTTTCTTGTTTTCCTGTTCATTGGTTTATTTACCGTGGTTGATAAGTTTTAAAGTCTAGAATGCGTTCATCTGATGCAGTGAGAGCGAGCATTTTTTCAAATAAACCTTAGGATGGAAATTTGTCTTTGATTGTTTGTGCTAAATGTTCACTATTGAAGTCAGAAAACAATTTTTTTTTGCAAGAGTCCAATGCCAATCTGTTACTAAATTATGCATTTACCTCGTAATCAAGGACAGATTTCTATCCTGCAGCGAATGTAAAACAACAACTTAAACCAAGCTTATATTTTAGGTAAAGGATGGCAAAGTCAAGATCTCTCTTTCAATGAAGTGTGTTAATCAAGGATCTGGGATGGACATCGATCCAAATAATGTGGCTCTTGAGTATGTGTTTCTGTTAATGGATTTAACTTGTTTGTTCACAATACACGCACTGGGAATTTGAATTATTCCAAAACTTACTTCTATTTCATTCAGGGCTACTTGAGCATTATCTAGTCACTGTCATCCCTCTCTACACAATGCTTTGTATTTTCCTGTTATCCCAGTGGTATGAATATTGATTTCTCTCACTTCAGGGAGCCCCGGCATTCCTCCCCTCTCCCCTCTCCCCTCTCCCCTCTCCCCTCTCCCCTCTCCCCTCTCCCCTCTCCCCTCTCCCCTCTCCCCTCTCCCCTCTCCCCTCTCCCCTCTCCCCTCTCCCCTCTCCCCTCTCCCCTCTCCCCTCTCCCCTCTCCCCTCTCCCCTCTCCCCTCTCCCCTCTCCCCTCTCCCCTCTCCCCTCTCCCCTCTCCCCTCTCCCCTCTCCCCTCTCCCCTCTCCCCTCTCCCCTCTCCCCTCTCCCCTCTCCCCTCTCCCCTCTCCCCTCTCCCCTCTCCCCTCTCCCCTCTCCCCTCTCCCCTCTCCCCTCTCCCCTCTCCCCTCTCCCCTCTCCCCTCTCCCCTCTCCCCTCTCCCCTCTCCCCTCTCCCCTCTCCCCTCTCCCCTCTCCCCTCTCCCCTCGTTTTCACCCGACAAACAGTTAACATTGGCCTGTTTCCTTTATCATCATTGCTTTTTTTGCATATTTTTTGTTCATTGTTCTTTATCTCTCCACATCACCGTCTATATCTCTCGTTTCCCTTATTACTAATCAGTCTGAAGAAGGGTCTGGACCCGAAACGTCTCCCATTCCTTCTCTCCAGAGATGTTGCCTGTCCCGCTGAGTTATTTCAGCTTTTTGTGTCTATCAAAAAGAGTAATTTGCCTTATGGGGAACAAAATAAATATCATGCTCTAACGCACACTAAAAATGGAACATAATATTTGTAGATTATAGATATTAGATTAATAATTGTGACTGTTTGCAGTCAGGATGAGAGGAGAAAACGCACGTTCAAGGACTTCACAACGCAAAGAATAACACTTGAAGCTGTACTGAACACACTTTGCAAAAAGTGTGGATGTAAAGGTACTTATTACATGCATTATTGTTCTTATTCAAGTGTTTCTTTGAAAAAAATACAGGTAAATTGTAGCTGATGTTAGTTTCAGCTGAATTAAATAGTGACCAGTAAATTGCTTTGAATTTTTAAACTCCGGAGTGACAAATTAGTTTATTTATCCTTTTGAGACTATTAACTAACTATCTATGAGAGCAAGCATTTTGTAGATGCAGTTGATTTTTGTAATGATCACATCAAACAAAATCCAGCTTGATTCCACTGACTGATGGTGAGAGGAACACGCAGCTGGAGTTGAATTCGCTTGGGTGTGTATGGGAATTGGTTTGAATTTTCCTTTGGAATTCACAAAATTATTTCAAGTGGTAGAGTATCTTGATTAGTACGGGTGTCAGGGGTTATGGGGAGAAGGCAGGAGAATGGGGTTAGGAGAGTGAGATAGATCAGCCATGATTAAATGGCGTAGCAGACGATGGGCCGAATGGCCTCATTCTGCTCCTATCACTGATGACCTCATGAGCTTCTGCCTGACAGCGCCAGAGACCCGGTTTAATCTTTTAGGAGCTGAAATAACGACAAAAGATATCGAAGAGTCAATTAGATCTTTAAAAAATGGAAAGGCCGCAGACCCTGATGGCCTAAGCCCTGAATTTTATTTTAAAAAATTTATGATCTGATTTCTCCACGCTTACAAACACTGTAAAAACACGTTTATACTCAACAGCAACTCCCGGAAACTTTAAACGAATCTACAATAATACTTATACCCAAGTCCGATAAGGATCTGGAAGACCCGGCCTCATATAGAGCAATAGCTCTATTAAATACTGATCAGAAAATATTAACTAAAATCCTATTTTATAGATTGAGCCTAGTGATTAACAAATTAATACACCCCGACCAAACAGGTTTTATCCCAAAACATCACTCATTTTACAATCTGAGACGATTATTTAATATTATATACTCAAATAGAATTGCTAATGCAGATCTAGCAATTATTTCGCTAGATGCTGAAAAAGCCTTCGATCAAGTAGAATGGTCATATTTATTTTCAGTGATGGAAAAATTTCAACTGGGTGAGAAGTACTGTACATGGGTTAAACTTTTATACTCTAACCCAACAGCTAGAACACTAACAAACCAAATGTTATCAACTAAATTTAATCTTTCCAGAGGGTGTAGACAAGGATGCCCGTTATCTCCATTATTATTCGCTTTAGCAATTGAACCACTCGCAGAAAATGTCAGATCTAATCCAGAAATACATGGGTTTAATACTAAAGATACAATGAATAAAATTTCTCTATATGCAGATGATGTATTAATATATATTACAAAGCCAGAAATTAGTATTCCAAATTTACTAAATCTAATAACTCAATTCGGTCAGTTCTCAGGATATAGAATTAATTGGAATAAAAGTGAAATCATGCCAATAACGGAACTCAATTTACATATACTACTACAATCACCTTTTAAAATAGTTGAGGAAAAATTTAAATATCTTGGTATTTATGTAACTAAGGCGTATACTTCTTTATTTAAATCAAAATTTCCACCTTCACTGAATAAACTAAATAAGAATATTCAATACTGGAAAACACTTCCTATTTCAATGTTCGGTAGAATTAATGCTATAAAAATAATCTTTATGCCGCAACTATTGTACTTATTTCAGTCAATCACGATATATATTCCAAAATCTTTTTTTAAAAAAAAAGTAGACTTTACTGTTACAAGTTTCATCTGGACTACAAGAATCATAGAATAAATAAAAAAACATTTATGTAAATCAAAGATTAATGGAGGTTTAGCTTTACCAAATTTCCTGTTTTATTTTTGGGCAGTCCATATTAAAAGCATGAATTTTTGGCTGGAAGAAATGGATCAACAACCAGACTGGTTAAGGATGGAAAAGGAGGACTGTTTACCTTTTGAAATCGGTTCCACATACCAGACATGCTTTAATACAATTTAAAGTATTACATGGATTACATTACTCAAAAGTTAAATTGCATAGAATCTTCCCACAAGTCTCCTCTATCTGCGATAAATGTCAGCATCCAGAGGCTAATTTAACACATACTTTTGCAAATTGTGTAAAAATTAAGAATTTCTGGATTGGGATTTTTAGAATAACTTCTGAAGTTATTAATACTAAATTGGATCCGGACTCAAAAGTAATAATACTTGGAATATCAGAACAAAGTTTAACACTTACAACAAGTCAAAGACATTTCCTAGATTATAGTATAATAATTGGGAAGAAATTAATATTAAAATTTTGGAAAGGCCCTATATCCCCCATAATTAAAATGTGGATTACGGAAATGTCGGAGACCCTACACCTGGAAAGAATCAGATTTGCCCTAATGGACAAACAAGAAGTTTTCGTTAGAATATGGTCTTCTTTCATTGATTATTTAAAAGGGCAGATCGGTTCAGCAGGGAACCCTAACTGAAACTTGGACTCCGGATTAGATGAAAAGTTATATTCTATATTTCTTGATCTTATCTCCAATGATGTATTAAAGGTAAATTATTCCATTCTTTATGGTTTCTTTTTGATTTTTACTTTATTTTTCTCTCTGTTTTTCTCTCTCTTTATAAAAAAAATTATTAGAGACAATATGATTCATTTGATAATATTAATAATGTATGATTGCAGTACACAAAATATTGCTATCATAATATGTGTTTGCTAATTCACTGCTTACCTACTCTAATAAAAATATATATAATGTTTTTTTAAATTTTAATAAATAAATAAAGCTGACTATAAGAGCAAGCATTTTGTAGATGCAGTTGATTTTTGTAATGATCACATCAAACAAAATCCAGCTTGATTCCACTTGAAGGTGAGAGGAACACGCAGCTGGAGTTGAATTCGCTTGGGTGTGTATGGGAATTGGTTTGAATTTTCCTTTGGAATTCACAAAATTATTTCAAGTGGTAGAGTTTCTTGGTTAGTACGGGTGTCGGGGGATATGGGGAGAAGGCAGGAGAATGGGGTTAGGAGAGTGAGATAGATCAACCATGATTAAATGGCGGAGCAGACGATGGGCCGAATGGCCTCATTCTGCTCCTATCATTTATGACCTTATGAGCTTCTGCCTGACAGCGCCAGAGACCCGGTTCAATCTTGACTACAGGTGCTTGTCTGTATGGAGTTTGTTTCTCCCCGTGACCTGCGTGGGTTTTCTCCGAGATATTTGGTATCCTCCCACACTCCAAAGACGTACGGGTTTGTAGGTTAGTTTGCTTTGTAAAGATGTAAATTGTCCCGCGTGTGGGTAGGATAGTGTTAGTGTGCGGGGATCGCTGGTCAGCACGGGCTCTGGGCCAAAGGGCCTTTTTCCACTCTAGATCACTAAACTAAATTTCAGCTTTTCATTGATTGATGTGTAAATGCAACCAGCAGCATATTCAAAGTTTGATCTACAATGCCTGGGTGTGTGTAATGTGTAATATGTATATGATGCTGTTAATGGATTTCAGTACGTTTTTTTTCAGTGAATACACCTTGCAGAGAATTGGTCAAGGCTCTTATTGAACGAAAAACCCAGTTTAATCTATATCTCCCACTGGAAGAGGATAACAACAGGATAGTGAATCATTGGCTTAGGCATAATGCAAGTAGAAACCAGGGAGCACTTTCTTTGAAAATAAAAATTAGGGGAACATAAATTAATTCTCAAAGCACCACCAATCTCTTATACGCACAAAGACGGAGAGGCTATAAATTTAAGGATGTGCAGTTAAAGTACGTAGCGTTATAATAACTTCCCTTGAGAATTACATTTCAAATTGATGCTGCAGTTGTTTGAGAGTCCTTGAAACAGCAATCTCAGTAGGTTAAATTTATTGTATAGATGTATTTGCAAAAGTACAAGGAGTTTTGCTTGGAAAATCAAACATGAGGTTTAGTTTGGAGAGTGTGTAGAAAGGAACTGCAGATGCTGGTTTATACTGAAGATATGCACAAAGTATTGGAGTAACTCAGAGGATCAGGCAGCATCTCTGGAGAAAAAGGATGGGTGACGTTTTGGGTTGAGTCCCTTCTTAATTTGGGGAGTGCTGGATGTTTTCAGCAGGTTCACTTCGATATTCTATGGGAAGCTTCAGATATTTATCCTGAGGTTGAGGGTTTACTCCATGTGTCGGCGGCTCTGCCAGCTGTATCATTGTGCAGCCTGTCTTCATCCAAATCGATTTAGTGCACCTAATTGTAAGGCCCAGTTGAAAGTACTGACCAGAAACTCAACTCGACCAGCCATTTAACTATACATTTGCAAGAGCAGAGCAAAGGCAGGATATACTCCCGACACTGTAAACTTGTAAAGCCATTCCACCACACATCAGGAGCAAGATGTTGTGCGGTCCACTTGCCTGGATCAGTACATCTCCAGCAACACACAAGAAGGTTGATACCATCCAGATACAAAGCAGCCTTTGTGAATGTAACCTCATGCAGCACCTGAAATATTAATTCCCTCTGCCATTGGCACACTGTGATTCCAGGATCATGAATTGCATAAAATGAAGCAATGTCAAAGTTCTGTTCAGTTGAAGGCAAATGAATGAAACGTAGCTGCTTTGTATAGGAATGACAATTTAGACTCTTTGCCGTAAGCAGAATGCTTTATCGTAGGGTGCAGCCGTACAAACATTTCCATCTGAATAACCCACTGCAGATACTCCACGTGGCTACAGCAGCTCTGAAGCCAAAACCAACAACCCTTATAGAGCAACATCTGCATGTGAACACCATCATTTACTTGTTCTACTCCCAGTTTCACGCCATTCTAACTTGGTAATACATTGCTGTTTATTCCATAATGTCACTGGGTCCAAATCCTAGAAGTCCCTCGTCAACAGTTTTGTGAAATTTCATCAATGGAAATGCAGCACTTCAATAATGTTGCTCACCACAAACTTTTCAAGGGCACCCACCAAATATGCAATAAATACTTGCCTTGGCAGCAGATCAATGGAAAGTGAATAAGAATAAATAAATCATCCTTCAGTTTCTTTCTATTGAGTCTTTTTTGCCACTTTATCAATGGGTTTTAGGAACAATCATTATCCAACCATATTGCAGAATAATCCACTTTAGATTAAAGTTCAAAGTCTTCAGGTAGAAAGACTTATGTAGGAAGAATTGAATTGAAAAAAACGTTATTTTGATAAATGTATTGATTATTTGGTTGAATTGTCAGCTAAACAAGAACACGGGTCCTTGAAGTTTGAGTTCTGCCACAAAAGAGCCATTGTATGGTGACTGACTCTGTATGCACTGGTCCACGTGTTCACACTGAGAGCAATTTTAGAAATGGTGGTGAAGGTCTCTCGTCAACTAATTCATTTTGTGTGTGGGCATCTGCTTTCATACAAGCTCATAAGTTATATGAGCAGAATTAATCCATTCAGCCCATCGTCTGCTCCACCATTCAATCATGGCTGATCCATCCTTCCCTCTCAACCCCATTCTCCTACTTTCTCCCCAGAATCCCTGGCACCCTATAAATGTATTGTGCTTGTGATGGCTCTTATTATATATTTTGTGCTTAATGGGACTGTTTCACATTGTCAGACAGATGATAAGCAAATGATAATTGTTTTCCTTCCAGGGCATTTTGCGAAAGACTGCTTCATGCAGCCTGGAGGTGTCAAATATAGCCTGATTCCTGATGAGGAAGTGGAATTAGCAAACTGTTCCAGCCAGCCTGAATGCCAACCTCCAAAGAAGAAAAAGAAGGTAATTACACATATAACAGATGGGAGCTTAACTCATAATTCCGTCCATCTAGTGCCCTGCTTTCATGTGCAGGTGGTTCAGTAATCGAAAGATATTGATCCGATTCCAATATGCAGAGCAGAATTCTCAATTTCTTGTCAGGAATAATGAGGAAATACAACAGTGGTTATGTTCAGATGACTGAATGATGTTCATAAGTTATAGAAGCAGAATTAGGCCATTCAGCCCCTCAAGTCTACTCCGCCATTCAATTTTGGCTGATCTCTTTCCCTCTCAACCCCATTCTCCTGCCTTCTCCCCATAACCCTGACAAGTGTAGTCAACACCCATCATGTTGATGGTGAATTAGCAGATCCAAAGATCAGGCCAAGTGTTTCACCATAATTGAAATTTGTAGCGTTAGAAGGATACATTAAATTGAGGAAAAAATGTAAAAGTAGACCTATTTCTGAACCCGCTGGGTGAAGGGGAATAGCAACAATTTTACCACTGTTCTCTCAAACAATGTCGATCTCCTGCAGGTAAAAGAAAAGGAACAGAAGAAGAGCAAGGAAAAGAAAACTTCCTCCAAATCTTCTTCAGATACTTCAGATACAAACAGTGACCAAGACCGTGCAGATATCCAAAGACACAAGCATTCAAAAAAGACACAAAAATCACATAAAAAGAAACACAAAAAACACAAGCATAAACGATCCAAAAAGAAGGAATAAGTAATCTGTAGAAAATCTCAAAATCGATTTTTGAGATCAAGGATATTGGTATGTAAATGTTAACACTCAAGAAAGCTAATACTTGTGGTTCCTTCCTTCCCTGTAATTGATGGCAATGCATTGTATTTGATTACAAGATGAAATAAATTTGAAGTACACTGAATATATTATTCTGTTGACAAATCACACCAGCAATCTTTCATCATTTCACAGAATTAAATGATTATTTTCTTTCTGAAACTTTTCCATTTTAGTTACACTTTTATATTTCTTGAATGGTTCTCTTTATCATAAATATATTGGTTCTGCAATTCATTATTGTGGTGTAAAATTGTGATTCCGATCTCAACCCGAAACGATGACCACCCCTTTCCTCCAGATGTTGTTTGAACTGCTGAGTTGCTCCAGCAATTTTTTGCTCCAGATCCCAGCATCTCTAGTCCCTTGTATCTCCATAAGGGTTTTTGCTATGATTAATGCTTAAGAAGGAACTGCAGATGCTGGAAAATCAAAGGTAGATAAAAATGCTGGAGAAACCCAGCGGGTGAGCCTATGGAGCGACGGAATAGGTCACGTTTCGGGTCGAGACCCTTCTGACGAAAGGTCTTGACCTGTAACGTCACCTATTCCTTCGCTCCATAGATGCTGCCCCACCCACTTAGTTTCTCCAGCATTTTTATCTACCTGCTATGATTAATGGGTTTTTTTTGCCTAATGTTTAGTTCAGAGATACAGAAAAAGAAACAAGCCCTTGGCCCACCCAGTCCACAACAATCACCTGTTCACGCATTAATTCTGCACACTATGGACAATTTATAGAGGCCGATTAACCTACAACCCCAGATGTGGGAGGAAACCGGAGCACCCGGAAGAAACATACGCAGTCTTGGAGAGAACATGCAAACTCCAGACAGCACTCAAGGTCAGGATCAAACCCAGGTCTCTTGGTGCTGTGAGGCAGCAACTCTACCTGTGGTGTACTGTACTGCCCATGTTGCATATAACAATGCAATTAAATCATTTAATTAAACCAATTCTGTGATCTGTCTCAATTACCCATTGAATTACAATATTAAAAAAAACATTGTTGAGCTATTATCGAACCAAGTTCCTCAGTTTAAAATAAAGCTCTTAATGTGGGTTATTTAATAACTTGGAAATAACTAAATGAAGCCTTCAATTTGGGAACATTGTTTTTTTTAATTTGGAAGACAAATAAATTATTTCAGTTGAACATTTCAAAATCCCGCCATTGTTCCCAAATATGTGATATATCTAATACATTTTAAGGTTTGTCAGAGAATTACATATGAAAGGTACAATAACACTGCATATTTCCCTCTGCGAAACCATAACATGAATTACATCAAATAATAAAAAGTAGCATCCTTATTCCTCCTTTTCGTATGTGTGAACACTGACAACATCGTTAAAAGTAAGTGTCTAGAGAAGGGAAACAAAAACAATCCATTGGATAACGAAAATGTACACACTAACTTCGAATGTGAAGTTATAAAGCTACATTTTAATCGGCTCCTATATAAGGAATTGTAGATAGTGTAGTAAACCAGGCGTTGTGAATCCAATGGATTTTATTAACGAAACACTGGTTGAACGAACGCGCGCTTAGTTAGGAGAACAGTTAGGAGCTTCTTGTCCTTGAGAGGAGCATCACACGTCTGTGACTCGTGGGCTCAACCTGAGCTTCTCAACTGCAACTGTCATCTCCCTGTCACCAGTTCTGGTGAAGGTCCACAAAAATGCTGAAGAAACTCAACGGGTGCAGCAGCACCTATGGAGCGAAGGAAATAGGCAACGTTTCGGGCCGAAACACTTCTTCAGACGTTGCCCAAAACGTTGCCTATTTCCTTCGCTCCATAGATGCTGCCGCACCCGCTGAGTTTCTCCAGCATTTTTGTGTACCTTCGATTTTCCAGCATCTGCAGTTCCTTCTTAAACACCAGTTCTGGTGACGAAGGTTCGATCAGTAAGTGGCTTGACCACCAGGTGGCGTCACAATAGACACAAAACGCTGGAGTAACGCAGCGGGACAGGCAGCATCTCTGGAGCGAAGAAATGCGTGACGTTTCAGGGCGAGACCCTTCTTCGTACAGTGTCAAGGGAGATGGAGTCTAGAGATATGGAAGGGTACGGTGTGAAAAACGATAGATCAAAGTGGACAATGATAAGGAAATGTAGAATGTTTCATTGTTAGCTGAGGGGAAGGTGACCAGAAGGCATACAATCAGAAAAATTAATCAGAAGGACAGTGAAACTAGGTGGAGGGAGGGATGGAGAGAGGGAAAGCAAGGGTTACGTGAAGTTAGAGAGAGAGAGAGATGTTGCCTATCCCGCTAAATTATTCCAGCATTCTGCGTCTATCTTCTGTGTAAACCAGCATCTGCAATTCCTTCCTAGACATTGGGATTGTAAAGTTTGTCCATCTGCAGCTTGTCATAAGGACATGTATAAAATGATCAATACGGTCCTTGGGAGTATATGGGCTAACAAGACAAAACTGGCTGTGTGGGCTGCGAGTTGACTATCCAAGTGGCAAACGTGGGAAATTGAATACTTTTAGATACCAATGCATCAAGATCTAAAAATTAGCACTTGGGGAATATTGGGATTAAGGGGAGCTTTATTCTGTAAATGGTCCATATTGATCTCACTCTGATTTCTTAGTTACTTCGATAAGCAGAGAAGTGGACAAAAAGCAAGAGGTTCTCATCAAACTTGTACCTTGATGGAACTGAAACAGATTAGTGGGACAAGATTGGAAAAGCTTCACCTAGATATCAGCTTGTTTGATACAATCATTCCCAAGAGGTGTACCTTCGTTTATGACATCAGTGAATAAATACAATGACTTAACCTTTTAGAAATGTGAATATGATTTACGAGCTATTAAGAAAAAAAGAAAATCTCGCTCTCCTCAACGTACCAATATTAATTTTCCATCTCGAATTTCCCGGACGAGTGTTGTTTGGTTTTCACCCCATTTTTGAGTCTGAATCAATTTTTCACCTTCAAATCGTACGATTGTCTGGAATAACAACAGCCAACATATTACTCGACTACAGGTAACAAATGAGGTTAGACACTCTCCGCAAAGGTTCCCCTCACCTCTTACCCAATATTTCGGACTTCAGTTTTGGACATTAAATAATGTGGAGATACATAATTGTGTTGGGATGATAGAAACATAGAAACATAGAAAATAGGTGCAGGAGTAGGCCATTCGGCCCTTCGAGCCTGCACCGCCATTCAATGTGATCATGGCTGATCATCCAACTCAGTATCCCGTACCTGCTTTCTCTCCATACCCCCTGATCCCTTTAGCCACAAGTGCCACATCTAACGCCCTCTTAAATATAGCCAATGAACTGGCCTCAACTACCTTCTGTGGCAGAGAATTCCAGAGACTCACCACTCTCTGTGTAAAGAATGTTTTCCTCATTTCGGTCCTAAAGGAATTCCCCCTTATCCTTAGACTGTGACCCCTTGTTCTGGACTCCCCCAACATCGGGAACAATCTTCCAGCATCCAGCTTGTCCAACCCCTTAAGAATTTTGTAAGTTTCTATAAGATCCCCCCTCAATCTTCTAAATTCCAGCGAGTACAAGCCAAGTCTATCCAATCTTTCCTCATATGAAAGTCCTGACATCCCAGGAATCAGTCTGGTGATACAGGACTGAGAGTGAATGCTCATTATTTTTCAGATTATCTTCATTGTGCAGCTTTTAAAAACGTATTTAAATTTAATTGGAATGCATTATTCTCAGCAGAAGGTGTGTCATGTGTATTTGAGGATCTGCTCTTAATATTGCTGGCATTTCATAACAATCCTTTATATTCGAACAATGTGGCAGAACGTGAGTGCACTGGTAAAACGGAGCCATCACACAAGCAGATTATGTCTGGTCTATGATCAGAGTAAATATTTTACTGCCAATTTTAAAAGGCAATCACGGTGCATTATTGTACGGCACCAGTACAGATTTGAAATATGCAGCATTCTTTTTTTGCAAGGGCATTTTAAAGGACGGCAAAGCCATCTTAAAATGAACCAGCTGCAAAACAAATTAGTTTATTTTGTATTGGATACATTAACAGGAATGGTTTTCAAAGTCAAATGTTCATTTCCTGGCTACATTGGAGACTAATTTCAAGTCAACCAATTAAACTTTGCAGTGGGACTGAGATTCACCCAGGCATCTAACGTAAAAGTGCACATAAGACACTGTGCACCCCTCAGGATCATAAGGTTTTAGGAGATGGCTGAATTTCAAATGAATAATTTACCTGCTGTTTCAGTTCCTTCATGAAAATCTCCACAGTTTGAATTGAATTGAATAAATGTTATTAGCCAAGTATGTATACATGCAAGGAATTTGCCTTGGTGCTTTGCTCGCAAGTAACAATTAAAAATAACATTCAAACATGAAGAATGAAATAAAATACCAGAGCAAAAGGAGGCTACAGACTTTTGGTTCTGGGGTAGAGCTACTGCTCGTGGAAAAAAAGCTGTTTTTGTCTGGCTGTGGCAGCTTTGACAGTCCAGAGTTGCCCTCCAGAGGGAAGTGCTTCACGGAGTTTGTGGCCAGGGTGAGAGGGGTCAGAGATGATCTTGCCCACTCGCTTCCTGGCTCTTGCAGCATACAGTTCGTCGATGGGCAGAAGGTTGCAGCCACCAACCTTCTCGGCTGATCGAACAATGCACTGCACTCTCCGGGTGTCGTGCTTGGTGGCTGAGCCAAACCAGACCATGATGGAGAAAGTGAGGACAGACTCTAGGATGGCAGTATAAAACTGGACCATCATTGCCTGTGGTAGATTGTGTTTCCTCAGCTGCCGCAGGAAGTACATCCTCTGTTGGGCCTTTTTGACTGTGGAGTCGATGTTGGCCTCCCATTTAAGGTCTTTGGAGATAAAAACATGGAAAATAGATGCAGGAGTAGGCCATTCGGCCAATCGAGCTTGCACGGCCATTCAATATGATCATGGCTGATCATGAGTGAAAAATGTTTTTCTTATCTCGGTCCTAAAATACTTCCCCCTTATCCTTAAAATGTGACCCAACTGTCCTGGACTTCCCCAACATCGGGAACAATCTTCCTGCATCTAGCCTGTCCAACCCCTTAAGATGATGGTTCCAAGGAAATTAAATGACTCCACAGATGTGACTGTGGTGTTGTTGATGGTGAGTGGGGGGAGGGGGAGCTCTCCTAAAGTCTACAATCAATTCCACCGTCTTATGAGCATTGCGCTCCAGGTTATTGCGATGGCACCAGGATGCCAGCTGTGTCACTTCCTGTCTGTAGGCAAATTCCTCCCCATCCTGGATCAGTCCAATCAGGGTTGTGTCGTCCGCAAACTTGAGAAGCTTGACCGAGAAGTCTGTGGAGGTGCAGTTGTTGGTGTAGAGAGTAAAGGAGAGGGTAGAGTACGCAGCCTTGCGGTGCTCCTTTGCTGAGGGTCAGCGGGTCCGAGAAGTGCTTTCCCAGCCTCTCATGCTGCTTCCTGCCTGTCAGGAAATTGGTGATAAATTGACAGAGCAGGACAGGCACAGTCAACTGGGAAAGTTTGGAGTGTAGTAGCTCTGGTACAATGGCATTGAATGCAGAGTTAAAATCCACAAACAAAAACCTTGCATAGGTCCCCTGGCGGTCAAGTTGCTGGAGGATGAAGTGCAGACTGCTTCATCCACTGATGTATTGGCCTGGTATGCAAACTGCAGGGGGTTTGTGATAATTTTCAGGTGGGCTAGCACAGGTCTTTCAAGGGTCTTCATGATTAGAGGTCAGTGTGACAGGCCTGTTATCATTAAGACCAGTTAAGACCAGTTTTTGGACATGGGAACAATAGTGGTGACTTTGAAGCAGGCAGGGACAGTGCAGGTTTGCAGGGACCGATTGAAAATGTCCGTGTAGACTGATGCCAGTTGTTCGGCACAGAGCTTGAGGGGAGAAGGCGAAACATTGTCCGGTCCTGGAGATTTCCGGCGTTTCTGTCCCCTTAATAGCTTTTCCACTTCCTCAATTGCAAGTGTTAGTGATGGAGAAGTGGCCAGGCTGATGTTGCGCAGCAAGGAGTGGGTGGGTAGTGGACAAGGGGCCAGTCGTTGCAGACTGCAGTCAGGCCGTAAGTGGGTGTGAAGTGGTGATTTTCATCACACACATGAAACTAAACAATGAAATGGATAGATCAGTGAAGTGGATAAATTGATTCACAGTTTAAGTGTTTTGACTCCACATAAATATGTTCCTCGAAGTGTACATGATTTAAAAATGTGTAATCTTTATATAGAATATTTTGTTTTAATTCAGGAATAACGTTGTAGCCAAAATGTAGATGGAAAATCTTGTCATGGTATTTGAATCACGTTGCTCTTGTAATACATAGGGTTATGGTTGCTGTGGTCTCGGGGCGGCAGGGCATTGCAGCGGGAGACTTGGATTGGATTCTGACTATGGGTGGTCTGTACGGAATTTGTATGTTCTCTCCGTGAGCATTTGGGTTTCCTACAGTGCTAAGGTTTCGTCCCACGCCCCAAAGACGTACAGGCACATTGGTACATTGCCAGTCATCAGTCAGGGTACGGGAAGGTATTAAGTATAGAAGGTAGACAAACAATGCTGGAGTAACTCAGCGGGTGAGGCAGCATCTATGGAGAGAGGAATGGTTGACGTCACCCATTCCTTCTCTCCATAGATGCTGCCTCACCCACTGCGTTACTCCAGCATTTTGTGTCTATCTTCGATTTTATCCAGCATCTGCAGATCTTTAGCACACATATTGAGAATGGAAGTTGGATTGTCATGTTACAGTTGTGCAAGATGTTGGTGAGGCCACATTTGGAATATCGTCTTCATTTTCGGTCACCTTGCGGTAAGGATGTCTTTAAGCTGGAAAGAGTGCAGAGAATATATACAAGGATGTTGCCAGGATTCAAGGACCTGAGCTATAGGGAGAGGTTGAGCAACCTAGGACTTTATTCATAGGAGCTCAGGTGATCTTATGGTCCCATAGCAGAAGCCTCCACGCCACGGGGCTGGCAACTGGGAGTATCCTGAGCTAATTCTGCTACCACCCATCATCTATTGCGATGAATGATGGTTTCCACTGATTGTCGCCAGAAGCTCGCGTCCTTTACAGGACGGACGATGACAGCGAGGCCAACATTTATAACAACATGGACAGGAAAAGAAGGTGATCTTATCATGGTGGGGAGAGGGTGAATGCAGAGTATTTTACCCAGGGTTGGTGAACCAAGAACCAGAGGGCATACAGTTAAGGATGGACGTGTTGGGCTGAAGGGCCAGTTTCCATGCTGAAACCCTGTATGAATAGTTACTAGAGCATTTAAGTCCCTTATTACATCTTATAGGATCAAATCCATTATAATTACACGTTTCTCAAATAAAATGCTGCTAGTTGCACCATAAAATGAAGGCTTAAAGAGGAATTTTGCAGTCCATGAATAGTGATCAGAAATATATAACTTTGACTTTTTGATATTTTGTTACATGGCACAAGGTGACCGAGCAGGGAATTGGTATTGTAGCTTTCTAATGCCCTTACCTTGCAAGATCTATTATCAAGGGTGAGCTCGTTGAATGGTTTGTCAAGGGTGAACGTAATTTCTGAGCTCCTGTAGGTGCTAAAGCTTTGCAGAGTAACCTGGTCCCCATCCACCTTGATGACTGTGGTGGGTTTATTGACGTTGCCCAACTGTCGAGTTATAAAGTTCATTCCTGAGTTAGGAAGAAGAAACGCTCTTAACTATAACAAATGATGCACTTGTAAAATACAGAGGATCCTGCTCTAGCAACTAATAAACATCAAAATGTATCCTTTAAATAAAGAAAAGTCAATCAATCCTACAGGAAGAATAATCATGCATTTGCATTTGTAATGTAAAATATTGTTAATTACTCAAGCTTTAAGATCACTCCAAAGCCCTATGCCCCAAAAATCGGGCAGATCTGAATTATATATTTAAATGATGAGCCCTGTAAATATAGAATTATTACACATACACTAAGACTTCATTTTCCACTGAATTATCATCTCCAGACAGGTGAAGTTGGCTGTTTATTTCTGGGAACATTGATAAGTACAGTGCGTTGGTCCAGATTCCCCTTGTGTTTCCAGTGAAGCTTGGCTGCTATGAGATGGATTGCATTTGATGTGTCGTGCTGGCACGCAATGGAAAATATTAATAATCGGTATCCAAGGTTAGAAACACTGGGGGGCAGGATTGGGAACACCAGACGTCAGGAACATAGGCTGATTTGCAGTCAGGGTCCGAAGCTATGATCTTTGGTCCGAAGTGTGAGTTGAGTGTGTGGCTCGGGTGGGGGGGGGGGGGTCAGAATTGACAACACCAGAAGTTAAGAATGAGTGTATGTTTGCGCAGGGGGTCCTCAGTGCAGGGTTGATCCCAAACATCGCCAATCCATGTTCTCCAGAGATGCTGCCTAACCCGCTGCACAATCTTAAAACTGATTGTGCATGGTAGGACAAAGGCCGGAGGTGGAAACACAGGAGATGAGGACACAAGCGGATTAAAGAGTTATGAAGTTACAGTAGGTGAAGATGCCATTGAGATGATGGGTGAAAGCATAAATGCTGCCATTGATGCTGGTCATTGAGAGTATCAATGACACCATTCATGGTCTAGCACACCTATCCCCAATTCCTCCTTCTTCCCTCCACCCCCCACCCCTATCCTACCCCTCACTTCACCTCCCTGCCTTATTCCCCGCTCCTTCCACCTCTCCATCCCTCCCCCTCACCCTACCAAGTCTCCTTCCACCGGCCCCTTCCCTCCTCCTCTCCCCTCCTCCTCCTCTTCCCTACCTCTCCCTCCCCTCATCTTCACTATCCCTCCCCTCCTCCTCTTCCCTATCCCTCCCCTCCTCCTCTTCCCTATCCCTCCCCTCCTCCTCTTCCCTATCCCTCCCCTCCTCCTCTTCCCTATCCCCCCCCTCCTCCTCTTCCCTATCTCTCCCTCCATTCCTCCTCTTCCCTATCTATCCCTCCCCTCCTCCTCTTCCCTACCTCTCCCTCCCCTCCTCCTCTTCCCTATCTCTCCCTCCACTCCTCCTCTTCCCTACCTCTCTCTCCTCTTCCCTATCTCTCCCTCCATTCCTCCTCTTCCCTATCTCTCCCTCCCCTCCTCCTCTTCCTTATCTACCCCTCCCCTCCTATCCCTCCTCCCTCCAACGTGGTGCCCGGCGCCGGCCCTTCCTTCCTCCCTCCAGCGGCGGTGGACGACGACGACGACGACGGACGGCGAGGCCTAGGCCTAGGCCCGGGGCCCAGGAGGAGGAGGCCGCTCTTCCTCCCTCCCGCCTCAGGTAAAAGCCCCACACACCGTGGACACAAGTAAACGCCAGTTGCTGCTTTACAAAGAGAGACACAAGATGCCGGGGAAGTAACTCAGCGGGGCGGGCAGCGTCTGTGGGGGGAAGGAGGAGGAATGGGCGACGTTTCGGGTGGAGAACCTTTATCGACGGACTGAAGGGCCTCACCCGTCCCTTCTCCTCCACAGACGCTGCCCGGCACCCGGTGTCCATCTGCACATCTCCTGTGGCCGTGGGCGGACACGCGGGTCCCTGAGGTAGCGTCGAGTTACTCCGGCGTCGAGTGTCTCCTGAGGTCGGACATCACCGCCGCCCGCGGGGCCCGGGTACTGTGGGGGTGCGGGGCCCGGGTACTGTGGGGGTGCGGGGCCCGGGTACTGTGGGGGTGCGGGGCCCGGGTACTGTGGGGGTGCGGGGCCCGGGTACTGTGGGGGTCGGGGCCCGGGCCCGGGTACTGTGGGGGTGCGGGGCCCGGGTACTGTGGGGGTGCGGGGCCCAGGTACTGTGGGGGTGCGGGGCCCGGGTACTGTGGGGGTGCGGGGCCCGGGTACTGTGGGGGTGCGGGGCCCGGGTACTGTGGGGGTCGGGGCCCGGGCCCGGGTACTGTGGGGGTGCGGGGCCCGGGTACTGTGGGGGTGCGGGGCCCAGGTACTGTGGGGGTGCGGGGCCCGGGTACTGTGGGGGTGCGGGGCCCGGGTACTGTGGGGGTGCGGGGCCCGGGTACTGTGGGGGTGCGGGGCCCCGGCCCAGGTACTGTGGGGGTGCGGGGCCCCGGCCCAGGTACTGTGGGGGTGCGGGGCCCGGGTACTGTGGGGGTGCGGGGCCCCGGCCCGGGTACTGTGGGGGTGCGGGGCCCCGGCCCGGGTACTGTGGGGGTGTGGACCCGAGGGTCGGTGCTGTGTAGGGAGTGAGGGTGAGGGGGAGGGGGTCTCACCGATCTCCTTCATGTAGTTGTCGTAGTTGTCGCTGTCCACCAGGCGCCAGGTGCCCACGAACGCCTCCATCTTCCTACACCCCTCCCCCCTCTCCCTGATCACCCCCTACCCCCCACAAAAGTGTGGACCCACTCATCCACTCCCACCCCCCTGTTGACCCACCCCACTGTGGTTCCACTCCCCCATCCACCCTGTTGTCCTACTTCCCCCACCCCCTGAATGGACACTCCCCCACCCAGCCCCCTGTTGTCCCACTTCCCCATCCCCTGTGGCCCCACACCCCCACCCCCTGTATGGACATCCCCCCACCCCTGTGGTCCCATAACCCCACCCCCTGTATGAAGACTCTCCACATCCATGGTCCCACACCCCCACCCCGTGTATGGACATTCCCCCACCCCTGTGGTCCCACTACCCCCACCCCCTGTATGGACATTCCCCCACCCCTGTGGTCCCACAACCCCACCCCCTGTATGAAGACTCTCCACATCCATGGTCCCACACCCCCACCCCGTGTATGGACATTCCCCCACCCCTGTGGTCCCACTACCCCCACCCCCTGTATGGACATTCCCCCACCCCTGTGGTCCCACACCCCCACCCCCTGTATGGAGACTTTCCCCATCCATGGTCCCACACCCCCACCACCCTGCACACCCACTCCCATGCACGTATTTCCCCATCCCTTGTCGACCCACTCCCCCAACCACCTCCCCTCCCCGTGCACCTAGTTCCCACCTCTAGTCAACCCGATTCCCACCCCCCCATCCAAGTGTGGACCCACTCCCCCTCACCATTGTGGAGGTGAGACCTATTCCCCCCGCCTTCTTTGACATACTCCCTGTAGACCAACTCCCCCCCCCCCCATTGACAGGAGTTTCGACCGCCCCGACGTGGAAGTTTCGATCGTTCCGACGAGGAGGCTTCGACCACCGACTGTGGAAGCTTTGATCGCCCCAACGGATGGTTCGCCGGTGAATAAAGAGGAAGAAAAAAGATTGGGCTTTTTTGCCTTCGATCTCAGTGAGGAATGTGGGGAATCAGCTGTGGTGGATGTTTATATTAACTTTTATGTATTTGTATGTCATGTTGCTTTTTTTTCCGTATGGCTGTATGGTAATTCGCATATCACTGTACCTTAATTGGTACATGTGACAATAAATGACCTTTGAAACCTTTGACTTGTCCCTTTTTATAACACCATCCCTTTAAGTTCAGCTTGCAATCAATTTTCCATCACTCATCACAAGTTTAGAGAGTTCAAAAATATAAATAATTCATTTTATGGCAGATAGTTTATCTTCTGATCTGGTACTCATTCCATTGTCTATCAGTGGGATAAAATGAAAGATAACAAGGCAGAAATTGAAAGAAAATAATTGTATTTTATTTGATTCCAAATGGTTAGTTTGATTGATTCCCCACTAAAACAGTGTGACTGAAGAAAATAATGAAAATTGTACATTTATGGGACAGCTATTATATCGTGGGAGTGGCGAATCTTTGGAACTTTCTTCCTCCAAGTGCAGTGGAATCAATCCTTGTGTATTTTTAAGCGCGGTGTTTTTGATAAGCAATGAGGGTAAAAGGTTTAGGATGGATCTGCAGCTGCTGGTTTCCAGCGAAGATAGACACAAAAAGCTGGAGTAACTCAGCGGGACAGACAGCATCTCTGGAGAGAAGGAATGGGTGACATTTCGGCTCGAGACCCTTCTTCAGACTGGGTTAACAAGGTACATGGGAATGTAAATTGAGGTCACAGTCAGATCAGCTATATTCTCATAAAATGACAAAGGAGCCAAATGATCTACTCCTGTTCCTACTTTGTATATATGCATTTGAATTTAAGATATGTGAACCTCTGCGAAAACATTTTGTCTACTCTCCTTCATAAATGAATGACACTTATTCTGGATTTTTCCCCAAGGAGAGAGTCAATAGCTTTTAGTTTATATACATACATGGATGTACATATCTCAGACGATTTGTCTTTTAGATTCTTTAGGAAGGTTGAGACATTGTCATGTCACCAAAAACTATCAAACTGCCATAGATGTAAGGTGGAGAGCATACTGACTGGTTGCATCATGACTTGGTTCAGTAGGTCGAACGCCCAGGAAAAAAGCTGCAGAAAGTGGTAGACATTGCCTGGTCCATCATGGATATTGACCTCCCCAACCCCGAAGGGATCTACAGGAGGCACTGCCACGGAGAACACCTAATATCATTAAAGACCCTCATCACACAATGGCCATGCTTTCATCTCGCTGCTCCCATTGGTAAAAAGGTACAGGAGCTTGGGAACCCATGATCTTCAGGTTCAAGGTAACTTCCTCCCATTTACAACAGGCTCTTGAACCAGAAAGCACAAATCTACCTCAGCAATGATTCACAATAGACTTTGTTTTTGGTTGCACTACATACTTTGGTTTTGCACTGTGAAGGTGGGATGGAAGGAGAAGCCTCCACGTGGCGCACCCCGGGCAAAGCTGACGACAGAAACTGTACCACAGTGACTGACTGAAGTAGCCAATTCTGCAACTATCAACCGTCACTGACTGACCGGAAAGACGTGATATAGAAGATGGCTGGACACGAGGAAGAAGAACTGTGATGGTCTGGTTACCTTGTATTACTATTTATTGTTTTGATGATTGCATATTTATCTGTTGTGTTATTGCATCCATGGGTCTGTCAATGGGTTTGTAAGAATTTCAATGTTCCATTCTTGGTACATATGATAGTTAAACACTCTTGACCCTTGACTTGACTCTTAAGAGGATACATCCACTCATCCAACATCCCGCGGGATCTTATTTCTTTGGGACAGAGGAAACCAAAGGGAGAATTAATTAAGGTGTACAGGATTATGAGGAGGCAGAATAGCTCAACATATTGAAGAAGTACTTGAACACCACTGACTTGCAGGGCTATGGATTTAGCATTAGAAGGTAGGAATAAGATGACTTGCTCCTTTTTAACTAACACAGACACACTAGGCCAAATGCCTCTCGTTTTTCAACACGTCTACTGATCCAACTTTGCCCATTCATAGATAGACACAAAATGCTGGATTAACTCAGCGTGTCAAGCAGCACCTCTGGAGAAAAGGAATTGGTGACGTTTTGGGTCGAGACCCTTCTTCAGACTCAGTTGCAAGAGTCAGGGGAGAGGGAAACTAGAGGTATGAAGATGGACAGAACAAATCAGAGCCGGCACTGACAGCCAAAGAGCCTACATTGGGCCATTGTTGCCTGTGGAAGAGGCTTAGCTTAGTTTAGAAATACAGCGTAGAAACAGGCCCTTCGACCCACCGAGTCCACATTGACCAGTGATCCCCGCACACCAGTGCTATCCTACACACACTAGGGACAATTTACAATTTTACCAAAGGCGATTAACCTAGAAACCTGTACATCTTTCGATTGTTGGAGGAAACCGGAGATCCCTGGGACAACCCACGCAGGTCATAAAGAGAACAGAGAGCACCCAGGATGGAACCTGGAATTCTGGCGTAAGGCAGTAACACTACCGCTGCGCCATTGTGGCGATAACGAAGAGATACGAATGGTGAAACTAGTAGGATGACATCTGTACTTCTACAATATCCTATTCCTTTTCCTCCAAACATGTCAAGTCGTAATCAAGCAACGGTCTGACACTAGATGACTTTTATTATAATGTAAACAATGTCCCTAACCACAGATGATCTCACTCAGAGTTGCAGCAAAGTGCTGTCTCGGTGAGATCATCCGCATTTTTGAGTTTTGTTTCTGTAAGAACAGAAGTTATCTCATCTTGACCTCCTTTGACTGCTTACTGCCACTGGCATCATTGGAAAGGCTATAATTTCCCAGGCACATCATTAGTTCTGATCCCTAGACACCAGCTTCAGCTGGCTAGCTAAATACTCAGACTACAGTCAACTGCAATGTTGCTGTGCTGCTGAACACCGATTTCTCCTTTAAGTCGTATCTCCTAATAATCACCAGCACTCCCTGTTTCCATCATGCTCTATTTCTGTTCCTCACCTTCACTGCCACTTAAATTGTTATCCACAATTATGCCAGAATCAAATATCGGGTTTTGGAATTTTCAGATTATACCAATAATCTTTATCAATTTATAATGTTAGTTTTAGCTAAAATAACATCTCATAGGGTTAATCTAATATAGTCCAAAGGCACAAAATAATGGTTTGCAAATTATTAAAAGGCCACAGGATTTATGGTGTACAATTTTGGTCGCCCAATTATAGGAAGGATGTCAATAAAATAGAGAGGGTACAGAGGAGATTTACTAGAATGTTGCCTGGGTTTCAACAGCTACGTTACAGAGATAGGTTGAATAAGTTAGGTCTTTATTCTCTGGAGCGCAGAAGGTTAAGGGGGGACTTGATAGAGGTCTTTAAAATGATGAGAGGGATAGACAGAGTTGATGTGGACAAGCTTTTACCTTTGAGAATAGGGAAGATTCAAACAAGAGGACATGACTTTAGAATTAAGGGACAGAAGTTTAGGGGTAACATGAGGGGGAACTTCTTTATTCAGAGAGTGGTAGCGGTGTGGAATGAGCTTCCAGTGAAAGTGGTGGCGGCAGGTTCGTTGGTATCATTTAAAAATAAATTGGATAGGCATATGGATGAGAAGGGTATGGAGGGTTATGGTATGAGTGCAGGCAGGTGCGACTAAGCGAAAAAAGTTGTTCGGCACGGACTTGAAGGGCCATGATGGCCTGTTTCCGTGCTGTAATTGTTATATGGTTATAGGATCAAAGATAAATAAAGAACCCCAAACAAACTTGGGTACCAAGATGTCAACAATAATGGTGTTCTACTGGGTTCTTCTGGTACACATCGATGATTTGGATTCAGGATACACAGTTAATATATTTTGCAAAAAAGATATTAATACAAAAAAGTGCTGATGTGGTTACCACTGAAAAATAATGCTAGAGTACAAGGAGACAACAGTGGGAATAAAAGTAGTAAATTAAATTCAATCCAGAGAAAAAGATAGACACAAAGAGCTGGAGTAACTCAGCGGGACAGACAGTATCTCTGGAGAGCAGGAATGGGTAACGTTTCAGGTTGAGATGCTTCTTCAGACTGAGTCAGGGGAGGGGGAGTCTAGAGATATGGAAGGGTCAGCACTTCACACCTTGCCCTTCCATAGCTCCCCGACTCTCAGTCTGAAGAAGGGTCTCGTCCCAAAACGTCACACATTGCTTCTCTCCAGAGATGCTGCCTGGCCCACTGAGTTACTCCAGCTCTTTGTGTCTATCTTCGGTGTAAACCAGCATCTGCAGTTCCTTCCTATGCAGAGAAATGGGTATTTTGGAATAAATGTACAGATGAACAGTGGGATCTTGGAGTGCATGGTCACAGACTATTGACAATTGTTGGACAGTTAGATACGGTAGTTAAGACACAGGATACTGTTTTTTTTTAAACTGAGGCAGAGACCAGTGAAGCAAGGAGATTATGTTCAAACTGCGTGCAGTTTTGTCACTTTTGCGAGAAATATATATTTTTCAGGTCGTTGCCAATATTGCAGCCTTTCGGAGGAGGAAATTGGATAGAATAGTTTGTCTTCTTTGGAAAGAGACCAAATAAAGTTTAATTGATGTATATAAAATTGATGGACCTTTATAGCAGTGGATAGGGTTGATCTATTTCCATTATCAGAAAGATCAATAACCTGAGAACTGAGAGAAATTATATTCTCCCAGATAATTATTTTCACTGGGCTGGGGGGAGGGGAGGGGGTAGGAGTTGGGGAGAAAGAGGATGGTGAGGAAGCCTTAAAAGGGTGTAGCGAAGGAAATCTTTAATAGACACAAAATGCTGGAGTAACTCAGCAGGACAGGCCTCTCCCACTGAGTTACTCCAGCATTTTGTGTCTATATTCAATGTAAACCAGCATCTGTAGTTGCTTCCTACACAGGAAACCTTCAATGTATTTGGGTGCTTAGATTTGAAGTTGAAGTCCCTGATTTAAAGCAATTTGAAAAAATAACTGTCAACTGTCAAAATGATGTGGACAGAACAGTTTTTCCACACTAAGACCCTCCGTCTGATCATCTTACGCGAGACTTCAGATTTAATGACTGGACCAGTCTGGCAAATGTAAATACACCCAGTGACCAATCATATTTTTTGCTTCAATAACTATGTGATTCATCTGGCATATTGGGGACCATTTTCAAATTATCCCCTGAGACTGCACCAGAGGTATAGAGGACACAGCGAGCGGTAATAATCCAATTACAAGTGGGTAATGGTGTCATCTTTTCAAATCTAAAGTTGACATATTTGTGCAATCAGGGCACAAAAGTCTGCAATAGTACCTGAGAAAACCTGGGCAGCACAGTGGCGCAGTGGTAGAGTTGCTGCTTCCTTGCAGCGCCAGAGACCCGGGTTCGATCCTGGTGTTGTCTGTATAGCGTTTGTACCTTCTCTCCGACACTGCCTGTGTTTTCTCTAGGTGCTCCGGTTTCCTTCCACACATCCAAAGATTTACAGGTTTGTAGGTTAACTGGCTTGGTAAATTTGTAAATTGTCACTGTAGGATAGTGTTAACGTGCTGGCCGGCGCGGAGTCTGGGCCTGTTTCCGTGCTGATTCGCTAAACCAGCTTTCAGAACAAACTTTGTTCATCATTTAGACATTCCGATACCCCACTTGTTGCAATATCCTTCACCTATAACTTCCTTCAGCCAATTGTCATATCCCAAATACTGGCAGTTTAACAGAAATTAGGAAAGAGAAAATAACAAATTATTTCACATTAATTTGCAGATTTATGGTACACAGGACAGTGTGATAATTTCAGGCTATAATTCATTGCAATTTTTAAAAAAGATTCATAATCTATAATCTTGAAAAACTTTACCAAACAAGTCTCATAATTCCAGCTAGTAACGCAGGCATTAGTGCAGATCACCTAAAATCTTTCTATTTGTCTATATAATGAATCAGAATGCAATGCAATATGTAATACAATCACAAGCATCTTCATCCCTGTTTTGGATAATTGACTTTTGGTTTTTGGTAAACATTGAAAATGTTTCCTTTGACATTGAACAGTACTATCCTATATTGGAATCCCAATTAGCTGATGATTTTGTCATTGTGGTATTAATGCGTAGACTCTTTGGAGAAGAGGGTAATAATTAGGAAGGAACTGCAGATGCTGGTTTAAAACGAAGATAGACACAACATGCTAGAGTAACTCAGCAGGACAGGCAGCATCTACAACAGAAGAAGAATCGTCACCCATTCCTTCTCTCCCGAGATGCTGGAGTTACTCCAGCATTTTGTGTCTATATTCAGGGTAATAATTACATTATCTGGAATGAAGTAAATTAAAAAAAAATAAGTCCCATTCACTTTGCAAACTGAAGCAACGTATCTTTATTGCTTTTTTTTGCTTTAGAAATACCTCTCCTAATTATGAAATTATAGCATTATAGGGAGCTACACTATAAGTAAATCAGGATAATAAAATCACAAGCATTCACAATTTTAACTTTATAAGATGACATTAAAAGCCAAGTAAAAAAAACAAATACACAATATTTTGTCTATTTGGAACACGATAAACATATGAACAATAGACAACCATTTGATCAGCTGTGGTCACTGTCTACCATAAAAAATACAACTTTGGTTCTTAAAAAAGACAGGCGCACAGGAAAATGCCCAACTCTAAAGCACTTTCAAATGGGTCCAACAGCGAAAATGTTGAAAGTAGTGTTTCAAAGACAGACGCCGTGATCAGTAATCAAAACTTCCCGAGTTGTTACACATCTCTTAGGAGTAACTTAACAAGTCATGATTCCCTATCCTCACCAGAGAGGGACCCGGTTGGGGGGAGGAGGAGGGGGAGGGGGTGGGTTGAGAGAACAAAGAGGGACCTGGCGGGATTGGGCGCTGAGGACAAAGAGAGTCCCAGCAGAGGGAGCAGGGGGGCATTGAGAACAAAAAGGGCCCATCGGGACTACAGTGAATACTTTTGTAACTTTGTTAGTGCACTACGTGGCAACTCTTTGCATACTTGTGTATTGCATACAAAACAAAGAATTTCACTGTTCCAAGGTACACGTGACATTCATTTATTCAGAGATCATCTTACTTAATCACTTCTTTACGGAGACTAAATTCAAATGCGATCTGAGGTGAAATGAGGCTGGAGGACAAGGGTATACGGTTATAATTCCAGGTCGCACATTGCAGATTGTTATGACCAACAAGTGGCTCTAGTAACGCAGCGGGTCCTACTACTGTTTCAGAGTATTAAGATTCAAGATTCAAGAGAGACTTTGTCATGTGTCCCTGATAGGACAATTAAATTCTTGCTTTGCTTCAGCACAACAGAACATAGTAGGCATTGACTACAAAACAGATCAGTGTGTCCATATACCATTATATAAATATATACACACACATGAATAAATAAACTGATTAAGTGCAAATAACAGATAATGGGCTATTAATGTTCAGCGTTTTGTCCGAGCCAAGTTTAATAGCCTGATGGCTGTGGGGAAGTAGCTATTCCTGATCCTGGTCATTGCAGTCTTCAGGCTCCTGTACCTTCTACCTGAAGGTAGCAGGGAGATGAGTGCGTGGCCAGGATGATGTGGGTCCTTGATGATACTGTTAGCCTTTTTGAGAGTGACTGCGATAGATCCCCTCGATGGAAGGGAGGTCAGAGCCGATGATCGGCTGGGCAGTGTTTACTACTTTTTGTAGTATTTTCCTCTCCAGTGCGCTCAAGGTACCGAACCAAGCCACAAAGCAACCGGTCAGCATGCTCTCTACTGTGCACCTGTAGAAGTTAGAGAGAGTCCTCCTTGACAAACCGACTCTCCGTAATCTACTTAGGAAGTAGAGGCGCTGATCTGAGGTTTGATCTGACCTGGATTTGATCCTGACCTCAGGTGCTGTTGGATGGAGTTTGCAATTTCTCCCTGTTACTACGTGGGCTTCCCCCAGATCCATCCTACATTCCCACAGAGGTGCTAGTTGCTGGATTAATTGGTCACTCTAAATTGCCCTTTGAGTAGCAGGAAAATGTAACTGATGGGGCAAAGATTGGATGGAAATGTGAATAGGGAGTAAAAAGGTTTGGTGGAAATGTGTGTTTTATGGTCAACACAAGTCTGTTTTTGCTCTTACAGTCTTTACATATCTGTCATGCTATCATGAAATATTGCTGCCCGTAGTGCAGCGAAACTCCTAGTCTGGGCAAGATTGGGGGAGGTACAAAAATGGAAAATACCATTTCCAGATGATTGTTCATCCCTTTCAGACCAGAATCACATTCTTTTTGGAGTGGCGAATGATTTGAACCACTCAAAGCCCCTAATCTTGAAAATATTAAGCAGCAGTTCTGGAGAAAAACGTTCTGCATGAGCAATCCCTTCAATTCCACCCAGCCAAATGTGCAAACGATCCATAATGTTAGTTTCCCCAAGAGATCAAACTGCATTTTTTAAAATTAAACATGAATGACAACCTTGTGACAAATGGGAGACAAAAAGTGGGTA
The DNA here is from genome assembly GCA_963514005.1 of Raja brachyura. Next base: position 31,901,095 of record OY740809.1, on the reverse strand, counting down.
GCATAATGGTATGAATACATTCCTCATCACAAATGTGCAATTGAGACAGGTTGAAGACCAGGAATAGATTGGTGCACAGATGTCCCAACTAGCGACACACCAGGTGCTGAACCAACTGGACTTTTCAGCCAAAGACATTTAAAGATTGTCTTACTATAAATGTAATTTTGTTCTGAAAGAAAAGCAAGACTATAATAATGCACCACAGGCAGAGTGCATGATTGATCCAAAATGAACCTGGATAATAATTTAATTGTGAAAATTCTAAAGACCGCTGTCTTTAGTTCCTTTGTTCCTTGGTTCTGGCAAAGGATGCTTTGTTCTGGCAAAGGATCTTTGCTTGATGACATTCTTTCATTAGAGGGATATATCGCACCAAATGTTAGGTGCATCAGCCAACAGACAATAGATGCAGGAGTAGGCCATTTGGCCTATCTAGCCAGCACCACCATTCAATGTGATCATGGCTGATCATCCTCAATCAGTACCCCGTTCCTGCCTTCTCCCCATATCCCCTGACTCCGCTATTTTTAAGAGCCTTATCTGGCTCTCTCTTGAAAGCATCCAGAGAACATCCAGAGAGCCTTACCCCTTGAATAATTTTGCGCCAGAATCTATAAAATGAAAGAAGTGAAATAATGATGCAAAATAAATGCCCTTCATTCCTTTCAACGTTCTCAGAATTAGAATTAAGGAAGTTTGGCTATTTTGAATGTATCTCTACCCCATGTTAAACACATTACAGTTAATAAAGGATACACCTTTCATGAACATTTCCAATTTTTTAGATAGTTACATTTTCTTTGAAACCAAGTGGGACAATATAAGTGGTAGGAGGAGAACTGGGCCATTCGGCCCATCATGTCTACTCCACCATACTCTGGTAGCATTGTATGGTCCCTCCTGAAAATGTTGTCTGTCCATTTACCTCCACGGATGCTGCCTAACCCGCAGAGTTCCTCCAGCCTTGTTTTTTCTTCAGCAGTTTGTTTTTTATTAAAAACTTGGCAATCTTCCAGCAAATCGATATTATCAATACCATTTTGAAAGTAATCCAATTTTATTTTAATGTAAAAGATAAAAAATAACAAGGCCATTCAGTCCATTTCACTTCATCCGTCTATAAATACTTTGTTTGCCCATCCACCTTGCCTCTGCAATATTCAGTTGACCACAGGTTTTAAGGGGGAGTTTTTAGCATAAATTCCATTCTATGAGTGGATCAGTACAGTCTTGACATCAATCTTGAATTTGGATTTCCCAAGCTTAAGTCTCTCGCACAGTCTCTCTCTTACACACACAAATATATATATATATATATAAATATAAGCATACATATATATACACACACACACACACACACACACATATATATATACAAAATACTGGAGTAACTCAGTGGGTGAGGCAGCATCTCTGGAGAGAAGGAATGGGCGATGTTTCGGGTCGAGACATGTCTTCAGACTGAAGAAGTTTCGACTCGAAACGTCGCCCATTCCTTCTGTCCAGAGATCCTGCATCATCCGCTGAGTTACTCCAGCATTTTGTGCCTACTTTCGATTTAAACCAGCATCTGCAGTTCTTTCTTACACACGTGTGTGTGTGTGTGTATTACACACATATCTACCCACACACATAATAATGTGTAAAGTTACATTAGAAATAAGGGGAATATTTGATTTCACACAAAGGAGAATTTAGGGAATATTTAAGATAATGGTGAACTTGTACCTTGAGCAGGGAGACACAGTCAAAAGGCAAAATAATGAGGTGCAACTCTGCAACCCCAATTTGCGAATTTCTAATCCTACTGCGCACACTCAAATGACACAGGATCACAAGGTAACCTTTTTATTCTTCAAAATACCTGCCTCAATTTTAATTTTCGAACTACATTCATGAAAACGGCAGCATGGCACCAAACGTGGTATTAAAACTGAAAAATCTATCCTGAAACTTCATCTGGAAATGTATCTTTTTGATACCGAGCATTTTTTCAGTAGAACAGTACCCCAAATGTAGAGTAACTTTAGGCAATTTTGAATTTAAAATTTAAATTGATGGTGGGGGGAAAAAACTTAACACTTGTCAGATCATTGATGAAACCAGTTATCGTCTTCACTAAATAACATTGCTCCTTTTTCACGGATTTGACCAATAAAATGAGAAAAGAAAATGGTTGAAAATATTGTGATTTGTAATGGTGCTATCTCAAATATTTGAAGAACCGTGAGTGATCAGAGATGAGGTCAGGGATTGCAAATCACTTGTAAAATAAATAGCTTTTCACACTTGCATTAATCCATAATCCATACTTCAAATGTCCATGATGAATGATTAGCCATGCTATTGGTGTTGGCCAGTCTGTGAGACTTGAAAGTACATTTACAATTAATATAAATACAGATTCAGTAAATTCCAACATGAACGTACTTGCAAGTTCAACGTTGCTTTGTTTAAATATGCTGCGCCTATACTTTTTAAACAATTTAAATATTCCCACTCACTCACTTTTGCGTACAAAATCACAACAGTCCAGATATGCCTTGTACAACATATCGCAGAATCAATCAGGTGTCATAATTGAAGTTATATGCTGTTTTAAAATTAATTTACAGTTTGTACACTAAAAGAAAATTAATTCAATTACACAGAAGCATTGGCAGCACTTAAGACAGACTGTGTTACCCCATCAGGTCTCATTATGATAGGCATAACCTACTCAATTCACAATGTACAGAGATGATGCTGTGGAGGGCAATGACTATGTAGCACAAACTACTTTGTGTGAGCAGGATGATTATCTTCTCTTTACATCATCCATAAAGTATTACATTTACATCCACAATTAAATCTCCAATACAAAGAAGTGTTTGCCTATTTTAAGGCATTGCTCCTCTTAGGTATTACAAAGCAAAGTTCCTTTAATAATTCGATACATGTTCAAAACTTCCATTACAATATATGCAAGACATTTTAGGCAGTTAAATGGAGACACAAGAAATTGCAGATGCTGGAATCTTGAGCAAAAAAACAAAGTGATGGAGGAACTTGTGTAGGAAGGACAGTTGTTGGTTTATACCAAAGATAGACACAAAATGCTGGAGTAACTCAGCGGGTCAGGCAGTATCAATGGAGAAAAGGAATAGGTGAAGTGTCGGATCAGAAGGATTCCGACGCAAAACGTCAACAGTTCCTTTTCTCTAGAGATGCTGCCTGACCCGCTGAGTTACTCCAGTATTTTGTGTCTACCTGCTGCAGGAACTCTGCAGGTCTGGCAGTATCTGTGGAAGGGAATGGGCAGATGGCATTTCAGACTGAACAAAGGTCCCAACCCAAAATTTTCCCACCAGTAGATGTTAGCAGGCATGTGATATACCACCAACACTTTGTATTTGCTTATTTCACTTGGTTAGGATATTTTCCTTACATGTTACTTTGCAACTAAATATCGTGACACTTTCTGTTCCAGCTTGCTTCATAAAATGTCCGAACATTCTGCAATGTTAAATCGGTTGAGTGAGTTTTAGCACAGTTCACTGTATTTGTGAAGCTGCACAGTTTCAAAATAATTGGTAGCAGATTGACAACTGTTAGAGGCAAGGGAATTACGTACAATTAAGGTTTAATTAAATCTTTCACTGCCAATAAAACACTCTGGTGGAGCATAACTCTCAGTTCAAACAAGATTCATACATTATGATTTTGATACGAAACCAACTTTTAGTATATTTTTCGCTTAAGAATAAACAAAGCTCACGTGTCTGAATCAATAATGTGTCACTGATTTTGAATACTAACATCGCTGCTAATATTTCCATTGTGTTACAAGCTTCGAATGAACTATTGGATCACAGAAACTGGGCTGGAAAATAGTTTAATCATCGTTCAAGGAAAGCAGAGCTGTTTAGGAATAAGGTGGTGTGATGGCATTAGAGACTTAAGAAATGGACAGTGGGTGAATGAGTTAAATTCAGTCAATGCCTGGGTTTCACATGGGCCCCTTTCCTGAGAACTGTTCCCTTGAAACTGATTTACTTTGTCCCATTTTCTACAGCTATCTACATTGTTGCTATCATTCCTCAATTTCATTGAGTAATCAGCCTGATGTCACCCATTATTAAACTAACCGTATAGATGGACAATATCCAGTCAGCAAAGAATATCATGAAATGTTTTTTTTTCTTGTTGCTAGCTTTATGTGCTTTAGAAATTTATGGGAGAATATGTGCAAGGTCGGATTGTTCGTAAGTCAGGGCATTTCGTAACCCAGGGACCCCCTGTACACTGCAGTATTTAGTTAACAAATAACAACATTTGCAGAAGGGCAAAATTAGGCATTGATTTCGAACAGGGTGGTTTTTCTTCGCAACAGCTGACAGAAGACATTCACATGAGTAACATTTTTGCTCCACAATAGCTTGAAAACAGAACACTTCAAAAAATGTTCAAGCTACCTCAGGTACAGGCATACAAAATGGATTTTTTTTTGGACATTGGATGAAAATTATTTTAAAGGATTTCTTTTTCACAGCTAAATCTGAAAAAGCTACATAAATTGGATTGAATGATTTTAAAACCAGGTTTTCATACACGTAGCAGTAGGTGTGTGCATATCTTTACTGCTTTGACAGATTTGCAAGGATTTACACCGAGAAATGAAAACAAAAAATTCTCTGGAGCACTAGGTGACTGACAGGTAGCAATTAAACTGAAACACCATTTGCCATTACTCTCTGGGCCTTAATCCAAGTGACAGTTCTTTAAAAGTTCGGCTTGAAGATTAAGTTCTTGACTTCATTTCCCTCTTGATCATCTTCCAGCTTCCTTTCCAAGATGTAACATTGAATTATTTATTTTGTTCAGTTCTGTACATTGTCGCCACCCACTGCTGTGTTGTCCTCACAGATGAACTTGGCGTGTCGCCTCAAGGAATCCTGACAGCATTCAGCTCACTCATTTAAAGCTTTATTAACACTTTGTCTTTAGTGTAAACGTTTCTTTCCAGCATGTTATGATGCATCTTTCAGCTCTGGACTCTCTGCTGATTCGGGCGGCGCCTCTGTCGATGGTGTCTGAGTTCCTTCTGCTCCTTCTTTATGCACAACAGAAAACAACAAGGAAAATGTTTTTTTAGTTTAGAGATATAGTGCAGAGAGAGGCCCTTTGGCCCACCACGTCCACGCTGTGAGGGATGAAGTGATTAAACCCCACTATTGTAAGGATTCAGGCGAAGATTCTAACTTGTAAACAGGATTCTAACCGATAGAGGCCAGGCAGGGAGAAGATGTTGACATAGCTGGGAATGGGTTTAACAGAACTGTCCTTGGGTGAGGATGGATTGCATAGTGTAGCGTAGAAGGAGGGTGATAGATGGGACCCTTGTCAGTAGGGACTAGGGATGAAAGGGACCCTTGTCAGTAGAAACTAGCTGTAGTTCAGATATAAAAAAAACTGAGATAGGTCAGTTGGAGGTGAGAAAACTAGGCCAGGTCAATTGCAACTGGGCATGCTTAATGATATAAATGAATATTGGTTATACGCCCCTAGTCGAGAAATTGCTCATTATCATGAACATGCTATGTATGATGTGGGAGGTACTGGGGGATGTACCCATAAACTGTGCACCTCAGTGCTCTGATTGGGAAGAGCCAGAAGGGGAGGTTATGCCAGCAGAATTGTGTGTATAAAGGGGCTTTACTTTTCTGACTTTGGTGTGTCTCAATTTGGAGAGGCACCCGAATTCTGCTGATTCGCAAATAAATAAAAAGCATTTCTTGTTTCGATGATTTAGTCTCTGAGCAGTGATTGTGAGCACAAACATATATCTCACAACGCCGACCAGCATACACCAGCACGATCCTACACACCAGAGACAATTTACAGAAGACAATTAACCTGCAAACCTGCACGTCTTTGGCAAGTGCAAGGAAACCGGAGCACCCGGAGAGAACCCACGCAGTCACGGGGAGGACGTACAAAATCTGCACGGACAGCACCTGTAGTCTGCAACGGCAGCGGCTCAACTACAGTCCGTCTGTCTTTTTAAAAAATTTTGTCTTGTTAAATGTATGTCTGGACTCTAGTTTTTATTATTTTTCTTTAGCTGTGTATATGTGGGGTGTTGTGGGGGGGGGGGGGGAGGACCGTTAGTCTCTTCCCTGTACGGGGACCCGACTTTTTCCCTGTTGGGTCTCCGGTGTCGTTGGGCCTAACATCGTGGAGCCGGCGGCAGCCTCCGGCCGGGACCTCCAGTCGCGGAGCCTGCGGACCTGCCATTGCGGAGCTGGCCGTCTTCGGAACGGGGAGAGCTGTGGTGGCGCGCGGCTGCGACCCGACTTCGGAGCTTCGTAGGCTCTGGCCGCAGGCCCAGAGGACAGAAACATCGGGAGCTCCAGGTCCCTGGTGGGAGACCGCTTTTCGGAGCTCCCGCAACAGCAACTTCTCCCGTTGGAATCGCGGGGTGTAAAGGACTCGGAGCCGGGGCCTAACATCACCCGGCGCGGCTTAAACGGCTGCGGGACCTACCATCGCCCGCTGGGGGCTTTAACATCAGAGCCCCAGTTCACCTCGACACTGCAGTTGGACTGGTGGACCGTGGGAGAAGAACAAAGGGAAGAGATAAGACTTTGCCTTCCATCACAGTGAGGAGGTGCTGGAGACTCACTGTGATGGATGTTTGTGTAAACTGTGTTGAGTGTGGGTCTTGGGTTTGTTTGTAATGTAAAAATTGTAGAAAATGCAATTTTGTTCAAACCAAGCAGTTTCAATGACAATAAAGGCATTCTATTCTATTCTACGTCTGGAGTGGGTGAGCTGCAGGTTTGCAGGCCTATCAACATGCCACAGCTGAACGAAGCATTGCATTCCATTCCCCTCACCATCGGGCTACCTTGCCCGTTCAGCGGGGGATGGAGAGAACGAAGATGGCATGTCAACAAAGATCAAAACTTTCACCATCCAGACTTGCCAAATGTTACTTTGCCGAATGCTTGAGTGACACTGTTAATCCTTGCATTACGACCACCGTCCAACAATATTTCCTGCTCTTTTATACCAATGCCCTGTGACCTACACAAGGCGGGATGGGTGGAATAGCTTTACATCATTTGGTGGTGCTACTAACCTTGAATAATTAGAAAACATGACAATAAATGCCACATCTTGGAAAAATAAAAGGAAACTGCATTTCCTGTGGTTTCTTTCATAACCCAATCGTTCACCACATCAAAAAGAGATTTACTTTTGAACTTTTATCTAAGGACTAAATTTGTCTAACTTTCTCCGAAAAGTGTTTTGACAAGAGCAACTAGCTCTAAAAAGATGGACACAAAGTTCTGAAGTATCTCAGCGGGTCTGGATGAAAAGAATAGGTGACGTTTCAGGTTGGGACCCTTCTTCAGACGCTAATGTATTATGTAAAGCAATGCATATGTATTATGTATACCAATAGTGTCAAAGAAAAAGACAGTCATTAACTCATCTTATCCAGTGGAGTGATAATAAATACACACTTTATTGCTGCTGATATTAGCCAAACAGGTTAAGGGATATGATGTAACGGTGCGACATGAAATTGTAGCAGCTGTGGTCTCGCTAAATGTGTCAGCAGGCTTAAGGAATTAATCAGCCTAATCCTGCGGCATGCTACAGGTGAAAATTTGCCAGCCATAAGAATGAACCCTGGCATGATACCTCTTTTTAGTGATCTGTCACTAGTTTAGTTTACTATCACGTGCACCGACGTAGGTTGGTAAGCTTTTTCTTGCATGCTATCCAGTCAGCGGAGAGACTATACAGGATTACAGTCGAACCGCCCACAATGTACAGATACATGATAAAGGGAATAACGTTTAGTGCAAGATAAAGTCCAGCGAAATAGACCAAGGAGCAATGTCCAAACACCTATAGTCCAAAGAAAAATGCGGCACGGTGGCGTAGTGGTAGAGTTGCTGCCTTACGGCACCAGGAACCCTGGTTCGATCCTGACTATCGGTGCTGTCTGTACGGAGTTTGTACGTTCTTCCTGTGACCGCGTGGGCTTTCTCCGGGTGTTCCGGTTTTTTTCCCACACTCCAAAGACGTACAGGTTTGTAGGTTAATTGGCGTCGGTATAATTGTAAATTGTCCCGAGTGTGTGTGTAGGATAGTGTTAGTGTGTGGGGATTCCTGGTCGGTGCGGACTCGGAGGGCCGAAGGGCCTGTTTCCGTGCTGCATCTCTAAACTGAACTAAAAGATCAGTTTTGAGGCACAAATAGAGGTGGGAAAAGTAGAAGTAATAATGGTAATACTATCTTTGATCACTTGAGTGCACTGTAGCTCAACAGTATGAAACATCAACATGGCAGCTGGTTTTAGACATGGGCAAAGATTATTAAAAAATCTTTCAAACCAATCATTACATTGGGTCAGGCTGGCTTCTTCATGTGGTCACAGAATAATCTCAATGAATTGTTAAAAACTCAATTCCTCCATCAGCATCACACTTGGATAAAATCGCACCGCTCTTCTTGTTACATTATGCATGGCCTCTGATATTAAATGTAAAGGACAGGACAAGGAGGTTATTGCATTCCAGAAGGAGAAAAATAGGAATTCCAAAATCATGAGAACCATCCCAGCCTCAACTATCCCATAGTTTAAGAAATAGTTGGACAGGTACATGGATAGGACAGGTTTGGAGGGATATGGATCAAGCGCAGGCAGGTGGGACTAGTGTAGCTGGGACATTGTTGGCCGGTGTGGGCGAGTTGGGCCGAAGGGCCTGTTTCCACACAGTACGAATCTATGACTCTATCTATGCAAGGCCAAACTATACACTCTTTTTCCAGACCGCAAGTTTTGAATTACTTTCTTGCCATTTGTCCAAATCTGGCTGCCCTAGGAGCAGCACGGTGACGCAGTGGTAGAGTTGCTGCCTTACAGCGGCAGAGACCTGGGTTTGATCCTGATCCTGATCCTTGGTATTGAATGTAGATGATCAGCCATGATCACAATGAGTGGCGATGCTGGCTCGAAGGGCCGAATGGCCTACTCCTGCACCTATTGTCTATTGTCTACAAACTTGAGTGTGGGAGGAAACCAGTCAATAGACAATAGGTGCAGGAGTAGGCCATTCAGCCCTTCGAGCCAGCATCGCCACTCACTGTGATCATGGCTGATCATCTACATTCAGTACCCCGTTCCTGCCTTCTCCCCATATCCCCTGACTCCACTATTTTAAAGAGCTCTATCTAGCTGGTCACGGGGAGAACATACAAACTCCGTACAGAAAGCACCTGCAGTCAGGATCGAACCTGGATTAATTGGTTGCTGTAAATTATCCCCAGAGTGTAGGAAGGAACAAGTGCATGGGTGATTGTTGTTTGGCACGAAGGTGTATCTCTAAATTAAACTATGGCAATATTGACCATGGGATGTAAAGTTTTATACTTAGTGAGTTAGACTACATACTGGATGAGTAATTTTAAATGATACCGTCTAACCACATTTAAGAAACCACCAGAAACCATCTGTGAATGCTTCACACCCTCGGCTGTCTTTATTTTTAAGCAGATTTTCCAGCATTGTTTCTTGCTACGTTTAGGCAGAGCCACAGCTGACGTATTTCAGCTCAACGCTCCATTGTGGCAAATTTAATTAAAACCGGCAAATTGACACTGAATGCAGCTCTTATTAGATATCACAGGAGGAACATTTAAAATCTGAGCGTTTTAAACCCCTTTCCCCAAACTAACCCACACGGTCCATAAACCTTCATATAAACCATATAACAATTACAGCACGGAAACAGGCCTTCTCGGCCCTTCCAGTCCGTGCCGACCATTTATTTTCCCCTAGTCCCATCTACCTGCACTCAGACCATACCCCTCCATTCCCTTCCCGTCCATATACCTATCCACTTTACTTTTAAATGTTAAAATCGATCCTGCCTCCACCACTTCTGCAGGAAGATCATTCCACACAGCCACCACTCTCTGAGTAAAGAAGTTCCCCCTCAAGTTACCCCTAAACTTCTGTCCCTTAATTCTCATGTCATGCCCTCTTGTTTGAATCTTCCCTACCCTCAATGGGAAAAGCTTATCCACGTCAACTCTGTCTATCCCTTTCATCATTTTAAAGACCTCAATCAAGTCCCCCCTTAACCTTCTGCGCTCCAAAGAATGAAGACCATCAGGTCTCTAAAATGGACCTTCAGGTCCATTTTAGTCCCTGCATTTTTTTTGGATGTGCAACACCATTAAGAGAAGTCATACCTATTTCCGAGCCTTATAATGCAAGCAGAACATGGTGGAAACATTCAACCTGAAACGTTAACTCTGCTTCTATTACCCCTGATGCTGTCTGACCATTTTTTTCCTCCAATGCGTCCAGCTTTTTCGAAGATGTGAGATTCCTCCTAGCAGGCAATTCAGACCATTTCCAAAAGATTTGGTCTCCATTTCTCGACTTATTACAAGCATAGGGTGCAACACGACTCTGAAAATAAATGGTATCAGGAACTGGTGAGGGGTGTGTAAAGATACATCCCTTTTATCTTATATTATTTTAGTTTCTCATATTTTCTGTCTTCTTTTTTTTAAATTTATTTTCCTTTGCTTTTCTTTTTTATCCTTTCCTGTGTTTTACGCTTCTACGGGTTCTTCCGGATCACTCTCTCACGCACTTACTATCCTATCTAACTCTCTCTATTCTTCTTATTCTTCTTAAAGTTTAAAATAAGAAGTAGTATAGGAAATTATTTTTGGCTTATATCATTGTAATGTACATTGCTTCTTTTTATTTTGTTGTTTATTTTTGTTAGAAGTAAATACAATAGTGTGGTACTTGAGTACCTAATACATACATACATATTTCCATTCTTGTACAACTTCGTACTTTTGATTTAATAATAAAAGTACAGTGGGAGAAAAAATAAATAAAGAGTGACAGAATAGATAGACAAGCGAGTAGAAACAGATAGCAAAATAAATAAAGGGCAGAGATGAGAAGTTAAAAAGATTGAAAGAGAAGGAGAAAGTAAAGAAAAGAGAGATTAGGAGAGATCGACCTATTTCATATTTTTGCCCATCCGTCACCCGGTTCGAAATCATTTAATTTCTTAGGTTATGTTATGTTGCACCATATGCTTGTAAAAAGTTGATAAAAGGAGACCAAGTCTTTAAGAATTGGTCTACTTTGCCTAGTAGGAGGAATCTCATTTGTTCAAGATGTAGCGTTTCAGACATGTTTGACATCCACATTTTGAATGTTGGCCTGGTTGCGTTTTTCCAAAATTTGAGTACAAGTCTTTTTGCTGTTATTAGATCGTAATTAAGAAAAGCATCCTGGAATATAGCTAGTTTCCTCTTCCATTGATCCAAAGATAATCAGTTCTGTATTGGGGTTCAATTTTGTGTTAAATAGTTTTGTAAAAATTCCAAAAATGTATACAGTTTTGTACAAGAGACAAAGGAATGTGCTATAGTGGCATTTTGAGTAAGACATTTGTCACAGATGGGGGAAACATTTGAAAATATTTTATTCCGTCTAGTTTTCGAATAATATAATCTATGTAAAATTTTAAATTGAATTAGGTTATGTCTTGCATTAATTGAACATTTGTTTACATATAATAAAACATTTTCCCATCTATCGTTGGGAATTTTTATCAATAACTCTTGGTATTGTACATTGCTTCTAATAAAGATTTTTTTTTAAATAAAGCTTCCAGCTTTTTGTGTTTATATTTCAGATTTCTGGCATCTTTCAGTGTCAGGTTAGTTTATCGTCACATGTACCGAGGTACAGTGAAAAGCTTTTGTTTTTGTTGTGTGCTTGTAACTTTATTCCTGCCTTAGTTGACCTGTTGCTAAAATCCTCAACCCTCCCCGTGTTATCCACAAAGTAAGGATTTTCCAAAGCATTCTTGCCTTTTCTAGTTCCCTCCATCAACCTAAAAAAAAAATCCCCAAAGTCCCCTGCCCCTCAAGACCCCTTTGCCTCAAAGCCACAAATTGTCATCCTTCCCAGAAACCTGCTAATGTTTAATTTTAGTTTAGTTTAGTTTACAGATACAGCGTGGAAACAGGCCCTTCGGCCCACCGAGTCCGAGCCGACCAGCGATCCCCGCACACCAACACTATCCGACACGCACTAGGGACAATTTACAATTTAACAAGCCAATTTACCTACAAACCTGTACGTCTTTGGAGTGTGGGAGGAAACCGCAGCACCTGGAGAAAACCCACGCAGGTCACGAGGAGAGCATGCAAACTCCATACAGACAGCACCCGTAGTCAGGATTGAACCCGGGTCTCTGGCGCTGTTAGGCGGCAACTCTACCGCTGCTCCACCAGCTACTCTTTGGTCATTTCTTGTGACGTTTTATAACATAATTGGAACATTGTAAATAGACAATTTGTTGCTGCTTACTCTCGGGGAGTCTGCATCCTCTGGGCTTAAACATTGAATTTTCCGAATTTTGTTAACCCAGGCTGCCTCCTCTCCCTCCCCACCTCTCCCTCAGCCCTCAGGCCCTGGCATTCCTTCTCTCTCTATCTCCCCCCCCACCCAAGCCGCACTAGCTTCTCATTTACACACTACAAACATTTTACGGCTTGTTTCCTTTATCATCGATACTTTTTTGCATATCTTTCATTCATTGTTCTTTATCTCTCCACATCACTGTCTATATCTCTCGTTTCCCTGATCCCTGACCAGTCTGAAGAAGGGTCTCGACCCGAAACGTCGCCTATCTCCTTCGCTCCTTAGATGCTGCTGCACCCGCTGAGTTTCTCCAGCCTTTTGAGTAACCCTTGTTGCTGCTGACATTAGCCAAACATGTTGAGGGAAATTACCTCACCAAATGTAACAGCAGAATCAGCAATCTAAATAGCCTGGAACATAATACAGGTGAGAATTTGTTGAGTATAGAAAAGACTTAGCAACATACCTTTCCTAGCTTACGTAATATCACAACTAGACCACGGAGCGGTGAACATCTATTGTATGTTAAAATACACAATAGATGTGTATATATGGAGGGAAAAAGTGGAAACAACAGTAGTAATATCATCTTAAATGACTTGGGTGCAATACAACTCAAGGTCATGAATAGCTTCCTTTTTAATTATAAAATTACTTTAATAATATGGAAGTGAATGGAGGGTGGCACATTAGAGTTGCAGCGGTAGAGTTGCTGCCTTACAGCGCCAGAGACCTGGGTTCGATTCTGACTATTGGTGCCATCTGTATGAAGTCTGTACGTTCTCCCTGTGACCGCGCGAGTTTTCTGCGAGTGCTCCGGTTTCCTACCCCGCTCCAAAGACACGCAGGTTTGTAGGTCAATTGGCTTTGGTAAAAATTGTCCCCAGTGTGCAGGACAGTGGTAGTGTACTCAGTGGGCCGAAGGACCTGTTTCCATACTGCGTCTCTAAATTAAACTAATATGTAGATAAAACCACTACGAATGAGAAGCAGAGTTGCTGGACTCTGAAATATAGTCACCTGTCAAATTCTGTCTTAGCGAGGAATCTATTTAAAAATATACAATTTGAAATTATCTGTTCATCTTTTGAACTAATTGTTCATAGAAACATAGAAATTAGGTGCAGGAGTAGGCCATTCGGCCCTTCGAGCATGCACCGCCATTCAATATGATCATGGCTGATCATTCAACTCAGTATCCCGTACCTGCCTTCTCTCCATACCCCCTGATTTAGCCACAAGGGCCACATCTAACTACCTCTTAAATATAGCCAATGAACTGGCCTCAACTACCCTCTGTGGCAGAAAAATCCAGAGACTCACCACTCTCTGTGTGACAAATGTTTTCCTCATCTCGGTCCTAAAGGAATTCCCCCTTATCCTTAAACTGTGACCCCTTGTTCTGAACCTCCCCAACATTGGGAACAATCTTCCTGCATCTAGCCTGTCCAACCTCTTAAGAATTTTGGTAGTTTCTATAAGATCCCCTCTCAATCTTCTAAATTCTAGCGAGTACAAGCCAAGTCTATCCATTCTTTCTTCATAAAAAAGTCCTGACATCCCAGGAATCAGTCTGGTGAACCTTCTCTGTACCCTCTCTATGGCAAGCATGTCTTTCCTCAGATTTGGAGACCAACTGTTTATAAATTGTAGGAACAGAATGAGGGCAATTGACCCATCAAGTCTACTCCGCCATTCAAACATGGCTGATCTATCTTTCCATCTCATCAACCCCATTCTCCTGCCTTCTTCCCATAACCCTTGACACCTGTATTAATAAGAATATATCAAGCTCTGCTTTAATAATATCCATTGAGTGGCCTCCTGTGCATAAACAATGAATTAATTAATGAAAGAATGATGTTGGCAGGCCCATAAATTCCTATGTAAAACACAATGACTGCGCCCAAGAAGGCTCGTACCTGCATTGATGGATAACTCTGCCAGTTTCATGGGAAGTTCTGACGGACTGACCCCTGCTGGTGAGCCCAGGATGTCAGGCAAAGCGTTCCTTCGGCCCGTCCGCCCTGACGTGGCAAAGTCCAGCACCGGTTCCACCTCAGTCATCACTGCCCGATTCGGTGACGCCACCTGAAAAGACATGCCAAAGCAACAGTGCTATTTAAACAATTTTCCCAGGGTGAAAATGTCACAGATTAGAGGGGAGAACTTCAAAGAAAGAGTGGCGGTGTATGTAAAGGATGCGTGCAGGACAAGTTTTGTCTTACGCAAAGGGCGGTGGGTGCGTGGAGTGCACTGACAGGCGAGATGGTGGAATAGTGGTGTTTAAGATACAACAGTGGTGGTAGTTCTCCGTGGATTGTCACCTTGTCGTGGTGGAGAGTCTTGTGTGGTCCTGAGATCCTGAGAGCGATGCCGTCTAGAGCTAGGCTCCTGCTAGGGCCACCCATGGCGGTAAGGTCGAGGGGGAGGTCACTGACAAAGAGCAATCCAACCAAGGCCTCAACGGTGGAACAGGCGGGGACGATAGCTGACCGTAGTGGAGCGTCACAACGGCTGGGAAGGCGGATGAAGGCTGCAGCAGAAAAGGGTCTCCGGTCGTCTTGGACTCCATGCCACTGGTTCCTGACCCAGATCTGTCAAGGACCGTGGGGTGGCTGTCTGTGCCCCAGTCTCCCCGCGTTAAACAAAGTCACGCACAGGCGTCCTCCAACCCAGGAGACACCCATGGTCAGCCATGACTGAGGGGGGCCTAAGAAGAATGGTGTTTAAGAGGCTTTTAGATAGACAAATCGATATGCAGAAAATGGAGGGATATCGATGTTGAGGCCGAGGAGATTAGTTCATCTTGGCATCATGTTCTGCATAGACATTGTGGGTCGAAGGGCCTGATCCTGTGCTGTACATTTTAGTGTTTAACTTTCAAAATATTCAACATCGTAAAACAGTACAAAGTTCTTTGGAAACGATAATAAGAAGGTTTAAAGCAGAGAAAGTAGCAGTAAAGTGGTGACTGACTGATACTTAATTAGTAAGGGTGTCAAGGCAGTAATGAGGAAAAGGCAGCAGAATGGGGTTGGGTAGGAAAGACAGATCAGCCATGACGGGGTAGACTAGATGGGCCGAATGGCCTAATTCTGCCCCTGCTGCTTGTGAACATGAAAGTAGAAGTGTGGAAACATGGAATCGCAGGCGCTGGATTACAAATAGAGACAGTGCTGGAGTCAAGGCCGTGTCCCGCTTTCCCGAGTTACTCACAAACTCTTCCGATATTTCCCCTTGATTCGGACTCGGAGAATTATGGTAATAGCTGTTCGTCGGTACTCGGGGCTTTTTTTTTTAAACTCGTGGGCATTTTTCAATAAGTTGGAAAAAAGTCCCGACTTACCTGATGCCCCGAGTTCCTACGGCTGGCGTTACGAGCCGCTACGATACATCTACGGGCTCCTAGGGACACGCTACCGATATTACCCGACATTCCCCGAGTTTGAATCAAGGGGAAAACTCGGGAGAATTTGTGAGTAACTCGGGAAAGGGCCTTAACTCAACACGTTAGGGACATTTGTGGAGAGCAGGGAATGCTGGCGTTTCACATCGAGACCCTTCTTCAGACTGAAGAAGGATCCCGACCTGAAACGTCACGAATCCATGTTCTCCAATGCAAATCCCAGTGTTGTTGGCGGCTCCACCACTGGAGGAACAGTGGGAAGGAGAACAGAATCAGAGGAGATGGGGATGCACCTTAAATCAGAATGGTCGTGAACATAAAGAACAAGACTACTGTTCAGCTACCGTAGCATAGAAGATAATCAATTTATTCAAGTATAATTGATTTGCATTGAAGTCACAGCCCCATTGTTAGTCACAGATGGTTATGAGCAAGCACATTGAATGATGGTGTGGTGATCGGAACATTATGAATCTATTGCTTCAAGCCACAATGACATCACCCTAATGACAGTGTCATTCTGTGACTGGACCAGATCTCATTGACATGCTGGGGGCTCTAGCTTCCCAAAAATAGCAGCAGTGCTCACAGAAATAAGGGAACAGGAGGAGCCTTAGTAGGTCTGTCAGCCTTTCAAGCCTGTCCCTGCCCTGGGCCTCATCTCCTCTTCAGCTGAGTTCAGTTTCGAAGGGTCTATGGCGCTGTAAGGCAGCAACTCTACCGCTGCGCCACTGTCCTGCACTTGAAATTGCACAACATTAATCTCACCAAGTAAGATATTCTATGGACTGTGTCCTTGGTTCCCTAATATTACAGTCATTAATTTATGATATTTTAAAAATTATTATATATGTGTAACTGCTTAGACAGGCATGTTAAGCTGCAGCAAGTAAGAATTTCATTGTCGGTGCATGTGACAATTAAACATTCTTGACTCAACTTTGTCACAAAGCTGTGCCCTGCCTTTAACCCCATGCCTCTTGCCACAAATGTGGCGGTGCATGGCACAGAAGCACGTTTAAGGTTTTAAAGTATTAACATTTCTAAATAAATAGTTTTGAGGTAAAAATATGGCAGACCTTTCCGACTTAGACACAAAATGCCGGAGTAATTGAACGGGTCAGGCAGCATCTCTAGCAAAGTGGATCGGTGACGTTTCGGATCGGCCTTCAGTCTGTAGAGAAGTCCTGACCTGAAACATCACTTATCCATTTTCTCCAGAGACGCTGCCCGACTCGCTGAGTTACTGCGTGCCTATATCTTGTGCAGAAACCTGCAGTTGCAGCATCCTTTTTATTACTTATCAGACTTGTTAGGTTGGCTGGGAATATGTCAACAATCACAAGTTATTTGCAGTGTGACATCCATAGATGCTATCCATTGGCAGTCCAGATAAAATCCATTTTATACCCTGGTTAAGGAATCCTCTTCACTTAGATCTGTACTTAATATATTGGTTGATAGAAGACTAACTCACTTTACATAATGTGGATAGACACAAAATGCTGGAGTAACTCAGCGGGACAGACAGCATCTCTGGAGAGAAGGAATGGGTGACATTTCTGGTCATGACCCTTCTACATACTGTAGATTCAGCCATGGCATATCTTCATATATAGGACTCAGTGAATAAAAAGCATAGACTCATAAAGCCATCAGATTCCTTTTTCCTATTTAAACTGATGAAGGCAAAAGGCAACACGGAAAACACATCCTCCCCATGCCCCAGTCTATTCATATTCATGTAATGATTCATATTAGATTATATTAGATTAATACTCAAATGACCCATGCGGACAAACATAATTATCAAGTACAGAAGGAGATATATCTAAGCAGGTTAATTAAGGTGGTTAAATAATAATTAGAAGGGGAGTCATAGTCGAGAAGGGGAGAGATCAAACAAGTTTTATTAATGTGGTTAAATAATACCACGAACAGGAATGACAGATAAAAAGTTGGGAGATTGGTTTGGGATTCTATTTAAAATAAAATAAAAAGAATCTCATAATTTAGTTGATTAAAACACGGAGAATAATAAAGTCCAGACATAGTCAGCTTGGAGCAAAGGCCAAAGCTGGAATTATGATGGAGTTATATTGATTAGGTTCGGACATTAACCCAAGATGCCTTCGTCATCAGCATATTACTCAAGTCCCTTGGTGCCTACTATAAAGTAGCCTGTCTTCTAAGTCAACAAGGCCCCAGAGTATATTAATACAGGTTAAGTACAATCATGCAGAAAATCTATATCAATATCTAAGAACGTGAAGATAATTAATATTTATGCCAGTTTTATTTTGAAAAATGACATGAACGAATCTCCATGCATCCCACGGTTGCTTCATTCAGGTAACTCAGTCAATGTGCTCTAACAGTAGTGATTCCAAGGATAAATTGGGAAATTGTCAGGAATGATGATAAATAAGCAGTGTTTGGCATGCAAAAAAATATTTTTTTTAATTTATTTTAAAATCGATTTTCAAAATACATGCATTTCATTGGGGGGGGGGGGGGGGGGTTTAATTTATATGTGGTTAACTAAAGTAGTAAGGATGGTATTAGAAAGACACCGGGAACTACATTTGCTGGAGTCACGCAGCAGGTCAAAAACATATCTGGGAGACATGGATAGGCAGCGTTTCAAGTTGGGACACTTCTTCAGTCTTTTAGAAACATAGAAACATAGAAATTAGGTGCAGGAGTAGGCCATTCGGCCCTTCGAGCCTGCACTGCCATTCAATATGATCATGGCTGATCATCCAACTCAGTATCCCTTACCTGCCTTCTCTCCATACCCTCTGATCCCCTTAGCCACAAGGGCCACATCTAACTCCCTCTTAAATATAGCCAATGAACTGGCCTCACGCAGCAGGTCAAAAACATATCTGGGAGACATGGATAGGCAGCGTTTCAAGTTGGGACACTTCTTCAGTCTTTTAGAAACATAGAAACATAGAAATTAGGTGCAGGAGTAGGCCATTCGGCCCTTTTGAAGGGTTCTGACGCAAAAAGTCGCTTATCCATGTCCTCGAGGTGTTGCCTGACCCGCTGAGTTACCCCAGCCAGCACTTGGTGTTCTTAACATAGCTCGAATGAAAAATGTCAAAAGAATGGCATTATTCCCAAGGACGAGGAGAATTTTAGAAACCCAAAGGATGAGGATAACAAAATTGAAAAACAGCGAGAAAATGCGAGTAAACTCGCCCAAAGCACAACGCAGACTGTAAGATTTTTCCAAGTGTGTAAAGAAGAAGAGAGCAGAAATAATAAGTGACTGTTCTTTGAAAGATGATACAGGAGTCAATGAAATGGCAGAGTCATACAGTCGTGCAGCATGGAACGAGGCCCTTTGGCCCAGCTGGTCTATGCTGACCAAGACACCTATCTAAAGTAGTCCCATTTTCTCACATTTGACCAAAATCTCTCCAAATCTTTCCATATAACAATTACAGCACGGAAACAGTTCCCTCTCGGCCCTTCCAGTCCGTGCCGAACATTTATTTTCCCCTAGTCCCATCTACCTGCACTCAGACCATACCCCTCCATTCCCTTCCCGTCCATATACCTATCCACTTTACTTTTAAATGTTAAAGTCGATCCTGCCTCCACCACTTCTGCTGGAAGCTCATTCCACACAGCCACCACTCTCTGAGTAAAGAAGTTCCCCCTCATGTTACCCCTAAACTTCTGTCCCTTAATTCTCATGTCATGCCCTCTTGTTTGAATCTTCCCTACCCTCAATGGGGAAAAGCTTATCCACGTCAACTCTGTCTATACCTTTCATCATTTTAAAGACCTCATTTAAAGACCTTTCGTATCTTTTTTTCTTTTAAATGGACATCCAGCACTTCCTTGACGATCAAAGGAACTCTAGGTCCAGCACGGATTTTCCACCACACTAGAACCTTGCTAGATTATCTTTTTTGCCGGACCAACAGAGGTCATGGCCTCCGAGAGGAGTGGAACGGTATTGTAACGGTCCGGCTAAGCCAGCGATGGTCTCGGGAGTCAGCTGTGGGAATGGATCTGCCAGTTCCGGCTGGGCCGGAGTTTCAGAGGCCCGGCCCGCGTGGTGGGGGGAAAAAATTGGACTGTAGAAGTCCCAAAGGGACTATATGGTCTCCATTTACTGATTATATGAAGGGGTAGCTGGGCTCAGCATTGAAACTCAACAAGTACCCGGTGGTAAGATCAGATGAAAAGGTTTAATCTAAGATTTGTATACTTGTCTCTGTATATATATTATTAGAAATCATTCCATTCATTGTTAAGATGTATACTGTTTTTTTATCTTTAAGTATAATAATTGTTTGTTAGTAATATGGGTTGTTTTTTTTTTAATTTAATTTAAAAAAAATTTTTTTTTTTTTTCTTTTTCTCTTCTCACATATAATCAAAATTATAATCACACTTTTTAAATTAAACATCTATTCTTTCTTTACTCTTTTTTTTTCTCTTCACTATTAAAAAATTGAGGCTTATATATATGGCTTTGTAATACTCATATAATTTTGGAAATATGTAATATGCATATCTGCAAAAATTATTATATTATTTGTAATACGTATCGCCTCTAATAAAAATATATTAAAAAAAAAAGAAGTCGAGATCGAGTAGAGATCGGCCACCTCACCCAGTCTAGGTGCCACGTTTTCAAGGGGACTTCCAGGGGGGATTTCAAGTGTACTCTTGGAATTTTGTCCGGAGTAAAGGAGGTGCCGGACACCAGTTGCCGGAAAATCGGTGGCGGACCCGTACCTTGAAGATATTGCCATTAACTTCTCCGTATGCCCTTATCTCTTTCAATACTTTAAAAACAGAGGAGAAATATTAATTGAGGCCAAATAGTTTTTATTTTGATATCAGAAACCAACAGCTTGTTATTTAGCAACTGAGTCATCAGCCTCTGAAACCAACAGTGCCGTTTCTCAGCTCATTATCTGTCAGCTGTTTTATGCCTGATTCAATGTCATCCACAAACAAAGATGTTGCTCATCAAGAACAGAAGCCAGGGACAGGCACTGCTGACGGAAGTGATCATGATAATGGTCTGGTGTTAAGCACCATGCTTTTGACACGAGGCATGTCACGGTGGCACAGTGGTACAACTGCTGCCATACAGCGCCAGAGTCCCAGGTTCCACCCTGACTACAGGTGCTGTCTGTATGCAGTTTGTACATTCTCTGTGATCTATGTGGGTTTTCTCCGAGATCTTCGGTTTCCTCACACACTTCAAAGACGTGCAGTTTTGTACGTTACTTGGTTTGGTATAAATGTAAATGGTCATGTGTGCGTGTATAAGGATTGCAGGTCGGTGCAGACTCGGCGGGCCTGTTTCCACACTGTATCTCTAAACTAAACATGGACATTGAATTTGTATCTGCACTTCTCCACACGTCTCTCATAGCCCACTCACCAAGGCAAGGAAAATGAATTCTGCCAGAGAGAGAAAATGCAGGCAAAATAAAATCAGAATAATGATCCCTCTCAAAAAAAAAACCTCCTTCTAACACAATACAAAAACATTTTTTCAAAAGTACTCACTTATCCTGGTTTCTGAATTATTATTTAAGAATCAGGCAAAAATTGGGTGGCACTGTGGTGCAGCATAGAGTTGCTGCCTTACAGCACGAGAGACCTGGGTTCGATTCTGACTACAGGTGCTGTCTGTGTGGAGTTTTTTACGTTCTCCTGGTGACCCCGTGGGTTTTCTGCGGTGGGGGGGGGGGGGGGGGCTCCACTTTCCTCCCACACTCCAAAGACCGAGAGGTTTGTAGGCTAATTGGCTTCT
The DNA here is from genome assembly GCA_963514005.1 of Raja brachyura. Next base: position 31,879,423 of record OY740809.1, on the reverse strand, counting down.
AAAAGTTGTACATTGTCCCTAGTGTGTAGGATAGAGCTGGTGTACTGGGTGATTGCTGGTTGGCCGAAGGGCCTGTTTCCATGCAATACCTCTAAAGTATAAAGTTTTTTTTATAGAATTGTTGCCTTTTTACTATGTGACATGAAAATCAAGAGATGTGTGGGAAATCCCAAATCTGCAGTAAATGAATAAAAGTTCATTGTATTTGGTCTGAAACAAATACTCCACAGCAGTTTATTCTTGCATTGAGAAGCAGGGATTGATTACCAAAAACACAGAGCATAACCAGCCCTAAGAAAAGGCAGTTTAATTTTCAATCTGGTGGTGCTGATTCATTTACAAAATGCAGGAGAAAGGGCTGTGAGATGCCAAGTAGAATTTCAAATAATTGAATGTAGAAAAATACAGCTGCCACTCCAATACATTTCTTTATCCTTGTTTTATTGCTAATGTTATTTTACCAAGATGAGCGATATTAACGATCAAATACTGAGAGCTCAGCTTACAGTTTGCACAATGGCGGTACTGAAAAGATACGATGCAGTGACTGAAGTTGTATTCACAAGATTTTTTTTTGTTTGTCCATTCTGGAATTAGGTCACCAAGTCTGCTCTCTTCGAGTTCGTACAATGCTATTTTGTTTCCCCGAACTTAATATTTGATATTGAATTTGATATGAGTTTGGTTTGGGCGAGGTGCGCCTTTCATTGTTTGTTCCTGTGTTTCATGGGAAAGGGAACAATGACAATATGCTGTTTAAATATGAGGGATATCATTTTACAGGCACTTCAAATATTTTTTTTAACAAAAATCCTAAAAATGCTTCAGCTAAAATTTCCTTTTCAATCCAGAAATCCTTAGTAGCAGAGAGAATGGATTTCTGCTGGAAGGTTAACAAAATCAAGAACTTAAGCAAATGATTCACATAACATTGTTAGTTGCCCCAACTTGCCCACACCGGCCAACATGTTCCAGTTACAAGGGTTTCAATGGTTCAAATGTCGTTTATTGTCACATGTACCAATTAAGGTACAGTGATATGCAAATTACCATACCAAAAAAAAGCAACAAGACAATTTTTTTGTTGAAAGTTAACATAAACGTCCACCACAGCGGATTACCCACATTCCGCACTGTGATGGAAAGCAAATGAGTCCAATCTCCTTCCTCTTTATTCTCCCGCAGTGGTTAGCAGGTCGGGGTGCGTTTTGTTATCGTGACCTAAAATAAAACAATTCCTCCAGTTTGATGACCTCAAAAAGATCATCCACACATTTATCTCCTCCCGCCTAGATGACTGCAACTCCCTCTACACTGGCATCAGCCAATCTTCCCCGTCCCGCCTGCAACTGGTCCATAACATCGCAGTGAGACTCCTGACGGGCACCTGAAAAAGGGACCACATCACCCCGATCCTGGCCTCTCTCCACTGGCTCCCTGTGCGGTTCCGAATAAATTTCAAGATCCTCCTTTATGTTTACAAAGCCCGCAATGGGCTTGCCCCCACCTACATCAAAAGTCTGCTCACCCACCACACCACCTCCAGGTCCCTCAGATCGGCCGACTTGCGGTTGCTGAACATCCCGCGGTCTAGGCATAAGCTCAGGGGCGACCGATCGCGCCTTTGCGGTTGCAGCTCCTAGACTGTTTAAGTCGAGACTAAAAACTCATCTCTACTCCCAAGCCTTTCTTGACATCCTCTGAGCGAGGGCTATATGTATGTAGTGATGTTTATATTTAATTTGTGAACCACTGCTGTTTGTTATACTATTCTTATACCAATGTGAAGCACTTTGGCCAACGAGAGTTGTTTTTTAAATGTGCCATATAAATAAAAGTGACTTGACTTGACTCTGTTGGTATGTAACAATGCGTAATCCAGAAAGGCTCTGGAACCGAGGGTGCCAGGAAGAAGAGAAAAAATAAAGAAATTGGTGTTCACCTGCAGCAGACTTCCAGAATATGCCGGATTTGGCATTTGGATTGATGTTACTTTAATTTTTAAGCTTCACTGTAGGACCCGGGTATTAATTAAGCACTGAGATCTTGGTGTACTGCTTCCAACTCGGTAGCAGTTTGAGTTTTGGTGATAATTCTTCCTCACCGCAGGCTCCACGTTAGTCCGTCTCCAGACCGCACGCGTGCTGCACTGAGGGAAAGCAGCTCATGCGGATTCCCAGCTACGTGTCATCTCACCGGTCTCTATTCCTTTCAATACTTCGCTCCTTTACTTTAACCATGGTTTTATATTCTCCTCTCGATGGGGGCGGCTCTTTGCAAATATTTAGGGGTTTAAAAGGATCACTGAGTTTGAGGTCACCGTGCACATGCCACCAGCAGTCTGCATCGTATTTTTGCCAGCGACTAGCTCGCAATGCAGCCCGCAAAGACAGCAAGTCAGGTGCCCATATTTTAGAGCGAAAATTGATTGGGATGATCAGCCATGATCGCAGTGAATGGCGGTGCTGGCTAGAAGGGCCAAATGGCCTCCTCCTGCACCTATTTTCTATGTTTCTATATTACTGTGCGAGGACAAATTGTAATATTTGATTTGAAGATAAATTTCTGAAGCAAAGCAAATATTAATCGAGGGAAAGATTGAGATACAGGATCTAAATTTAAAAAAAGATGAAAGTTTAACAGGATAGGATGGGGCATGCTGGCCGGCGTGGGCAAGTTGGGCCTGATATCACACTGTATGACTCTGACTCTTACGAGAAATGTTAAAAATAAAATTTACTAGAAGCAAAATCAAGCTCATAGTAAATGTGAATGTGACTGAAGGGAGAAAGCTTTAAAATACATGGTAAGGGGTGCTCCTGTTAGCAATCAGAAAGGAATGAGTTTGAGTCTATTGATTAAACAAGCTTCTATTTCTAACTAGATCAATAGGTTCCATAACATCCAAGATCGCAGTACTGTGGAAAACTGGTGCTTTTTGTCTCCGCCATCTTCACAAATTTAGCTCTGCCATTTATTAAGACTCTTTAACATTTGATTTCGACTGATACTGATTTGCAATTAAGCCAATTATTTCCCCCAAAAATTTAAACAATTACGTTTGGGAAGATGGTGGTTTACACCAAAGATAAACACAAAATGCTGGAGCAACTCAGAGGGATCTCTGGAGAGAAGGAATGGGTGACGTTTCGGGTCGAGATCCTTCTTCAGACCGAGTGAGAGCTGTGCAGGCTGAAAAACAAAAAGCTGCCAGACACACATCACGCACTTGAACAGGCCATCTCGACACCCTGCACAAGAAAGCAGCAACGCATAATGGTTGGACACAAACAGCTGGAGTGACTCAGCACGTCAGACAGCATCTCTGGAGAAAAGGAATAGGTGACATAGAAACATAGAAATTAGGTGCAGGAGTAGGTCATTCGGCCCTTCGAGCCTGCACCTCCATTCAATGTGATCATGGCTGATCATCCAACTCAGTATCCCGTATTATCTGAATGGTGGCAGATTAGGTAAGGGGGAGATGCAACGAGACCTGGGTGTCATGGTACACCAGTCATTGAAAGTAGGCATGCAGGTGCAGCAGGCAGTGAAGAAAGCAAATGGTATGTTAGCATTCATAGCGAAAGGATTTGAGTATAGGAGCAGGGAGGTTCTACTGCAGTTGTACAGGGTTTTGGTGAGGCCACACCTGGAGTACTGCGTACAGTTTTGGTCTCCAAATCTGAGGAAAGACATCCTTGCCATAGAGGGGGTACAGAGAAGATTCACCAGACTGATTCCTGGGATGTCAGGACTTTCATATGAGGAAAGATTGGATGGACTCGGTTTGTACTCGATGGAATTTAGAAGATTGAGGGGGGATCTTATAGAAACCTACAAAATTCTTAAGGGATTGGACAAGCTAGATGCTGGAAGATTGTTCCCGATGTTGGGGGAGTCCAGAACAAGGGGTCACAGTCTAAGGATAAGGGGGAATTCCTTTAGGACCGAAATGAGGAAAACATTCTTTACACAGAGAGTGGTGAGTCTCTGGAATTCTCTGCCACAGAAGGTAGTTGAGGCCAGTTCATTGGCTATATTTAAGAGGGCATTAGATGTGGCACTTGTGGCTAAAGGGATCAGGGGGTATGGAGAGAAGGCAGGTACGGGATACTGAGTTGGATGATCAGCCATGATCACATTGAATGGCGGTGCAGGCTCGAAGGGCCGAATGGCCTACTCCTGCACCTATTTTCTATGTTTCTATGTTTCTATGTACCTGCCTTCTCTCCATAACCTCTGATCCACTTAGCCACAAGGGCCACATCTAACTCCCTCTTAAATATAGCCAATGAACTGGCCTCAAGTACCCTCTGTGGCAGAGAGTTCCAGAGACCCACCATTTTCTGTGTGAAAAAAGTCCTTCTCATCTCGGTCCTAAAGGATTTCCCCCTTATCCTTAAGCTGTGACCCCTTGTCCTGGACCTCCCCAACATCAGGAACAATCTTCCTGCATCAAGCCTGTCCAACCCCTTAAGTGACGTTTCGGGTCGAGACCCTTCTTCAGACAGAGTCAGGGAGAGGGAAGCAAGAGATATAGATGAAGATATAGAGATATAGAACAAAGAGAAGAAAGATTTGCAAAAAGCAATGATAATCAAAGAAGCAGACTGTACGTTCTCCCTGTGACCTGCGTGGGTTTTCACCGGCTGACCCAGTTCCATTCACACTCCAAAGAGGTACAGGTTTGTTGGTTAGTTGGCTTGGTCCAATTGTAAATTGTCCCTAGTGTGTGCAGGAGAGCGTCAGTGTGCGAGGATCGCTGGTCGGCACGGACTCGGTGGGCCGAAGGTCCTGTGTCTGCGCTGGATCTCGCAACTAAACCACAGTTTCAAGCATTGTCGGACCCAGCACGGTGAAAAATCGTGGTACTAAAATAAATGTATTTGACAATTTACAAATTGAGTTTTACAATAACAAGCCGACGACTTGACCCCAATATGTGCCAGTTATTTAGTAGACAAGGAGTGCACAAATACACAGAAAATTCATTGATCTTCTGCCCGAGGCTTTAGCATCACTTCGGAAACGCTGCTTGAAATCAGAATATTATTAGAACATCCCAGGGGCAAATTACACTCCAGTAGGCAAAGGTAGCAACATCCAGAGAGCTGGTCTATAATTTAGCAGCACGAGTATATTTGCAATGAATTTATAATGTACATCCGCCATCGGTAAAGATGGCAGTAATACTGATGCAGGATTTCTTGACCTGAAGCATTGACCATCCCTTTGGCTTCACAGCTGATTAGCCCACTGAGTTCCTCCAGCAGTCTGGGTTTTTTTTGGACCAGATCCAGAATCTGCAATCTCGTGCGTCTGAAATCAATATTATCTGATTGCCATCAAATCAGACACAGAAACACTCCGTCATACCAGGTGTCAATAAAATGATGCCTTTTGAGTTTGATTTACGAGTCAAAATCGAAATTATACGCTAAGCTGCCCCCCCCATCCCCCATCAGTAGGCAAGAACTGCAAATGGAGGTTTAAACCAAAGATAGGCACAAAAAGCTGGAGTAACTCAGCGGGACAGGCAACATTCTCTGGAGAGAAGGAATGGGTGACATTTCGGGTCGAGACCCTTCTTCAGAAGGGTATCGACTCCCAAAAAACCACCCATTCCTTCTCTCCTGTCGTGCTGAGTTACTCCAGCTTTTTGTGCCCACCCTATCAATCTCGCCACAATTTATAATTTCCCACTTTGCTCAGTGAAGGGTGAGAAGAACATGCCAGGAGCACTGTCAAAAGATGTAACGATGGTGCTAGATCTTGGAGAAGGTACACCACAAGGCCACGTGCTAAAAAATGGGTGTCGGTGGGTGTTGTACCAAAGAATGGATCAACTGGGCTTGGATTCACTGGAATTTAGAAGAATGAGAGGAGATCTTATTGAAACATATAAAATTCTTAAGGAATTGGACAGGGTAGATGCAGGAAAAATGTGCTCGATGTTGGGAGAGTCCAGAACCAGGGGCCACATTTTAAGAATAAGGGGTAGGCCATTTAGGGCTGAGATGAGGAAAAACTTTTCACCCAGAGAGCTGTGAATCTGGAATTCGGAAGGCAATAGATGTCAATTCACTGGATGTTTTCAAGAGAGAGTTAGATATAGCGCTTTGTGCTAACGGAATCAAGGGATATGGGGGAAAACAAAAGCAGGAATGGGGTACTGATTTTGGATGATCAGCCATGATCATATTGAATGGCGGTGCTGACTCGAAGGGCCGAATAGCCTACTCCTGCTGTAAATAGACATTTACACCTCCCGCTGCCTCAGCAGGGCGAAGAACATTATCAAGGACAGCTCCCATCCTGCATTTGGCCTGTTCAACCTGCTACCCTCAGGGTGGCGCTATAGCTGCATCAGCACAAGGACAAATAGACTCAAGAACAGTTTCTTTCCAAAATCCATTATCTCCCTGAACTCACACATGCATTGACTTCACAGCCTAACCCCCGGACTTCCATCTATCCACCTACTGTAATTTGTACTGTAACTGTAATTTCCAATATGTGCAATAACCCATACTGGATATAGGAATCCTATTATCCATTCTATTTATCCATTGTCTTTTTATAGATATGTATATAGCGCTGCAGGAACTGTGCACCTTATCCCCCCCCCCCCTTTTTGTTTTGTTTTGCACTGAGTAGGAGCAGTTTTTAATCTCATTGTACATGTGTATAGTGACAATAAAAGGCATTCTGATTCTGATTCTGCAAAGATTTTCTATGTTTCTAATGTGCTGGAGAAACTCAGCGGGGTCAGGCAGCATCTTTTAGTTTAATTTAGTTCAGAGATACATCGCAGAAACAGGCCCTTCTGCCCATTCCTCTTCAACAAGACCTTGGGGCTTTCCATTTCTTTCTAGAATATAGATTCAACTACCGGTAGGTCCCTTCTGCTAACACACAGTCAACTTTGCTTCTTGCCTCAAGGTTCCATAAACGTCATCAATTAACTTGTTACATCCAGAAAGTGAAATCTGCCCAGCAACAGACCAGATAAAATGGGGAAATTAGAGCTCACAAAACTCAAATTGCACTGATATACTCAAAATGAACTGCAGATGTTGGTTTATACCAAAGATAAGACACAAAGTGCTGGAGTAACTCAGCGGGTTAGGCAGCATCTCTGGAGAAAATGAATAGGTGACATTTCAGGTCGGGACTCTTCTTCAGACTTTTAAATTGTACTGATATATTTAGTTTAGTGTAGAGATGCAGCACGAAAAACAGGCTCTTCGGCCCACCAGGTCCGCGCTGACCAGCGATCCCCGCATACAAACACTGCCCTACACGCACTAGGGACAATTTTCACATACACCAAGCCAATTAACCTACAAACCTGTACCTCTTTGGAGTGTGGGAGGAAACCGAAGGTCTCGGAGAAATCCCACGCAGGTCACGGGGAGAACGTACAAATTCCGTGGTCGGGAATGAACCTGGGTCTCCGGCGCTGTAAGGCAGCAACTCTACCTCAGCGCCACTGTGCCGTGGTATTTGATGTTTAACGTTAAATCTGCTAAATGTTAAATAGTCATCCACTTGTATCAAAATATTCCATCTTCCTATTTAATTTAAACAGTCATTAGACTGTAACTTGCAGCAATCAGGTATGTGGAATTGATTAGGTGTATTTGCATTACTCAAAGGTACTTGTGGTAATTACTTGATGATCATCAACATGCAGAAATGTGGCTCGTGACGAGGCTAAAGATTCTGTTTCCGTTTGGACAGGAGCCCAAATCATTAATTGCCGACCTGAATTATTCACAGCAAACCTACCTGCGTGTGTACAAAAATAAACACATTTTTTTCCCTCCACGTGTATTTGAATCAGGAATGATTGTTTGTGAACCGACAATAAGGTAACCTTATGGCAAAGCCTGGTGTTACATCAGGGCCCTCTGCTTGAGACCATGGTAGACAAATTCTAATCTTCCTCGAGGCCGAGATTCACAGAGAGGGTTCGTCTCAACAGTAAACTGATGCTCGACAGGATTGCTCGAGGAAGAGAAAATAGAGCAAGGCTTTAATTAATGTTCAGTCCTCAAATGGATATGTTGGAGGTAGCAAGAGAGCTGTGCAGGCTGAACAAGCGACAAAAAGAAGCTGCCAGACACACATCATGCACTTGAAATAAAGAGGCCTTCTCAACACCCTGTACAAGAAAGCCGCAACACACAATGGTGAAACGCAAATAGCTGGAGTAATGCAGCGCGTCAGACACAAAATGAATAGGTGACGTTTGGGGTCGAGACCCTTCTTCAGACCGAGAGTCAGGGGAAAGAGAAACAAGAGGTAGAGAACTAATGAACGAAAGATCTGCAAAAAAGGAACGATGATGAATGGTGGACACGCAACGCACAAACTGGGGTGATGGCCAATTATAATTTAAAGGCAAATCCAACAAAGTCAGGGTATAGAGAAGATTTACAAGGACGTCGCCATTACTCGAGTGCCTGAGCTGCAGGGTGGTTGAGCAGGCTGGGACTTTATTCCTTGGAGCGCAGGAGGATGCAGTGATCTTATAAGAGGCGCACAAAATCATGAGAGGGATAGATTGGGTAAACGCAGTCTCTTGCCCAGAGTAGGGGAAATGGAGAACTAGACAAAGGTTTAAGGTGGCTGGGAGGGGTGGGGGGGGGGGGGGGGGGTGGAAGATTTAATAAGAACCAGAGGGGAGATTTGTGCTTTTTTTGCACAAAGCGTGGTGGGTGTATGGAACGAGCTGCTGGAGGAGGTAGCATGGGCAGGCGGGACTCATGTAGATGGGGCATGTTGGTCAGCTTGGACAAGTTGGGCTGGTGGGTTTGTTTCCACGACTATAAATTTGAGAAGGATAAATGTGGGCCAGTGCGACTAGTTTAGATGGGAATCCACAGGAAGTAGTCGAGGCAGGTACAAACTATGTTTAGAGTCATACAACACGGAAAGGCTCTTTGGCTCTGTTAACTAAGATGCCCCATCTACACCGCCTTCCCGCATTTGTCCTCTATGCCTATAAACATTTCATATCTATATACTTTTCCAAATATCTTTTAAATGTTGCCATAGTATCTGCCTCAACTACCTCCTCTAGCAGCTCATTCCATATACCCATCACCCTCTGTGCGGAAAAGTTGCCCCTCGAGTTCATATTAAATCATTCATTTATACCTTAAACCCATGTCCCCTAGTTCTCGATTCCCCTACTCTGGGTAAAAGACTGTGCATCCACCCAATCTATTCCTCTCATGATTTTATTTGCTCCAAGGAATAAAGTCCTCGCCTGCCAAACCTCTACCTGTAGCTCAGGCCCTCAAGTCCTGGCAACATCCTCATACGACATTTCGACAGGTACATGGAGAGTAAAGGGCCTGTCCCACCAGCATGCAACTCTATGCGATTAGCGCGACCTAACGTGGTCGCTTGAGCCGTCCGGCGTAGCGGGGCCGGTCCCACTTCGATCGCCGGAGCCGTGCGGAATTGTGTGGAGTTCGTCCCGAGTTCGTCCCGACACCGCGCGGGGCTCCAAAAAACTGACTGTGTCCAAAAATTCCGCGCGGCAACGGCTTGTCTGCTCGCAGTCGCCTCGACATTTACACACCACCCCGACATCGTGCCTCCGTTTACCTATTTGTAAGTGCTTCCGTGACCCTCTATGTATGTGGCTCCGTGGCCCTGTGTGTGTGTGTGTGTGTGCCTCTGTGCCCCTCTCTGTGTGCCCCTCTCTGTCCTGGTGAACTTACCTTAGACTTCGCTCCACGTTGCGCCACTCACCCAACCTCCGCGCGGCCCCTACTGCCGGTTTGGTTGCGCTTGCCGCATGCAGGCGCATGCAGGTGGGAACGGCCCTGTACAGGGGATCACCCGACATCCGCGCGGCCCCCGCTTTTAGTTTGATCGCGTTCATCGCATAGAGTTGCATGCTTGTAGGACAGGCCCTTAAAGGTTTAGAGGGATATGGCCAGACGCAGGCTAATAGGACGCTAAGATGGGCATGTTGGTCGGCATGGATATATTGGGCTGAAGGGCCTTTTTCAGCGTTGCATGACTGTAAATCAATTGTGAAATCAATTATTTTAACGGTTGTTCTTGTAAGACTTCTGGCGCTCCTTTGATTTGTTGATTTTTATTTTACATTTATGCCAGATCAGAGAAAAGACAAATTGTTTCATGCAGCTTTGTTCTCAATCTTACATATTTGTTAATATTTAATTAAAAAAAGCTGTCTCTGAAATCTCAGAGGCAACAAGGAGGCAGCGCTGCCTTGCCTTGGAATGGAAGTGGTGCATTAGATCATGTTCCCTCTGCTCTCCAGGGAGCATTAGCAAGTGGCATTCTAGTAGGCTTGCTTCAGCACATACTTCCAAATTAGCATTTGGATCAAGTTGTGTTCACTTAATACATTGACCTGGCAAAGCAAAAATGTCCATGACTGATCTCAAAAACAGCAGTCATTTGATCTCTGCAAACAACTATATTCTAGCGCGACAAATCCCTACGTACGTAATAGGAGACTTGCATGAAGTCGCACCTACGCAAGCAATTTGAGCCCTGGCGCCCGCGTGGTCTCCGCATCGAGTAGTAAATTTACGCGTGCGCAGTTGCACTTCAGTTTCCGACTTAGGTACATCAGACTTGTCCGTGGGATGTAACCCTTACATAAGCCAGGGAGTGTCTGGGTGCCCATTTCCAAACAAGCAGGCAGAGAAGATTAGTTCACCCTGGCTTCATGTTCGGCACAGACATTGTCGGACGAAGGGCCTTTTCCTGTGCTGTGCTGTTCTACCTTCTGTAATTAAATCTGACTTATGGCCCCAGGTTTTAATCCAGTTTGGAACTGGAGAACCCCACCCTACCTCAGTCTGAAGAAGGGTTTCGGCCCGAAACATCACCTATTTCCTTCGCTCCATAGAATGCTGCCTCACCCGCTGAGTTTTTCCGGCACTTTTGTCTACCTTTGATTCTCCAGCATCTACAGTTCCTTCTTAAACAAAACCCTGGATGGCTTGTTGACTGTTTAAATCTACTGGATGGACAATGTACACAGGCCTGGAAAACTCTGGGGAGTTCCACCCTTTCACTCTGTTGGGTCTGTTGTGTGTTAGAAATAGGGTTGCCAAGTTACTCAGTCCCAAATAAGGGACAAAAGGTCAAAATAAGGGGCAAATCCCTGACGGCCGTGGCTGGGTGAATGATGAGTTGGCCCGGGTGCTGGACTGCCCACAAAGCCCAGCCGGCGGGCCAGCTGAGTAGTTTTGGCCCGCGCGGCAGACTTTGCTCATGACGTCCAGCACCCCATCCAACTCATGAACGAATGATCGGCCATGAGAAGGAACGGTGGTGGTGGGGTCGGCGGTAAGCGAAGGTCCGAAGGCCGGGCTGCCGACCAACGGGGCCGCGGGCGAGGCGCTGCTGCCGCACTCCATGGGCTGCGCTACGTCGGGACGGGTGAGGCGGGGCCGGACGTGGCGCTCCAACCCGACAGTCCACTCGACCCAAGTAGTAGCAGTCAAATACGGGACAGGGGCCAATTTAGCAATAAATTTACCAATTTAGCCCAATATATACGGGATGTCCTGGCTAATCCAGGACAGTTGGCAACCCTAGTTAGAAACCCAAATATGAAAGCATTGCTCAACTCAGCATCTCCATCCCCCACCTCCATTCTGTGCGTACAAATCTTAACAGTTTTAAACAGAAAGGATGAAAATTGGACATTTGAAAGGTGAAATGTTTGAAAGTTCAGTTCAGAGATACAGTGCGGGAACAGGCCCTTCGGCCTACAACAACCGCACGTACCAGCGATCCTCGTTTAGTAACACCACGTCTCACACACACTGGGGACAATTGCACATTTACACCAAAGTCAATTAACCGACAAACCTGTACGTCTTTGGAGTGTGGGAGGAAACCGCAAGTCACGGGGAGAACGTACAACCTCCATACAGAGAAGCACCCGTACTCACGATCGAACCCGGGTCTCTGGCGCAGAAAGGCAGTAGCTGTACCGCTACACCACCGTGCCGCCCCTCAGCTGCAGATAGAGACCCAAGGAGAAATCACAGAGCCTGCTGGAGCATGACTCTCACCGCAAGATGGTAACTCGCGATGAGTCATATTTTTACATTTCAATACCCGTTCCTTTTTCTTTTCACCAGTACCAAATCAAGAACAAATTTGAGCAACATTGGCACAATTTATTTCCGCTGACTGTTGAGAACCAAGGAAGTGGTCTTGTAAAGGAAGCGCACATGGTTCTAAATGGGCAGACCAACCCAAATAGTTCCTGTTGGATGTGACAACAGAGGAACAGTCTGTCTGCAGTCTGCCAACAGCTCATAATCTTTCCCATGAATGGATATTTTTAAGGCCGAGATAGATAGATAGATTCTTGATTAGTGCGGGTGTCAGGGATTAAGGTGGGGAAGGCAGGAGAATGGAGTTAGCAGGGAGAGATAGATCAGCCATGATTGAATGGTGGAGTAGACTTGATGGGCCGAATGGCCTAATCTGCTCCTATCACCGACAGACTCATGAAGGAGTCAGGATTTCCAGTCATCACCCGATGTCACAGAACAGCTCCGAGCTGAAAATCCAAACTTCTGCTGAGGTGCAATTTAAATTCACAAGTTCGCAAAGATTTGTACCACACGATGCCCAAGAAATTAACAAAAAAACATTGTCTTAGAGATCTTGGCATTGCTGACAAGACTGTCATAGAAACATAGAAAATAGGTGCAGGAGTAGGCCATTCAGCCCTTAAAGCCTGCACCGCCATTCAATATGATCATGGCTGATCATCCAACTCAGTATCCTGTACCTGCCTTCGCTCCATACCCCCTGATCCCTGTAGCCACAAGGGCCACATCTAACTCCCTCGAAAATATAGCCAATGAACTGGCCTCAACTACCTTCTGTGGCAGAGAATTCCAGAGACTCACTACTCTCTGTGTGAAAAATGTTTTCCTCATCTCGGTCCTAAAGGAATTCCCCCTTATCCTTCTACTGTGACCCCTTGTTCTGGACCTCCCCAACATCAGGAACAATCTTCCTGCATCTAGCCTGTCCAACCCCTTAAGAATGTTGTAAGAATTTCTATAAGATCCCCCCTCAGTCTTCTAAATTCTAATGAGTACAAGCCAAGTCTATCCACTCTTTCCTCATATGAAAGTCCTGACATCCCAGGAATCAGTCTGGTGAACCTTCTCTGTACCCCCTCTATGGCAAGAATGTCTTTCCTCAGATTTGGAGACCAAAACTGTACGCGATACCATCATCTTAAGAGATACATCATGGAAACAGGCATGGCCTCCTTCGGCCCACCGGGTCCACACTGACCTGTAATCCATGCACACTTACACTATCCTACACACACCATGGATAATTTTACATTTATACCAAGTCAATTAACATTCAAACTTGTACGTCTTTGGAGTGTGGGAGGAAACCGAACATTGATCTATATCAATTATTTAGACGAGAAGGTACATGGCATGATTGGCAAGTTTGTTACGCTTAAAGAAACAGTCACTATATGTCGTTGTCACTTGCGAGCGGAGCACCAAGGCAAATTCCTTGTATGTGAATACTTGGCCAATAAACTTATTCATTCACTTAGATGGGTACATGGACAGGACGGGTTTAGAGGGATACAAGCCAAACGCAGGCAAGTGTGACTAGTGTAGATGGGGTATGCTGGTCGGTGTGGGCAAGTTGGGCCGAAGGGCATGTTTCCACCCTGTATGATTCTATGACTATCCATAACCATCCTGTTGAAATTGTGGAGGAGGCGATACAGAATGAAATTTTTTCATATAGCATTACGTGCCATTGGGCCCATCGAATCTATGCCAGCTCTCAGAACAAACCCACCTTCCCCTCTCATTTTTCCATAACCTGCTCTTTCTCACATGTTCATCGGGCAGTGCAACGGTGGAGTTACTGCCTCACGCACCAGAAGCCTGGGATCTAGCCTTCTACAGATGCTGTTTGTACGGAGTTTGCACGTTCTCCCTGTGACGGTGCTGGTTTCCTCCGGGTGCCTCCACATTCCCAAGACGTGCAGGTTTGTAGGTTAATCGGCTTCTGCAACTAGCCCCTAGCGTGTCGGGAGTGGATGCAAAAGTGGGATAACATGGAACTAATGATCGATGGTCAGCGTGGACTTAGTGGGCCGAAAGGCCTGTTTCCATTCTGTATCCCGCAGTCTAGGCATAAGCTCAGGGGCTATCGCGCCTTTGCGGTCGCAGCTCCTAGACTGTGGAACAGCATCCCCTCCCCATTAGAACTGCCCCCTCCATCGACTCCTTTAAGTCTAGTCTAAAAACGTATCTGTTCTCCCAAGCCTTTCCTGACGTCCTCCGAGCGAGGGCTATTTGTATATATGTATGTAGCCTGCTTGTGTATACTACTCTAATAGCAAATGTAAAGCACTTTGGTCAACGAGAGCTGTTTTTTAAATGTGCTACATGCATAAATGTGACTTGACTTGGATCTCAAAAAAACACTTCCTGTTTCTCCTGCCCCCACCTGCACTACCAAATAATTTACAGTGGCCTATTAACCCATGGCTCACGGCCCTTTAGGAGCTGGGCGGAAATCGGAGCATCTGTGGTCGTTCCTGAAGCTGGGAGACAATATCCTCTTGGTACAATCACACTCTTCGACTGCCTCCAGTTCCGTGTAGTTTAGTTTAGAAATACAGCGCAGAAACAGGCCCATCGGCCCAACAAGTCCACGCCGACACGCGATCACCTTACGCAGTACTACATAACAAGAGGATTTCAGTACAGGAGTAAAGAGGTTCTTCTGCAGTTGTATAGGGCTCTGGTGAGACCACATCTGAAGTATTGCGTACAGTTTTGGTCTCCTAATTTGAGGAAGGACATCCTTGTGATTGAGGCAGTGCAGCGTAGGTTCACGAGATTGATCCCTGGGATGGCGGGACTGTCATACGAGGAAAGATTGAAAAGACTAGGCTTATATTCACAGGAGTTTAGAAGAATGAGGTGGGATCTTATAGAAACATAAAATTATAAAAGGACTGGACAAGCTAGATGCAGGAAAAATGTTCCAAATGTTGGGCAAGTCCAGAACCATGGGTCACAGTCTTGGAATAAAGGGGAGGCCATTCAAGACTGAGGTGAGAAAAAACGTTTTCACCCAGAGAGTTGTGAATTTGTGGAATTCCCTGCCACAGAGGGCAGTGGAGGCCAAGTCACTGGATGGATTTAAGAGAGAGTTAGATAGAGCTCTCGGGGCTAGTGGAGTCGAGGGATATGGGAAGAAGGCAGGCACGGGTTATTGATAGTGGACGATCAGCCATGATCATATTGAATGGCGGTGCTGGCTCGAAGGGCCGAATGGCCTCCTCCTGCACCTATTTTCTATGAGTCTAACTATGCAACTAACCAGGAAGATCAGGTCGTTATACATTCCTGTTTCTGGAAGTTTTCTACACAAGGATTACAACAGGGTTGTGGAAGTTGTGGAACAGAGCCATGACAAATACAGTCTTAGAGCCTGGAATCTGCCCCTTCGGCCCACCTTCTCCATGTCGACCAACTACAAAAGTTCACAAGTTTTAGGTGTAGAATTAGGCCATTCTGCCCAGCGAGTCTACTCCGCCATTCAATCATGGCTGATCACTGCCTCCTAAAGCAGGCACGGGTTATTGATTGGGGATGAATCAGCCATGATCACAATGAATGATGGTGCTGGCTCGAAGGGCCAAATGGCCTCCTCCTGCACCTATTTTCTATGTTACTAGCACTATTCAACACACCAGAGACAATTCACAATTTTTAGAGAAACCGAATTATTAACCTATAAACCTGTACATCTTTGGGGCGTGGGTGGAAACTGGAGCACCCGGAAAAAACCCACGCGGTCACAGGAAGACTGTGCAATCTCCGTATAGACAGCACTCGTAGTCAGGATCGATCCTGGGACCCTGGCAATTTAAGACAGCGACTCTACCGCTGCGCCACCCTAGTATTATTCTGATATTCTCCAGACAGGGAGGATCACGTGAAATATAAATAATATTCCTCAATCCTTTTGTGCATTCAATGCAATTGGTTGTTTAACCATTTTATACAATTTATTTCAATAACCCACCCAGGTGGCAAATATATCTGTACCAATTCAAAGCAATTTGAGCTTAACTTATTTAGTTCCATTCATCATGATGCAAAACCAGATCCAAAGGTCTTTAATAATCCGCACTTGTGGTTGTTATGATGACAATAATTCTTCAGATTTTTTTTGTAATTTGTATTATTTATTGGCAATTTACAATACAAATCACACACTCCTTCCTCAGATAATAGGTTGTAACAATAGCCTTGCATCACTCACAAGTTTCCAGTCTCTGGTATCATTTCTCTTATTTATCCATCTTATATTTTTAAATAACGTCTTATAGTCATAGAGCGATACAGTGAGGAAACAGGCCCAACTTGCCCACACTGTCCCATCTACACTAGTCCCGCCTGCCTGCATTTGGCCCATATCCCTCTAAATCCGTCCTATCCATGCATCTGTCTAAATGTTTCGCATTTCAGGAGAATGATCATGAAATATTTAAATAGGAATAACATTATATTATAAACTGCCTCCAGCCAAGCGGTGAATTTAACCAGTCACGAAGCATGGCAGTTGAAAAGATTAAAACGGCCATTTTGGAACCTTAAATGCCCCTGCCCTGTCCCACTTAGGAAACCTGAACGGAAACCTCTGGAGACTTTGCGCCCCACCCAAGGTTTCCGTGCGGTTCCCGGAGGTTTTTGTCAGTCTCCCTAATGGTCGAAAGTGGTTCCGCTTCTTCTATGTTCTGCCGACTATTTAAAAAAAATTGAAAAAAACCTCCGTTAACCTGACAAAAACCCCCGGGAACCGCACGGAAACCTTGGGGGGGCTCAAAGTCTCCAGAGGTTTCCTAAGTGGGACAGGGGCTTTATTAGACTTTCTTGCCAACCTGCCGGACATCTCCAGCGTTATATTCCAAGTTATCCACCTGCAGCCTGTTAGTACCGTGGGAAGAAGGGTAACATGTTTAAGCACCTTACTGCGGCAGCTTCTGAAACTGGCTTCAATTTATTTTGCACATTCTCGCTAACCCGATCGTTTAATGTTACCCAAAACTCGGAAAGTTGCCCCAGTAATCATCATCATTTGGCATCAGTGTTTGTAGATGATGTGTGTACACCTTTAACAGTAGTGACGTAGCCCTTGCTAACCACTCCCCCATAATCGAGTATAACTGTGACCTTCCCACCCCTAGCTCTCTCTCTAGTGTTCGTGACAGACCACGTACAGCTAGGGCAGTGATGTGTGTGTTTCATTAATAAAGTAGTAGTAAAGATTTCTCTGTGTACGTGCATGTTCTTTACAGTGTTCACCTGGACTTTCCCACTACCTACCTCTGTTGCCCACTATCTACCTCTGGTGTCTCTCGGACTATCCTTGGCCGGCCCTTACTGGCTTTACCTTGCACTAAACATTATTCCCTTATCATGTATCCATACACTGTAAATGGACTGATTGTAATCATGTATTGTCTTCCTGCTGACTGGTTGGCATGCAACAAAAGCTTTTCACTGTACCTCGGTATGCGTGACAATAAGCTGAACTGAACACACCCTTCCGTCTCCTTCTCATAGAACAAAAGAGTACAGTGAACATTCAGGCCCTTCAGCCCACAATGTGTACCAAACATGATGCCAACTCTCTTTTTTTTTTCTTCTTTGGTTACATTTTTTTTTTGGGGGGGGTTTTTTTGGTGTTTATTTTTGTTAGAAGTAAGTATAATAGTGTGGTACTTGAGTACCTAATACATACATACATATTTCCACTCTTGTACAACTTTGTATTTTTGATTTAATAATAAGACCAACTCTCATTTGCCTGCATTTAATCCATATCTCTCAATATCCCTATGCGAAATGTGGCCTCGCCAATGTCTTGCACAACTATAACATGACCTCCCAACTTCTATACTCAATACTGTCACCCATTAACATGATAGAGCAAAGTGAAACCACTATGAATATTTAGAAGATAGACACAAAACTTGGGTTTTAACTCAGCAGGGCAGATAGCATCTCTGGAGAAAAGGAATAGGTGATCTTTCGGGTCAAGACCCTTGTTCAGACTGGCTGAAGGGTCTCGTCCAGAAACATCAGCTGAGAGTCTGAAGAAGGGCCCCGGTCCAAACTTTCTCCTATTGAGTCTGAATAAGGGTCACCTATTCCTTTTCTTCAGAGAAGCTGTTTGTCCTGCTGAGTTATTTCAGCTTTTTGTGTCTATCTTTGGTGTAAACCAGCATCGGTAGTTCCTTCCTTAACATACATGTATATGTCATCTGTAATTTCTGTCACAAACTCCACCCAACTGCTAATCAGACTTCTCTCATCTGTATCCACCTATCACTTGCAAGGTCTCTTCCTGTCCTCCGCCCTTTTCCAGGTTTCTTTCCCTGAAGAAGGGTCCTGACCCGAAACATCACCTGTCCACTCCACCTGCAGTTGTTGCCTGACCTGCTGAGTTCCTCCTGCACTTCTTGTTTTGCTCAAGATCCCAGCACCTGCAGTCTCTTATGTCCTTCACCTCAATACTGAAGTAGTGACAGATCTTTCTGTGCAAATTGACATCCTAACATGCTAGAAGATCCCTAATATAGACACAAAAAGCTGGAGTAACTCGACGGGCCAGGCAGCATCTCTGGAGAAAAGTTATAGGTGACATTTCTGGTTGGAACCCTTCTTCAGATGCATTCCTTTTCTCCGTAGATGCTGCCTGACCCGGCAAGTTACTCCAGCAATGTGTCCATTTTTGGTATAAACCAGCACCTGCAGTTCCTCCATACACAAGTTTAGTTTAGTTTAGGGATACAGCGCGGAAACAGGCCCTTCGGCCCACCGAGTCCCCACTGACCAGCGATCCCCGTAAATTAACAAACACTAGGGACAATTTTACATTTATACCAAGTCAATTAACCTACAATCCTGTACGTCTTTGGAGTGTGGGAAGAATCAGCACCCGTAGTCAAGATCGAATCTGGGCCTCTGGCGCTGTAAGGCAGCAACTCTACCGCTGCGCCATCGTGCCGCCCTATTAGATCTCTAATATGCAAGTAATTCACACAAAGGCATTTGAGATTGAGAAAACATGGTGACGGTCCCAAAAATGGCAGCAGCCACATCCTCCCATTCTCTTCAAAGAATTCAGCAAACATGTAGGAAAAAAAACGGTCCCAAAAATGGCAGCAACTTCACATCCTCTTCAAAGAATTTAGCAAAAATGTAAACAGGCCGTAGCTAATATCAAAAGAATAGCCAGTTCTTCACAGAGAGTGAGATTTCACTTTGACTCGCTCAAGGCAGCAGAGAAATCTGCTCGCATTCTTGTCAAAATAGAAGACTGGGTCATGGGAAAATGAGCTAATTTCATGAAGTAATTCATGTTTTCATTGGGACGATTGTACTCATTAGACACCGTGAAGGATTTGCCATAATCACAGGCACACAATCTTGATGATAATCACATTGTCGGAACGCTCCAAGCCAATCTCCATGTGTTTCCAAAAATATTTTTAAAGGGCACAATTCTCATGAAAAATGTATTTGTTTGCTCTCTAAGGGCCCAGTGAATGTTCTTTCCGAATGATACCGAGTCATTCAGCCAGAATATCATGGGCTTCATTGTCTTTGTGTTAACATTGCAAAATGTATTTCTGAACCAGGGTCGAGAGAGCATTTAAAGAGATGGACTGGGGATGAGGGAAGATCCACAGTTTCCTATTCAGACATATGTTTACCAGATGCACCATAACCAGAGCAGACAAATGAGCTAAACTCTCCATTGGCAAGTAGCTCAAAGATCACCCAATCCTTCTCTCCAGAGATGCTGCCTGTCCCGTTGAGTTACTCCAGCATTTTGTGTCTACCTGCAGTTCGGTTTGAACCAGCATCTGCAGTTCCTTCCGACACATTTCGTCAGCTCACAAGCATTGCAGGGCAAAACAGTAGTGTAGCTAGTGTAGAGACCCGGGTTCGATCTTGACCTCGGGTGCTGTCTGTGTGGAGTTTGCATGCTCTCCCTGTGGCCGCAAGCTCCGGGTCTTGAGTTTCCTCCCACACTCCTAAGACGTACATGTTTGTAGGTTAATCGGCGTCGGCAAAATTGCAAACTGTCCCTAGTGTGTGTAGGATAGCGCAAGTGTATGGGATGATCGCTGGTTGGCGGGGACTCGGTGGGCCGAAGGGCTCCGTTTCCACGCTGTATCTTTAAACTAAACATGACCATGGTAACAATTACATTCAGTACCATCAGTACATGTGTTATCAGTATTAGACTGCACCTGAAAATGTATCCAACATCCCACTTAAAAATTAAAGTGACAGTGCTGCACTTACACAAGAATGCTTTCAGCACTGCTGTAGCAGAACAGGAGAACAATATGTGGCAAGACAGGGAATCGCAGTGGTGAATGACAGCAGGAACCTCCTGAATACCAAGTCAGTTCTACAGACAGGAAAGATCAATGCTGAGACAGGTTGGCAGCAGAGAGAGAATCTCATGAGGCAAGGACGGGTTAGCTTGCAGCTCGAATAGGAGTAACTGAAACTGCAAAATAAGTGTGTTCAAACTATCATCTACGAAATGTGACAAAACTCAGAACAATCTTCTCTTAATTGCATGAGCCCCTAAACGGTACATTATTATTATTATTATTAAAGTAGAACACGCAAACATTGGGCCAGATCAGTTGCCTTGGGACAATTTGTCACTAGATCAGGAAACAATGGGCCCAAGATGGCGTCCAAACCAGCTACACTTTGTGTGTTGGTCACCGAAGTGGATCTGTACTCACGCTCGACAATCGCTTCACTCTTTTAAATCTCTACTCCGGCAGCAGCATTTCTTACTTTAACAAAGCAAGTTATTCCCTTCATCATGTATCTGTACCCTGTGGACGGCTCGAACGTGATCAAGTCTTGCCTTTCCGCTTACTGGCATGCACATGATAAAAGATGTTCACTTGATGACAGAACTGCAGATGCTGGTTTAAACCGAAGGTAGACACAAATGTTCGAGTTACTCAGCAGGACAGGCAACATCTTTAGAGAGAAGGAATGGGTGACCTTTCGGGTCGAGACCCTTCTTCGCCCGTTCCTTCTCCCCAGAGATGCTGCCTGTCCCACTGAGTTACTCCAGCTTTTTGTGTCCATCTTCAGCTTTTCACTGTACCTCGGTACACATGACAATAAACTAACCTCAAATTCGATTCGAAGGTTGTCTTTGGAGAAAATGAGGCAGATTGGGACAATTCAATGGTTTCTTTATCATCGCTTTTACCAAATACAGTGAAAGACATTTTTTTGCATACAACTCAGCAAAACTGTACAGGTACACAAGCACAATCGATCCAGTCAGCACAGTATGTACAGAACAGTCCATTGAGTCCAAAATTCAAGAGGCACCATTTCACAATTTTGCCAATTTGGGACAACACGAGACAGATGGCATGGGACAATTCGGGACACGGTTCGATGGTTGTTTGGGGACCGGAGGTGGGAGGGGGTGGAAATGGGAGATGCAGCACACATTAGGGTTGGGTGGCTGCCAATCCCGATGGTAATTGAAACGGAGACCACGTTAGAAGATATGGAACGATGGAACAAAAGGAGGCATGTGGGATTAGCCGGACCAATGGACAAACATAACCGTTCTGCATGCCACCATCTCTGCACTCGAGGAGGAGCCCTTTCCACGCTTCCTGTGCCAGAGAAAATTAAGTAATTAGAGCACTGAATTTAATGAAGGTTTCTCCCTCCATCTGAATCTCTAATCTACTCTTCAATTGTTTAATGATACACTTATTACACCATAGACTTTCCAGCTGCTGCCAGCCATTTCGGTAATGAAATTTAATCAGCAGTCAGCTGGCTCGAGTAGATGTCTTATTAAAAGTAAGAACGGAACACCAATAGATTATTGATTCGAATCAAAGCCCAGGGGTCGAACTTGAAGGTCAGGTCGACGTGCTAATGAGGCAGCTTCACCCCATTGCAGTGTTGCTGTTCTGAACCTGGACTCCATGACATAGGGGCCACAATTTGTCTGCACAAGACTCCGATGGGAGCGATCACATCACATCAGTCCTCGTTTCTCTGTAACACTGCAACTTGATAAGGCGCAAAAAGCTGGAGCAACTCAGCGGGACATGCATCATCTTTGGAGAGAAGGAATGGGTGATGTTTCAGGCCAAGACCCTTCTTCACCCATTCCTTCTCTCCAGAGATGCTGCCTGCCCTACTGAGTGACTCCAGCATTAATCTTCGATTTAAACCAGCATCTGCAGTTCTTTCCTGCACATTCCCCAGCTTAGTTTAGACAATAGACAATAGGTGCAGGAGTAGGCCATTCGGCCCTTTGAGCCAGCACCGCCATTCAATGTGATCATGGCTGATCATCCCCAAGCAGTACCGCGTTCCTGCCTTCTCCTCATATCCCGTGACTCCGCTATTTTTAAGAGCCCTATCTAGCTCTCTCTTGAAAGCAAGATACAGCAAGGACACTGGCCCTTCAGCCCATCCCGACCATCGATCACCTGTTCACACTAGTTCTATGTTATCCCTCTCCCACACACTAGGGGTAATTTTATACAGGCCAATAAACCCGACTTTGGGGTCAAACCCGCACGTCTTTGGGTTGTGGGAGGAAACTCACACAGACACAGGGAGAACGTGTAAACTCCACACAGACAGCACCCAAAGGGTGTACCGAACCGAAACCTCACCTATTCCTTGTCTCCTCAAATGCTGCCCGACCCAATGAGCTACTCCAGCATTTTGTGTCTCTCCTCGGTATAAACCAGCATCGGCAGTCCCTTCCTACACCCGAGGTCAGGATCGAACCCGTGATTTGAGTATAGGAGCAGGGAGGTTCTACTGCAGTTGTACAGGGTCTTGGTGAGACCACACCTGGAGTATTGCGTACAGTTTTGGTTTCCTAATCTGAGGAAAGACATTCTTGCCACAGAGGGAGTACAGAGAAGGTTCACCAGACTGATTCCTGGGATGTCAGGACTTTCATATGAAGAAAGACTGGATAGATTCGGCTTGGACTCGCTAGAAGGGGTTGGACAGGCTAGATGCAGGAAGATGTTGGGGAAGTCCAGAACAAGGGGTCAGAGTTTAAGGATAAGGGGGAAGTCTTTTAGGACCGAGATGAGAAAAACATTTTTCACACAGAGAGTGGTGAATCTGTAGAATTCTCTGCCACAGAAGGTAGTCGAGGCCAGTTCATTGGCTATATTTAAGAGGGAGTTAGATGTGTCCCTTGTGGCTAAAGGGATCAGGGGGTATGGAGAGAAGGCAGGTACGGGATACCGAGTTGGATGATCAGCCATGTATCATATTGAATGGCGGTGCAGGCTCGAAGGGCCAAATGGCCTACTCCTGCACCTATTTTCTATGTTTCTATGTCCCTGGCGCTGTGAGACGGCACTTCTACCAGCTGCGCCACAGTGCTGCACACTGGTAGAGTGGGCTGTGGGAGGAAACCCATGCAGTTAGAGACAGAAGGTGGAAACTCCACAGTACCCACAATTGTAGTACAAAATCAATGTCCTGCCTATGTGAGACTTTGATTAATGAACTTGCAGCGCAATGACAGTAAAAATCGATCGCACTTAGTTTTAATCTACAACGACGTCACATTTTGGTTACAAATTCAGATTTAGCCATCTGCCTCAAGTTTTAAATGGCATAGCTGATTGTCCCTTCAAGAACCGCTGCCAAGAAATTAAATCGCTTCACTCCCGTTTGTCCTAACACAATTGTGTCAGTAGATTTCTCCACATTTAAGAAAATTATTACTTTCCCCCAAACAAGTATAATCATGAAGTGGGCGAGAATGTAATAAAAGGAAAATAACAAAACACTTGGACTGTCAGACTTCGGGCGAGAAAATGTAAGTGCATTGTGCAAATATGTCAAAGAAAAATGTAATCTCCAAATTTCTGTTATGGAGGATTTATTTCCTCCCTCAGAAAAACAAATTAATACAGATTAATACAACAGTAAGAGTTGCTGCCTGCCCCTGTCCCACTTGGGAAACCTGAACGGAAACCTCTGGAGACGTCGCGCCCCACCCAAGGTTTCCGTGCGGTTCCCGGAGGTTTTTGTCCTCCGGCAACCACCTTCAACTAGCATCGCAACCGGCTACGACTAAAAAATCACCGATTTTTAAAACGGAAACCACTTTCGACCATTAGGGAGACCGACAAAAACCTCCGGGAACCGCACGGAAACCTTGGGTGGGGCACAAAGTCTCCAGAGGGACAGGGGCATTATACACAGCACCAGGGACCCAGGTTCAATCCTGACTGTGGGTGCTGTCTGTACGGAGTTTTACCTTCTCCCAGTAACCAGTGTGGGTTTTCTCCGAGATCTTCAGTTTCCTCCCATACTCCAAAGAGTCAAGACGTCCAGGTTTGTTGATTAATTGGCTTGGTATGAATGTAAAATTGCCGCGAGTGTGTGCAGGATAGTGTTAATGTGCGCGTGTCCCTGGACTCTGTGAGCCGAAGGGTTTGCCTCCACTTTGTATCCCTAAACCAAACTAAAACTTTAAAAATAGACTACGCATCCAGTAAATGTTCTAGAAACATAGAAAATAGGTGCAGGAGGCACCTTCGAGCCTGCACCGCCATTCAATATGATCATGGCTGATCGTCCAACTCAGTATCCTGTACCTGCCTTCTCTCCATACCCCCTGATCCCTTTAGCCACGAGGGCCACATCTAACTCCCTCTTAAATATAGCCAACAAACTGGCCTCAACTACCTTCTGTGGCAGAGAGTTCCACAGATTCACCACTCTCTGTGTGAACAATGATTTTTCTCATCTCGGTCCAAAAAGATTTCCCCCTTATCCTTAAACTGTGACCCCTTGTCGTGGACTTCCTCAACATTGGGAACAATCTTCCTGCATCTAGCCTGTCCAACCCCTTAAGAATTTTGTAAGTCTCTATGAGATCCCCACTCAATCTTCTAAATTCCAGCGAGTACAAGCCAAGTCTATCCAGTCTTTCTTCATATGGAAGTCCTGCCATCCCAGGAATCAGTCTGGTGAACCTTCTCTGTACTCCCTCTATGGCAAGAATGTCTTTCCTCAGATTAGGAGACCAAAACTGTACACAATACTCCAGGTGTGGCCTCACCAAGACCCTGTACAACTGCAGTAGAAACTCCCTGCTCTTGTACTCAAATTATTTTGCTATGAATGCCAACATACCATTCGCTTTCTTCACAGCCTGCTGCACCTGCATGCCTACTTTCAATGACTGGTGTACCATGACATCCAGGTCTCGTTGCATCTCCCCTTTTCCTAGTCGGTCACCATTCAGATAATAGGCTATCCTCCTGTTTTTGCCACCAAAGTCGATAACCTCACATTTATCCGCATTATACTGCATCTGCCATGCATTTGCCCACTCACCCAGCCTTGCAGCCTCCTCGCATCCTCGTCACAGCTAACACTGCCCTCCCAGCTTCGTGTCATCCGCAAACTTTGAGATGTTGCATTTAATTCCCTCGTCCAAATCATTAATATATATTGTAAATAGTTGGGGTCCCAACACTGAGCCTTGCGGTACCCCACTAGTCACTGCCTGCCATTCTGAAAAGGACCCGTTCACTCCTACTCTTTGCTTCCTGTCTGCCAGCCAGTTCTCTATCCACATCAGTACTGAACCGCCAATACCGTGTGCTTTAAGTTTGTATACTAATCTCGTGTGGGACCTTGTCGAAAGCCTTCTGAAAGTCCAGATATAACACATCCACTGCTTCTCCCTTATTCACTCTACTAGTTACATCCTCAAAAAATTCAATAAGATTCGTCAGACATGATTTACCTTTCGTAAATCCATTTCCATAAATCCATAATCCAGTTTCCCTTTCCTAATTAAGCCCTTTGTCCTCCTCTGTTGGACTCTGAATTTCTCCCAGTCCTCTGGTAGGCTGTTTTCTCTGGTTAATTTGTACGCTTCATCTTTTGCTTTGATACTATCCCTGATTTCCCTTGTTATCCATGGATGCACTACCTTCCCGGATTTATTCTTTTGCCGTACAGGGATGACCAATTGTTGTAGTTCATCCATGCAGTCTTTAAATGCCTTCCATTGCATATCCACCGTCAACCTTTAAAGAATCACATGCCAGTCTATCTTGGCCAATTCACGTCTCATACCCTCAAAGTTACCTTTCTTTAAGTTCAGGACCCGTGTTTCTGAATTAACTATGTCACTCTCCATCCTAATGCAGAACTCAACCATATTCTGGTCATTCTTGCCCAAGGGGCCACGCACAACAAGGCTGCTAACTTCCCCTTCCTCATTACTCAATACCCATGTCTAGAATAGCCTGCTCTCTCGTTGGTTCCTCTACATGTTGGTTTAGAAAACTATCCCGCATACATTCCAAGAAATCGCTTTCCTCAGCACCCCTGCCAATTTGATTCACCCAATCTATATGTAGATTGAAATCACCCATTATAAGGGTTTTACCTTTGTTGCACGCATTTCTAATTTCCTGTTTGATGCCATCCCCAACTCCACTACTACTGCTAGGTGGCCGGTACATAACACCCGCTAGTGTTTTCTGCCCCTTAGTGTTTCGCAGCTCCACCCATATCGATTCCACATCCTCCAAGCTAATGTCCTTCCTTTCTATTGGTTAATCTCCTCTCTAACCAGAAATGCTACCCCACCTCCTTTTCCTCTCTGTCTATCCCTCCTGAATATTGAATAACCCTGAATGTTCAGCTCCCAGCCTTGGTTACCCTGGAGCCATGTCTCCATGATCCCAACTATATCATAATCATTAATAGCTATCTGCACATTCAACTCATCCACCTTATTATGAATGCTACTCACATTGAGACACAAAGCCTTCAGGCTTGTTTTTACAATGCTCTTGCCCCTTTTACAATTATGTTGAACAGTGACCCTTTTTGATTTTTGCCCTGGATTTGTCTGCCTGCCACTTTTACTTTTCACCTTGCTACCTATTGTTTCTATCCTCATTTTACACCCCTCTGTCTCTCTGCTCACACATTGAAGAATCCCACCACCTCTTATTCTCTGTTTATTATTTTCTTCTTCTTTCCCCCCTACATGTTGCATCTGACTGCTTCCCTTCTCTGCCTCCTGCCTCACGCACGGTCTACTTGCTTTCTCTATGAGTCCCTCTCCCCAACCGATCTAGTTTAAAGTCTCGCCAGTAGCCTTTGAAAATCTCCCATCCAGGATATTGGTTCCCCTCGGGTTCAAGTGCAACCCGTCCTTTTTGTACAGGTCACACCTTCCCCAAAAGAGGTCCCAATGATCCAGAAACTTGAATCCCTGCCCTCTGCACCAGTCCTTTAGCCACGCATTTATCCTCCACCTCGCTCCATTCCAACTCTCACTGTCGCGTGGCACAGGCAGTAATCCTGAGATTGTTACCTTTGCAGTCCTTCTCCTTAACTCTCCTCCTAACTCCCTAAATTCTCCTTTCAGGACCTCTTCTCTTTTTCTACCTATGTAATTGGTACCTATATGTACCACGACCTCTGGCTCCTCTCCCTCCCATTTCAGGATATCTTGGACACGTTCAGTCAAATCCCGGACCCTGGCACCAGGGAGGCAAACTACCATCCGGGTCTCCTGACTGCGTCCACAGAATCGCCTATCCGACCCCCTAACTATAGAGTCCCCTATTACTGCTGCCTCGTCTTCTTTTCCTTACCCTTCTGAGCAACAGGGCCGGTCTCTGTACCCGAGGCCTGGCCGCTTTTGCTACCCCCAGGTAGGCTGTCTCCCCCAACAGCACTCAAAACAGGAGTACTTATTGCCAAGGTGTACAGCCACCGGGGTACTCTCTAGTCCCTGCCTCTGCCCCTTGCCTCTCCTAACCGTGACCCACGTATCTGCCTCCTGTGGTTTTGGAGAGACTACCTCCCTGTAACTGCTCTCTACTTTTCCTTTTCTATATTGCAATCTTTCTAAAATGTATATAAAACTTGATTTTACTTACCAATTGAACATGGTGAAATAATGATACTTGTATTTCATGTAAAGGACTTTACAAAAAAAAAATCATATCAACTAAAAAAAACCCAACATTCAGAGCAGACTTGCAGTGTGTCTGAGCTGATCTTGACTCGTCCCCCAGGATAAAATGGTATCAGTTGCAAGCCAAGGCTTCAGTCTCTTGCAAACGCCCAAGACTGCAATATTATCAAGGTCGATGAATTCTAAAAATACTGCCTTTACATGCAGAGCAGCAGATGCATCAAGAATTAGCATCTCTCTTACAAATAAAGAAATTTCATTTCAAATGGTGCTTACTAAAATCCATATATGCTGCTCAAAACTGTTCACAGACCACATTGCATCCGTCGCCATGACAAATGAAGCGGTTTACCTGGCGATTCCCTCCTCGGGGCTAATGCTTGCCAATTACGCTCAGTATGTTGTCCAAATTGATAAAAAAATAAATAAAACAAGGGTGCATTGTGACCAAAATCCAATTTTAAGCCGATCTCAAAATAAATCATGCAAAATGCGATTTATTTGCACAATTCCATTCAAGAGGATTAAAATCCAAATTTAACTTCGACAATACAGTCGTGTTTCGCTTTTTGGATTTCAATGAACAATTACCTCAGTTGTCAACCTTCCAGGAACCAGAGTTTGGGCACGATAGGCGCATGTACAGGCCTGTTTATTACTGAAACATGGCTTGGAGTGAGAGGGAGAGAGGAGTGTAATATTACACCCCCTGGTTACAGGGCATTTACGGAGCAAAGGGTTTTTTTTAAATGTGGCAATATTCATTGAAGAAAAATCACAGTTGCAAGGAGGAATATGTTAAAAAGATCATCAAACAAGTTCTTAAACTAAACAATATGATGCACTAGCTACCGACCTGCAAACAGTTAAACTGCATTTTTTTGCAGGAAATGTTGCCACATGCAAAATCCACATGGCAGTATTATGGAAGAAATGTCAAACATTCAATATATTGTTGTAATAATCAGTGTAAAAACTGGACAAATCATTTACTTTCTTTGCAGCAGAAGCTTTTCCTCTCGATTTAGTTGCAGGAAATAAAACTGCAGATTCAAAGTGGGACCTAGAGACAGGGTCATACAGGTCAGAAACAGGCCCTTCGGCCCAACTTGTCCACACCGACCAAGATGTCTCATCAATGCTCGTCTCACCTGTCTGCATTTGTTCCATATTCCCCCAAACCTTTCCTATCCACGCACAGACAGTCCCTGACGTACGCAATAGCCGATTTACGTAATCTCGCACTTACGTAAACAATTCTGCACTCAGTCCCCAGCGCAATCAGGGTGGTTTGTAATTTCTGCAACGCTGCATGATCCCTCAAGTTCACATTGGAAACAGGCCAGCAATGGCAGTGGTGCTTACCAAGAAGGCAGCAGTCTGCGGAAAGTGCCCTGGACGCCGCTGAGATAGCTATTACTCTCAGCAAGTTATTTCAGGCAGGGATTGGGGCTGGTGACTCTGACGCATAAAATGTGACATGTGCGAGTGTTCATGGAACAATACACCTTATGCACATCAAGGAGTGCATGTATCTGTCCAAATGCTTTTAAACTGTTGTTATGAATGAATGAATGAATAGCCTTTATTGTCATTCAGACCTTTCGGTCTCAACGAAATTTCGTGCCTGCAGTCATACATATATAAATAATAACAAAACCACACAATAAACACAAAAATTAACATCCACCACAGTGAGTTCACCAAGCACCTCCTCACTGTGGTGGAAGGCAAAAGTCTTAGAGTCTCTGTCTTCTTCCCTCCTTATTCTCCCTCTGCGCTGAGGAGATCCAGGCCTCCGATGCTGCCGTCCACCAGGCCCGCGGCCGAGCCTCCGAAACCGGGCCGCCGCCACCGCTGTCGCCGGAACGCGGGAACACCGCCACACGGCCCGCCGCTGGAACGTCGCTGGAGCACCGCAGCCCCGAAGCCAGGCCGCCGCTGGAGCACCGCAGCTCCGAAGCCAGGTCGCCGCTGAAGCTCCGAAGCTGTGCCGCCGCCGCTGGAGGCCGCCAGCTCTGCCATTAGGGCCTCAGCACAGACGGAGATGGTGTCGGGGGACACGACATGAAAAGTCGCATCCCCCCCCGAAAGGAGAGACTAAAACCCCGTTTCTCCCCCCCCCCCCCCCCCCCCCGCGCAGCGCCGCCACTTCCGGATAGTTAGAGTACTTGCATTCACCTTATCTATTCCCCTCTACAAGATCAGCCCTCAACCAAAGTCCGAGCCTGCCCAGCCTCTCCCTGTAGCTCAGGATGCGTTTCGATAGCTCATCATTCACATCAGCAGTCACCTCCATCCCCCCACCAGGAAGGTCTCAAGGCCCTCCGGTTCAATAAAGGAATCTGATGGGTGGCACAGTGGTAAAGTTGCTGCCTTACTGCACCAGAGACCCAGGTTCAATCCTGACAATGGGAGCCGTTAGCATGGAGCTTGAGCATTCTCCCTGTGACCGCGTGGGTTTTCTCCGGGTGCTCCGGTTTCTCCTCCCCACCTCCCCCTCCTTCCCGCACTCCATAGAGAGTCATATTTGCAATCAGTTTTTGTGCGGCACGGTGGCTCAGCGGTAGAGTTGCTGTCTTATAGCGCCAGGGTCCTGGGTTCGATCCTGACCCTGGGTGCTGTCTGTAAGGAGTATGTACCTTCTCCCTGTAACCTAAATGGATTTAGAAGTTCTGCAAATTGTAAAATTGTCCCTGATGTGTAGGATAGTGCTGTGTAGGGGGCGATCGTTGGTCAGCATGGACTCGATGGACATGCTCCCACACCTCATCTCTAAAATAAAGTCCAAAGTAAAGAAGCTTCCCGACCCGAAACATCACCTACCCACGTTCTCCAGATATGTTGCCTGTCCCGCTGAATTACTCCAGCACTTTGCCTCTCCTGTGTGGTCAGCTTTTCGCAGTGCCGTGAAATCTGACGTTGGTGGCATCCAGAGATCAGATTCGATTTTTTCTCTCACTGACGTTGCCAATAATCCGGAGAACTGAAGACAGATTTGACGATGTATCATGTTCCATTAAATCTCTCCTGCAGCCTCTCTGTTTTGCAGCGAAATTAGATCCCGAGTGGGGATGAGAAGCTATTCAGAAACAGGACCTCACGTTGCTTCATGCCATTTGTTTCTGCAACAGTGCACTATAATTTTGTGTGAAATGGCAAATGCATACTTGCAAGTTCAACATGTTCCCAGGAGCCAAAACACCCTCTAGAAATTATAAATAGTGGATTTCTCGTCAAACTGATAGCACTATAATTGTACGAACCTTAATAATGTGCCCTCATAGAAAGCTAGACTATGATTTACTTCAGCGTTGTATTTTTGAGCACAAAATTTAATTTGTGGAGTTGCTTGTCATAATCCAAGCTATTCATCATCTCCAAATCTTTTTTTCTTTTTGTACGAAGCCCAGTTGGGAGAAAGCGTAACGTGTTTGGTTTAGTTTATAGATACAGCATGGAAACATGCCCTTCGGCCCGCCAAGTCCACGCCGACCATCGATCGCCCGTATACTAGTTCTATGTTATCCCTCTTTTGCTTCCGACACACCAGGAGCAATTTGCTGAACCAATTAAGCTAAAGGACCCGCACATCTTCGGGGGGAAACCAGGGCATGCGGAGAAAACCCACGTGGTCCCTGGGAGAATGTGCAAACTCCATATGGACAGCACCTGTAGTCAGGATCGAACCTGGGTCTCTGGCGCTGCAAGGCAGCAACTCTCCTGCTGCCCTTAGATGCTGGGCAATTGATGGTTGGCACAGCCTCAGAGGGCTGAATGGCCTGTTTTCACCGTGCAACTCAACCAACCAACTTACCAATGAAGCACTGTGGAAAGTGTAAGTCACGGCAAGTTGAGTTCATGGTCATATGCATAGGTAGAGATACAGATACAATGAAAAACTTGCAGCACATCGCAGGCACGGACACTCAGACAACATACAAAAACAAATTCTACAAGACAGTGAGGGAAAAAAAGACATTAGTGCTAAACACAATTAGAAAACACAGTCCATGGTCTAGCCAGAGGTGGTCCATCGTGTCCCGTTGCTGAGATAGGACTAGGGCTGTGCAGGTCTGACTGCTGTAAGAAAGTCCCCATTTAAATTCCCGAGTTATCACATTGATTTTCTATAACTTAAATAAAAATTGTTCATATTTTCTGAGGGCTATGGTCATTTCGGGATTGTTTTTTTCAATTTAAGTATTTGGCTGGAAGCCAAAGAACATGGTCGGGTAAGAGCAACACAAATTGGGAATTGCAAGGAATAACAGTATTTTTTCCCACCATAATTTTAAAGTTAATTTTCAAGCAAATTGCTTGGTATACATTAGTAATATTATCAAAGATAGATGTTCACTTTCTCACTTCTGTTATAACTGGGCAAACATTTTTTCAATAAGGGCAATGCGATTTCTTAGCTTGAGAGACTAAAGTTGGCTCGATTGTGAGGAAAGCACCAGTAATGGTTTAAAATGGATATTTCAATGGATATTTTTAAGGCAAAGATTGACAGATTCTTGATTAGTACGGGTCCCGGGGGTTTTGGAGAGGAGGCGGGTGAACGGGGTTGTGAGGTAAAGATAGATCAGCCACCATTGAATGGCGGAGTAGACCTGATGGGCCGAAATGCCCCATTCTGCTTCTAGAATTTCTAAGATATAAAGATGGCCTTCGGAGTTTAGGCACCGTTGTGGACATGTCGGTTGTAAAAAACATGCAGTATATTTTGTTGTCCCAAAGTTCGGGAAAATCAAGTGCCCAACTCTCGTCTTGCGAAGAGTTTCAGTAATCACTTGTTGAAAACACAGAGTGCACACTTTTCATTTTATGCACACGCTGGACAAAATAATGTGCTGTTAGCAAGTGACAACTAGAATTAATTAAAAAACTGTCTGGCCTGGAGACATTCATGCAAATGGAAGGGAAGGCACCTGCTTATTAATTTCA
Organism: Raja brachyura; assembly: GCA_963514005.1. Next base: position 31,846,354 of record OY740809.1, on the reverse strand, counting down.
CAGTCAAAAGAAAATACGTCAATCAAAAATTCAGACTATCCCAAATTCATTCAAATTTAAATTCAGTTCTTCCGGACACATTATGCCATTAAGCTATGCGTTTACTGGAAGGCATTCACTAATAATGATAACCAGAGAAGTCTGCTTCTCTCAGAAGCCACAGAGAAGTCTGCCCGGTCTGAAGAAGACCAGCACACTAGGGACAATTTACAATTTTACCAAGCCAATTAACCTACAAACCGGTTCTGTCTGACAAAGGGTCTCGACCCGAAACGTCACCGATTCCTTTCTTCCAGAGATGCTGCCTGTCCCGCTGAGCTGCTCCAGCATTTTGTGTCTATCTCCGGTGTAAACCAGCATCTGCAGTTCCTGCACAGAACTCTGCCCTCGCTTTGCCCAACCTGTCATTTGGGCGCTCAGTAATAAAAATGGAGGAATTATTATGCACATTCAAAACAGATTCACGGACAGGGTGATGGGTGTGGTGAGAAATGGAGCAGGTATATCAACGCGTTATGGTCCTTTAAATAAAAATATATATTATTATTTTTCGTTTTTGTCTTCTTATTCTTTTTTACACATTCACTATTTCTTTCACTTTCTCTCTTTCTCTCTCTTTTTCTATTTCTTCTTTGTCAAATTTGCAAATGGAAGATGTACAATAAATGTATTGTGTCATATGCCGTGGTTTATACTACTGTACTACTTCTAATAAAAATATTTAAAAATAAATTATTATACACATCGTGGAATTTTAAAGAATTTTATTTATCAAAGCGGGCTTGAAAAGACTTCATTGCTCAAGAAAGAAGAGGCAGTAATAAAGAAATCACGGGCAATAGAAAGCTGAAAGACTAAATAGGCAAACTTGGGATATTGTCAAGAAAATTCCCAAATTCTATATGGAAACTTCCAAGCAAGAAATCTCAAATAATTACATTAGGTATGTTGCAAAACTTACCTTTAGCGGCGCTGCACTTCTGCCGCTCCCCGTGTGCGTGACTTTCGCGCCTTGCAGAGGGGGGCGGGCTTAAAGTGCCGTTTTTCCACAGGCCTGGATAATCGATGAATGTCGGGCGATTTGGTTGCTGAAGAAAAATCGCTCCGACATTTAATGAATGGTGGTATTTTTAAATTACTCTAGATTATTTATTAACTACAGTAATTTAAAAATCACCTTCAAAAGCCGTGACCGCAGACAACCGGAAGCATTTTGCGTAGGGGAGAAAAAAAGGTAAATACTTTATTTTTATATTAAAAGTTGGTTTTTTGGGAGGCATTAATAATATTTTTATGTTGCGAAATGGGGTCCCCAAAAAATGTATGAACCCCCAGTATTTTTCCTCCCGACTTCACCGCTAACCGCAACGTTCTAATCCACCGCATTCCACTAAAACCCACTCGCTAGTTGATTTAAATGGCCATTAATTTACAGGCATAAAACACTAAATTCCTTCCATTTGGCCCAGAAATTCATGAAAATGAGATTTAAAAATTATGTTATATTGTGGATTATTGTGTGAATGTTATTTGGACACTTAGGCAATTTTTAAAAAGTTTATCTTTTCTTAAGAAATTGATAGATGTTTAGATCTACTCATTGAATTTTGTAATTAGCTACAATTAGATAACTAACTAATTATATGCTTTAATTTCAGGTAATCCAAGTAAGATTGTTTAATATTTGTTTCAGAATGCTTCAATCTATAATAACTGAAAATTTCATTGAGTTCTCTTAATTTTTAAGAATGTTATGGACTTTTAACTTTTCCAGATCACAGCTTTTCAGTTAAGTCAATTGAAAGGCAATGGGGAGCAAGATGCTCATTTCCGAGTATGAAAATGGCCATAACTTTCTTAATACTGAAGATATGAAAGTAAATTAGGTGTCAAATTAAACTTCTTTTTATGCTTTATCTGATGGGATAAATTGCAGACTTGATTTTTAAAATCTCAAAATTTTGTAACATTGCTAATTACATGTGAATGCAAAACTGGATTTTGTTGAGTGTTGATTTAGCGATACAACGGTTTATGGATACAATGTGGAAACAGCCCCTTCAACCCACCGAGTCCGCACTGACAAATGATCACCCATACACTAGTTATATCCTGGACACTAGGGACAATTTACAGAAGTTAATTAACCTACAAACCTACGCGTCTTTGGAATGCGGGAGGAAACCAGAGCACCCGGAGAAACCCCACGCGGTCACTGGGAGAATGTACAGACAACACCCGCAGTCAGGATCGAACCTGGGTCTCTGTTGCTACAAGGCAGAAATTAAACATAGAAACATAGGTGCAGGAGGAGGCCATTTGGCCCTTCGAGCCTGCACCGCCACTCATTGTGATCATGGCTGATCATCCACAATCAGTAACCCGTGCCTTGAGCTATATCTAACTCTCTTTTAAATACATCCAGTGATTTGGCCTCGACTGCCTTCTGTGGCAGAGAATTCCACAAATTCACAACTCTTTGGGTGAAAATGTTTTTACTCATCTCAGTTTTAAATGGCCTCCCCTTTATTCTTCGACAGTGGCCCCTGGTTCTGGACTCCCCCATCATTGGGAACATTTTTCCTGCATCTAGCTCGTCCGGTCCTTTTATAATTGTGGAATTCTCGCTCTGTGCCTCTTTGCCATCCTAAGTTCTACCAATGACCAATCATAGTTCTACTGTTACATCCTGGTTGATAGTCTTGAAGGCATGTCCCACTTGGGCAACAATTTCGACAACAGCCTGAAAAGAGGCGTGGTCGAAGCGTGACGCATGAAGTGACGTGCGGCGTCTCCCTGCCGCCCCTGGATTTTTGGAACGTTCAAAATCTTCAGGCGACATCTGGGTGTCTGCCTTATCATGTGGTGCGCCCTGTCACACGCCGACGTGTGCTGTCCTGCGGGTGACGTGGGTATAGAAAACGCCGACTTTCAAAACCTTTTAGAATTATTTGGCTGAAGATCGTCAGGGGCAAAGTGCCCATAAAGAATGAAAAGTACAAAAGTACATAAATGTACAAAGTACATTATTAAGAACATCTGAAGTGATGTTCTTTCAAACGTGGTGAAAAAATAAAGATCTTTTTGTCTTGTTGAGGTTCACTGGAGTTGATGTGAATTGTAATGTCATTGTCAGATCTGACTATTGTTGATTCAAATTTTTTGCTTAAGTATGATGTCCTTTGAAATATGCCGTTAAATATATAGAGTTACTTTTGTTGAAGTTAAACCTTTCTTGTTAAACTAATTGCTGTTTTTCCAATATGATGTTATTTTTTCAGCTGACGTTAAATGAACAGTTTATTTCTTTAAAAGTTATTGGTCCTTAGATTTATTGTAGATAAGTTCATTTCCAATGTGATTAGTATACTTCAGTGTAACCTTCTTGTGTGGTGAAGGCGGGTGATGAAGCGTGTCGGAGCTTGACGTGACGCAGAGTGCCGCACAACTTGACGGTTTTTGGGGCGACTAATGGCGTCAGTCGCTGACGTTCGCAGTTGCCGAAAACAAATCTCAAGGTGGGACAGGCCCCTTGGTAATAGGAACCTTGAACATCAGTGGGTGATTATGACATTCCTTGACCACAAGGTCTATCTGTGCACATACGGCATTTGTTCCTAAATATCTTCTTTACATTATGTTTAAATTTTCATTGAAATCTAAGTGGACGCCATGACCCAGAGGGGTAGTTTTCCGCCAATTCAGAATTTGTTTCTTGACTAACTATTTCAACTCCACTTATTGATAATAAACTGTCTTTGCTAATTTAAATAAGAAAAATGAACAGTTTGATCACTGCTCGAGTGCACTGCACACACTGCGAGGTAGTTAATTTCTTATAATGGGTTTTATTAATCATCCCAAGCCAATTTGACAGATTCAGGAAGGCAGAATTGGTTTTCTATCAGGTAGACAAAGCTCTGATTTAGATCACGTCACAGGAGCAGAGTTCTCCCTTTCGGCCCATCGAGTGCGCTCCGCCATTCGATCATTTTTCCTTTTTAGTTCACAATTTAGTTTAGAGATACAGCGCGGAAACAGGCCGTTCGGCCCACCAAGTTCACACCAACCAGCTAGCTGCGCACATTAACACTATACTACACACACTAGGGACAATTTACACATACACCAAGCCAATTGACCAATATACCTGTACGTCTTTGGGGTGTGAGAAGAGGCCATCTCATGGCCTCCACAGCAATCTGTGGCAATTAATTCCTCAGATTCACCACCCTCTGGCCAAAGGAATTCCTCCACATCTCCGTTCCAAAGAAACGTCCTTTCCCCATCAGCAAAGTAACAATGTTGCGTGGAATTCCCCCCTAGGCACGAGATGCAGCACGGAAATGGGCCGTTCAGCCCACCGAGCCCACCTGAACACCGATCACCCCACACTAACACTATCCTACACGCACTAGGGACAATTTACAACTTCACCAAAGCCAATTAAACTACAACTTGGAGTGTGGGAGGAAACCGGAGCACCCGGAGAAAACCCACGCGGCTGCAGGGGGAAACGTACAAACGCGGTACGGACAGCGCCCGTGGCCTCTGGCGCTGCAACTCTACTGCTGAGCCACCTGTGCGAGCTGCTTTAATTGAAATACCATAAATGGTAAGTGTTTGCAGGTGTATGCTTCGCAGTCGCCGCCCAGTGGCAAAAAGGGAAAAGAAAACACCTTACAGATCACAGACTAATGGTGTTTATCCACCACAGCAATGGATGTTGGAGGAGAAAGTAGGAAATCAGCTGCTTGCTCCATTCTCACCATCCTGCTGTGATAGAGAAAGCCCTATCACTGAAGGCATAGCAACAGACTCTAACTAACAGGTATATGGATCAACAAAGAGTAGGCTCACATCGTTCTAAGTTCCACAACATTTCATGAGCCGGCTGAGTTCATGAACCTTTGTCCATTTTGTCTGGACTTGACAAGGGCTCCTTCTTCTTCTTGCGTATGGCGTGCACAGCCTAAAGTTGTGGGACAACTAGTTCTATTTGATCTTATTTGATTGTGCGCGCCAGGTTGGTTGCATTCGTCGAAACAGGGCGGACCACGTGAAGGTTGCAATCTCCCACCCCTTGACAAGGGCTGAAATGTTAGCATCCGTTAGCAGGGTTGAAGTTAGTAATCGGACAACCCTGATCTTATTGAATGGCAGATATGGGCAAGCTCTGAAGACGGGTCCCGACCTGAAACGTCCCTTGGTCAGGTTCTCCCGGGATGTTGCCCAACCTGCTGAGTTTCTCCATCAATTTGTGGCTTTCCTTGGTAAACCAATATCTGCAGTTCCTCATTTCTACATCCTAAGCTTTATATAGCCTGGATTTGTCATATCTTTCTGTGCCCAGTTTTAGTTTAAGAGATACAGTGCACACTAACACTAATTTACGCACACTGCGGATAATTTTACAATTATACCAAGCCAATTAACGGACAAAGCCCGACGTCTTTGGAGTGTGGGAGGAATCAGGAATTCCCGGAGAAAACCCACGCAGCTCACGGGGAGAACGTACAAAGTCCGTACAGGCAGCACACATGGTCGGGATCAAACTCTGGTCTCTGGCACCATGAGACAGCAATTCTACCACTAAGCCACCTGTGCTCGCAGCTTCAATTGAAATACCATAAGCGCTAAGTGTGCACAGATATATGCTTCGCAGTTGCTGCTGCTACAGTCAGTGTGACGTTTTGTTCACTGATGTGCACTTTGGGCACTATAAATAACAGCAACAGCTCTACACATGTCCCCAGTATTAGAAACATAGAAAATAAGTGCACAAGTAGGCCATTCGGCCCATCGAGCCACCACCGCCATTCAGTAGGATCCAAAATCAGTACCCCGTGCCTGCCTTCTCCCCATATCCCTTGACTCCACTAGCCCCTAGAGCTCTATCTAACACTCTCTTAAATCCATCTAGTGACTTGGCCTCCACTGCCCTGTGTGGCAGGGAATTCCATAAATTCACAACTCAATAGCTGAAAACATTTTTTTCTCACCTCAGTCTTAAATGACCTCCCCTTTATTCTAAGACTGTGGACAGTGCTGGACTTACCTATAAGCTAAATTTTCCCCTCAATTCCATTAGTCCCAAGAGCTAAATCCAACTCTCTCTGGAAAACATCCAGTGAATTTGGCCTCCACTGCCTTCTGTGGCAGAGAATTCCACAGATTCACAACTCTCTGGGTGGCAAAAGTAGCCCAAGATGACGTGACGTCTGGGCGCGATGTGCAGATCATCTCCCTGCGGTTGCGAGCAGAGGAGCCAGTCAGTAACATTTCTTGCTCAGGATATTTTTAGAAATGAGCAGACAATGAGCAACTCTCGTGAATTTTTGAAGTTTTGTGCTCGTGGTCTGTGTTGCCAAATGCTAAATGCCCAACGGGGCTCAATCTCGGCAGTTCCGACCATTTACAATTGCAGCCTTCGGTGAAGTCTATAAATAAAATCAGACAGCTTGACATTGCTCTTACAGGACTGTTAGAACGGTCATCTATGATTTGAGACTCACGATGGCTTAGAGAGGCTGAGGACTGATTGCATTAACTTGTTTTATGCTCCTTCGCTTAGAGGTGATATTTAATGCAATTAAGGAATTTGGTTCATATCCTGTTCTGTTTTTAGACAACTGATCACAGTCAGGGCAATGGTGTTGATGCTGAAATTTGCTTCAGTGGCCTCCTCATGTTAGATTAAGGTAAATAAGTAATTCATCACACTTGAATAATATTTAAAGAAGCAGAATTGGGCCATTCAGGCCATCAAGTCTGTTCCACCATTTCATCATGGCTTATCCATTTTTTCCTCTCAACCCCATTCTCCTGCCCTCTCCCCACAACCTTTGATACCCTAACTCAGGGAGTCCCAACCTTTTTCGTCCAGTTTACCCCAGGCAACTTTAATAGCACATAACATAGAAAATAGGTGCAGGAGGCGGCCATTCGGCCCTTCGAGCTAGTATCGCCATTCATTGTGATCATGGCTGATCGTCCCCTATCAATAACCCGTGCCTGCCTTCTCCCCATATCCCTTGACTCCACTAGCCCCTAGAGCTCTATCTAACACTCTCTTAAATCCATCTAGTGACTTGGCCTCCACTGCCCTGTGTGGCAGGGAATTCCATAAATTCACAACTCATTAGCTGAAAACATTTTTTCTCACCTCAGTCTTAAATTACCTCCCCTTTATTCTAAGACTGTGGACAGTGCTGGACTTACCTATAAGCTAAATAAGCTATAGCTTAGGGCCACACACCCTCGGGGGCCTCATTTTTTTGAATATCTTTTAATTTTATCATTTTTTACCCGAATTTTTTTAGAGAAGGGCCTCAAATTTCATACAGCTTAGGGCCTCAGCAGGTGAAAGTCCGGCCCTGACTGTAGCCCCTGGTTCTGGACCCGCCCAATATTGGGAACATTTTTCCTGCATCTAGCTTGTCCAGTCCTTTTATAATTTTATATGTTTCTATAAGATCCCGCCTCATCCTTCTAAACTCCGGAGAATACAAGCCTAGTTTTTTCATAACAATGTTATTTCACTTATTTATGAACTAATGCTGAACAGAACTAACTAATGATATATCAAAACCAGTCAGTCAGTCAGTCAGTCAGAAAAAATGTACAAATCCAGAATCCACAAAAGGGGGTAAATTTACCCCATGGTGGGAACCCTTGCCCTAATTGATCAAAGAGCCTATCAATCTCCAATTTATAAATACCCTCCAGTTATTGGTGGCAATGAATTGCACAGATTCACCATGTTAGTGTCCCCCTCGTATTAAATTTAGGAAAATAAGTAATTTATCACACTTGAATAATGCTTAAAAAAAAACAGGGGGAGCACATCAGAGGCGGTTATGCATTAATGGGCCATGTGAATGTCTATTCAGTGCCCAGATTCACATGTAAACGCCCTGTCCCACGGTGCGAGTTAATTCCAAGAGCTCTCCCAAGTTTGCCCTGATTCAAACTCAGAGATTTACGGTAATGGCCACTCCGGGCTCTCGTGGGCATTTTTCAACATGTTGAAAAATCCTCACGAGTCTTCCCGTGCTTACCTGCCGTTAGCGAGTCTTCCCGAGTACCTGCCGTTAGCGCTAAGAGCCGCTAAGAGACGTCCCCGAGCTCCAACGTACCAGCTACGTTCATTCTCCGTGCTTACCAAGAGTTTGATTTTTTTTAACTCGGTAGAGCTCTTGAATGAACTTGTACTGTGGGACAGGGCTTTAAGAAAGCCATTAAGTGTAAGCCACTTATCCATTATGAAGTCGGTGAAGTCCGATTCAGGGTCTCGGATCAGAAGAATGGTCCCGACCTGAAATATCACTTATCCATATTCTCCAGAGATGCTGTCTGACCTGCTGAGTTACTCCAGCACTCTGTGTAATTTTTTTTGTAAACCAACATCTACAATTCCTTGTTTCAACATTTAAACTTCATTTGGCCAGATACTTGAATGGGTAGTATTTGAGGAATATGGGCATCATGTTATGGCATTAAATAATGTCATATGGTCATAAGTGAAAGGAGCAGAATTAGGCCATTCGGCCCATCAAGTCTTCTACTCCATTCCATCATGGCTGATCTATCTCTTCCTCCTAACCCCATTCTCCTGCCTTCTCCCCATAACCCCTGACACCTGTACTAATCGAGAATCTATCTCTGCCTTAAAAATATCCATTGACCAAATTCATTAGAGGCGCCGCATGAAGGCTGCCTCTGCCTACAGTCTGTCGGTTTTTTATCTTTTTTAAATTTTATAGTTTGTTTAAAAGTATGTTGAGGAGGTTTCTTACGTTTTTCTATGTGGGGGAGGGGGGGGTAGGTTAAGCGGGAAACCGTTTTTCAGTCACTTCCTGGCGAGGATGCGACTATTCTCCGAGTCGAGTCCTCGCGCCCCCTCCTCGCGGCCTACCAACTGGATTGGCGCAGCCTTTCCTGCCAGAGACCGGACCAGAGCTCCAGCAGCGGCGGCGCAGCGCTGGATACATCGCGGAGCCGGCGATGCCTCACGTGGGATCGCAATTTGAAGCTCCGGAGCGCTGGGCCTGCAGCGACAACATTGCGGGGCTGTGGTTTGAAGAGCTTCCAGCAGTGAAGTCAGACTGTTGAAGGGCCGCCAGCGTGGGTCTCCGCTCGGCGCGGCCTGTGGACTTCGGGAGCCTGCGGACTCCGGTAGGAAGTGGCCGATTCGGAGGTCCAAGCCGCTGAGGTTGTTCTCCCGTTCTGACGTCGGAGTTCCACCATCCTGGCAAGAGGGCCTGAGCATCGGGGCAGCCCGTAGCGGCGACTGCAGAGGGCTCATATGAACACCGACCACTGATTAAAATCAAAGAACATCAAAGAGGAGGATGACTGAACTTTGGGCCTTCCCTCACAGTAGGAACTTTGATTTCGCTGTGCAGGGGATGTTCATGTTAAAATACTATCGTGTTTTATTCTTTTTTTATTCAGTGACCCCAGATTTCACTGTACCAATTGGTGCATGTGACAATAAATGTCTTTTGAATCTCTTGATTTAGCCTCTGCAGCCTTCTGTGGCAAAGAATGCCACAGATTCACCACCCTCTGACTAAAGAAATCCCTCCTCATTTCATTCTTAAAGTAAAGTCCTTTAATTCTAAGGCTATGACCTCTGGCCTAGACTCTCCCACTCGTGGAAACATTCTCTCCACATCCAAGCCTTTCACTATTTGATAAGGTTCAATGAGGTCCCCCCTTCATCATTCTATGGCACGGACATTTTGGCCTGAATGACCAGCGCCGGGCTGTACTATTCCATGAATGACACAGATATCCCTCCAGAACTTAAAATGCAACACAATGCTATCATTTTTTCCCCTCCTAGCCAACTCCAGCTTAGGAAGCGAGAACTGATATAGAACACCAATTCACATTGTACGCATCGGTTAAAAGACCAGAAATGCCGTGTGGAATCAAGAACACATGGATTATTCTCATCCGAAGACTAGGTTTGAAGTATTAAGCAGCTTTCCAATATTGCAGCTGTGAAAGGATTTTTTTTTGTCTTTCTTTTGAGTTACTGCCGACATCAATTCAAAACGAGCTCGGGATTCGTGCCTGTCCATTTTGGTCAGGACCATTCTCATAATGTAACATGCACCAGTCTTTCAAATTGTGCAGGAAGGAACTGCAGATGCTGCTTTAAACCAAAGACAGACACAAAATGCGGGGCAGGCAACGTCGCTGGAGAGAAGGAATGGACGACGTTTCGGGTCGAATCAGAAATCCCCCCCAAACATCTTTAACTTTTGCCCCCGTCACCTTTAAAGCTGTGCCCGCTAGACTTTGGCATTCAGAAGTGCTAACCTATAGAAAATGTCTTCCAAGGTGCCCAGCTTGCACACACTTACACTATCCTGCACATTACAGATAATATAACCAAACCAATTAACCTACAAACCTGTTCTGTCTGAAAAAGGGTCTCAACCCGAAATATCACCTATTCCTCTCCAGAGATGCTGCCTGTCCCGCTGAGTTACGACTTTGTGACGCCCATTCGTTCAAAGGTCACCAATATGATTGCCTTATTGCAACAAAATAAAACACATAGCGTGTCTCCTGTCTTATTATGTGATAATAATCTTCAGGCACACGGACGATTCAGTGAAGCAATGTACTTTTGAGGGATAAATAAAACACTTACCTCCTCAAAGAGTCATTTAATATTTCAGACTACCCAAAGAGTTTCCTGAAATGTGGCGCTGTCAGATTAGATGCTTTCCTTCTTTGTACGGATTGCTGCCAAGCTGTGAAAGAGCAAAGTTGAATATAAAGGTTGTTAATGAGGCACAGAGGTGATGATACAAATATTTGGCATCTATTAAGCATAATTTATCTTTCTTCCTGCCTCTTGCCGAGTGCTGTTTATTAAACACAAACTCTCATCCACGTAGCTATTCTTGATTCATAAGCAGTATGTGCATCCTGTTCGCTATGATCATACCGGCATCGTCAAATAAACATATACACACACACGTGCAGCAGTAAAGTTGCTGCCTCACAGCGCCAGAGATCCTGGTTCGATCCTGACCATGGGAGCTGTCTGCACAGAGTTTGTTCGTTCTCCCTGTGACCAAATGGGTTTTCTCTGGGTGCTCCGGTTTCCTCCTACACTCCAAGGACATACAGGTTTGTAGATTAATTAGCTCAGTGAAATTGTACTTTGCGTGTAGGATTGTGCAAGTGTACAGGGAAATCACTGGTCAGCGCTGTGTGTGTGTGTGTGTGTGTGTGTGTGTGTGTGTGTGTGTGTGTGTGTGTGTGTGTGTGTGTGTGTGTGTGTGTGTGTGTGTGTGTGTGTGTGTGTGCACACACACACACACTCTCGTTTCTGCGGTGTATTGCTAAACTAAACTAAAAATGGAGGAAATATGCACAAAATTTGAATGGACAGAAACCAATGGATGCTGGAATGATGAAATGGAGATTTAGTATCACGAGACATGGCCATTATATTTGCTCTTGCAAACTCTACAAAAATTCTAGGAAAAATATACATTAAAAAAAAAAAAATCACGTTATCGCTTATTGGAAATGCAAAATTTACAAATCCCAACCTTCAGGATTTTAAAGTGTCTTTTACTGATGAAACATCTCTCTCCTTGGGCCAGCTGAGTTGTGTAATTTACCAAAAAAGCCATTGTTTTTAAGCTCTGACTGGAAATGATTTTAATGTAGAAGCAAGAAGAGCAAGAAAAGCACTCATGTTTAGAGAAAAATAATCGATGGTGGGATTCCAAAACAAGAAGAGAAAATGCTGGAAGCTCTCAGCAGGCTAACAATTCATTTCATTTCAAGCAGAGTGCAGGCTAACAATTCATTTCATTTCAAGCAGAGTGCAGGCTAACAATTCATTTCATTTCAAGCAGAGTGCAGGCTAACAATTCATTTTATTTCGGAGTGACTATGTGAAGACCCCGTCCGGCACGCATGCGCGACATTAGCGTTCGTGCAGTGCACCCGCGACGAACGGGAGTTCAAGGCGCTCCCGCTATAATTTGAAAGTCGGGTCGACAGGTAAGTGTTTTACCGTGGCCGTGAGTATTTTCTCTGTGGTCTGCTTTGTGTTCCAGGAAGAATGAGCAAGACCAGAGGAAAGAAATGTGTAGCTCACCCCCGTTCGTCTCCCGTTGAGGAGCGTTCTTTGGAGGGGGGGGGGGGGGGGGAGCAAGAGGTGGCAGGATTGACTGCCGAGCCGAGCCCAGCACCGCTAGTGCACCCTGAGCAGCGGGCTGGAGGTACCTGCAGCCAGAACCGGGCGGTAGTATCCAACGATTCGGATGAAGATGCCTCACCGCTCGAGAGCGGCAAAGGCAGCCGCCTAAGCCGAATGGAACGGCTTATGGAGCAAATGCTCCAGCAAGATATGCTGAGAGAGCAGCAGAAGACGCGCCAAGGGAGCTCAGGCACTCCCACAGTGTTCTTTACGACACTGACCATTGCTTCACCTTCTATTGAAGGCAGCATTGGCAACCAGGTCTGGGCTGGTCAAGAAGAGGGGTCATTGGCTGAAGATGTCCGGAGTACGCAGGGTGTACAGGATCAGAAAGAGCTGCTGGGTGTGGTCAACCGCTACGTGGCCATTCCACGAGCGGGTCGGCCTTTAGAGCCAAAACTTGCAGCCACCTGTCCTCAAAACCCCTACAAGAACGGGTGGTTAATGAGGCTGTTGAATTATATTCAGCCCCAGAAAATTGTACATCATTGAATGTACCAGCAGTAAAGCCAAATTTGGGAACATTTGGGGCAGAACACCAGGAACCTGGAGTTGAAGCTCCAGAAAACCCTTAAACTCCTGACAGCAGGAATAACTTCATATGCTCGGTCCATAGATGGTGTGGACATCACCACAAATCCGCAAGATACATTAGCTCTGCTGTGCACCACTCAATATGAGATTAGCAATTTACGGAAGGAAATCATCAAACCTGCCCTCAAACCGAAGTTTGCAGGACTTTGCAAAACACCGGGTTCAGAACCTCCAATTCTGCTCTTTGGAAAGGATCGTCCACAAAAGGTGAAAGCCCTGGAGGAAGAGTCCAAGACCTGGTCTTGTGAGGGCAGGTTTGGGACCGAGCAGACCTTACAAACCCAGGCGGCAGTACCCCACGGCGTCCACCAGTCGTCGACTACCATATGGGACTGGTGAAAGCTCGGGGTCCGCAACCATTCCCCGTAAGCCTTTTTTAGGCCAGGGCCCAGAGCGGACCCCATGGAAAATGGGCCACCCCCAACATCAACAGCAACATCAACAGCAGCCCTCTACAGCCCAGCAGACACCTCATCATCCAGCGAAGAGGCAGAAGACGCACCAGTAACCATGGAGGTCGGTGGGTCTGGTTCCTCTCAGCATATGAGCAGTAGGGGCTCTATACTAACAGGGGGGAGATTGCACTTGTTTATGGATACATGGGAGTCTCTCACTAATGACAAATATATACTCCGCAGCATTAATGGCTATAAAATTGACTTAGTTCATGAAAACATGCCGCCAGTTCAGCATATACCTCAAAGGGTATTCACCCTCTCAGTCAAAGAGAACCAAGAGGGTCAAGCTGAACTGATGAGGCTACTAGCAAAAGGTGTCATTGAAAGAACAAAACATGAACCTTTGGAATTTGTGTCTAATATTTTCACTAAAACTAAAAAAGATGGTGGATGTCACATCATCATTGACTTAACTTCTTTAAACGAAACTGTTAAGTATATACATTTCAAGATGGAAACTTTTGAAACAGCCAGACAATTGATTTCTCTAGGGTACGTTCTGGCAAGCATTGATTTAAAAGATGGTTACACAAAAAGCTGGAGAAACTCAGCGGGTGCAACAGCATCTAAGGAGCGAAGGAGATAGGCGACGTTTCGGGTCGAGACCCTTCTTCAGACTGGTTTAAAAGATGCCTACTACTCAGTACTCATACACAAGGAGCATCGTAAATACCTAAAGTTTATCTGGATGAAACAGCTATGGCAATTTAAAGCCTTACCAAATGGGCTAACCTCAGCTCCAAGGTTGTTCACAAAAATCTTAAAACCTGCTTTGGCATTATTGAGGAAACAAAAGCATATAGTCATGGCCTACTTAGACGACATTTTAATAGTAGGGAAAACCTTGGAGACAGCCATTTTGGCAGTAGCAGCCACCAAACATTTTTTTGAAACTTTGGGGTTTGTCATACATCCAGATAAATCCAATTTGACACCGTCCACAACCATGGACTATCTTGGATTTACGATTGACACTATTTGCATGATTGTAACTCTGCCAAAGGGGAAAGCATCAGAGTTGGCACAATCATGCAACGAACTAATGGTTAATCATCAGCCAGCCATACGGCAGGTAGCTAATGTCATTGTGAAAATAGTAGCAGCTTTTCCAACTATCCAATTTGGGCCTTTGCACTATCAAAATTTACAAAGAGCAAAAGTGCACGCACTAAAGAAAAACTCAGGTCACTTTGACCGAGCTATGAATTTAACTGCTGAATCCATTCCAGAGTTACAATGGTGGACAAGGAACATTAGGCTTAGTTCCAGTCCCATAATAATCACCAACCCAGTATTAACCATTCAAACGGATCCCAATGCTTTGGGCTGGGGTGCAATTAACATGCAATCCAGCACAGGGGGCAGATGGACTAATTTTGAATCATCTTGCCTACAGACATGGGGTATTAACTATTTAGAAATGTTGGGTGCGTTTTATGGTTTAAAAGCATATTCATCTAATACGCATCACGCACGTGTCCGGTTGCAATTAGATAATACCACGGTGGTGGTTTATATCAACCACATGGGTGGTGTAAAGTCGATATCATGTGACAATTTGGTCAACCTAATCTGGCAATGGTGTGTCAAAAGACATATTTGGTTATCAGCAACTTACTTATCAGGTAAGCAAAATACAGTGGCAGACACCAGGTCACGCAAATTTAACAATAACATTGAATGGATGTTAAATCCCAAAGTATTTGCTGAAATTACAAAGCAATATGGCACACCAGATATCGATCTATTTGCATCTAGGCTGAATCACCAGGTACCAACGTATGTCGCTTGGGAACCAGACCCTGAGGCAGCAGCACTAGATGCATTCACGCTGCATTGGGGGAAAATGTTCTTCTATGCTTTTCCTCCCTTCTGCCTCATCAGTCGGGTATTATGCAAGATTCAATTGGATTCTGCTTCAGGAATCTTGATAACACCCCTGGCCTACACAGCCATGGTTCCCAGTGGCCCTAGACATGGCTGTTGAAACACCATTGGAATTCCCCAGCAGTCCAGTATTATTAATCCACCCATCAGTCACCCGTGCCATGACAGAGTCAATCTCCTGGCTTGCAGATTCTAAAAAGACCTGTACTGGGCCTGGGACTGTCTGAGGACGCCATCAACATGATGAGCGCATCCCACCGGCAGTCCACCAGGAAACAATACCTGACCAACATAAGGAAGTGGGAAAGGTATTGCTCCAAAACAGGAACTACCTACTCAACAGCAACAGCCACCAGTGTTGTGGAGTTCCTGGTTGGATTACAACGGGATGGACTACAGCGCCATCAATACAGCCAGGAGTGCGTTGTCAGCTTATTTGGTTCCAGCAGCAGGACAACAGGCTTTGGAGTCTCATCCACTGGTGGTCAAAATCATGAGGGGTATTTTTAACACAAATTCCCCCAGACCAAGGTACACTCAGATCTGGGATGTCAGCATTGTGCTGACGTACCTTAGGGGATGGCCACCACCCAGGTCACTCACGCTGGAACAACTTACCCTGAAATCAGTCATGCTCATGGCACTAGTGTCAGCACAAAAGGTACAGTCTCTCCACCTTCTGAGGCTGGACAGCATGACAGAGTCATTGGACTGTATCACATTCCATATTCAGGGTCTGGTCAAACAAACTAGACCAGGAACCACGCCTCCAGTCATGGAGTTCCGGGCATATTCATCTGACCCACGGCTGTGTGCCAAGACCCATCTTGCCATATACATAGACACAACATACAACTTAAGAGGGAGAGAAAAAGCCTTATGGATAAGCCACAAGAAGCCTCATGGTCAGGTGACGAGCCAAACCATTTCAAGGTGGCTCAAGCAGGTGCTTAAGTCCGCTGGAGTCAACACTAAAGTTTACAAATCTCACTCCACCAGGGCTGCATCCACGTCGGCGGCTAGGCGAATGGACGTGTCCATGGACCACATTCTGGCCAGAGCAGGATGGTCCTCGGAAAGAACTTTCCATAGGTTTTATAATAAGCCGCTGGCGGACCTGCTACGTTTACAGACAGAATTTTAGAGTCTGCAGATAATATTTAATTTAAGCCCGAGGGAGCTCCATTTTTTGTTGTTATTAATAAACCTTTTTATTCACAAACAGGTTATTGTTGATTGTGATAACATACTTCCTCCCTCAAAGGACTTCAGACAGTGAGTGAAGCACGAGCTGCTACACGGTTCGGAATCACAGAGCTTTGAAGTCTTCACGTAGTCACTCACGTGACTCCGAAATAAAATAGTAAGATTAAATGAGAACTTATCAGTTTCAAGTTTGATCTGTATTTTATGAGGAGTTACGATGAGGGACTACGTGCCCTCCACTCCCACCCTCTATTATGCAGATCAACTGGTAATTAAGTTCTTATTTTTTCTTTACTATATTTATTTCAATCATTGTGTTTTTTCTGTGAATCCACACCGCTGCTTTGAAGAATGTCGTGCATGCGTGCTGGACGGGGTTTTCACGTAGTCCCTCATCGTAACTCCTCATAAAATACAGATCAAACTTCGAACTGGTAAGTTCTCATTTAATCTTACTATTTCATTTCAAGCACAGTGCAGGCCAGTCAGCGTCAGTGGGGAGAGAAACAGCGGTTCACGTTGAAGACCCGTGATCACAAGTGGGAAAGGTGAGAAAACGTGTGTTAAGTTGCAGAGAGAGGAGAAGAGTGAGCAGAATATGGCAAAATGTCTGATAAGGTAAATAAAAAATTGTCAAAATGACAATTACGTTTTAAATAAGTTATAGAGACAGTAAATACTCAGTAAAGAGTACAACCAAATCAGTTTGGAGAGAGAAATAATTACAGAAAATTCAATATAAAGATCCAAACATAGCAACATGCTGAATTGAAAGAAGTGCTGTTCCTTGCACAAACCTTGGGCATTGTTGAAACAAGCTAGCAGGGAACAGTCAAGAGTCAAGTGCATTTTATTGTCATATGTACTGAAATGCAAGAATGGAATCCTTACTTCCACCCGCACAACAGGTTCGGAAACAAACAGACAGCATGAATAAAACTTTTGTTCACAAACCGGTTGCGCTGCTGCAAGTAGGAATGGCATTGTTACCCTTTCAGTACATATGAAAAATAAAACTCGCTTTACTCCTGACTATCTATCTCCTTGAAGAAAGAAAGTCAGAGTGGAAGTCCACTTGTAATCCTTGTGGACTGAACGGAGGAGTTGTACATAGCAGTCACCCAACACGTATCTGGTTTCTCCCATGCAGAAGAGACCAATCTGTGAGCATCAAATGCAGTTCAGCAAATACAGAGAAGTGCAAGCGAATTATTACTTTGTCTGCAAAAATCTGTTCCGGTTCGGGGATGGTGAGATAGGAAGAGAGGAAAGGGCAAGTACTGCATGGGAGGGTGTTGCGACAACATGTTTGGTGGAGGGGGAAGAGGAGAAACAATGAGTTCTGTCAGGAGAGTCCCTCCAGAATCCTGAAAACGGAGGTTGGATTGGGGCTGGGGTTGTTTCTGAATCTGTTGTACTGCTGCAAGTAAGAATTGCAGAGTCACTGGATGGATTTAAGAGAGAGTTCGATAGAGCTCTAGGGGCTAGTGGAGTCAAGGGATATGGGGAGAAGGCAGGCATGGGTTATTGATAGGGGACGATCAGCCAGGATCACAATGAATGGCGGTGCTGGCTTGAAGGGCCGAATGGCCTCCTCCTGCACCTATTTTCTATGTTTCTATGTTTCCCTGCTTTCAGCCAGAACAAGGGTAGGGCTGTATTCTACTTCGAGACCACCAGCCTACGACGTTCAATGAATTTTCCTCCATGAGCTTCCACCACCTTCAACAGGGTGGCACGTTGGCACAGCGGGTAGAGCTGCTGACGTATGGCGCCAGAGACCCGGGATCAAACCTGCCCTTGGGTGCTGTCTGTGTGGAGTTTGCGCGTTCTCCCTGTGACCATGTGGGTTTCCACCCAGATCCCAAAGATGGCAATTGCCCCTCGAGTGTGGGCTGTGGATGAGTGGGATAACATGGAGCTAGTGTGAACGGGTGATCGATGGTCAGTGTGGACTCAGTGAGCCGAAGGGTCTGTGTCTCTAAAATTCATTGAACATTGTAGGCTGGTGGTCTGGAAGTACAAGTACAACCCTACCCTTTTACTGGCTGACAGGAAAGAGGGAAAGTGCAGTCACGCAGAAAATAGAGACAGTGTCAACAATGGTAGCAGAGAAGCCTTGGTGTAGACAATAGACAATAGGTGCAGGAGGAGGCCATTCGGCCCTTCGAGCCAGCACCGCCATTCAATGTGATCATGGCTGATCACCCCCAATCAGTACCCCATTCCTGCCTCCTCCCCATATCCCCTGACTGCTATCTTTAAGAGCCCTATCTAGCTCTCTCTTGAAAGTATCCACAGAACTGGCCTCCACCGCCCTCTGTAGGAAATAGGAATACTTCTTAAACTGTTACAATAGTGGCATGCAAGAGGCTTTGAGACAGCCTTAAGGGCCTGTCCCACTTGGGCCGTCAATTACGCAACAGTGACTGACACGCGACGGTCGTGCGCGCCATTATATGTCCGCACAGCCGTCAGGAGCGCGAGACGTCATTTGAAGATAGACACAAAATGCAGGAGTAAGTCAGCGGGACCGGCAGCATCTCTGGAGAGAAGGAATGGATGATGTTTCGGGGCGAGACTCTTCTTCAGTCTGAAGAAGGGTCTCGACCCGAAACGTCACCCATTGCTTCTCTCCCTGCACTGGAAGCGGCCGTGAGCCCCAGGCCGAGCTCGGCGATCGATTGCCGGCTTCTGCTGCTGTTGGAGGGGAGGCATTGCGCCGTGCCTGGGTCTCGGGCCTGTCCCACTTTGGCCGTCAGTTACACGACAGGCCGGTGGTGTGCGAAGATTTAGTGCAGGATGAAATCCACACTCCTCCACACCACTCCATGCGCCCGTCCCGCACTACCCACATATGACGGCCAAGTGGGACAGGCCCTTTATGGTTACGCAGGGAATTAAAGGGTATGGATCATGTGCAGGTACAGAGAGACATGGAATCACTGCAGATACCACAGGGGTGGAGAAACTGAGAGTGAAATGGAATCCTTGCAGGAAGCAGAGTGGGAGGTGTAGTCACAGCAGGTGTGAGGACAGGTGGATATAAATGGAAGGTTGCTAACTCATCCCCTGAAATGTAGAGTGAGAAGTGAGAGGAAGTACAGCAGGATGGAAATTGGCAGCAGAGGTAAGCAGCAGCAACTTACTTGCACTGCTTCCCATTCACAAAGTGGCCTCCTCTGCATTGCAGAAATAAAATGTACATTAGGTCGGCACTTGGCAGAACACGGCCGGTCAATCCACAAGAGCACGGTGGCGCAGCGGTAGAGTTGCTGACGTACAGCGCCAGAGACCCGGGTTCGATCCCGACTATGGGTGCTTGTCTGTACGGAGTTTGCACGTTCTCCCCGTGACTTGCGTGCGTTTTCTCCGTTACCTACAGTTTCCTCGCACACTCCAAAGACGTATGGGTTTGTGGGTTCATTGGCTGGATACACATGTTAAATTGTCCCTGTGGGATCGCTGGCCAGTTGGGTCTTGGTGGGCCGTAGGGCTTGTTTCCACACCATATCCCTAAACTTAACAACCTGCCCTGCCTTCAATCTCCCACATCAGTGTAGTTCGAATAACTGGCCCTTGGCGTGAAACCTCAGCCCTACTCCCTGCTCATGCTGTCTAGCCAGCTGGGCGTTTCCAGTTCAAAGCAATAGGAAGCGTTAGTCCAATATGCAATCAGGGCAGAAGATGGAAAAGGTACAGAGGAGATTTACGAGGATGTTGCCAGGACCCGAGGGTCTGTGCTATAGGGAGAGGTTGAGTTGGCTGGGACTCTATTCCTTGGAGCGCAGGGGGATGAGGGGGTGATCTTACAGAAGTGCATAAAATCATGAGGGGAATAGATCGGGTAGATGCACAAAGTCTCTTGCCCAACGTATGTCAATCGAGGACCAGAGGACATGGGTTTAAGGTGAAGGACATTTAAAAAAAAATAGAAATCAGAGGGGTAACTTTTTCCATACAAAGAGAGGTGGGTGTATGGAACGAGCTGCCAGAGGAGGTAGTTGAGGTAAGGACTATCCCAATGTTTAAGAAACAGTTAGATGTACATGGATAGGACAGGTTTGGAGGGATGTGGACCAAGTGCAGGCAGGTGGGACCAGTGTAGATGGGACATGTTGGCCGGTGTGGGCAAGTAGGGCTGAAGGGCTTGTTTCCACACTGTATGAAGCAAGGATCGCAATCCAAAACGTCTGCCATCAATCCCTTCCGAAGATGCTGTCTGACTCGTAGAGTTACTTCAGCACTTTGTTTCTTATATTTTTACAAGAAAATAAAATCTTGTATTTAACTCAAAGAGTGAAATGAACATTGCATACAATCACCAAACCATCTGAATGCGCAATGTATTTTTAGTTTAGCTGAGGGGATCGCTGGTCAGCCTGGACTCGAAGGGCCTGTTTCACTAAACTAATTAAATGTTTGACCATAGGTGACAGATACCTGTGAATTGTGAACAGAGAGAGAGAGAGATAGGGACTAACGAAATGTTTAGGATAAAGAAAATTGGAAATGCAAAAACTGATATCAAATTCTCAAAGGCTGGTAAGCTGCTGAAACAAGGGCAAAATACCAAGAATCCAGGCGGTATTAAAGGATCATGTAATTTGCCTTTGAAATCTATTATTGGCATTTAAGATACTGACCATACGTTATCAGGAGATAAGCTGCAAGACATTTTCTAAAGCTGATGATGTTGCGTTCAAATAATCTCAAGGATCACCATGAACTTCAGAACATGCATTTAATCTGTGTTGAAGACACAACATTATTGTACACCCTTCATTCGCCTCTGATTACTGTTATACGATCTGTGGAATTCTCTGCCGCAGAAAGTAGTTGAGGCCAGTTCATTGGCTATATTTAAGAGGGAGTTAGATGTGGCCCTTGTGGCTAAAGGGATCAGGGGGTATGGAGGGAAGGCAGGTACAGGATACTGAGTTGGATGAGCAGCCATGATCATATTGAATGGCGGTGCAGGCTCGAAGGGCCGAATGGCCTACTCCTGCACCTATTTCCTATGTTTCTACGCTATCATTATCATACGTGGCTCACACCATGCTGTCAGTTGTTCCTAATTAATATGATGGAGCAAAGTGGAAATGCTATGAATATTTAGAAGATACAAAATGCTGGAGTAACTCAGCGGGTCAGACAGCATCTCTGGAGAAAAGGGAAAGGTGATCTTGGCTGACTGGCTGAAGAAGGGTCTCGACCCGAAACATCAGCTGCGAGTGTGAGGAAGGGTCTCGACCCGAAGCGTCACCCCTCGACTCTGAATAAGGGTCACCTTGTCCTTCTCTTCAGCGATGCTGCCTGACATGTCGAGTTACTCCAGCGTTTTGGATACATCTTCAGTATCAGCCAGCTTCTGCAGCTCCTTCCTGCACTATAAATATTTAATTTGGCCGTGAGATTAAATTTAATTTGAGGTTTGAGATTAAAAATAAGCACCTGCGTTATTCAACATTTCCTGCATTTAAAGAAGAATTTAACAGGAGGAAAAAAAAAATAAGGAACCAGTTGGGAGGAGAACACAGTATCATAACTAATTTACACTTCACGGTCCTTCCCACCGTGAGCACCATGATAATATTATCAGGCATCTGGAACACAGAGTAACAGAACATAATAGATTGCATAGTGGGTCACTGGAGATACAGCGTGGAAACAGGCCCTTCGGCCCACCGGGTCCGCGCCGACCAGCGATCCCCGCACATTAACACCATCCTACACCCACTAGGGACAATTTTTACATTTACCAAGTCAATTAACCCACAAACACGTACGTCTTTGGAGTGTGGGAGGAAACCGAAGATCTCGGAGAAAAGCCACGCAGGTCGCGGGGAGAACGTACAAACTCCGTACCGACAGCGCCCGTAGTCAGGGTCGTTCCCGGGTTCTCCGGCGCTGCATTCGCTGCAACTCCACAGCTGCGTCACCGTGACCGCCCAGAGCCTTTCTTGAGAACTTCAGCAAAACTCGAGCATTGTGTGTCTTTCTCCTACACTTACAGCCGCCACTCGAGGGAGCAGAAACATAGAAAATAGGTGCAGGAGGAGGCCATTTGGCCCTTTGAGCCAGCACCACCATTCATTGTGATCGGCTGATCATCCCCAATCAATAACCCGTGCCTGCCTTCTCCCCATATCCATTGACTCCACTAGCCCCTAGAGCTCTATCTAACTCTCTCTTAAATCCATCCAGTGACTTGGCCTCCACTGCCCTCTGTGGCAGGGAATTCCATAAATTCACAACTCTGGGTGAAAAATATTGTTCTCACGTCAGTCTCAAATGACCTCCCCTTTATTCAGAGTCTGTGGCCCCTGGTTCTAGACTCGCCCAACATTGGGAACATTTTTCCTGCATCTAGCTTGTCCAGTCCTTTTATAATTTTATATGTTTCTATAAGATATCCCCTCTTCCTTCTAAACTCCAGTGAATACAAGCCTAGTCTTTTCAATCTTTCCTCAGATGACAGTCCCGCCATCCCAGGGATCAATCTTGTTTGAGATCAACTGAAGGGACACAGAGAGGCACAGATATCAGTCACAGTTTAGTTTATTGTCACATGTACCGAGGTACAGTGAAAAGCTTTTTGTCGTGTGCTATCCAGTCAGCATACTGGACATGATGCAGTTAGTCCGAGGGTCACCCAAGAGGTAGATAGTAGTTCAGCACTGCTCTCTGGTTGATCACAGGTCGTGCTACCTCAAGCTGCCTCAACAAGGCCAGCAGCATAATCAAGGACGAGTCACACCCTGACCACTCCCTCTTCTCCCCTCTCCCATCGGGCAAAAGGTACAGAAGTGTGAAAACGCACTCCACCAGATTCAAGGACAGTTTCTCCCCAGTTGTTATCTGGAAGCAAAACCATACTTCCACAACCAGAGAGCAGTGCAGAACTACTATCTACCTCATTGGTGACCCTCGGACTATCTTTGATCGGACTCTGCTGGCTTTACCTAGTACTAAATGTTATTGCTTTATTGTGTATCTATACACTAAATATCTCGATTGTAATCATATTTTGTCCTTCTGCTGAATGGACAGCACGCAACAAAAGCTTTTCACTGTACCTCAGTACACGTGACAATAAACAAACTGAACTGAGCTTCAGTCTCTCCCTGCCAATATACGTTGGCACATTTGAAAGGGTCAAACTTGTACATCAGTGCTTGATCCTGCCTCTCATCAGTCGCTCCCTGGTCTAATGTGAAGATTAGCAGATCACCTTGTTTTATCACAATTATAAATTTCCAACGGATGGAACTGGATCCCCTAAAATCACATTTAAGTCTTTAACTTCCATTTAAAAATAAACAGAGTCCGTCCAGGATGTTATTTTTGGCACATAAGAGCAGTGTTCAGAGCAGGGGCACATAAGAACGAAAATACACCAAAAATAACTTGGATAATCAAGGACAGTGCGGGCACAGCTCCAGACACAGGGACGGCTCCAGACGGGGCTCCAGACGGGGCTCCAGACGCAGCTCCCAGACCCACAGAGGGGGCTCCCAGACCCACAGAGGGGGCTCCCAGACCCACAGAGGGGGCTCCCAGACCCACAGAGGGGGCTCCCAGACCCACAGACGGGGCTCCAGACAGACACACTTAGACCAACATTAAAGACTACATAATCCAAGGCCAAAACTAAGACCCTCAATAAAGTAGAAACAATGAACTGCAGGCGCTGGTTAACACAAAAATCACAACAAAGTGCTGGAGTAACTCAGCGAGTCAGGCAGCATCCGATCCTGACCTTGGGTGCTATCTTTTCACGTTCTCCCTGTGAGTGCGTGGGCTTTCCCCGGGTGCTCTGTTTCCTCCCACATCTCAAAGGCGTGAGGGTCTGTAGGTTGCCTGTCTTGTGTAAACTGTCCCTCGTATCTAGGGTAGAACTGGTGTGAATGCGTTGGTCGGCGCGGAATCGTGGGCCGAAGGGCCCGTTTCCACGCTGGATCTCTAAACTATCGGTGGGGAATGTGGATCGGACATGTTTTGGGCTGAGACCCTTCTTCAGACTGATTGTGTGTGGGGTGTGGGGGGGGGGGGGGGGGGGGAAGAAGAAAGCTGGAGGAGGGGGGGGAGAGGAAGGACAAAGCATGGAAGATAATAGGTGAACACAGGTGAGGGGGTTTTGGAGGAGTTGGACGGTAGATAGTTGGAACCATGTTGCAGCTTGGGTATCAAGGACATCCTCCAGACCGACAAAGCTAACATTGCCGCAAACCACCGAAATACTCCAGCATTTTGTCTCTCTCTTTGGTGTACACCAGCTTCTGCAGTTCCTTTTTATTACCCGATTTGATTACTCCTGCCTGCATTGCTAACACGATCCCAGTAAAGTATGAGCTGCTCCCTGTTCTAACATTACAATGACTTTATCCTCCTGCCTGATAGCTCAAGTCCAGGATCATTTACTGAATTGATATTGTTGCTGGGACTATGCCAGCTTTTCCTTCTCCACTGAAACCGATCGAGACTGCCTCATGGGGAAAACAGTTTATTCACAGAAAATTACAGCAGTGTTACGAATGTGTGGGAGGTGGACATGGTTCACGTGGATGGGTACAAAGGAACAACACAAAGAGTGGCACTGTTAATGTGAAGGCATCAAATAATAAACAATTTATATATTACGAGAGATTATGAGAGTGGCGGTCACAGTGGCGCAGCGGTAGACTGCAGCACCAATAGGCCCGGGTTCCATCCCGACTACGGGTGCTGTCTGTACGGAGTTTGTACGTTCTCCCCGTGACCCGTGTGCGTTTTCTTCCGAGATTTTCAGTTTCCTCCCACACTCCAAAGACATACAGGTTTGTAGGTTAATTGGCTTGGTAAATGTAAAAATTGTCCCTAGTGGGTATAGGATAGTGTTAATGTGCGGGGATCGCTGGTCGGCGCGGACCCGGTGGGCCGAAGGGCCTGTTTCCACGCTGTATCTCTAAACTAAAACTAAAGAAACGGGCAGCCATAAACAGAGTTATACAGTCATACATACAGAGTGGATGTTCATAAATTCTAGGAGCAGAATTAGACCATTCAGCCCATTAAGTCTACTCCGCCATTCAATCTTGGCCTCTCTAACCCATTCTCCTGCCTTCGCCCCTTAACCCCCGACACCCTTACTAATCAAGAATCAGTCAATTACCACCTTAAAAATATCCATTGACCTGGCCACCACTGTCATCTGTGCAATTAATTCCACAGATCCTCCACCCTCTGTCTGAAGAAGGGTTTCGGCCCGAAACGTTGCCTATTTCCTTTGCTCCATAGATGCTGCCGCACCCGCTGAGTTTCTCCAGCATTTTTGTCTACCCTCTGGTCAACTTCAGCTCAACTAAGTAGTCTTGCTGACCGCAGTGAATACTAGAGATGGCCCAGCCCCGGCTCGTCCCCCGAGGACCGGAGAGAAGGATGGAGGGAGCCGGCAACAGCGGACACAAGAGAGAGGACCGGTAAGAGACCGAATCGGGGCTTAACTTCCGCGCCCTCAAAGTTAGCTGTGGGACAGAGGCCACAAGGGCTGATTGTGGCTGTGCGAGGAGAGGGACAATGGCTCGCTGAGAGGTGACGGCTGGAGGCCCTGCAGCAGCCTGGGGCTCGCCTGGATCAGGCCCCGCTCCAGGAGACCCAGCACACGGACCCGACTGGACTTTGAAAATGGCGCCAAACCCGGCGACTCTTGCATCGTCTAGGTGGACTATTTCAACGCACTTTGTACATATCGGGGATGGTGCTTCGGTCTGGCGATACTACACTGAACTGTGGGCAACAAAAGGGTTTGACTGTGCATCGGTACACATGGTAATCAAGAACCAACCATTGCATTGTGCATTGGTGTTGGAGTGTGTGAATGGGTGGGGATGAGGAGTAACTGTGGCCCTTCAATATATGGCGATCCTTCAGACTAAGATGCACCAGAAGCAGATTGTGAGAACACAAATGGCCTACTCTGTCAAAAAATAAATATAAAATCCCATTGTCATTCAAGGAAATGCATTTCAAATGCTACCATGATTAGTAAAGGGTGTCGGAGGTTAGGGGGAGATGGCAGGAGGATGGGTTTGAGAGGGAAATACAGATCAGCCATAATTGAATGGCAGAGTGGACTTGATGGGCCAGATGGTCTAATGCTGCTCCTACTCATCCAAACCTGAACATCACATTTCCCTTTACTGAAGCAACTGATATCATTTTCTTTGCAAACATTTACAGAAGCAAAAAAAAACACAAAAGAATTTAAAGTAAAATTCAATAGTCCCGTGATATAAATATGTGGCAGGCCTGTGGTTAGAGGAGATTTTCTACGGCACTGCTTTAATGCAGGTTAGGAGTGTAACCCCCAGCAATTCATATACGCAGGACAAGTCTGAAAGGGTTCACTTGGAAATCACCATTCTACTTTTAGTTAAGTGCCACTTCAATGTCACTAAAAACACAAGGTTCACTTTAAAATGTTTTAATGACATTTGACAATAAAAACACTCAGCTAGCCTGCTCCCACTGCCAAATCAACAAGAATGTCTTCATGGTTTAAGGTGCAAGCCGTCCAGTCAGAGGATAAAAATAATCCAGCAAGTCTAGTTTAGTTTAGAGATGCAACATGGAAACAGGCCTTTCGGCCCACTGAGTCCGCGCCAACCTGCGATCCCCACACATTAACACTACAATGTTACAATTATACAACGCCAATTAAGTGACAAACCGGTACGTCTTTGGGGTGTGGGAGGAAACCGGAGAAAGCCAATGCAGGACACGGGGAGAACGTACAAACTCCATATACAGACAAGCACCTGCAGTAAGGCAGCAACACCCTGCCGTCCTATTAGTAAGTCACTGCAAACTATTAATAATAACGATTCATTAAGCCAATACTTAACTGCCTGGGTGATAAATGCATGATTCGTCATCTTTTTTTAATTAAATGGAGAATCACTGTACTTGCAGCAAGATTCTGTTCCATGCTCCAAGACTGTTTAAGAAACAGTTGGACAGGTGCATGGATCGGACAGGTTTAGATGGATATGGGCCAAATGCGGGCAGGCGGGACAAGTATAGATGCGACATGTTAGCTGGTGTGGCCAGGCTGGGCTGAAGTCTGTTTCTACGCTGCAAGACTCTGACTAGTTGGATTAGTATGATTCATCAGTTCTTTCCCAGACTAATACATCCGAAGAAGGGTCTCGACCTGAAATATCACCCATTCCTTTTCTCCAGAGATGCTGCCTGTCCCGCTGAGTTACTCCAGCTTTTTGTGTCCATCTTCAGTATAAACCAGCATCTGCAGTTCCTTCTTCACAAAATACATCAGCCACTTATACGAGGCAAGGTGCTGTTCAATGTGAACATTGGGGACATTAGACATTGTCTCTGGAACAGTTGTGCTACAATGTTGAGGCGATGTTCTGCGCCCTATATATTTTCCTTTGCTCCACATCATTGTACTCAAGTTTGGATTGACTATATAAATGTATTTTATCTAAATTGATTGAATAGTATGTAAAATCATGCTCTTCACTTTACCTCAGTACATATACGACAATAAGCCTAGACCTAAACTGAAGGTTCCTTTAAGCTTCGTGTTCAAGTGAGTTTATTGTCATGTGTCCCTGTGAGATATAGTTTGTGCTCACAATCACTGCTCAGAGACTAAATCATCGAAACAAGAAATGCTTTTTTATTTGCGAATCTGCAGAATTCGGGTGCCTCACCAAATTGAGACACACCGAAATCAGAAAAGTAAAGCCCCTTTATACACCCAATTAAACCCCACTATTGTAAGGATTCAGGAGAGGATTTTAACTTGTAAACAGGATTCTAGCCGATAGAGGCAGGGAGAGGATGTTGACATAGCTGGGAGTGGGTTTATCACAACTATCCTTGGGTGAGGATGGATGGCATAGTATAGCGTAGAAGGGAGGTGATAGATGGGACCCTTGTCAGTAGGGACTAGGGATGAAAGGGACCCTTGTCAGTAGAGACTAGCTTTAGTTCAGATATAAAAAAACTGAGATAGGTCCGTTGGAGGTGAGAAAACTAGGCCAGGTCAATTGCAACCGGGCATGCTTAATAAAATGAATGAATATTACTGACACGCCCCTGGTCGGGAAACTGCTCATTACCATGCACATGTATGAACATGGTATGTATGACGTGGGAGGTACTGGGGGATGTACCCATAGACTGTGCACCTCAGTGCTCTGATTGGGAAGAGCCAGAAGGGGAGGTTAAGTCAGCAGAATCACTTTATCCCTCACATCCCTGAAAGGACAATGAAATTCTTGTTTTGCTTCGGCATACAGAACATAGTAGGCATTGACTGCAAAACAGATCAGTGTGTCCATATACCATTATATAAATACATACACACATGAATAAATAAACTGATAAAGTGCCAATAATGGGTTATTAATGATCATAGTTTTGTCCGAGCCAAGTTCAATAGCCTGATGGCTGTGGGGAAGAGCTATTCCTGAACCTGGTCGTAGCAGTCTTCAGGCTCCTGTACCTTCTACCTGAAGGTAGCTTTAATGATGTTATAAAATTTGACGTCAAAATGTTAAATATCCCCATCTCCATTTTATCCCAATTTACTCTGAATCCATGGACACGTCAGAGATATGGATCCACGGGCTCTGAGGGGCCCTTCCTCAGATGTGAACCCCAAGGGTGACAATTGGCCCCAAGAAAAGGACGGAGAGGAAGCATGCATTCTCCCTCCCTCACTAGGGTAGCACAGTGGTGTAGCGTTGGAGCTACAGCCTTACAGCTGCAGGGACCCGGGTTCGATCCTGACTACAGGTGCTTGGCCATACATTCTCCCACTGACCGGCGAAAATTTTCTCCGAGATATTTGTTTACCTCCCACACTCCAAAGACACACAGGCTTAGAAGATTGAGGGGGGATCTTATAGAAACTTACAATATTCCTAAGGGGTTGGACAGGCTAGATGCAGGAAGATTGTTCCCGATGTTGGGGAAGTCCAGAACAAGAGGTCACAGTTTAAGGATAAGGGGGAAATCTTTTAGGACTGACATGAGAAAAACATTTTTCACACAGAGAGTGGCGAGTCTCTGGAATTCTCTGCCACAGAAAGTAGTTGAGGCCAGTTCATTGGCTATATTTAAAGAGGGAGTTAGATGTGGCTAAAGGGATCAGGGAGTATGGAGCGAAGGCAGGTACAGGATACTGAGGTGGATGATCAGCCATGATCATATTGAATGGCGGTGCAGGCTCGAAGGGCCGAATGGCCTTCTCCTGCACCTATTTTCTATGTTTGTACGTTAATTGGCCTGGAGTTAATGTAAACTGCCCCTAGTGCGTGTAGGATAGTGTTAGTGCGCGGGGATCGCTGGTCGGTGCGGACTCGGTGTATGTCTAAACTAAAAACTCTCCCATTTCACGCTGTCATCTTATTCCTGCTAATGGGCGGCACAGTGACGCAGCGATATGTAAAGGAAGACAGCGAGACAACATGGGACAAGTTATATTGCCATGCTAATAAATACCTTCCATTACAAGTTATTTTAAATGCCATTAAGTATTGTGAAGCTGATGTCGTCTTGTGTCTATGTGGGCTTGCAATTTCTTCCTCGTGTAATTTCACACCCACTCAAAAAACAGAGAAGCTTGAGCTTCAATTGGCTAATGATAGGATTTGTCTCATACTGTTCAAATAATAATAAAGGATCAAATGGTCTTAAGGGGCTGTCCCACTTGAGCGACCTAATTGGCGAGTTTAGAAGAGTTTGAAAAAATGATATGTTGAGGACCTCCTTCGACTATGTAGAAGACCTCCTTCGACTAGCTACGACTAACTTCGGGAAAATTCGACACCGAATAATGGAGAGTGAAGACGACCTCCGTCGATCTCCCTTAGACTACGATGAAGACTATCTACGACTACCTTCGACTACCCTCCAAGAAGAATCCAAACAAACCAAGTATCTTGGCATCAAATTGCAGAATGATCTACGTTGGAATGGTCAGACTCATCATGTAACAGTGAAAGCAACAGGTGTCCTAAACTTCCTGAGACGCAACGTCCATCATTGTTCAGCTTCTGTCAAGGAGAAGCTGTATTTCACCCTCGTTAGACCTCATCTGGACTACGCAGTTGCAGCTTGGGACCCATACACAGATAAAAACATTTCATCCATTGAACGTGTCCAAAGACAGGCCGCTCGATTTGTTACTAACACCTATGAGAGAAAAGCGAGTGTCACCAAACTTCTACATTCTCTGGGGTGGAACCCTCTCTAAGACAGACGTGAAGCTCACCGCTTGACCTGTTTTTACAAAATGTTAAATGGTCAGCTAGACATAGATCACAAGACCTACACCAACCCCAAACCAATTAGGAGCAGACGAGGGCATTCGATCCAATTTGTGGTCCCAGCCACAAAAACAGATGTGTACAGCAATTTGTTCTTCCCACGCACTATTAAAGCATGGAATAATCTCCACCAAGCCACGGTTGCCCAGCCAGATGCAACTAAATTTAAAGTGGCACTTTCTTCCCAATAACCCTCTCTGGCTAAACCCCTCCCTTCACCACCTCCAGTTTAAATTCCAGTTGGAATATTTTGGAGGACCAAGTAACCAAGAACCCTCGTTCACCTACGACTACCATTCCGACCTACTACGACTAAACCTACGAGTAAAAAACGTATCGATTTTTTCCATGGCGACCTTTTTCAAACTCATGGGCATTTTTTAACATATTGAAAAAACCACCGCGACCTAGCTGAGGCCTCGCGTATGCGGAGACCACTCTCGAGCATGAAGGAGAGTTACGAAGACCTCCTACGACCTCGTGTCGACCATGCTACGAGTACGAGTCGAGGGCAAACTCGGCAGAACTCGAGGATTAGGTCGCCCAAGTGGGACAGCCCCTTAACACCGCAGGGTGGCCACTGAATTCATAGTCATAGAATTCATAGTCATAGAATTCAACAGCATGGAAATAGGCTCTTCAGTCAAACGTGTCCATATTGACCAAGATGGCCTTCTCAGTTAAGTCCTATTTACCAGTGTGTGGCCCATATTCTTCTCATCCTTTTCCAAACCATGTACCTGATCCAAGTGTCTTTAATTGTTACCAAGGCAACTGCCTCAACCATTTCCTTGGGCAGCTTTTCCCCCATATACACTCTTTGCGAAAATGTTGCCCCTCAAATTCCTATTAAATTTTACCCCTGTCACAACCCTATGCCCGCTAGCTCTTGATTCCCCTAGCCTGGGTAAAAGACTCTGTGCATTCTCTGTCTATTCCACTTTGTAGACTTGTTTAAGAAAGAACTGCAGATGCTGGAAAAATCGAAGGTAGACAAAAATGCTGGAGAAACTCAGCGGGTGAGGCAGCACCTATGGAGCGAAGGAGTAGGTGACGTTTCGGGTCCCGACCGGCTAGAGTTTCTCCTGCATTTTTGTCAACCTTCACTTTGGACGCTTTATACACTTCAATAAGACCAGCCTTCTGCATTCCAAGGAATAAACTCCTGATATTCCTCAGTCTATCGATAGCAAAGTTCAGCTATTGTTAATTTTTTTTTTGCGGTTTTCAAAAAGGCTAGCAGATCGATAGAACAGGTAGCCAATTTGATGCACTCACACAAAAATAAGCCACAGATCCCCCCCGTCTTGTTTAAGACAAAGAGATCATCTTGTAATGGGGAAAAGGCAGGAAAATGGGTTGAAGAGACAGATCAGCCGTGATTGAATGGCGGAATGGACTCGATGGGCCGAATGGCCTAATTCTACTCCTCTAACTTGTAACCTTGTATGTACAGTCAACATGGACTCCTGGGTTAGATTTGGACTTCAATTTTGCTCATATTTCCCTTGTGTTTTAATTAAAGTTTTGATGCTTCTTGGATTCTTCTTGCGTGTGGCGTGCACAGCCTAAAGTTGTGGGACAACTTGTTCTATTTGATCTTATTTAATTGTGCGCGCCGGGTTGATTGCATTTGTCAAAACAGGGCGGACCACGTGATGGTTGCAATCTCCCACCCCGCTTCTTGGATGCTGGGGTGGTAGACGTGTAATGGCAATGTCTCGGGTAACACGACTATGGTGCAGGCTTTGCGGACTGGATTGTCTTTTCCTGCGCGGGAATTTTAATACATTCATACAAGATGTAGGAGCAGAATTGGACTCATTAAGTCTCCTCCACCATTCCATCATGGCTGATCTTAGTTCATAAGTGTTAGGAGCAGAATTAGGCCATTCGGCCCATCAAGTCTACTCCGCCATTCAATCATGGCTGATCTTACTTTCCCTCTTAACCCCATTCTCTTGCCTTCTCCCTATAACCCCTAACACACCTACTAATCAAGAATCTATCTATCTCTGCCTTACTAAATATACATTCGCGGCCTCCACAGCCTCCTGTGGCAGTGAATTCCACAGATTCATCACCGCCTGACAAAATAAATTCCTAATTTCCTTCCTAAAGGAACGTCCTTTAATTATTTGGCTATTGTAGTAATCCACGCATTGAATGAAACAATCTTCATTAGCAAATACAGCTTTTAAACACACGTGTGTTAAGTGAGAGCTTAAGCAAAGTCCCTGCTGTTGCTGTCGGACGTTCTTCACCCTCAACTCTCGCGAAGCCCTGTCACGTGACTGTCCCAGCTCCACTGACGAGGGTTCGATCTATAAGTGGCTCAACTACCAAATGGCACCACACTATGATCTTTGATCTTAGACTCTCCCACTTATGGAAACATCCTCTCCACATCCACCCCTTTCACTATTCAGTAAGTTTCAATGAGGCCCCTCACCCCATCATCCGTCCAAACTAGAGTGGAGGCCCAGCCTCTTCTTCATAGGCCCCCCTTGGTCATGGCCGACCATGGGTGTCTCCAGGGTTGGAGGACGCCTGTGCGTGACTTTGTTTAACGTGGGGAGACTGGGGCACAGACAGCCACCCCACAGTCCTTGACAGATCTGGGTCAGGATCCAGTAGCATGGAGTCCAAGACGACCAGAGACCCTTTTCTGCTGCAGCCTTCATCCGCCTTCCCAGCCGTTGTGACGCTCCACTAAGGTCAGCCATCGTCCTCTGCCCGTTCCACCGTTGAGGTCTTGGTTGGATCGCTCTTTGTCAGAGACCTCCCCCTCGACCTGACCACCATGGGTGGCCCTACCAGAAGCATAGCTCCAGACGGCATCGCTCTCAGGATCTCACAAGCTTCTCCGCCACGACAAGGTGACAATCCACGGAGAGGCCCAGTGCCGTCATATGATCATCGTGCATTACCCCACTCATTCCTGGGATCTTTCTCGTAAACCTCCTCTGGACCCTCTCCAGAGCCAGCACATCCTTATCTATATCTCCCTCTCAACCCCATTTTCCTGTTTTCTCCCTGTACCTGGGCCAAGAACCCTTGGTGCTTATACAGGGCGGATGAAAATGAAATTTCACCAAAACATTCCCCAATTCCCACAGTATGTGCAACAATTAACAAAGTTAAATGGAAAAAGCATAAATTAAAAAATAATTAAAATACTTCCAAGTGCCTCGCAGGTTAAAAAGCAAAGAGCTCAACTGCTATACGAATGCAATAACAAGGGTTGCTATAATAACCATGCGGTTATTTAAACACTGATAGCAATTTATGTGGGGCGTGGTTTTATTGCTGAGGTTGATGCTAAATAAAACAAATCTTCTCATCTTAATGTGGGCACTTAGTTGGTGCTAAGTAAAGACCTAATTCCATCCTTTCCTTTATGACTGGTATTAAATTTCCTTAATGCCACTTAGGAGGGGGCAGGGAAACGGACATTAATTATACAGGTTTGACGAGTAGAGACTATGAGCTAATACAACGGGTTTTATTAGGAACGCTAAAACAGTGAATAGACGCAAGTCAATGAGACCATCAACTAAACGATGTTGCAACCACGAGTGTGGCACTAGAATGAATGAACTCGGCAAAAGCCCGCACCCAAGGTGCCTGGGGCAGCCAATCCGAGGGTTGACTACCCCCAAGGCAGGTGTCGCTACACAAGGCTTTGGGCCTACAAAAGACGTCTACAAAAAAAAAAAATCACTTCTAAATTGTTGCCTTTAGTTTCCCCACTGCTGGAATAAGTCAATTCTGTAAAGACCCAAAACTTTATTTGCAATCACTGCAGTCCAAGTGAATTTTTACGGTCATTAAGGTACCTAACCTGAGGGCGAAAGTGTTTGTATTTCACATTCCAGTCAAATGTGATGCGATTAGATTACCATTTTCTCTACATTTTTGGCTTTACCTGGCACTGAACATCATTCCCTTATCATGTATCTGTACACTGTAAATTGATAGATTGTAATCATGTATTGTCTTTCCGCTGACTTTGGTTTGGTTAGCACACAAACGCTTTTCACTGTACCTCGGAACGTGTGACAGTAAACTGAACCGAACCCCAATGATGTACTTCAGAGCAAACCACAAACATGTCCACAGAATGACTTCTCTCGAAATCCCATGGTTTTCCTAAGTTCTCGGAGCAGAATTAGGCCATTCGGCCCATCAAGTCTACTCCACCATTCAATCATGGCTGATCCATCTCTCCCTCTCAACCCCATTCTCCTGCCTTCTCCTCATAACCTCCGACACCCTTACTAATCACGAATCTGTCAATCTTCACCTTAACTGTTGCTATAAACATTCTTGCTATTGAGGGAGTGCAGCGTAGGTTTACAAGGTTAATTCCCGGGATGGCGGGACTGTCATGTGCTGAGAGAATGGAGCGGCTGGGTTTGTACACTCTGGAGTTTAGAAAGATGAGAGGGGATCTCATTGAAACATACAAGATTGTTAAGGGTTTGGACACGCTAGAGGCAAGAAACATGTTCCTGATGTTGGGGAAGTCCAGAACCAGGGGCCACAGTTTAAGAATAAGAAGTCATTTAGAACAGGGAGGAGGAAACACTTTTTCTCACAGATAGTGGCGAGTCTGTGGAATTCTCTGCCTCAGAGGGTGGTGGAGGCAGGTTCTCTGGATGCTTTCAAGAGAGAGCTAGATAGGGCTCTTAAAAATAGCAGAGTCAGGGGATATAGGGAGAAGGCAGGAACGGGGTACTGATTGGGGATGATCAGCAATGATCACATTGAATGGTAGTGCTGGCTTACACCTATTGTCTAAAATTATTAATTGACTTGGCCTCCACAGCCGTCTGTGGCAATGAATTCCACAGATTCACCACCCTTTGACTAAAGAAATTCCTCATCTCCTAAGGTAATCCCTTTAACTCTGAAGATTTGGCCTCTGGGCATAGACTCAGCCACCAGTGGACCCCTCTCCACATTCGCTGTATCCATGCCCTTCACTTTGGAAAGTTTCAATGAGGTCCCCCCAACCTTTTTCCCCCCACAGATTGTCAAGCTACTAGTTGCATTGAGCTTTTAGCCAAGCTTGGAGAAACTAATTTGACACTGGATATTCCCAGCCTGTCTAGACAGTACATGATAGTGTTTGAGTTTGGTTTATTGTCTCGTGTCCCGAGGTACAATGCAAAGCTTTTGCTGCATGTTAACCAGTTAGCGGTAAAGAAATACATGATAACAATCGAGCCAGCCACAGTGTACAGACACATGAGAAAGGGAATAACACAAATAATGTTTAGTGCAAGATAAAGTCCAGTAAAGTCTGATCAGAGATAGTCTGGGGGTCTCCAACGAGGTAGATAGTAGTTCAGGACTGCTCTCTAGTTGTGGTAGGACGATTCAGTTGCCCGATAACAGCAGGGAAAATCCAAGTTAAGGGCCTGTCCTACCAGTATCCGACTCCATGCGATGAGCGCGATCAAACTAGAAGCGGGGGCCGCGCAGAGGTCGGGTGATCCCTGTACAGGGCCGTTCCCAACAGCATGCGCCTGCATGCGGCAAGCGAGGCAGCGAGGGGCCGCGCGGAGGTCGGGTGAGTGGCGCAACGCGGCGCAAAGTGAGGTGAACTTGAAGCGAAGTCTTAAAGGTAAGTTCGCCAGGACAGAGAGGGGCACACACAGAGAGGGCCGTGGAGCCACACACAGAGAGGGTCACGGAGGCATGACATCACCGCGCGGAATTTTTGAACATGGTCAGTTTTTTGGAGCCCCGCGCGATGTCCGGACGAACTCCGCACAATTCCGCACGGCTCCGGCGATCGAAGTGGGACCGGCCCCGAGACGCCGGACGGCTCAAGCGACCACATTAGGTCGCGCTCATCGCGTAGAGTTGCATGCTGGTGGGACAGGCCCTTTACTGAATATTCTTGCATAGCTTAACTTCGAGCCACTGTACTGCTTGGATTCAACAAACTGCCATTGACAAACTGGTGTGGAGCAAAGAGATAAAATATGGCAGTGCACTTCACCCTGCAAGATCGAGTGATGCCGGCAGACGTGTCATGTTGTAATGCACCGTGGAATGTTTTACCACACTTAAAGTGCTCACTAAATAGACTATGTGTCTGCTCACTCACGAGCTGGCCTTCACTCATTCCAAGCACATGCTATAATTCACGATAGCACTGTAACGATTGATAAACGGCAATGTAAAATAAATCAAATCCCTTGTGGCGTTGATCATGTGGAAATTGATGTCAAGTCTGGTTTATTGTCTGACGCACAAGTATGAAAGTACAGGTGCAAAAAAAAAAAATCTTGCCTGCAGCAGAAACGCAGGCACATGGACTCGATTACATAAATTATAGATAATATATAAATTATAGATGGGTTTTACTAGATAGCAAAAAGGAAAAACTGGAAATATCAGGCATTAGCACAAAACAGTTAGAAAACGAGTCTCCGCTCAATGTAGAGGTGGACCACAATGTTCTGTTGCTGAGGTATCAATGGTACTTTGTCATGTGGACCCAGGTACAGTGAAAATCTGTGTTTGCATACAGTTAAGTTGCATGCAATTCTATTACACATTAGGTACAATCATAGGTGTGGGACTGTACACCACACAGAGTCAGTTAGGCACCAACCTTCTGCAGATGCACCATGGAAAGCATTTTTTAAGAATAAGGGGTTTTAGAACAGAGACGAGGAAACACTTTTTCTCACAGAGAGTTGCGAGTCCGTGGAATTCTCTGCCTCAGGGGGCGGTGGAGGCAGGTTCTCTGGATGCTTTCAAGAGAGAGCTAGATATGGCTCTTAAAAATAGCGGAGTCAGGGGATATGGGGAGAAGGCAGGAACGGGGTACTGATTGGGGATGATCAGCCACGATCACATTGAATGGCGGTGCTGGCTCGAAGGGCCGAATGGCCTACTCCTGCACCTATTGTCTATTGTGTCAGGATGCATCATCACAGCATGGTTTGGGAACAGCTCCATCCAAGACGGCAAGAAATTGCAGCCAATTGTGGACGCAGCCCAGACCATCACACAAACCAAACCTCCCTTACATTGACTCAATTTATACTCCACGCTGCCTCGGCAAGGCCAGCAGCATAATCACGGTCGAGTCGCACCCTGGCCACTCCCTCTTCTCCCCTCTGGCAAGAGTTATAGAAGTGTGAAAACGCACACCAGATTCAGGGACAGTTTCTTCCCAGCTGTTATCAGAACATCTGCAGTGGTTTGTCAGAGTATTCAATGACATGCCAAACACAACTCAGTTTACAATATTGCGCATGTACCAAGTTACACCGAAAGGCTTTTGTTGCGTGCTAACCAGTCAGCGGATAGACAATACGTGATTACAATAGAGCCATTTACAATGTATAGATACATGATAAGGGAATAATGTTTAGTGCAAGGTAAAGCCAGCAAAGTCTGATCAAAGATACTAATGAGGTAGATAGTACTTCAGGACTACTCTCTGGTTGTGGTAGGATGATTCAGTTGCCCGATAACAGCTGGGAAGAAACTGTTCTTGAATATGGAGGTGTGCGTTTTCACACTTCTATACTTTTTGCCTGATGGCAAGGGGAGAAGAGCGAGTGGCCAGGGTGTGACTTGTCCTTGGTTATAATAATAATAACATATTTTATTGTCATTACACATAAGTGCCACGAGATTTGGTTTGCAACTTCGAGATTTCGGTTAGCAACCCTCGAGAACAAGGTTTGTAAAAACGAACATTTGACTAAAGTGCGAGGCCAGGGGAGACCGTCCATTCGGGTGGGGGGGGGGGGGGGGGGGTGGTAATCAGCAGGGCCGGTTCAGAGCCGCTAGAGCTCTGGGAATGAAGCTGTTCCTGAGTCTGGAGGTGCGGGCGTAGAAGGCCTTGTAACATCTGCTGGAAGGGAGTAGTTCGAACAGTCCATTACAAGGGTGAGAGGAGTCCTTATGTATGCTGACGGCCTTCCTGAGGCACCGTGTGTGGTAGATGCCCTCTAAGGCTGGTAGCGGTGCCCCAATAATCTGTTGCGCTCTGTGGACAACGCGCTGAAGAGCTCTCCCCTCCGTGCAGCTGAGATACCACACAGAGATGCCATACGTTAGTATGCTCTCTGCAGTGCAGAGGTAGAAGGTCGTTAGCAGCTGTTGGGGCAGACCAGTCCGTTTCAGTGTTCTCAGGAAGAACAGTCGTTGCTGTGCCTTTTTGACCAGCGCAGCGGTGTTGGTGGACCATGTGAGGTCCTCTGAGATGTGAGTGCCCAGAAACGTGAAGCTGGACACTCTCTCCACACTGTCTCCATAGATGGAGATTGGGGCGTATTCCCCATTCTGTGACCTCCTGAAGTCGATAAACAGCTCCTTGGTCTTGGAGGCTTTTAGCGACAAGTTGTTCCGTGAGCACCAGTCCGCCAGGTTCTGCACCTCCGCTCTATAGTTTGTTTCATCACCGTTGGTGATCAGCCCGATCACCATTGTGTCCTCTGCAAATTTGACAATGGTGTTGGCAATTGGGTACTTAGCTATGAACTTGGCCTGAATTGTTGAATCAATGAATTCAATTGTTGAATGAATGAATGCTACAAGGGCCAAGCAACTATCAAAGGGAATCTCAGTCCCTGAAGGTTTAGCTTCGTTTCGTTTAGTGTCACGTATACCGAGGTACAGTGAAAACCTTTTTTGTTGTGTGCTACCCAGTCAGCGGGAAGACTATACAGGATTATGATCAAGCTACCCACAATGTACAAATACAACCATAGGCTAAAAAAAGACTGAGTTCCAGGTTTCAAGACAGAATTCAAACACTACTCAGACATTTTCTCCATTTAAGAGATTTGTTAAAATATCTGAACATTGGAATATCTTGCCCCAAAATTATACACAGAATGTATATTATCCTCCAAATACACCCTAAAATTGGTTAGGGTTGCAGTAGGCTTTGAAAACTAAAAAAAGGAACAATAGAAACATAGAAAAATAGGAGGAGGCCATTCGGCCCTTCGAGCCTGCACCGCCATTCAATATGATCATGGCTGATCATCCAACTCAGTATCCCGTACCTGCCTTCTCTCCATACCCCCTGATCCCTTTAGCCACAAGTGCCACATCTAACGCCCTCTTAAATATAGCCAATGAACTGGCCTCAACTACCTTCTGTGGCAGAGAGTTCCAGAGACTCACCACTCTCTGTGTAAAGAATGTTTTCCTCATCTCGGTCCTAAAGGAATTCCCCCTTATCCTTAGACTGTGACCCCTTGTTCTGGACTCCCCCAACATCGGGAACAATCTTCCAGCATCTAGCTTGTCCAACCCCTTAAGAATTTTGTAAGTTTCTATAAGATCCCCCCTCAATCTTCTAAATTCCAGCAAGTACAAGCCGAGTCTATCCAATCTTTCCTCATATGAAAGTCCTGACATCCCAGGAATCAGTCTGGTGATCTGACACAGTGGCACAGTGGTTGTTGCTGCTTCATAGCCCTGGAGCCCAGGTTCGATTCTGACCACAGGCACTGCCTGTACTGAGTTTGCACGTTCTCCCTCTGGGTGCTCCAGTTTCCCCCCACATTCCAAAGGTGTGTAGGTTAATTGGCTGATGTGAATTGCCCCTAGAGTGTAGGATAGGGTACGGATGGTTGTTGATTGGTGTGGACCTGTGGGTCGAAGGGGCCGTTTCCACACTGTATATCTAAACGAAAGAGAACCAAACCCCATGTGATTTGTGCTGCTTTTACAGAGCAATTAGATGCGACTCATCCCCATGCGCTTGGTGCAGTAGTTACTGGACCAACATCCAGAAACCCTGGCCCACTGATCCTGAATAATGAGTTCAAATCTCACCACGGCGGCTGGAAATTTTAAATCAAAGCGATTTTGTGAAAAATAAAATGCGATGAGTAATGGTGCCCTTGAAACTACCAAATAGTTGCAAAAAAAATCCTTTAAGGCAGAAAATCCACCGTCTTTAAATAATTAGGTCAGGTCAGGGAGAGTTCCCCCCGCCACGGGTATCATGTAATCCCGTGCTCCATGGTCGGATAGTCGGCAACTAAACAGTCTCTCCCCACATGGTTTTCCAGGTGAGGAGGGGGCTGTGGACCCCCAGCAGGACCAAAAACAAGACCTGTCAAAGAGTGGATGAGCTCCTAGCGAGCCAACGGCCATCCACACTTCAGTAGAAGTTGCGATCGCTGTCGTACACGGCATTGTAAGGAATGATGATAAAACACACACACACCAAAATCCTGTACTTCCAGAGGCGGAAGTCCGCATGAACTGGAGGACAGAGATGTGTGGTTTATAGGAAGGATGTCAACAAAATAGAGAGAGTACAGAGGAGATTTACTAGAATGTTGCCTGGGTTCCAGCAACTAAGTTACAGAGAAAGGTTGAACAAGTTAGGTCTTTATTCTTTGGAGCGCAGAAGGTTAAGGGGGGACTTGATAGAGGTCTTTAAAATGATGAAAGGGATAGACAGAGCTGACGTGGATAAGCTTTTCCCATTGAGGGTTGGGAAGATTCAAACAAGAGGGCATGACATGAGAATTAAGGGACAGAAGTTTAGGGGTAACATGAGGGGGAACTTCTTTACTCAGAGAGTGGTGGCTGTGTGGAATGATCTTCCAGCAGAAGTGGTGGATGCAGGATCAATTTTAACATTTAAAAGTAAAGTGGATAGGTATATGGACGGGAAGGGAATGGAGGGGTATGGTCCGAGTGCAGGTAGATGGGACTAGGGGAAAATAAATGGTCAGCACGGACTGGAAGGGCCGAGAAGGCCTGTTTCCGTGCTGTAATTGTTATATGGTTATATGGCGCGTCCGTCACCGTTCCCGTCGCAAACCAGCACCACTGCGTCGCTAATGTTTTCAACGATAATGAATGCAACTCCAGATGCGTCTCTGTGGTTATCTCTCAACTCATTCTCAATTCAAGGCCAATCAAAGATGGACAATAAGTGTTGATCAAAAACACAAAGTATGGAGTAATAACTCAGGGGGTCAGGCAGCGTCCGTGGAGAGAGCAGATATTGCCAGGAATACCCACATCCTTAGAGCAAACATGTTAAAAATAATTAACGATACCATGCAGGTTTTTCCAGGGTCTGATATCCAACCGTAAAAGATCCGGGTTCAATCCTGACTAAGGGTGCTGTCAGTACGGAGTTTGTACGTTCTACCTGTGACCGCGTGGGTTTTCCCCAGGTGCTCTGGTTTCCTCCCACACTCCAAAGACGTACAGGTTTGTAGGTTAATTGGCTTTGGTAAAGATTGTAAATTGTCCCTAGTGTGTAGGATAGTGCTAGTGTACGAGGACTGCAATTTGGCCCGGACTCGGCGGGCTAAAGTGCCCGTTTCTATGCTACATATCCAAACCAAGATTGTCCTCAGCCAAACATATCCTTTCCAGATCAGACCCGATGGGCTGAATGGCCTACTTCTGCTCCTATGGCTTATGAACTTGTCCCTTCTGTGCTGTGTCCTTGCTCACCCATACTATATCCAGTCTGAGGAAGCATCCCGGCCCAAAACGTAACCTTCTCCAGAGATATTGCCTGACCTGCTGAGTTACTCCCGCACTTTTTGTCTTCTTCTGTTGAGTCCTGCTTCCAATGATAAGGAATGAGTGGGTTTGGAACCAAATATTTGTTCCAAGGATACGGATGTTGCTGACATTCACTGTCTAACTTTAATTGTCCTTGAACTGAAGAGGGTGTTAATAATGTCACAGCCAATTGTGGAATCAATGTGATTTCTAATGCTCAGAGCTATACTTAACTATGACATAATGCCAATACGATCACATTATTGGTTCTAGTAATTAATGTCACAGTTGGAATTTATCTATATTTACTTTGAAAAATGATATACAGATTTTTATGGCGAGTTAATGTTGCTGTTCTTTATGCTATATATTATTTTATTTGCATGAGGGATGGTAACATGAAACTATGTGTGTGTTTTTTTAAAGATGATTTGCAATTTGTTTAGATATACAGCATGTTCTTTAGCCCACCGAGTCTACACCAGTTCTATGTTAACCCACTTTCTCATCCATTCCCTGCACGCGGCAGGCAATGTTACAGAGGCCGTGCGTACAAACCCACACGACTTTGGGATGTGGGAAGAAGCCCACGTGGCCGCAGCCAGAACGTGCAAACTCCACACAGACAGCACCCGAGGTCAGTTTCATACCCGGGCCTCCAGTGCTGTGGAGCAACAGCCCTGCCACTGAGCCACCCCTCTCCAGCTCAGGTGCAAGAGAACTAATGCACAGATTATCAATATTGCCTGCTTTCAAAAGTTCTTGCAAGCCGTTATCTACTTTAACAAAAACCTTCTAGATATATTCCTGGAAAAACAAGAATCGATTAGCTTAGTCTCATGAAAGACATTGGTCTCTTTTGTAATTTCAGGAGATACCCTACAAAAATACCCTACAAAAATTAATATAGGCTATGCAGTGTATTAGAAATAAAGTCATATCAGAAATATTATGTCACAAATATTTGCACTCTGGAAATGGTGAAGGAAATTAGATCTTCGGTTTCCTCCCACACCCCAAAAACGTACAAGTTTGGAGGTTAATTGTCTTGGTTTAAGTGTAAATAGACTTCAGTGTGTTTAAGACAGTATTAGTGTGCAGGGATCGCTGGTCAGGGCAGACACGGTGGGCCGAAGGGCCTGTTTCCACGCTGTATCTCTAAACTAATTTTATACCACTGCAAGAATGTTCTGTTCAAACCCGATGTGGACTATAATAGTGAGGAAGAACTTTTTCACCCAGAGTTGTGAATCAGTGGAATTCTCTGCCACAGAAGGCACTGGAGGCCAATTCACTGGGTGTTTTCAAGAGAGCGTTAGATATAGCTCTTAGGGCTAACGGAATCAAGGGATATGGGGGGAAAGCAGGAACGGGGCACTGATTTTGGATGCAGTCATGATCATATTGAACGGCGGTGCTGGCTCGAAGGGCCAAATGGACTACTGCACCTATTTTCTATGTTTCTTT
Source organism: Raja brachyura (assembly GCA_963514005.1). The sequence continues at coordinate 31,802,630 of OY740809.1, read as the reverse complement.
TTTTTTGTTAAATTTTTTTATTAATTTGAAGCAAGTACAGAATATAAAGCAGATTGTTCGTTGTCTACCTAATTAAAAGCATTTTGTTCTTTGTAGATATACATTATCTATACATTATCAGTATTATTTATATTAACAATTGCATAATAATTGTACTTCTATATATATTTTTTTCCTTTTTTTTTTATAAAGATAGAAATTAATAGAGAAAGGTTAAACAAAAAAAAGGGTAAAAAGTTGAGAAAGAATGGAATGTTCTACAGATTTTACATCGTTGGAGATATATCGGTGTTTTATGAAATGTACTACTTCATCTATTCTTTGATTCCGGTTTCAGTCGGGTTCTCGTGCCGAACCAGTTTGCCCCTTCAAATATTCAATAAATGGAGACCATATTATTTTAAATAGTTCTTGTTTGTCCATTAAGGCAAATCTTAATCTTTCCAAATATAGAGTCTCCGTCATTTCTGTAGTCCACATTTTAATTGTGGGGGTTATAGGTCCTTTCCAAAATTTTCATATTAATTTTTTCCCAATTATTAAACTATACTCAATAAAAATTCTTTGATTCAAAGTAATGAATTAATTTTGTTCTGTTATTCCTAATATTATTAATTTTGAGTTCTATGTTTCCATACCAGCGTATAACGACAAAATTTCCACCTCAGTAACGAGAAAGTAAATTTCCAAGGCATTGGGGGAGTTTCTTTATCAAAGGTGGTCCTCCAGTTGTACAACAATAAACCATTTCTCCCCTCGAGTCCCTCCTCTAGCTTCACTATTCGCACCACTTCTCCCTTTGTCTCGCACCTGTTGTCTTTTCTTCTCTTCTTTGTTCAACCATCTCTGGTCTCTGGCGCTGCAAGGCAGCAAATCTACCACTGTGCTACTGCGCTGCCCTGGACTGAAACTACCTCCATAGGAATAACATGCCATGGATTAAATTCCTCCCTTTCCAGATTGGAGAGGTTAATTACCGTTGCACGAATACAATCTCACCGTTAACAGGAGGTCCCCTGCAAGACCACGCTCCAATTTATGATGTTGTTAAAGAAGGAACTGCAGATGCTGGAGAATCGAGGGTTACACAAAAAGCTGGAGAAACTCAGCGGGTGCAGCAGCATCTAAGGAGTGAAGGAGATAGGCGACGTTTCGGGTCGAGACCCTTCTTCAGTCTGAAGAAGGGTCTCGACCCGAAACGTGGCCTATCTCCTTCACTCCTTAGATGCTGCTGCACCCGCTGAGTTTCTCCAGCTTTTTGTGTAACCCTCCAATTTATGATGACATTTGTCTTAAAAAATACATTTGCAACAATCGCTGATAAGCATGGAGAAGCTGCTAACAAGTTGTAAGCTCTTTGAAAGACTAACAGGAAACTAGTGCAAAGTGCCTAGCAAATCGAGGTACGTGGCAATTCACTGCAGCACCACTTGCATCTGTTCATTATTTTCCAAGAAATTGAATTCCTCGTCTCCCTCTGTCCCTTACAGAAACAAAGAAAAGCAGACGCTCGGTTCAAAAAAAAGCACAAAGTGCTGGAGTAACTTAGCAGCATTTCTGAAGAACATGGATAGTGTAGGTGATGTTCTGGGCTTGGAACCCGGCTGAATGTGGGGGGGGGGGGGGGGGGTGGAAGAGAGAAACGAAAGAGGAAAAGTGGAAGAGAGGAGAGGCAGGACAAAGTGTGGCAAGTAAGAGGTGGATAGACACAAAATTTTGGAGTAACTCGAGTCTAACACTCGAGTCTGAAGATGGGTTTTATCCTGATACGTCACCTGTTCCTTTTTGCCAGAGATGCTGCCTGACCTGCTGAGTCACTCCAGCATTTTGTGCGTATCTTCGGGGTCATCCAACATCTGCAGTGCCTTCTTACACAGGTCACAGATGGACAAGATGGCGGGGGGGGGGGGGGGGGTAAGTTTGATAGGCAGATGGTGGGAGTGAAGGCCAGAGATTGGAACAGGAGGTATGAGATGAACTGATTGAAGAGTTCAAGAACTGACTGAAGCCACAGGATGGAATCTCGGGGGATGGTGAAGGGGAGGAGAGAAAAAGATGAGAGTCCAGATGATGCACGGGAGGCGGATGTGTGAGAGGTGAGAGATTAGATTATTGTCACGTGTACCGAGGTACAGTGAAAAGCTTTTGCTGCTTGCTAACCAGTCAGCGGAAATTGCTGCGCACCAACCAGTCAGCGGAAAGCCAATACACAATGACAATCGAGCCACTTACAGTGTATAGATTCATAATAAAGGAAATAATGTGAATAACGTTTAGTGCAAAATAAAGTCCAATAAAGTCTGATCAAAGGTAGTCCGAGGGTCTCCAGTGAGGTAGACAGCACCTCAGGATGTTTGATAGGTAGATTGTGCTCTCTAGTTGTTGAAATGATGGTTGAGTCGCCTGATAACAGCTGGAAAGGAACTATCCAAAACTGAAGACTTCAGTGTTGACACCGCTGGGTTGCAAGCGACCCATGCCGTGTATTTCTTGCACGGCTGACAAGTGCGAGTAAGGCGGTTTTCTCCCATACCTCTGGTGATTAAATACTTGTGTAATTAGAGTCAAGCATTTGTCTTGCCCGTGAACCAAAGCTACTCACAATCCCTAGGTAGAAAACACCAGTGGAAGATAGCGAGGAGATACAAGTTCAAGTGAGGTACAGGTACTTACTGTACCAATTTACTGTTATGTGGTGTCTTTAATTGCCGTTTCTTCTTTTTTTTTCTCTCTCACACAAATATGTAATTCTGATTCGGTTCCATTCTGTTTTGTAGTTTTTTTGCACAATCCGCAAGCATTGCCACTTTTCATTTCACTGCACATCTCGTATGCGTATGTGACGAATAAACCTGACTTGACTTGAGGTATAATGAAAAATGGTGCTTGCAGCAGCTCGACAGGTAATATAGATCGGGCAAACACACAAAGACAAATTATCCATAATTTACACATACATTTCTATAAGAAAGACAAGACATTAGTGCAAAAGCATAACTAGTAAAATAAACCAAGTCCACAGCAGCGCAAGATCTATCCATCCTATGCTTGAGGAACAATAAGGGAAAATAGTTTTGCATGAACGATAGATACAATGGAATTCGTCAAAGGTATGAAGACTTATTCAGGACCAAAATTGTTTTTAAATCAGACGCCAAATGAGATCCAGAACCCCAAAGGCATCAGTTTCCGTTGGAATCCATTTACAGGTCAAGAGTTATTAACCATAATGAGTTTATTTTTTGAGCATCCATATGTTCCACACCAGAGAGTTTATAAAACAGAATAAAAGGCATCGTGATGCTTACTTCTCAGATTAAGGCAGTCAGTAATAAAGAACTGAAACTATTAGATCATGAGATTCGGTTATTTTCAATTTGAGAGTTTCACGTTGTCGGGGAGTTGATATCTTAAAATAAAGGGAATCTTTGCGAATGATGCCCAATCAAACAACTATACCTTCACTGGGCCTTGATTATGAACTGAAGCAATTAACGTACACATGTTCACATTGTTCCGGCACTTTTAAATTACAAATGCAATCTTTTCGTTCAATTCTCATTCAATTCAACTCCATATATGCTGCAAAGAGAAACTTCATCCTGGAGTAAGATTTCAATGACGTTGGTAGAACCTCTCTTACATTATTTATAACGGAAAAAAATAACCTTTAAAAGCAACAAAGAACACAGCCTAACTCAGCAAGTCAGGCAGCATCTCTGGAGAACATGGATAGGTCACAAAGTGCTGGAATCACTCAGCAGAGGTGCTGCCTGTCCTGCTGACCTACTTACTGCACCACTTAAGTTCCTTTTGTGTATTAACCAGCATCTGCAACTCTTAAGTTCACAAGTTATAGGAGCAGAATTAGGCCATTTGGCCCATCAAGTCTAATCCACCATGACTGGTCTATTTTCCCTCTCAACCCCATTCCCTTGCCTTCTCACCATACCCCCTGATACCCTTACTAATGGCCCTGTCCCACGGTACGAGTTCATTCAAGAGCTCTCCCGAGTTTTGAAAAAAAATCAAACTCGTGGTAAGCACGGAGAATGAACATAGCGGGTACATCGGAGCTCGGGGACTTCTCTTAGCGGCTCGTAACGCTAACACCAGGAACTCGGGAATACTCGCTAACGGCAGGTAAGCTTGGGAAGACTCGTTAGGATTTTTCAACATGTTGAAAAATGTCCACGAGAGCCCCGAGTACCGACGATCGGCCATTACCGTAAATCTCCGAGTTCGAATCAGGGCAAACTCGGGAGAGCTCTTGGAATGAACTCGAACCGTGGGACAGGGCCAATATCATGTTCCTTGTTTCTACACTTTAAAAACACCAAAATATTGTCACAAATCTCTCTTCTATTTGTCAAAAAGGAGAAAAGTAGTTACTGTTCTCCACAATAGTGCTTATATTGGGAACCTAATTATATTACAATTGGGTTGAAGTCATTATGCATGAATATTATGAAGAGTCGAAGACAATGCAATGTTAAAACTGAAATATCCTCAATGTTAAAACCCATCTTCGCAGCTGCAGTGCATCATTTTTTTGTTTTCCTAGTTTACTGGATATATTTGCAAAGAATCAGGTTCATTTTTTCCGTCCATTATTACTTATGACAGTACGTTATTTTCATCTCTGCAAAATTTCACGACCAAAGCATGTGTGTCAAAAACAGTTTGAAGGGAAATATTGATAAGAAAATCATTTGAAATGATCTTGGCTGTAAATCCATTTACAGAGCTATAACACACTTCCATATTAGGTGTTTAGTTTAATATTAGTTTAGTTTGGAGATACAGCGCGGAAACAGACCTTAGGCCCACCGAGTCCGCACCGACCAGCGATCCCCGCACATTAACACTATGGTGCACACACCAGGGACAATTTACAATTACACCCAGTCAATCAGCTTACAAACCAGTACGTCTTTGGAGTGTGGGAGGAAACTGGAGATTCCGGAGAAAACCCACGCAGGACACGGGGAGAACGTGTAAACGGCACCAGTAGTCAGGATCGAACAAATGGTCTCTGGCGCCGTAAGGCAGCAACTCTACCGCTGTGCCGCAACGCCATCTATCTCTTTCTCTCTCACACATAAGTAATTGCTGGGGTTTCCAATCTCCTAACACAGCTATCCAACAATCCTTCAAGGTTTTGTTCACTCATCATCTAATGCCTCCAGTCACCGTGTTACCAACCCATCGTGCCTGAAGCTATTTCAGTCTTCAGTTCTGAGATTATCCCTTCTCAAAGTCATCGGGGAGGAAACACGGCTAGGCAGCAGTGCAAGTGGTACACACCATCCACTGATCACAAGAACCAAAAAATAGCATACCACGTAGAACATTTGGAACTGCAGATGCTGGTCCACACCATAGACACAAAAATGCTGGGGTAACTCAGCGGGACAGGCACGCAGCATCTCTGGGAGAGAAGGAATGGGTGACATTTCCAGTCGAGACCCTTCTTCAGACTGAGACTGAACCGCCCATTCCTTCTCTCCAGAGATGCTGCCTGTCCCGCTGCGTTACTCCAGCGTTTTGCGTCGAACTTGGCCAATGATGGTGCCACTGCTACAGGTGAGTTTACAAAATACAAGCAGGAGGAGGCACTTTGTTCTTTTGTGTCTGTTCCTTGTGATCCTTGTGTGTCTGCTCAACGTCATGTGTATCTGACGACGTATGCTGGGTAATTGCACAACACTGCATACATCTTCCACTTCCTAGTTCAGTTGGTCATAAATCATAATAGACCATTGGATAGTCAGTGTTAGTGGAGATCTTGATAAAAAGGCAGCATCAGGGAAACGGTTTGGGGGTAGACAAACTGCTAGAGTAACTCAGCGGCTCAGGCAGCATCCCTTGAGAGAGCGAGAGGTGACAGTCGGGTCAGAACCCTTCTTCACACTGGAAGACAGCGAAGGCCAGAACTAAGGCCAGGTTTGGCATGCAGGCAATGGGTCATACAGCGCGGAAACAGGCCCTTCGGCCCAACTGGCCCAGGCCGACCAACATGCCCTATTCTAGCCCCACCTGCCCACATTTGGCCTACCCCCTCCAAATCTATCCTATCCATGTACCTGTCAAAATGGTTTTTTTTTTATACATTGCCTCAATACCTGCCTCAACTACCTCCTCTGGCATTTTGATCCATATACCTACCAGCCTTTGTGCAAAAAAAAGTGGTCCCTTCAGGTTCCTATTAAATCCACCTCACCTTAAACCAATGCCCTCTGGTTCTTGATTCCCCCACGCTGGGTAAATAGCTCTGTGGATTTACCCTATCTAATCATCTCATAATTGTATACAACTCTATAAGATCATCCCTCATCTTCCTGCACTCCAAGGAATAAAGTCTGAGACTGCGCAACCTCTCCTGGTAGCTCAGGCCCCCGAGTCCTGGCAACATCCTTATAAAACTTCTCCGCGCTCTGTCCAGCTTAACAACATCTTTCCTACAACCGGGCAACCAAAACATACAATAGACAATAGACAATAGGTAAAGAAGTAGGCCATTCGGCCCTTTGTGCCAGCACCGCCATTCAATGTGATCGTGGTTGATCATCCACAATCAGTACCCCATTCCTGCCTTTTCCCCCATATCCCCCGACTCCACTATTTTTAATAGCCCTATCTAGCTCCCACTTGAAAGCATCCAGAGAACAGGCCTCCACCGCCGTCTGAGGCAGAGAATTCCACAGACTCACAACTCTCTGGGTGAAAAAGTGTTTCCTCATCTCTGCTCTAAATGGCTTTCCCCTTATTCTTAAAAGCCATGTCCCACTGTACGAGTTCATTCAAGAGTTCTCCTGAGTTTGCCCTGATTCGAACTCGGAGATTTACGGTAATGGCCGCTCGTCAGTACTCGGGGCTCTCGTGGACATTTTTCAACATGTTGAAATATCTTCACGAGTCTTCCCGAGCTTACCTGCCGTTAGCGAGTCTTCCCGAGTACCTGCCGTGAGCATTACGAGCCGCTAAGAGACGCCCCCGTGCTCCGACGTACCCGCTACGTTCATTCTCCGTGCTTACCACGAGTTTGATTTTTTTTGAAACTCGGGAGAGCTCTTGAAGGAACTTGTACAGTGGGACAGGGCTTTAAACTGTGGCCCCTGGTTCTGGACTCCCCCAACATTGGGAACATGTTGCATGGCAGGAGTTAACATCGCCACATCTTCTCCGACAAAGATAGATTTTCATCTGTCCTATTTCACCCTGTCAGGAGATGATGGATGCAACATAGAATTGAAACTGCCACCTTTCTCCTCTGTATACTCAGTCACTTTCAATGTTGTCCCAGCTGTGAATGGAAACTCTTCAACCAATGCAATTGAGCTCAGAATACCCGAATGTATAACGCACCCCCACTGCCATCTTGCCTTGTCTGGATCACACTCAGTGACACAATTACTGGACAGGCTAGGACTCTATTCCCTGGGAGTGCAGGAGGATGAGTGGCCTTGTGGAGGTGTACAAAATCATGAGAGGAATAGATTGGGTAGAAGCACAGAGTAGGGGAATCGAGAATCAGAGGACATGGGTTTATGGTGAGGGGGGAAAAGATTTAATGGGTAACCCGAGGGGTAACCTTTCAGACAATAGACAATAGGTGCAGGAGTAAGTCATTTGGCCCTTCGAGCCAGCACCACCATTCAATGTGATCATGGCTGATCATCCCCAATCAGTACCCCGTTCCTGCCTTCTCCCCATATCCCCTGACTCCGCTGTTTTTAAAGAGCCCTATCTAGCTCTCTTGAAAGCATCCAGAGAACCTGCCTCCACCGCCCTCTGAGGCGGAGAATTCCACAGACTCACCACTCTCCGTGAGAAAAAGTGTTCCCTTGTCTCCGTTCTAAATGGCTTGCCCCTTATCCTTTCAGACAAAGAGATGGGTGCATTGAATGAAACGGCGGAGGAGTTGGTTGATGCAGGTACTATCGCAACGTTTAAGAAACATTTACACAGGTACATGGATAGGACAGGTTTAGAGGGGTGTGTGCCAATGTAGGCAGGTGGGACTAGTGTGGAGGGGACATGTTGGTCGGTGTGGGCAAGTTAGGCTGAAGGGTCTGTTTTCACGCTGTATGACTTTGTTGGACATCATTCTCAAAAATAGTCCGACTAAAAGGGATCAATTTGGCAATGCTGTGCCCAAGAACTTTCATTTTGCCTAGAAGATAAAACACGGCACGATATCCTCATTAAAAACATGCCTCCCCTTTTGTTTCCTTCGTCGCTCTTCCAGAGAGCTATTAATAGGAGTGAGAGAAGCCAATTGTTATTTCATGCAATTTGAAGTTTGCCTGAAAACCAGATTATAGTGATGAATGATTCTCTCTCAAAATGTTAATTTTCTTTCTTAAACCAACTTCAGAAATGCAATTTTTATAATGTTGCAAAGTGTTCCAAAGCGCTGCCACGGCATTGTGGAGAAATAATAACAGAGAGCTCCATTGAGGAGATATTGGAAAAGATTACCAAACGCTGGGTTGAACAGTGATACGAGCAAATTAAAAAGGGATTGCTAAAGAGAGAGATTTCAAGGCACTTTTTACAATTTCGAGCTAGTTCTGAGAAACTATTTACTGTTATATTATCTAATATATTATTATGACACAATTCCGTTCTGAAACCCATTTAGATCATAAGATCATGCTTTAGGAGCAGAAGTAGGCCATTCAGCCCATCAAGTCTATTCCACCACTCAATCGTGGCTGACCCATCTCTCCCTCCTAACCCCACTCTCCTGCCTTGTCCCCATAAATAAAAGCAACTAAGGAAGCAGGTTGGGAAAATAATGTTGAAGGTGACCCACCAACTAGGTAATAAACATCTTCTCAGACCATTATAGACAATAGGTGCAGGAGTAGGCCAATCGGCCCTTCGAGCCAGCACTATTTTTATTTGAAGTCCCACAGTGCAAGAAAAGAAGATTGAAAACGGAAGAAAAGGATAAGCAACTGTTGGCAGAGCCAGGCTTTCATTTTAAAAGCCCAACTATTGCAGGAGCCAAGAAACAAAAGCTGTGGCCACGCGCAAGAACTAGGTGTTGGAAACAAGAAAAAATATATATTAACAAAACGCAAGTCTGAAGAAGGGTCCTGACCCACAACACAACCCATTCCTTCCCTCCAGATATACTACCTGTCCCGCAAAGATACTCCAGCATTTTGTGCCTATCTTTAAGAAAACGTAAACTACTGGAAGAACTCAGAGGGTCAGGTAGTATCTCTGGAAGACATGGCTAGGTGACATTCCGGGATGAGACACTTCTGACTGATCCCATCTTCTTCAATCTTAAGAAGGGTACCGACCCATATGTCACCTATCCATGTCTCCAGAGATGCTGCCTGACCTGCTGAGTTACTGCAATACTTTGTGTTACATAGAAAATAGGTGCAAGAGGAGGCCATTCGGCTCTTCGAGCCAGCATCGCCATTCATTGTGATCATGGCTGATCATCCCCAATCAATAACCCATGCCTGCCTTCTCCCCATTCTATGCAAAATTCCAGCATCTGCACGTCAGCAGTTCTTCGTGTCTACTTTTTAGTGAGGGACATAGAAACATAGAAAACAGGTACAGGAGTAGGCGATTCGGCCCTTCGACCCTGCACCGCCATTCAATATGATCATGGCTGATCATCCAACTCAGTATCCTGTACCTGCCTTCTCTCCATACCCCCTGATCCCTTTAGCCACAAGGGCCACATCTAACTCCCTCTTAAATATAGCCAACGAACTGGCCTCAACTACCTTCTGTGGCAGAGAATTCCCCAGATTCATCACTCTCTGTGTGAAAAATTATTTTCTCATCTCGGTCCTAAAAGACTTCCCCCTTATCCTTAAACTGTGACCCCTTGTCCCGGACTTCCCCAACATCGGGAACAATCTTCCTGCAACTAGCCTGTCCAACCTCTTAAGCATTTTGTAAGTCTCTATGAGATTCCCCCCCCCCCCCTCAATCTTCTAAATTCCAGCGAGTAAAAGTCGAGTCTATCCAGTCTTTCTTCATATGAAAGTCCTGCCATCCCATGAATCAGTCTGGTGAACCTTCTCTGTACTCCCTCTATGGCAAGAATGTCTTTCCTCAGATTAGGAGACCAAAACTGTATGCAATACTCCAGGTGTGGCCTCACCAAGGACCCCCTTCTTCAGGTTGAAGGTGGAAAGACCAGTCCGAAGAAGGGTCCCGACCCAAAACGCCACCTGTACATTCCCTCCCCAGATGCTGCTTGACCTGCTGAGTTTCTCCAGCACATTGTGCGCAAGACCCCAGCAGCTGCAGTTTCGTGCATCTCCAGATTTTATTATCAGTCGGGATATAGGAAGAGGAGAACAGTGACCACAAAAGTACATGTGAGAGGGAAATCCCCTTTCAAGCAAGCTTTTCCCTCATTCCCCATCCACGTTTTAGAAGAGGATTCCCGATACAGGACTGGTACCACAACCAAAATATTCATCAGCAAAACCAACTTCAAACTATATTGTATGGGAAATAACAGAGGCAGCTGAGATCTGATATGTCACCAATCAGACTGTTGCAGAGAGCCAGATACAAAGTGCTGGAGTAACTCAGCGGGTCAGGCAGCATCTCTGGAGAATAAAAATGGGTGATGTTTCGGGACGGGACCCTTCTTCAGACTGAAAATGGAGGGGAGGGAACTGGAGGTAAGAAAAGGCCAGAACCAAGAAGGGCCAGCAAGAGATGACCAAGGAACGGTGAAGCCCATAATGGCCCATCATTGACTGGAGAGGCTGGTTGCATCACCACCTGGTTCAGTAACTCCAATGTCCAGGCATATAGGAGGCTGCAGAAACATAGAAAATAGGTGCAGGAGTAGGCCATTCGGCCCTTAAAGCCTGCACCGCCATTCAATATGATCATGGCTGATCATCCAACTCAGTATCCTGCACCTGCCTTCTCTCCATACCCCATGATCCCTTTAGCCACAAGGACCACATCTAACGCCCTCTTAAATATAGCCAATGAACTGGCCTCAACTACCTTCTGTGGCAGAGAATTCCAGAGACTCACCACTCCCTGTGTGAAAAATGTTTTTCTCATCTCGGTCCTAAACGATTTCCCCCTTATCCTTAAACTGTCATCCCTTGTTCTGGACTTCCCCAACATCGGGAACAGTCTTCCTGCATCTAGCCTGTCCCAACCCCTTAAGAATTTTGTACGTTTCTATAAGATTCCCCCCTCAATTTTCTAAATTCTAGCGAGTACAAGCCGAGTCTATCTTCATATGAAAGTGGTAGACACTTGCTGGTCCATCACAGGTACTGACCTCAACACCTCTACAGGAGGCACTGCCTCAAAAAGTTAGCCCAAAGTCATCAGCGACCCATATCACCCTGCCCATGCTCTTATTTCAGTCCTATCATCGGGAAGAAGACAAAAGCCTTCAGATCTGATGAAGGGGCCCCGACCCAAAATGTCAGCTATTCCTATTCCCCACAGATGCTGCCTGACCCACTGAGTTACTCCAGCATTTTGTGTCTATCTTCACAGTTGGAGACAACCAGCTTCTTCATGGCAACCATCAGGATCTTGAACAAGACACAGCAGTAACTCAGCAATTGTGATCTACTTTTGCTACACTATGGACACCAGTTCTACACTACTATGGTCTGGTTACCTGGAATTACTGATTATTAATTTTGTTGCATTATTAATTATTACAAACTTATTTGTGCATGATTGCTTTATTGGGCTCTGAAGCTGCGGCAAATAAAAAACATTACTGTCCAGTTGCCAGTGCAGGTGACAATTAAACACTGGATAGACACAAAATGCTGGAGTAACTCAGCGGGACAGGCAGAAGGGTCTCGACCCGAAACATCACCCATTCCATCTTCCCAGAGATGCTGCCTGTCCTGCTGAGTTACTCCAGCATTTTTTGCCAATCTTCAGTTTAAACCAGCATCTGCAGATCCTTCCTACAACAACTAAACACTCTTGACTTCACACTTGAAATACTCTGCAATTCAGGCAGCATGCGTGGAGATAGATTGAGATGGAAAGCCTTTCATCAGAATCGCATTACTCGTATCCAATGCAGGTGAAATTAATGATATGGATCAAAAGTGCATGCAATTTCCATGTGGCCATTGTGATAGGAACATAGAAACATAGAAATTAGGTGCAGGAGTAGGCCATTCGGCCCTTCACTGCCATTCAATATGATCATGGCTGATCATCTAACTCAGTATCCCATACCAAGCCTTCTCTCCATATCCTCTGATCCCCTTAGCCACAAGGGCCACATCTAACTCCCTCTTAAATTTAGCCAATGAACTGGCCTCAACTACCCTCTGTGGCAGAGAGTTCCAGAGACCCACCACTCTCTGTGTGAAAAAAGTCCTTCTCATCTCGGTCCTAAAGGATTTCCCCCTTGATGGAAGACCAGCAACTTGAAATCAACTGTTTCTCTCACTAGATACTGCCTGACCTGTTGAGTATTTCCACTACTTTTGGTTTTATTTCTTCCACAGTTACAGCATGCACAGTATTTTGTATTTATTTTCATAGAGAGTCACACAGCGTGGAAACAGGCCCTTCAGCCCAAGCCGACCACCTTGCCCCATCTACACTTATCCCAACTGCCCATATCCCTCTAAACCCGTCCCATCAGTGTACCTGTCCAAATGTCTCTTAAATGTCTTGTCAGTACCTGGCCCAACTACCACCTCTGGCGGCTCGTTCCATACACCCACCACAGTTACCCTTCTCATATTCCCATTAAACCTTGCCCCCCCTCATGTTAAACCCATGTCCTCTACTTCTCGATTCCCTCTACTCTGAACAAAAGAGATAGCAATTACCCACATGAGGGGGAATAGAATAAATATTATTTCCTAGTTCATGGTTAACAATGACTATTTTGAACGTTCTTTTGTCAATGTATTGAATAGAGAGACACGCAGACAACATTCTTGATACTTCCCACACACACACACACAAGATCTCTCAAGGCACAATTATACATTTACATCTGGGCATTGTGGCTTGGTTCCAGTATTATTGTGAAGAACTCGACATTGCAATCACCTCTATCAAAATATCCCTGAAAGAGAGCCGTTTTAAATGTCCTATCGTTCAACCGCCCTCACGACCGTGGTCACCCAGGTCAAATGGCCGCAGATAATATTCAATTTAAAAGAGCTATCGACTGAGATTCATGCAGTCTCCGTTCACGCCTGCTTCGAGGGGGGGTGGGGGGGTGGGGGGGGGGGGGGGGAAGGGGAATATCTACATTTCGACTTTTTCTTGTAAAGGGAATGTGTGTTACTGACTAATCTGTCAGCTGCCAGGAAATTCCCAAGATGACCACCCAGCCTTGTTCAAAATTGTGATTCAAGGCAGCTGGAGACAGGGAATGAATTACCATGCATCAGCTCCTATAAACAGTGGCGAGGTCAAACAATAGCCGGCTAATTAATGGCAATTAAAATCAAGATTCCTTTTTCAACGGCGGGGTGGGGGCCGAGTGCTGAAAGAAGCTAAAGGAAGATTTATATATTTTTAAAAAAAAAATGTTTCTCAAAATTGTTCATTAAAATTACGTAGCTAGAGAGCACCGGGGAAGAACATTACAAAACTCAGTCCTAAAAAAAAGGGAGACAAAATACTCCAAACACCCCGGAATTGTTATATTCTAACGCCAAGTAAATCTTCCGACTTACCATTCAAGACACCTCTCAGCGTCCTCTCCACGAGAAGCCTATCGCATGATTAAAAAAAAAATTCCTAGCGATTATCGTGCAGCAACTAACGATTCCATTGGAGCTCAGAATATTAATGGGGTCGATTTTCCTTGGACGCTCGACCGAAGTGTATTTGGAGAGGAAGGAAGGATTGGGACACAAAACACGAGGGGAAAAATTGGATGTCCTTTAAATCCCTCCCGGCTCGACTCGACTCCCTTTTGCGAGAGAGAGGGGGGAGGTTTAAAAAAATCTCCACGCCCGTATTTTCTACAATCACTTCACAACAATCATTCTGCCTGGTAACAGTTGGCCCACGGACACTTCATTGCAACTCGTTGCTTTGTTGCTAAATTAATCGGAACAGGAAGACTCGGTGCAGGATCCGTGAAATTGACACCAATTTCGCCTGAAATAACCCAGTCTCGCTAAAGGGACCAAATCTCCACTGTTAAAACCAAGGGGGGAGAAAATAGTTGGGGAACGAAACACTGTTGCTAAATTCTGAAATCCTGATATTATTAACCCTGTATGCAATTTAAAAATAAAATAAAATAACAAGTTTAGTATCAAATGATGAACAAAATAGACACATCTGTCGTTGACTTCGCTTACCGGAGTGATTTAAATGTAAGGCTGGGGGGCAGGAGGCGGAGAATCGTTTTTGACCTGGGAAGGTATAGAGGGAGACGATTAAATTAGAGAACTGGAGAGCAGGCAGGGATCTCCTTCCAATTCACACGTCTACTGCGCGTCATTCTCGGCAAGGTTTCAATCCTGACTCAGAGTGGAGCGGGTACCAAGGCAGGCAGCGGCATTAGCAGTCTGTGTGGTAGCGCTGGCTGGCAGCGAGCAGGTTGCAATTTCAGCAGAAGGTTACATTTGGTGGAAGCCAGGCGTGGAGCACCACTGGGGCGGATGGAGAGAGGGAGGGGAGAGCTGCCCATCCATCTCCTGCCCAGACGCTGGAGATTGTGGGTGAGATTAGCCCGTCGCCACCCCTGCTGTCTGCAAGAGGTGGCGAGTTCCACGACAATGCTCGATGGATGGTCTTTGCAAAACCCAACGCGATGAATGAGCGGAACTCACCACCTCTCACGCACAACCAAAGGACCCTACAGCTTGCTGTAGGATCTTTGCATCACACACAACTCCTTGCAAGTAACACAAGCCACGCGTTGGCAGTGCACTCTTGTGAGTGTGTGTGTGTGTGTACACACAACACTAGCCTTCTCCTCTCTGCGATTTTCCTCTCAACATTTCTCTTCCTCGTCCCTTTGTGGAAAGTTATGATTTTTTAAATTGGATACTTCAGGTTTTCACTGTGGTTGCTTCCCATAGACAACTGGACGGATTCGTTTTGGGGTATGCCTGAATATATTTTTTGCAGTTGCTCTTCCCCCCCCCCCTCTCATTCCCCCTTCTCCCCCCCCCACCCCCTTCTCCCTTCCACCCCTCCCCCCTTCCACCCCTCCCCCCCTTCTTCCACCCCCTCTCTCCTCCCACCTTCTCTCTCCTCCCCCCTCCTCTCTCCCCCTCCCCCTTCCACCCCTCCCCCTTCCACCCCTCCCCCTTCTTCCACCCCTCCCCCCTTCTTCCACCTTCGCTCTCCTCTCTCCCCCCTCCTCTCTCCCCCTCCCTCTCCCCCCTCCCTCTCCCCCCTCCCTCTCCCCCCTCCCTCTCCCCCCTCCCTCCCCCCCCTCTCTTCCCCCCCTCTCTTCCCCCCCCTCTCTCCCCCCGCCTTCTCTCCCCCCCCTTCTCTCCCCCCCCCTCTCTCCCCCCTTCTTCCCCCCCCCTTCTTCCCCCTCCTCCCTCCTCCCTCTTCCCCCACTCTTCCCCCCCCACCAAAAAACAGAAAAATCCACATATAATTAGTAAATTGTAAATCTCAGACCGTAGCACCCCGCTGTGGCAGCAATTTATCTGGGGAAATGCTGCATTATTGATACATTGACGACCTCCATGATAGCCAAATATGTTTCTATCGTCTATTTAATCGGGGCTCTGAATAAAAGTGTTTCATTAATAAGCCCCCCCCCCCCCCCCTCACTGTGGTACCATGTCTGTGCATAACTATATCACATGGGTACTTGCAATATTTCTAAACGAACACGTTCGCAATTACATGTGGAGTGAAACCTTCAATCAATTTACAAGCAAAGTGCATCGGGACACGTAACTGTGGGAGGTGTCTGTCATGAAATATCAGTGAAAGAATCTCAGCTCTAGATTCAACCAGTAAATCACTGGTACATATTCCACAGATATTTCTAGACACGTAGGCATACTGACATCTGATACGGAGTCAAATAGAAAATGCCCACTTACCCAGCGAGTCAGGCAGCATGTTTGGAGGGAGGTATATGTAGTGTTTCACGCTGCTGACTTGCAGCAGAGCCGAAGCAAGATCATCAATATGAAATGTTAACTTTGATTTTCTCTCTCCATCCATACTGCCGAGCCTGCTGACTATTTCATGTTTGTGGGGGGAGGGCGGTTTAGCTTTTGGAAGACACTGGGCCTTAAAGTGAGGAATTAAGAATCAGACCCTTCAGCCACCGAGTCCACGCCGACCATCGATCAGCCAATAGAATAGAATGCCTTTTATTGTCATTCAAACAGACAAGGTATTAACAAAATTTCATTCCTACAGTCACGACATTATAAAAAAACCAGGACACACACTTAACACAATTTACACAGACATCTATCACAGTGAGTCTCCAACACCTCTTCACTGTGATGGAAGGCAAAAGTCTTATCTCTTCCCTTTTTTCTTCTCCTGCGGTCCAGCAGTCCATCTGCAGCGACTGGGCTCTCGATGTTAAAGCCCCCAGCGGGCGATGGTAAGTCCCGCGGTCGTTTAAGCCGTGCCGGGCGATGTTAGGCCCCGCTCCGAGTCATTTAAACCCCGCGATTCCAGCGGGAGAAGTTGCCGTTGCGGGAGCTCCGAAAAGCCGTCTCCCACCAGGGACCTGGAGCTCCCGATGTTCCCGTCCACCGGGCCTACGGCCAGAGCCTCCGAAGCTCCGAAGTCGGGGTCGCAGCCGCGCGCCACCACAGCTCTCCCCCGCTCCAAAGTCGGCCAGCTCCGCGATGGCAGGTCCGCAGGCTCCGCGACTGGAGCCCTCAGCTTGGTCCCGGCCGGAGGCTGCCGCCGGCCTCCACGATGTTAGGCCCAACGACATCGGAAACCCGATAGGGAAAAAGTCGGGTCCCCGTACAGGGAGGAGATTAAACGGTTTCCCCCACCCCCCACATATACACAGCTAAAAAATATTAAAAATTAGAACCAAAAACATACATCTAACGGGACAAAAATTAAAAAAAAGAGCTGCTGCTGTTAGGCGGTGCCACTTTGCAAATCCCACCACAGTTCCATGTTGTCCCACATTCTCATCCACTCCCTCCACAATTCTACAGGGGGCTAATTCACCTACTAACCTGCACGTCTTTGGGATGTCGGAGGAAACCCTCGCGGACGCAGGGAGAATGTACATTTCTTCACACAGACACCACCCGACGTCAGGATCGAACCCAGTCTCTCCTGCTGTGAGTTCTTCAATCACGGCTGATCTACAGTATCTTTCCCCCTTAACCCCGTTCTCCTGCCTCCTGCCCATAACCCTTGATACCCGTACTAATTAAGAAACTATCTATCTCTGCCTGAAAAATATGGACTGATCTGACCTCCACAGCTGTCTGTGGCAATGAATTCCACAGATTCACTGCCCTCTGACTAAATAAATTCTTCCTCATCTCCTTTCTAAAGGAACGTCCTTTAATTCTGAGGCTGTGACCTCTGGTCCTAGACTCCCCCACTAGTAGAAACATCCTCTCACATCACTCCACCTAGGTCCTGACCTCCCATCTACCTCATTGGAGACCTGTAACCTATCTTTAATCGGACCTTAACGTGCACGAAAGGTTGTACCCTTTATCGTGTATTTGTACACTGTGGATGGCCTGATTGTAATCATGTAGAGTCTTTTTGTTGAGTAAGTAAGAAAGTAAGTTTATTGGCCAAGTATTCACATACAAGGAATTTGCCTTGGTGCTCCGCCCACAAGTAACAACATGACATACAGTGACAGTTACGAATGACTCAGAAAACACTAAACATTAATAATAATAAAACATTAATGATAAAACACCATTGATCAAGTAAGTGAACCAACAAAATACCAGATCAAAGGGAGGCTACAGATTTTTGGCTGTTGAGTAGGGCAACTACTCATGGATAAAAATTGTTTTTTATGTCTGGCTGTGGCAGCTTTGACAGTCCGGAGTCGCCTTCCAGAGGGACATAGATGACGATAGTCTGGAGAATGAGGTCTATTGGAAGATCATGAATACGTCCTCAGCATAACCTTTGTTCCGCCATAAGATCAGAAGGAGGGAATGTTGCTGAAGATCACACAATGTTCATTTCCATTCACAAATCTTGAGCCGATGAAGTTGTCCATGTTTGCAGGTTACATAGAAACATAGAAACATAGACAATAGGTGCAGGAGTAGGCCATTCGGCCCTTCGAGCCTGCACCGCCATTCAATGTGATCATGGCTGATCATCCAACTCAGTATCCCGTACCTGCCTTCTCTCCATACCCCCTGATCCCTTTAGCCACAAGGGCCACATCTAACGCCCTCTTAAATATAGCCAATGAACTGGCCTCAACTACCTTCTGTGGCAGAGAATTCCAGAGACTCACCACTCTCTGTGTAAAGAATGTTTTCCTCATTTCGGTCCTAAAGGAATTCCCCAAATGTTTGCAGCAAAGACTGAGCATACAGCCAGTGGCAAATAAATGTCAAACAGCATGAATGTCTCAAAACTGCTTCTCATTGGGATTGATGGAACTGGTCTAAGAGTCAGTGGACGAGATTTTAATTTAAACACATGATTACAATCGAGCCATTCACCATGTACAGATACATGATAAAGGAAATAATGTGAATAACGTTCAGTGCAAGATAAAGCCAGTAATGTCAATAGACAATATGTGCAGGAGTAGGCCATTCGGCCCTTCGAGCCAGCGCCGCCATTCAATGTGTTCATGGCTGATCATCCCCAATCAGTACCTCGTTCCTGCCTTCTCCCCATATCCCCGAGTCTGCTATTTTTAAGAGCCCTATCTAGCTCTCTCTTGAAAGCATCCAGAGAACCTGCCTCCACCACCCCCTGAGGCAGAGAATTCCACAGACTCACCACTCTCTGTGTGAAAAAGTGTTTCCTCGTCTCTGTTCTAAATGGCTTACTCCTTATTCATCAAGGATAGTCCGAGGGTCACCAATGAGGTAGATAGTAGTTCAGCACTGCTCTCTAGTTGTGGTAGGATTGTTGAGTTGCCTGATAACAGCTGGGAAGAAACTGTCCCTGAATCTGGAGGTGTGTGTCTTCATACTCCTATGAAACAAACGCTGATATCCGAGGCTGATATGTAATGGCTTCACCGTTGCCAGCTACTGATGGTCACCATTGATCGGAATTGCAACTGTCTTCACCTATTGCCTGCCACACTATACCCTGCCCCTCCTCTCCTCTAGCTTTCTCCTCCCCTCACCCTGCAATCAGGCTGAAGAAAGGTCCCGACCCGAAACTTCACCTATCCATGTTCGCCAGTGATGCTGCCTGTACAGTTGAGTCACTCCAGCACTTTGTATCTTCTTTTTTGTAAACCAGCATCTGCTCTTCCTTGCTTTACTATTACTACAGAAATTTGGTTGAAGCTTTGGTGCACAACTAGGTATCTGTTCCATTCTTTCTTATATTGTCTTTTGGATGAATGTAGGGTCAGAGTGAATAGTTGGTTGATGGTCAGCGAAGGCTCAGCAGGCCAAGGGGTCAGCGTCTCTCCACGACTCTATCAAACAGATTGGCAACTGAGTCCCGTCTGCCCGATAAATAAGGGTGCTAGAAAACTACCTGGTGAACAGCAGGAAATTCTAATATTAATCCACGCACCCAGCTTCCTCAGATAGGTTGTTAAAGAAGGAACTGCAGATGCTGGAAAATCGAGGGTACACAAAAGACTGGAGGAACTCAGCGTCTCACCGAACACCTCCACTCGGTCCGCAATAACCAACCCGACCTCCCGGTGGCTCAGCACTTCAACTCCCCCTCTCATTCCATATCCGTCTTCTCTGTCCTGGGCCTCCTCCACGGCCAGAGTGAGCGACACCGCAAATTGGAGGAACAGCACCTCATATTCCGCTTGGGGAGTCGGCATCCTCTGGGCTTGAACATTGAATTTTCTCAATTCTGTTAACCCTTGCTGTCTCCTCCCCTTCCCACCTCTCCCCCAGCCCTCCTCCCCCTTTTTCCTTTCTTCTCCCCACCCCCCCCCCCCCCCCCCCCCCACCTCCCATCAGTCTGAAGAAGGGTTTTGGCCCGAAACGTTGGCTATTTCCTTCGCTCCTTAGATGCTGCTGCACCCGCTGAGTTTCTCCAGCCTTTTGTGTACCCTCCTCAGATAGGTTAATTTGTTATTCAATTGTTCATAAAACTTTACAGCGACCAAATGATGTCCACAAAATCCACAATGACGATATCTCAAAAAAAATTCCCTTGCCTCTGTTCATCTATTACCATACTTTGTCCTACCTTAGAAACATTGAAAACAGGTGCAGGAGGAGGCCATTCGGCCCTTCGAGTCAGCACTGCCATTGATTGTGATCATGGCTGACCGTCCCCAATCAATAACCCGTGCCTGCCTTCTCCCCATTTCCCTTGATTCCACTAGCCCTGAGAGCTCTATCTAACTCTCTTTTTCTCTTCCAGCTTTCTCTCTCACCCCCCCCCCCCCCCACCCTTACAATCAGTGTGAAGAAGGGTCCTGACCCAAAACATCACCTGTCCATACACAGACACAAAATGTGTAGAAAGGAACTGCTAGTGCTGGTATATCGAAGATGGACACAAAGTGCTGGAGTAACTTAGCGGGTCGGCATTATCTCTGGAAAAAAAGGATGGGTGACGTTTCGGGTCGGGACCCTTCTTCTGACTGAACAGATAGGCACAAAATGCTGTTTAAGAAGGAACTGCAGATGCTGGAAAATCGAAGGCAGATAAAAATGCTGGAGAAACTCAGCGGGTGAGGTAGCATCTATGGAGCGAAGGAAATAGGCAACATTAGACAGAGTTGACGTGGATAAGCTTTTCCCATTGAGGGTAGGGAAGATTCAAACAAGAGGGCATGACATGAGAATTAAGGGACAGAAGTATAGGGGTAACATGAGGGGGATCTTCTTTACTCAGAGAGTGGGGGCTGTGTGGAATGATCTTCCCGCAGAAGTGGTGGAGGCAGGATCGATATTAACATTTAAAAGTGGATAGGTGTATGGACGGGAAGGGAATGGAGGGGTATGGTCTGAGTGCAGGTAGATGGGACTAGGGGAAAATAAATGGTCGGCACCGACTGGAAGGGCCGAGAAGGCCTGTTTCCGTGCTGTAATTGTTATATGGTTATATGGTTATATGGTTTCGGGCCGAAACCCTTCTTCAGACTGAGCAGTCCGAAGAAGTGTCTCGGCCCGAAACGTTGCCTTCGTTCCATAGACACAAAATGCTGGTTTAACTTAACATGGATAGGTGACATTTCGGGTCGGAGAAGAAGGGTTCCAACCCAATATGTCACCTATCCATGTACTCCAGGGATGCTGCCTGACCCGCTGAATTACTCGAGCACCAGTTTATTGTATACCAGCGTCTGCAATTCTTCCTTGTTTCTGCCAAGCAGTCCCTGCAGATGCCCTGATAAGTTACGCACACACAAATGAGAATGATGTAGTGTATATCAAATGTATTTTTCCTACCACATAGTGACCTTTTAAACAAATAGTGAGCTCATAAAGTAAATAATAAACAGCCAAGCCCCGGAAATAAGATCATAATGTACCAGAATTCCCAAACTGCTGGTCATTTTCTCCGATATGGTAAATATATTTGCTTTTAGCAACCAGTGAATTCAGCCCAAGGTCCTGAACTGATGATATTTATGCTTGTTGGCTGTGTTCACCGAAGAGCCAAATAAATCTGTGGTCTACCTTTCCAGAATTCTCTGGCAATTTCATAGGAATTCCAGATGTTTGGCTTCCCTTCAAAATAGTAGATTTCCATGCAATAAGTTCTCTTATTCTGTTGTCCTCTCGTTATGTCTCTGAGTGATACAGTGTGGAAACAGGCCCTTCGGCTCAACTAGCCCACACCAGCCAACAATGTCCCAGCTACCCTAGTCCCACTTGCCTGCGCTTGGTCCACATCCCTCCCCCCTCCCCCACACCTCTCTCCCCTTCCCCTCTCTCCTCCCCTCCCCCACCCCTCTCTCTTCCCCCTCTCCATCTCCCTCTCCTAACCCCTCTCCCTCTCCCCCCCCCCCCTCCTCCTCCCACCCCCATCCCAATAATGGGATAGTCACAGCCTCAACTACCTCCTCTGGCAGCTTGTTCCATACACTCACCATCCTTTGTGTGAAAAACTTACCCCTCGGATTCCTATTAAATCTTTTCCCCTTCACCTTGAACCTATGTCCTCTGGTTCTTGATTCCCCTGCTCTGGGCAAAACGACTCTGTGCATCTACCTGATCTATTCCTCTCATGATTTTGTATACCGAAGATCTTGGCGAAAACCCACGCAATCACGGGGAGAACATACAAACTCCACACAGACAGCATCCATAGTCGAGATCGAACCCCCGGGTCTGGCGCTGCAAGCGCTGTAAGGCAGCAACTCCTCCGCTGTTTCATTGTTTGGATATTGGGGACAGATACAATGGCAGTGGAGGTGTTGGGGCAGGTAATGGTGGGCTGGAGCTGGGTGCCATCAGTATCCTTGTGATTCCTCTCTTCATACCCTTGTGATGGCACTGAGAGGTAGCATGTCATTGATAAATAAGAGAAGGCAAAGGCAGATCCATGTAGAAACATAGAAACATAGAAAATAGGTGCAGGAGTAGGCCATTCGGCCCTTCGAGCCTGCATCGCCATTCAATAGGACAATGGCTGATCATCCAACTCAGTATCCTGTACCTGCCTTCTCTCCATACCCCCTGATCCCTTTAGCCACAAGGGCTACATCTAACTCCCTCTTAAATATAGCCAATGAACTGGCCTCAACTACCTTCTGTGGCAGAGAATTCCACAGATTCACCACTCTCTGTGTGAAAAATGTTTTTCGCATCTCGGTCCTAAAAGACTTCCCCCTTATCCTTAAACTGTGACCCCTTGTTCTGGACTTCCCCAACATCGGGAACAATCTTCCTGCATCTAGCCTGTCCAACCCCTTAAGAATTTTGTAAGTCTCTATAAGATTCCCCCCCCAATCTTCTAAATTCCAGCGAGTACAAGCCGAGTCTATCCAGCCTTTCTTCATATGGAAGTCCTGCCACCCCCGGAATCAGTCTGGTGAATCTTCTCTGTACTCCCTCTATGGCAAGAATGTCTTTCCTTAGATTAGGAGACCAAAACTGTGAAGCTGTAGAGCTGACAGAGTAAGACGCTGAAGAGAAGCCTGCAGGCTTTGTGGCTGCACCTAATAGATAGCAATGGATGCAGGCAAGGACAGTTGGATTACAGAGGAGAGGCATTCAAGGGCAACTGTGTGGTTGGCGGTGTGAAAGAATGCAGACAGCAAGAGAATGATGAGAAGGGACAATTCACTGGGGTACAGTCAGCGGCCATATCATTTGTAACTATAATAAGAGTCATGTCTGCAGCCAACTCTCAAACTAATGCTGGTTGCTGTCCTTCAATAATCCTCAGACTGTCAGTCTGCTGGTTTGCAGAGGGGCAAGAATTATGAGCTGGCTTTATTTTAGATTGCGGCCAGCAGGCAAATAATGTTTATTTTAATACGTATCAGAGGAATAGAGAGACCTCCTGCCTAGTATTTACAGCCATAAGCAAATACCAGAAAGTAAGCTGAAGGCTGCCACAATCTTACAAGTGCAAGATTTCATTTTCTTTTAAGCGCAGTTTATGAATGCTTCTTTTATAATGTATTGTTTTTTTGAAGGGCTTACCAAAAGGCTGGTCTTCCGATCTCTTAGCATTCTGTCTGAGGGAGTGCTCATCTTTTTGTTACTTGCTGAGAGCCAAGAATGCAAATTGACAACATCCCACAATTATGTGGACAGAGAATATTCCTCTCGAGAGATCTTTTACATTCTTTGCCAAAGTTATGAATCAGCTTTATTTAATTCTTTTTGTTCTCATTTTGAGCGAGGTTATTCTGATTGCTGCATGACCAGCTTCAGGAACTAGGGAGAGTCCTGAGCTACCATCCACCTCATTGGGGACTCTCAGACTATCTTTGACAGGGACAACAATATATAAGACTCGGCTTATACTCACTAGAATTTAGAAGATTGAGGGGGGGATCTTATAGAAACGTACAAAATTCTTAAGGGGTTGGACAGGCTAGATGGAGGAAGATTGTTCCCGATGTTGGGGAGTCCAGAACAAGGGGTCACAGTTTAAGAATAAGGGGGAAGTCTTTTAGGACCGAGATGAGAAAAAAAAATTCACACAGAGAATGGTGAATCTGTGGAATTCTCTGCCACAGAAGGTAGTTGAGGCCAGTTCATTGGCTATATTTAAGAGGGAGTTAGATGTGGCCCTTGTGGCTAAAGGGATCAGGGGGTATGGAAAGAAGGCAGGTACGGGATACTGAGTTGGATGATCAGCCATGATCATATTGAATGGCGGTGCTGGCTCAAAGGGCCGAATGGCCTACTCTTGCACCTATTTTCTATGTTTTTATGTTTGTAACTTTGTCTGCGCCTTGTGGCGGCTCTTTAGTGTACTGTGTATGCAAAAACTGTACCTTCATGGTACATGTGACAATAAAGCATCTTTCTGCTCTCCTGGGCTTTATTTGCACTAATATTCACATCGTTCCTTTTATCCTATATCTGTACATTGTGGACGGATTGATTGTAATCATGTATTGTCTTTCCGCTGACTGATTAGCACGCAACAAATACTTCTCACCGTAACTCGGTCCATGTGACAATAAACAAAACTCAAACTCCAATCCCATCGGCATATTAGCTGATTGTTTCACAGATAACCCAGAAGATTAACATTTGGCTGCTTTGGAGAGATGAATTAAATTCCCACCACTTACGCTGTGGTCATTCAAATGGTGGCCAATTGCTTTGGTAGGAAAAATAAATGAGATATACACCACATCATTTTCATTGTGAGTATGTAACTCCTCAGGGCCTCTGCAGAGGCTGTGGTTTTTAATGTTCTAGATACTCTATTTTGGGTTGTCAGATCTTCAATCAGCTCCTCACACTTCATTTGTCTGATTACTTTTAATTATTTACTGTCATTAAAATATTTCACAAGAATATACCACTTCTGATGAAAAGTCATTGAGTGCACAGTAGATTCAAGATTCAAGAGAATTTATTGTCTTGTGGCCCTGATAGGACAATGAAACTCTTGCTTTGCTTCAGCACAACAGAACATAGACTACAGAACCGATCAGTGTGTCCATATACCATTATATAAATATATACACACATGAATAAATAAACTGTTAAGTGCAAATAAACAGATTATGGGCTATTAATGTTCAGAATTTCGTCCGAGCCGAGTTTAATAGCCTGATGGCTGTGGGGAAGTAGCTATTACTGAACCTGGTTGTTGCAGTCTTCAGGCTCCTGTACCTTCCACCTGAAGGTAGCGGGGAGATGAGTGCGTGGTCAGGATGGTGCACAGTAGTGTACAACCTCATGCACAAATGCGATTGACAATGGCGTTGGAGCCTCTTGGTCTAGTATATTTGGGTAGGAGGGACTGGGATTCACTTAACGGGGGGGGGGGGGGAGGGGGGGGGGTTGTTCTTCAACAAAACATTACATTTTAAATATTGATAGAAACAGAAATCTTGAGGATGCATGCATGAATGCAATATCTAATCAAGCAAGATGTAGTATCAAGGAACTGCAGATGTAGGTTTATACCAAAGATAGGCACCAAGTGCTGGAGTAACTCAGCAGGTCAGGCAGCATCTCTGGAGAAAACGAATGGGTGACGCTTTGAGTCGGGACCCGTCTTCAGACTGAATCTGAAGATTCTGTCTTCAGCCTGAAAAAAAGGGACCTGACCCGAAACGTCACCCATCCTTTTTCTCCAGAGATGCTGCCTGACCCGCTGAGTTACTCCAGCACTTTGTGTCTAATAAAGCAAATTGGATCTGTGAGTTTTATTAATGGAAGTACAGGGTATAAAAGCAAGGAAGTTATGATGAAACAATTGTCAGAGTTCAATCAATCATGTTTTATTCGTCACTTGCACACAAGAGTTGCTTCGTCACTTGTACATGTGCGTTCAGCTGGAATATTCCATCTGTTTATGGGCTTTACGCTCTGTCCATTAATAAACTCAAGGATCCAATTTGCTTTATAAGAGCTTTTTTGTGCACACATTCTCAAGATTTCTGTTTGTGCCTAGCATTTTAAAATTAGTTTAGTTTATTTACGCCTGTCCATGTTCTCTAGAGATGCTGCCTGACCACCTGAGTTACTCCAGCATTTTGTGTCCTTCTATGTGAACCAGCACCTGCAGTTCCTTGTTGCTGCAGCTTATTTTGCAACTGTTCTATGCCCATAGTAAAAGCTCAGTTGATTTAACAGAATGCAAGTCTGAATAGTCATTGTCTCTTGCCCATGAGATTGACCATAAACAAATAGTCCAAAATCTTCTGCCAGTAATTTTAATCACATGCTGGTTTGACTCATTCTATTTTGCAATTAACAAACGTCTTGGTGAGAGTTTTAATTTTTCTTAATTGTGTCCTGATAAAAATACGATCCTGTTCTTGCGAGAATGTGACAATGAGTCACAGATGAAACATCTTTGCCAATGTGCGGTAAATTGGTGATTGCGTGGACAGTAAATGGGCTCGTTCGTCTGCTGTTCAGAAATGAGTCAGAAACCTTTTCTGTCATCTTGACCATACAGATAGCTCCAGCTTTAAGCGGTGAGATTTTAACCAGCTCCGCAAATAACCCAGGAATAAAGAACTGCAGTTGCTGGTTAATACGCAAAAGGACACATTGTGCTGAAGTAACTCAGCGGGTCACGCAGCATTCCTGAAGAAAATGGATAGGTGACATATCTACGTATCTATTTGTCACCTATCCATGTTCTCCAGGGACGCTACCTAACCTACTGAGTTATGGGCCTGTCCCACATAGGTGATTTTTTAGGCAACTAGGCTGCCGCCACATGGTCGCCAGGTGTCGCCTGCATGGTTGTGAGTAGTCTCCTCAGTCGCCCAAAGAGTCGGAGCGTCTTTTTGGTCGCTGCTGGATTTTCAACATGTTGAAAATTTTTCGGAGACAGCGGGCGACAGTGGGTTTGACGCCAATGAGCGTAGCTTGACTTCTCCTGACGTAGGTGCTGTCGTAGTTGTCGCCAGGATGACGTAGGTTGTCGCCGGTGCTGACTTCGTTTTTTGTTGTTGTTAAAGTAACAATTCTATTTCCAATTTTATGTCGAAGGGGGGGTCCAGTCGCCGATTTTACGGTGACCTGCTACGACTATGACCGTCACGGTCACCGGCAACGCCTAAAAATAACCTAAGTGGGACAGGTCCATTACTCCAGCATTCTGTGTCCACAAATAATCTGTTGAGTTTTAACCTCAAAAATAAATAAAATATCATGCATTCACTTCAACTCGTCATATTTAATTGCTGTGAATATATTATTTGATCCATTAAATATTATACCCTTTTATCCAGTATCTGTACAGTATGGATAGCTTGGATGTAATCATGTATACTCTTTTCTCCCCTCTACATCAGTAAAGAATGGTCCCGACCAAAACATCATATGTTAGTTCCCTCCTCAGATGCTGCCTGACCCGCTGAGATCCTAAGGATGAATTTGCAGGGAACAGGGGGGATATGGACTCTGTGCTAGCAGAGGAGATTGGTTTAACTTGGCATCATGTTCGGCACAGTCCTTGTGAGCCCAAGAGTAAGTTCCTGTGCTGTATTGTTCTACGTTCCACAGTATGTTCCTCCAGCAGTTTGTTTTTTAGTTCAAGATTCCAGCATTGGCAGTCTCTCGTGTCCGAAATCAACGCCTGTCTCAAATTGATGCAAAAACTCTTATAGCAGGGTTCAAAGAATAGTCGAATTATTCTTCCTGATGTGCTGGCTAAACGTTACCCCTCAGCCAACATCACTAAAATAAAGCAGATGACCACGTCATATTTTTTGCTGCTTCCAGTGCACGTACTGACCGTTGTTGTAGTTGACTGTAGTTCGGACCCTATTTGGAGGTTGTAGTGTTTAATAGCCTGATGGTTGTAGGGAAGAAGCTATCCTGAACCTGAACGTTAGTTTTCAGGCTCCTATACTTTTTACTGCTGTGGACTTTGCACTGCTATTGTTGCTCTGCATACTTTATATATTTCTGCTATCATGGTCTACTTTACGTAAAATAACTGCTGATTTATTGTATATTCATAGTTGCTGTTGCTTCACTTAAAGTGCCTGTAAAGTTACAGCAGGTAAGAATTTCATGGTTCCGGTTCATATCTGGTGCAAATAAATAAATAACCAATCTTGACATTTGTGGCATAATCATGTGGATGAGATCAGGGTAGGAAAGTTATAATCAATTCATGTGTTTATAAACCAATGCACGGTCTATGACGGCAAATGTTTTGAGTCGGAAATATCCGCTTGTTTTTTTTCCTGATTACTGCACACTAGTTTGTGTTGTGAATGTAGGGGTGTGATTGTCATTTAGGCTTGCAGGAAACGGCTGTGTCCTGCCTCCCAATTTCCCTTTTTGGGTGCAGGAGACTTCTATTCATGGATTAAGTTGAAGTCAAAGTCAAAGTCAAAGTATCCTTCATTGTCATTCAGACCTTTCGGTCTGAACGAAATTCCGTTGCCTTGCAGTCATACATATAATTAAAATAAACAAAAAACAAAAAGAAAGACACAATAAACACAAATTTAACATCCACCACAGTGAGTTCACCAGGCACCTCCTCTCTGTGATGGAAGGCAAAATCTTAAAGTCTTTGTCTCTTCCCTCCTTGTTCTCCCTCTGCGCTGAGGCGATCCAGGCGTCCGACGTTGTGACCCCGCCGGGTGATGGTAAAGGGTCGTTCCTACCAGCATCCGACTCCATGCAATGAGTGCGATCAAACTAGAAGCGGGGGCCGCACGGAGGTCGGGTGATCCCCTGTACAGGGCCGTTCCCACCAGCATGCGCCTGCATGCGGCAAGCGCGACCCAACCAGCAGCAAGGGCCGCGCGGAGGTCGGATGAGTGG
Source organism: Raja brachyura (assembly GCA_963514005.1). The sequence goes on along the minus strand of OY740809.1, from coordinate 31,773,603 downwards.
CGCAACGCGGCGCAAAGTGAGGCGAACTTGGAGCGAAGTCTTAAGGTAAGTTCGCCAGGACAGAGAGGGGCACACAGAGAGGGGCACAGAGGCGCACACACAGAGGGCCACGGAGCCACACACATAGAGGGTCACGGAGGCACCTACAGATAGGTTCATGGAGGCACGACGTCGAGGCGGTGTGTAATGCGTCGAGGCGCATGCGAGCCGACAAGTCGTTGCCGCATGGAATTTTTGAACATAGTCAGTTTTTCAGAGCCCCGCGCGATGTTGGGACGAACTCCGCACAATTCTGCACGGCTCCGGCGATCGAAGTGGGACCGGCCCCACGACGCCGGACGGCTCAAGCGACCACGTTAGGTCGCGCTCATCGCATGGAGTTGCATGCTGGTGGGACAGGCCCTTAAGTAAGTCAGTCCCGTGGCTGAATCCCAGCTCCGCAAGCGGGCCGGTTGAAACTCCGCGGCCCGGGGCGGTCGAAGCTGCCGAAGCTGCCGTCCTCAGTTCAGCGGATGAAGCTGTTGTAGTCAGAGCTCCAGAAAAACAGGTCACCAGGTGACCTGCGAGCTCCTGACGATGTCGTCCACTGGGCCCGCGGCCGAGCCTCCGAAGTTCGCATGTGCTTTACCTGTTTGGGACATAGAAAATGTCCTGAGCCCATGACACCAATTGGCAAAGCATTAGGTTGGACAGAAGTGATTATCGCACTGAGTGTTCAAAACTGGCTGCTTCCAAGAACACCACAGAAAAGCTGACGAAGGCATGGATAACGTAGATTGGGTGGACAGAACCCTTTTTCAATAGTGGAAAATATCAAAGACTTTATGTCAGAGCTTGAAGGTGAGAGGGCTAAAGTTTAGAGGAGATGAGCAGGACATGTTGTTGTACACAGAATGTGGTGGGTGTTTGTAACGCACTGCCAGGGATGGTGGTGGACAGATATGATAGTGGTGTTTAAGAGGCTTTTGGATCCGCACATAGAAATATAGGGGACGGAGGGATATGGATCATGTGCAGGCAGATGAGAGTAGTTCATCTTGGCACCATGTTAGGCACGGCCATTGTGGGACGAAGGGCCTGTTCCTATACTGTCCTGTCAGCAGAGTGTTTGAAAAAAAAATGACATTAAAAGGATGGGTGATATTGGTTGGGCCAGCACATGCTTTACATGTTGCCACAGGAAAGCCTAATTTAGAGTCTTCACTGAATTCAAAAACTAGAGAGCAAGAGTTGCACCCAGTATACTGGTTCCTACTAAACCTTTCCCCCCTCACATCGAAGCAACATCAAAGCTGGTTCTTGATTCCACCAGGTAAAAGACTGTGTATTTACCCTATCTATTCCTCTCATGATCTTATACACCTCTATAAAACTAAACCTATTGGTCTTTATAATTGAATTAATATTACATTTGAAAAAGAACCATCAAAATAATTATAGATTTCATCTCCCAATGGACATTTGGTTTGTTTATATGACATGCCAATTAAAAATATCTTTTGCAAGCTACAGAAGCTGAATGTTCCAAAATAGCATCAGAAATGTTTCTCGGTTCATGTTACGTTGCAATTATGGAACAACCTTGTGTTTTAGATGAAGATCCAATTGCACCTCTATTTGCAAAGGAATAGGAGTTTTTCCAAGGCGATTGACGTGCTCTCCAAATCTGACAGAGGCAAAAGTATGTTGGAGAAAAAATCAGCAGAAGAAAAAGAACCAAACAGGATGATGAAAGCACATTTGAAAGATTTGCAAACTGCAGAGGAAAATAAGGACAGACGCAAAAGCTGACCGAGATTTCTATATTAAGTGCAGGTTCGTTTTCATTTTAACCTACTCCATTTATAGAAACAAACAGAAGCTCAATTTTCAAATCTGACATTATAAAACATATCAGCAGGTGGCTTTGAAAGATCCTGTGGCATTATTTCAATAGAGACCATAAGAGTTCTTCCCAGTATGCCGGCCTCCGTGGCAGGACGGAACCCCTGACAGGGTAATGCGTAAAAACAGATAACCTCCTCATTATTGGTGGTTGTTCTGGGATGTGCCGCGTTCCACCACATTACTGTGGTGAATACGTGTCTTCCAGGGCATCTTAGCCTGTAAAGTACTCTGGAAGGTTCCAGTGTTTTGAGCATAAGAGTCAAGTTCTTTTTTTACCACCTGCCCTTTACACAGTTGGTATCTGGTGAAGTAAGGAATGTTTGCCAGTCTGAAAGGAATATGGCATTCGGCCAGCAGTATTGATTGATGGCGACCCAGGCCATCTGTCCACATGGGTGGCTGGCTGCGTTAGCTCAAAGAATCTCTGGGCAGATATTCAATAGAGATTCCATTCCCAATCAGGAAGACCTTAGGCCGTCTATTTCTTTCTAGAACCTAGATCCAACTAATTAGAGTCAAGGAGTCATACAGTGTGGAAGCAGGCCCTCATGACCAACTTGCCCACGTCAACCCACATGTCCCATCTACACTAATCCCACCTGCCTGCGTTTAGCCCATATCCCTCTAAACCTGTCCTATCCAAATGTGGACATGGAGTTCTCGTTCCAAACCTAGACTGGCATCACTCCACAACGCTTTCTCCACTACATTGACATCTGTATTTGGGCTGCCACCTGCACACCTGTGTGAAATTCATCATTTTTATCAACTTCAATACCCACTTCTATCTCACCCTCAAACTCACCTGGACTATTTCCAATACTTCTCTCTATATTCTGGATCTTGCTGTCTCCAGAAGACAAGAAGACAATCTTTAGAAGTCAAACTACACACTGATGTTCACTATAAACCCAATGACATCCACAGCTATCTAGTCCAGGGCCGTCTTAACGCATGGGCACGCTGGGCAGTGGCCCGGGGCCCCACGAGCATAGGGGCCGCATGTTAATCTATGTATTGTAGAATGTTATTGTCGAACATGAAAACGGAGAAGAACATCGCAAGTGCATGACAGTATATTTGATTTGGCATAAAGAACGTGGAAGTGTAGGGGTCCAGTGTACTGCTTCGCCCTGCGGGCCTATAATGCTGTTAAGACAGCCCTGACCTAGGCTACACCACCCTCCCATCTTCGTACATGTAAACGATGTTGTCTATTCTTGATATTCTTCATATGAGGCTTTCAACTCCAGGATTTCTTGAAGTGAAGCGTTCAACTCCAGAATTTCCGAAATGTCCTACTTTTTCCACATATCTGACTCCCTCTCTGCTGTGGTTGATGGAACCCTCACCCTCATCTCCTCCATTCCCCGCATTACTGCCCTCGTCATCACTCACACTTTCCCCTACACAGGGGCCACTCTCTCCATTACTCCCTGGTTCACTCATCCCTCTCCAAGCGTGGATGGGTTCCTCCAGCGGATTTTTTTTTTTCCCGATTCCAGCATCTTCAGTCTCTTGTGTTACCATATTTCTCCCATGGATGCGTAGACAAATGTCCCACTGAGTTACTCCAGCACTATGTATCTATGTTTAGTCTGATCTTTGGCTGGTTGGCACGCAACCAAATGCTCTTCATTGTACCTCGGAACACGTGACAATAATAAACCAATCTAAACTAAACTAAAATAACATCATTCAGTTGTTTTTCAGATTTTCAGATGGACAAATATAATCTCCTGGAGATGTTTTGAAGATTCGGGAAGTTCTATTATTTACCCTTCCAACAATATCATCAGAAACAGATGGTTCGTTCATTATCACGTTACATCTTGTGTAACTTCACTGTAGACAGATTGATTGCTGCATTTTGCACAATACAACATATCAAAGATACTTCAGTGGTTCTAAGGGATTTTGAGATGCTCTAACCTTGTAATGGATGCCATGTGAATTGAATTCTATTTTATTTCCTCTGTCTGTGACATGGGCCACGTTGAATTTATTAAGTTGATTTAAAAATTGTATAATGATCTCAGTGTTATCCCACAGCTCATGAATCTCATGCACATCGAGTGAGAAAGTATGTTGAGAAATACGCTTCCAACACACAGGGTTTCAACAGTTTTATAACTCCTGTCACAATGGACTGTCTGTGTGCTGGCAAATGTTGCAACTGAAAGGAAATGCCAATCTAGTGTAGGAAGATGTGTCATTTCTAATAATGTCTCCTCATGGTTCTCTGTGATTACAGCATGACAAAACAGGCGATCGTGTAAAACAGAAGAGCAGAGTTTGTTCAACACCATGAAAATAAAGGAGTATGTTAAAATTCTCCTCAGAGAGCACTAGAGTCGGGTTGAGCATTTCCAGATCAGATAAAGCATGGTTAGATACAGTTTAGGTTTAGGTTCATTAAGTGTCACATGTACTGAGGTACAGTAAACGCTTTGTTTTGCATGCTATCCAAACAGATCAGATATACAACACACAGATAAAGTCAGTGCAAACTCAACTATAATAGGCCGGCCAAAGGTAAAGATACAGAGTGCAGAATATTGTTCTCAGCATAACAGTGCATCTGTTTAGATATACAGTGCGGAAAACAGTCCACGCAGACCAGCAATCACCCTGTACACTAGCACTATCCTACACACTAGGGACAATTTACAACTTTTTTTTCAACTGAAGCCAATTATCCCACAAAACTGTACATCTTTGGGGTGTGGGAAGAAACCTGGAGCAACCGGAGATAAGCCACGTGGTCACAGGGAGAACGTACAACTCCGTACAGACAGCAGCCGTAGTCAGGATCGAACCCGGGTCTCTGGTGCTGAATAACGCGGCAATTCTACCACTGCTGCCCCATTTCTATAAAAAATGACCAATGTCTTCAAAGAATCGAACAGTACCCTAGCTTATGGAGGGATCATTCAGAAGCTCGGTAATGGAGTGGAAGGAGAGGTTCCTAAGTCTGCTGGTTTTTGCTTTCAAGTGAGAGAACCAAAAATATACTTCAACCACTCTGTTGACTTAATGTTGTTGAGTGTTCAGACATTAAAAATCAGGCTTCTCCTTTGCATCCGCACTGTGATGAGAGCAAGCCAGGTCTCCATTCTAAGTTTACCCAGGATTTATTACCTCGGTTTGGATGGTGATAGGTGCAAGCACTTTCATGATCTCTATGTGAATGTCTTTTGACACTCTGTCAAAAGAAAACCATAAGCAAGGAGACTCAAAGATAGACACAAAAAGCTGGAGTAACTCAGCGGGACAGGAAGCGTCTCTGGAGAGAAGGAATGGATGACGTTACAGGTCGAGACCCTCTGAAGACGGGTCTTAACCCAAAACGTCATCCATTCCTTCTCTCCAGAGATGCTGCCTGTCGCGCTGAGTTACTCCAGCTTTTTGTGTCTATCTTTGGCTTAAACCAGCATCTGCAGTTCCTTCCTACACAGCAAGGAGACTCAGTCAGTCCAACAGCATGCAAAGTGAGGGCCAACATTAAATGTGTTACGATCAGACGTTGAACGTTCAATGCCAACATTCTGGGAAAAGATCCAGAGAGAGTTGAAACCCTGTGTTTGCAGAGTTTCCTGTAATGAGAGTGAAAAACACCCCTTCTGTTCACAAAACTATCAATTAAATACTAATTAATGGTATTTTAACCATTTTAATGACATCTCAGTTGTGTGGACAAAAGCATTTTGGCTTTCTTGGTAAATCAGGGGGATGCACAGGGTTTACAAAGGTCACAGATTATTTGAATGTTTAATGCAAATAAACATAAAAAATAGTTGCAGGAGTAGGCCATTCGGCCCTTTGAGCCAGTACTGCCATTCAACATGATCATGGCTGATCATCCAAAATCAGTACCCAGTTTCTGCTTTCTCCCCATATCCCTGGATATCCCATAGCACTGAGAGCTATATCTAACTCTCTCTTGAAAACATCCAGCGAGTCGGCCACCACTGCCTTCTGTGGCCGAGAATTCCACAGATTCACAACTCTTTGGGTGAAAAGGTTTTTCCTCATCTCTGATCTAAATGGCCTACCCCTGATTCTTAAAATGTGACCCCTGGTTCTGGACTACCCAAACATCGGGAACATTTTTCCTGCATCTAACCTGTCCAATCCCTTAAGAATTTTATATGTTTCTATAAGATCCCCTCTCATCCTTCTAAATTCCAACGAATCAATTAGGAGGCCAATTGGCCCATTGAGATCTATCTGGCATATTCAAAAGCATATAGAGACTTGGAGACATACAGCACGGAAACAGCCCTTTGGCCCAACTTGCCTATGCCAACCAAGATGCCTAGAAGGTGGTGAATATGTGAATTTCATTGCCACAGATGGCTGGGGAGGCAAGTGCTGTAATTGAGAATGTTTTAAGTGGAAATTGATAGGTTCTTGATTAGTAGGGGTGTCAAAGGTCACAGGGCCAAAGCAGGAGAATGGGGTTGAGAGAAAAATAGATCAGGCCGAAGAAAGGTCTCGACCTGAAATGTCACCCAATCCTTCTCTCTGGAGATGCTGCCTGTCCAGCTGAGTTATTCCTGCATTTTAGACAATAGACAATAGACAGTAGGTGCAGGAGTAGGCCATTCGGCCCTTCAAGCCAGCACCGCCATTCAGTGTGATCATGGCTGATCATCCCCAATCAGTACCCCGTTTCTGCCTTCTCCCCCGTATCCCCTGACTCCGCTATCTTCAGGAGCCCTATCTCGCTCTCTCTTGAAAGTATCCAGGGAACCGGCATCCACCGCCCTCTGAGGCGGAGAATTCCACAGACTCACAACTCTCTGTGTGAAAAAGTGTTTCCTCATCTCCGTTCTAAATGGCTTACCCCTTATTCTTAAACTGTGGCCCATCTTATGTGCCTATCTTATGTTTAGTGATACTTGTACTGAACAGTGTATAAAAACGAATTTCACTGTACCTCGGTACATATGACATATATCATACCAGACCATAAAGGCTTGATGGGCCTGCTCCTACGTCTTGTGGTCATATGACAAAAAGGTGAGATCTCTGGCTGCCTTCTCCTTCCCTTTGCCCTCCCCAAGCTCTCTCCTCCAAATAGCTCTGGGTTATTGAAGGAGAAGTCTACCTGCGTAATGTTCATTACTCAGAGCTGAAATGCTGCCCTGATTATGGGCGGTGAAGCTGGTGGACTGCTGAGCAAACCTCACGATGATTGATCATCATCATTACAGGAGATGTACTTGAATCCCAGCTTGAGATCTTTGTTTTGTCTGGCTCTTAATCAGCCCATGCAGAGATTTTCTCAGATACAAGCAGGTTTCTTACACTTTATTTTCCTGGAGCTTTGACATTTTCTGTAATGCTGCAGTTTCTCCGTCGCTTGGCAATGTCACCACATAGCACAGAGGTTAATGGAAATAAACTCAGATACAAACCGGATAAGGTGCAACCCTTCGACCTCACGTAAACCATAATGCCTCAGGTGCAGCTCCAATTTGTATAGTGTGAGCAAAAAGAGGCACCTTTAATCAAAATGGAATTATAACTGACTTTACTTTCGAGATACAGCGCGGAAATAGGTTGTTCAGCTGACCAGCGACCTCTGCACATTGACATTGATAATAGGAACAATTTACAATTTTACAAAGCCTACATAGCTGTACGTTATAATTCATGAAACATTGCAGAAATTTTACAAGTGAACGTACTTCTTTACAATTTCCTCTAATTAATTATTTGCAATGGCTGGTGGAACCTAACATGAAAGAAGCTGGCAACCATTCCTATTTCATTCCTATATTTATCTATCCTCCAAGCTGAAGCTCTGGAGACCAATTATTGCCGAAAAATAGGTTATCAACTTGTGGAAGGCCGCCCATTAAAAATATGAACATTTATAACATTTATAACGAAGGTGCTATGTTTTTAAAAATTGATAGTATTATGATTCATGTACCCAGAGAGTTGTGAATTTGTGGAATTCGCTGCCTCGGGAGGCAGTGGAGGCCAATTCACTGGATGCATTCAAAAGAGAGTTAGATAGAGCTCTTAGGGCTGGCGGAATCAAGTGATATGGGAAGAAGGCAGGAACGGGGTACTGATTGTGGATGGTAGACAAAATTGCTGGAGAAACTCAGCGGGTGTGGCAGCATCTATGGAGCGAAGGAAACAGGCAACGTTTTGGGCAGAAACCCTTCTTTAGACTGAATGTTTCGGCCCGAAACATTGCCTATTTCCTTCGCTGCATAGATGCTGCCGCACCCGCTGAGTTTCTCCAGCACTTTTGTCTACCTTCGATTTTCCAGCATATGCAGTTCCTTCTTGAACATACTGATAGTGGATGATCAGCCATGATCACAGTGAGTGGTGGTGCTGGCTCGAAAGGCTGAATCACCTACTCCTGCACTGATTGTCTATGTATCTATGTACCTCTGGGTCAAGCATTTACCATATAACCATATAACAATTACAGCACGGAAACAGGCCTTCTCGGCCCTTCCAGTCCATGCCGACCATTTATTTTCCCCTAGTCCCATCTACCTGCACTCAGACCATACCCCTCCATTCCCTTCCCGTCCATATACCTATCCACTTTACTTTTAAATGTTAAAATCGATCCTGCCTCCACCACTTCTGCTGGAAGATCATTCCACACAGCCACCACTCTCTGAGTAAAGAAGTTCCCCCTCATGTTACCCCTAAACTTCTGTCCCTTAATTCTCAAGTCATGCCCTCTTGTTTGAATCTTCCCTACCCTCAATGGGAAAAGCTTATCCACGTCAACTCTGTCTATCCCTTTCATCATTTTAAAGACCTCAGTCAAATCCCCCCTTAACCTTCTGCGCTCCAAAGAATAAAGACCTAACTTACATAGAAACATAGAAACATAGAAAATAGGTGCAGGAGTAGGCCATTCGGCCCTTCGAGCCTGCACCGCCATTCAATGTGATCATGGCTGATCATCCAACTCAGTATCCCGTACCTGCCTTCTCTCCATACCCCCTGATCCCTTTAGCCACAAGTGCCACATCTAACGCCCTCTTAAATATAGCCAATGAACTGGCCTCAACTACCTTCTGTGGCAGAGAATTCCAGAGACTCACCATTCTCTGTGTAAAGAATGTTTTCCTCATTTCGGTCCTAAAGCAATTCCCCCTTATCCTTAGACTGTGACCCCTTGTTCTGGACTCCCCCAACATCGGGAACAATCTTCCAGCATCTAGCTTGTCCAACCCCTTAAGAATTTTGTAGGTTTCTATAAGATCCCCCCTCAATCTTCTAAATTCCATCGAGTACAAACCGAGTCTATCCAATCTTTCCTCATATGAAAGTCCTGACATCCCAGGAATCAGTCTGGTGAATCTTCTCTGTACCCCCTCTATGGCAAGGATGTCTTTCCTCAGATTTGGAGACCAAAACTGTACGCAGTACTCCAGGTGTGGCCTCACCAAAACCCTGTACAACTGCAGTAGAACCTCCCTGCTCCTATACTCAAATCCTTTCGCTATGAATGCTAACATACCATTTGCTTTCTTCACTGAAGAAACTTGTTCAACCTTTCTCTGTAACTTAGTTGCTGGAACCCAGGCAACATTCTAGGAAATCTCCTCTGTACTCTCTCTATTTTGTTGACATCCTTCCTATAATTAGGCGACCAAAATTGTACACCATACTCCAGAATTGGTCTCACCAATGCCTTGCACAATTTTAACATTACTTTCCTATTCCTATATTCAATGCTCTGATTTATAAAGGCCAGTACACCAAAAGCTTTCTTTACCACCCTATCTACATGCGATTCCACCTTCAGGGAACTATGCACAGTTATTCCTGGATCCCTCTGTTCCATGGCATTCCTCAATACCCTATCATTTACCATGTACATCCTATTTTGATTTGTCCTGCCAAGATGTAGCACCTCACACTTATCAGCATTATATGGTCAAATGGCCCAAATCTCTCTGTAGACTTTGAAAATCGACTTCATTATTCACAACACCACCTATCTTAGTATCATCTGCATACTTACTTATCCAATTTTCCACCCCATCATCTAGCTCATTGATGTACATGACAAACAACAGTGGGCCCAACACAGATCCCTGAGGCACCCCACTGGTCACCGGATTCATTTACAAATTGTTTACAAAAGTTGAAACCCCAGCACAATACCAAAGGAGTGCTAAACTTCTAATTGTACCATGCATTTGTGGAGATGTTAGACTAGATATCCTATATCTTGTGTCTAAGTTTAAGCTGATGGCTTTGCAATCTTGAATTGGGATGCAAGCAGAAGCCTCCACGTGGCGCATCCCGGACAACGCTGACGACAGGAACTGTACCACAGTGACTGACTGACGTAGCCAATTCTGCAACTACCGACCGTCAACAGTCACTGGCCGACCGGAAAGACGTGATATAGAAGATGGCCGGACACGAGGAAGAAGAATCTTGAATTCCCTCTGCCAGAGTAAATAGCATCGCTGTGCATACATTTTAAACCCTATTGACATTTTGATCAAGTTATCACTTTTTTCATATTTCTTGCACAGGTAATGATTTTTTCTATTACTTACAATTGGGAGGAGGTTAATCGGGTTAATAACCTGCTTGTGTTGGTTTCTTCTGGCAAGCCACATCTAACAACCTTTCCATGTTCCTAGGAGTAAATATCAAGTTTCTTGGAGTAAATATCACCAGCAACTTGTCCTGGACTAGCCATATCACAGCAATGGCCAAGAAAGCACACCAATGCCTCTACTTCCTTAGAAGGCTTTGGAAGTTTGGCATGTCCTCAACAATTCTCAGCAACTTCTACAGATGCGCCGTAGAAAGCATTTTATTAGGATGCATCATAGCATGGTTTGGGAACAGCTACATCCAAGACGGCAAAAAATTGCAGAGGATTGTGGACGCAGCCCCGACCATCACACAAACCAACCTCCCTTTTATTAATCCCATCCACACTTCACACTGCCTTGACAAGGCCCCCTGTCACTCCCTCTTCTCTCCTCTCACATCAGGCAAGAAGTACAGAAGTGTGAAAATGCACACCTCCAGATTCAGGGACAGTTTCTTCCCAGCTGTCATCAGGGAACTGAACCATCCCATCAACAACTGGAGAGCGATCCTGGACTACCATCTACCTCACTGGAGATCCTCGGGCTATCTTTAATCGGACTTTACTGGACTTTATTCCCTTTATCCTGTATCTGAACACTGTGGATGGCTCAATGTAATCATGTATAGTTTTTCCGCTGACTGGACAGCAAGCAACAAAAAGCTTTTCACTGTCCCTTGGTGCACGTGGCAATGAACTAAACTAACTAACCCTGTGTGTAGGAAGGAACTGCAGATGCTGGTTTAAACCCTGTGGCTGGGCAGATGAGCTTGTGGTTCATGTAAAGATTGGATCAGAGCGAGGTTGGCTATACTACCCAGGTCTTTCATGGTCAGTCATGACCAAGGGGGGCCCACCAGGTCTTCAGCTTTATCTTTCCGACTCTTGTAAAAATCAGAAGAAAATTTCCACGATAAAGCCTCTTTCCTGTCATAAAATCCCAGAGTCCAGCACATATAATAACCCCTTTAAAATAAGCTCCTTTCGATTTTAGAGATACAGTGAGGAAAACAGGTCCTTCAGCCCACCCAGTCCACACCGACCAGCAATCCACGCACACTAGTACTATCCAAGACCCTGGGGACAATTACAATTTTACCGAAGCCAATTAACCTACAAACCTGTATGTCTTCTGAGAGTGGGAGGAAACCGGAGCACCCGGAGAAAACCCACGCAGTTATGGAGAGAACATACCAAACTCCATAAAGACAGTACCCAAAGTCAGGATCGAACCCAGGTCTCTGGTGCCGTAAGGCAGCAACTCTGAGCCACTGTGTCGCTCCTGTTGTCAAAACAATTACCAAATTACAAAAATTCACTAATATAAAATGAGGCAAATTATCAGATAATCTCTTCTGAAAACCAACACAAAGGATCTCCAACCTGAAACATTGACTCTATTTCTCTTCTCAGAGATGCAGTCTGACTTGCTTGGTAATTCTGTTGGTGTTTGAGATAAAGTCCTGTGACGGTTTTTACTGAGCTTAAATTCTGTGAAGAATATCAATCTTCAAATACTGCCGATACTGTAGATTCTTTCCCATCTTGGCATGCCAAAGAGCGTTCCTTCTGTTAGTAATAGCACAACAGGCCCTGCGGCCCAACTTGTTCATACCAACCACTTGCCAGAGACGGGCCCAGGTCTCTCAAAATATTTCCACTCAGTGTTCCTGTCCCAATGTCTTTAAAATATCATAATGGTTGTATGTGGCTCCGCCAGTTCCTCTGGCTGCTTGCTCCATATAGCTTTTGCGCGCAAATATTGCTCCTCAGGTTCCTTTTAATTTTTTTCCCCTCACCTTAAACTTAGTTTTAGACACACTGCTGGAGGACCTCAAGAGATCAAGCGTCAGTGGAGGGAAATGGACAGAGAAAATTTTGGGTCTGGACCCTTTTCCAGACTAATGGGAAAGCGATATATGGAGTGTAGGTACCTGGGATCCTGTCTGGGCCTGGGAGACTTGGAAATGGATCTGGAAACCACGCAGACACATAACGAGGAAGGGGACGTGGTTGTGGTAGCAAGTCTGGGAGAGAACGTAGACAAAGGGCAGATGAGGCAGAGGAATCACGGGCGTACATTGAGGGATCTCATGACAACTCCACTTGGTGAAGGAGAACTTCTTCAGAGTGGAGATTGTTACAGTGGAGCAGTAAAATGGAGCATAGGACGCTGCAGATGTAGCAACCCTGAGTAAAAAGCACAAATTGTTTGGAAGAACTCTGCAAAGAGAATGGAGCGGCTGGGCTTGTACACTCTGGAGTTTAGAAGGATGAGGGGATCTCATTGAAACATATAAGATTATTAAGGGTTTGGACACGCTAGAGGCAGGAAACATGTTCCCAATGTTTGGGGGAGTCCAGAACCGGGGGCTACAGGTTAAGATTAAGGAGTAAGCCATTTAGAACAGAGATGAGGAAACACTTTTTCCTCACAGAGAGTTGTGTGTCTGTGGAATTCTCTGCCTCAGAGGGTGGTGGAGGCGGGTTCTCTGGATACTTTCAAGAGAGAGCTAGATAGGGCTCTTAAAATTGCAGAGTCAGGGGATATGGGGAGAAGGCAGGAACGGGGTACTGATTGGGGATGATCAGCCATGATCACATTCAATGGCGGTGCTGGCTTGAAGTGCCGAATGGCCTACTCCTGCACCTATTGTCCATTGACAACTCCAGTTGGTGAAGGAGAACTTCTTCAAAGTAGGTATGTTACAAAACTTACCTTCAGTGGCGCTGCAGGTCTGCCACTGGCCATGTGCGTGACTTTGGTGCCTTTGAGGGTGGGGGGGTGGGGGGCTGGATTAAAATGCTGTTTTCTCCTGGCTGTTCGATATATATTTTCTTGGGCTACCACCTGATGCTGAATAATCGTTCCGACTGCCGTTCTCTGAATTTTTTTTTAAACCGCGGGACAATTTAAGCGCTGGAGTAAAATAAAAATCTACTTCTAACACCGTCAACGTCGACAATGGGACGGGTCTCACGTACGGGACAAAACATAAGGTAAGTTGTATATTTTACATATAAACTTGCTTCTTAGGATTACTTTAATCAAAATGTCATCGGCGAAAATGTGAATGTGTAAATATACGAACCGGCAGTGTTTTTCCTGCCGATATGCGGGTTTAAATTCACCACAAACCGCAACGTTCCAATCGATCGCGTTCCACAAAATCTCACTTGCAAGATGATTTAAATGGCCATTAATTTACGGGAATTACAAATGAGTGCGCTATAGTAGCTTCTTGAGACTGGCATTTATCATAGATAGGTGAGACGTTGGGAAAAAGTTTACTTATTTTAGTTTTTGAATAGTATAATCTATGTAAGATTTTAAATTGTATTAAAGTGTGTCTTACGTTAATTGAACATTTGTGCACATTTAATGCGTGTTCTGCCCACCTCTCTTTGGAAATTTTGATAGTTAATTCTTGTTCCCAGTCTCTTCTATTACCTTCAGTTGTTGGCATTTCTGCATTTAGAATAATATAATATATATGATATTAAGTTTGCTGATTCAGCCTTTGTATTCATTGCTTCATCCAGTAGATCTAATGGCATATTGTAATATTCTTGTGCATATTTTTTCAGATAGTCACATATTTGAAAATATTTAAAATACTGATTGTTTCCCAAATTGTACTTTAGTTGTAGTTGTTTAAATGATAGAAATTTTCCCATTTCATACAAATCTCCCAACGTTTTAATTCCTGCTCTTTCCCATTATATAAATGTTTTATCTATAATTGATGGTTTAAACAAAGGGTTTTTAACTATAGGAGACAAGGGAGATAAATTTCTTAATTTTAAGTTGTATTTTATTTGTTTCCAAATTCTAATTGTACTATATATAATTGGATTTTTGTTATAGTTTGTATTATTCAACTTCATTGGTGAAAGAAGGATCGCTCCAATATTACAAGGGGAGCAGTCCTCTTTCTCCATAATAATCTAATCCAGCTGCTGGGCAGAATTATCCAGCAGTTGAATCTTATTGCTAATATTTGCAGACCAATAATAATACATAAAGTTAGGGAGTGCTAATCCCCCTATTGCTTTGGGTTTATTCAAGTGTATTCTTTGTATTCTATGGGACTTATAATCCCATATAAAATTTGTAATGTCTGAATCCAGTTTTTTAAAAAACTTTTTTGGTAGATATATTGGAATTGATTGGAACAGGTATAAAATTTGTGGTAGAAAAATTATTTTAAAGCATTTATTCGGCCTACTAAAGACATCGGAAGCGTTTTCCAGAATTTAATTAAATTATTTAATTTCTTAAGCAAAGGATTATAATTTACATTAAACATATCTTGATATCTTCTAGTAATTTCAATATCCAAGTATTTAAATTTTTCTATAGCTATTTTAAAAGGAAACTGTAAGAGATGTGTTGAATCTTTCAGTTTAATTGACATAATTTCGCTTTTGTTCCAATTTATTCTGTATCCTGAAAATGATCCAAAATCCTCAATTAAATGTAATATATTTGGTATAGTGATATGAGGTTTTGTGATGTACAATAGTACATCATCAGCGTATAATGATATTTTATTATTTGAATATTTTGTATTATAGCCATGGATATTCGGATGAGTTCTAATTCTTTCCGCTAGGGGTTCAATTATCAGAGCAAATAACAGTGGTGATAGTGAACATCCTTGTCTATTACCCCGTGACAATTGAAATTTCATAAATAAAATGTTATTAGTTAATATTCTGGCCATTGGCTTATTATATAGCTATTTAATCCATAGAATTAAATTCTCTCCCAGTTGGAATTTTTGCAATACTTTAACTATATAATCCCATTCCATCTGATCGAATGCTTTCTCTGCATCCAACAAAATAATTTATAATTTTTGGTCTTCAATTTGGTGTGAATGCATTATGTTGAGCAGACGTCTCAAATTATTAAATGATTGTCTCTTAGGGATAAACCCCGTTTGATTCGGATGTATTAATTTACTAGCATACTTACTTAATCTTCTAGTTAAAATTTTCGCTAATAATTACCAAAAAGGACAATAAAGGATAATTCAATTGTCTGTCTGTCTATCTCCCCCTCTCCTCCACTCCCCTCTCTCTCTCTCTCCCTTCCCCCCTCCCTCTCCCTCCCTCTCTATCCCCCTCTCCCTCTCTATCTCCCTCTCACCCCCTCTCCCACTCTCTCCCCTCCATCTCCCCTCTCTATCTCCCCCTCCCCCTCCAATTTTAGACTCTCTGCTGTAGGCCAATCATCCAGGGTGCGTTGACACCTCCCGTGCTGAAGAGCCGCGAGCGTCGCTGTGGCGCGGGGCCGCCGGGAGCGGCCGAGGATTGGCGGAAAGAGCCGAGCGAGGCGGAAGGCCGCGGTGTCCGAGTGACGGAGAGGGCCGAGAACAACGACAGAGGCAGAGGCGGCGGCGGCGGCGGACGCTTACACTTGGACCAGCTTCTCTCAGCCGAAACCCACGATGGGAGCCTGCCTGGGCATCTGCACTCTGGCCAGCTGCGTGAGTACCGCCACCCCGGGGCTGGTCGTGGTCGTGGGCCGAGGCTGGGTCGTCCTAGCAACCAACACCCTCTCTCTTCCCTCCCCCCTTCCCCCCTTCCTCTCTTCCCCCTCTCCTCCCACTCCTCCCCCTCCCTCCCTCTCTCTTCCCTCACTCTCCTTCTCCCCCCTCCCTTCTCCCCCCTCCCTTCTCCCCCCTCCCTTCTCCCCCCCTCCCTTCTCCCCCCTCCCTTCTCCCCCCCTCCCTTCTCCCCCCTCCCTTCTCCCCCCTCCCTTCTCCCCCCTCCCTTCTCCCCCCCTCCCTTCTCCCCCCTCCCTTCTCCCCCCTCCCTTCTCCCCCCTCCCTTCTCCCCCCTCCCTTCTCCCCCCTCCCTTCTCCCCCCTCCCTTCTCCCCCCTCCCTTCTCCCCCCTCCCTTCTCCCCCCTCCCTTCTCCCCCCTCCCTTCTCCCCCCTCCCTTCTCCCCCCCTCCCTTCTCCCCCCTCCCTTCTCCCCCCTCCCTTCTCCCCCCTCCCTTCTCCCCCCTCCCTTCTCCCCCCCTCCCTTCTCCCCCCTCCCTTCTCCCCCCTCCCTTCTCCCCCCTCCCTTCTCCCCCCTCCCTTCTCCCCCCTCCCTTCTCCCCCCTCCCTTCTCCCCCTCCCTTCTCCCCCCTCCCTTCTCCCCCCTCCCTTCTCCCCCCTCCCTTCTCCCCCCTCCCTTCTCCCCCCTCCCTTCTCCCCCCTCCCTTCTCCCCCCTCCCTTCTCCCCCCTCCCTTCTCCCCCCTCCCTTCTCCCCCCTCCCTTCTCCCCCCTCCCTTCTCCCCCCTCCCTTCTCCCCCCTCCCTTCTCCCCCCTCCCTTCTCCCCCCTCCCTTCTCCCCCCTCCCTTCTCCCCCCTCCCTTCTCCCCCCTCCCTCTCTCTCACCCCCTCCATAATCACAAATATAACTAAAAATCGAATACATTATTAAACTCCACATTTTCTGTAAAAACTTTATCTTTCACTTCCTGATGGAAGAATTGTTGTCAGATTCACTTCGACTTCCTCATAGTTGTTCCTTTTAAATCTTGTGCGAGGTTTATATTTTTATATGCCTTGTGAATGTTTTATTATTTATTATAACTCTTGTGAATGTTTTATTTATTTGTTATTCATGGCCAATACATTTGCTGCTAGATAGCGTGTGTCCACTTATTTTATTTGGGTGAATAAGAACTTTGCCTTTGTCTTATTATCCACATCATGACGATGTTGTTAAATGGTTTGCATCATACAGGTGAGTTTTATGTTTGTTTTGCCTCCGGGCTCTGACTTTTTCACAGAGCACTTCCTACTGTTTCTAGTTGAGAGTGTCGGTTGAGTAAGTGCCTCTTGTTTTTATGCAATAGACAATAGGTGCAGGAGTAGGCCATTCGGCCCGTCTAGCCAGCATCGCCATTCACTGTGATCATGGCTGATCATCCACATTCAGTACCCTGTTCCTGCCTTCTCACCATATCCCCTGACTCCATTATCTTTAAGAGCTCTATGTCACTCTCTCTTGAAAGCATCCAGAGAATTGGCCTCCACTGCCTTCTGAGGGAGAGAATCCCACAGATTTACAACTCTCTGGGATGAGTGTAGCTGCAGCAATCTGATTTCCTCACTTTGATATCTGTAGCTGAGTTACTGTCGAGTATATTTATCCCCTGTTGTATTTTGGAAAATGTTTCTCATTGCCCTCTCACTAATTTAATTTATGGTGTAGTCCACATGAGTGTATATGGTGATTGTGTATGGTCACAGAGTTGTACAGCATAGAAACAGGGTGCGAAGGCCACTGCATTTAGCTGGTGCTCATGCCTATCTAAGACATGACTTTCCAGCGATAATTCCATATCCCTCTATGACCTGCTCATTCAAGTACCTACCAAGACACCTCTTGAATGCTATTGCTGTTCCTGCCTCTACCACCTCCTCTTGCGGTTTATTCCACTTACCAATTGGCGTCGGGGGTTCTTGGGAGAATGGGGAGAGGGAAAGATATGTCAGCCATGACTGAATGGTGGAGTAGACTTGATAGGCCGAATGACCTAATTCTGCTCCTATCACTTATGAACCAATTTCTCTTTCTGAGGAAAAAAAATGCCCTCAGATCCTCCTCTCTCCCACCTTAAACCTATGCCCTCTAGTTTTAGAGATTCTTGCTATGTGAAATTTTGCTCGAAATGAACCCAAATTCTCTGTTTCTCTGAAAAAACAACTTATTAAGGTGATTGCTACTGTCAGAGACGTGTACTCAAACTATCAGATGCTTCTCTTCCTGACTTGTTTACATTTTCCTTCTACTGTTTTACGTCTATATATATCAACTGTTTGCCAATAATTTGCCCTTCTGCAAATGTATTACTGTTCTTCTGCATCTTGCAACATGAGAAAAAAGAATCAGAATTAGGCCATTTGGCCCATCAAACCTATTCCATCACAGCTGATCTATTTTTCACTCAAATCTATTCTCCTGCCCTTTCCCCGTAACTTTTTAATGCCCTCACTTTCAAGAACCTATCAATCTTAGCTTTAAAAATACCCAATATTTGGGTAGACTATATTCCCAAAGATACTATAATAAGCCCTATGCAATATCATAACAATAACTCGTTAAAGTCCTGCTGCCTTTGGTTACACTGAGGACTTTTTTTTGCCAGAGTATATTATTTATTGAATTATTTTGTGTATTATATATTATCTGTGTGTATTGCATTTGCAAACTTGATACGCTGCAGCAAGTAAGAATTTCCGGTGTCAGTACATGTGCCAATTAAACATTCTTGACTTGACTCTTGACTCTTGCTGTTCGGTGTATCCCCCACTGTGAGGTCTTTCACAGATTTAGCAGTTGTTTTTCTAAGTCCAAAATCCAAATTGTGTTTAAGTACATAGAGAACAGCAGTGGTTCCAGCACAATTCCCTATGTTACGCCACTTCCCACTATTTGTCAGTCTTGTGCAACCACCTTTAGCTGTGTTTTCTCCTGTTATCCAGCCACCCTGTCTGCCTTTAGCTCCTTGTCCCCTGATGTTGTGACCTTCGTCATCAATCTGCCAAGCACTATCACATGAAAGGTCTTGCTAATATTAAAAGGAATTTCTACTAAGCTTGTCTGTGTGAGGTAATGCGTGGGAGGTATTTTTGTTTTGTTGTTTAGTTACTTGAGCTGGTCCAAAAATATTGTTCACCAGAAAGTATTCAGAAGGTCTTACTTTTATTTGTTTTTGGATGTTTCTGGTTGTGTCGGCATTTCTGTGTGTGGATTTTGTGTGCAATATGAACTGGAGTATAAATGCTCACGAGAAAATCCAACCAGATTGACTTTAGTAAAATTAGACTTTTTTTTCCGCTTGGGAAAGTAATGGTATGTCAGATGCTCAACTCTGGGTGGCTTCGATAAGCAATGCAGTGCATAATTTGTGCTGCTTTATCGTTATATCTACCCCCAAGCGCAAAATAGAGGCAGAGTTCAACATGATCCTAGTTGGTCGACGCTGGTCTCAATTCCTCTTCTGTACCATTTTCCCTTAATTCTAAATACCTAAATCTTTCGGAAAAGTGTAGATGTAGCCCAGTGCGCAAGAAATTGCAGAGTTCTAGATGTAGCCCAGTCCATCTCTCCGACCAGTCTCCCCACCATTGACTCCATCTACACTACACGCTACCTCGGAAAAGCAGTCAACATAACCAAAAAACTTGTCCCACCTGGTCATTCATTCTTTTCCCTGCTCCCATCGGCAGAAGCTACAGAAGATTGAAAACATGCACTACCAGACTCGAGAACAGCTTCTTCCCCTCTGTATTCAAGCTTCTGAACAGTGCTCCCATAAGCTAGGGTACTGTCTGATTCACCACATTGGACTTTGTCTCTGGTATTCCGCGCTCTATGTCTTCCCCTTTGTTCTATTTTGTACCCGAGTTTGATGTGATTGTATTATCTGATCTGATTTGATAGCATGCAAAACAAAGGTTTTCACTGTGCCTCTGTACACATGACAATAATAAACTTAAATATTTATCTAACTCAGTCGAGTTTCTAATCTTGCACGCTACACAATAAAATGCATTGGGCTTTGGGTTTTACTGTACATATCTACATTTCTGGTCCCATCCATCGTGTTTGTGATCAGGCAATAGTGCGTTCCATTGAACTACTGGCAACAGTTAGAGAGACAGCATTCAACTCCAGTCATACAACAGCCAGAGGGCAACAGGGTTCCGTCTTTCAAAAACATAGCTTCCTATTGATACCAGCTTTGATTTCTAATCTGAATTTCTAAAGTGTGGCATTTAAGAGACTTTTTGATAGGCAGGTGGATATGCAGGGAATGGTGGACATGGATAATGAGCAGGCGGGTGGCATCGTGTTCGGTACAACATTGTGGGCCGAGTGGCCTGTTCCTGTGCTGCACTGTTCCATGTGTGCAACAGAGGTACAAGAGTACAGATGCTGGAATCTAGAGCAAGAACCAAACTGCTGGAGAAACTCGGTGGGTCAGGCAGCATCTGTGGAAGGAAATGGGTGGACGGTTTTCCAGTTGCTGAACTACTATCAACCTCTTTGGTGACCCTTGGACTTTCCTCGATTGGACTTTGCTGACTTTACCTTGCACTAAACATTATTCCCTTATCACGTATCTATGCTCTGTAAGTGGCTGGATTGTATTGTCTTTCTGCTGTCTGGAAAGCACGCAGCAAAAGCTTTTCACATGTGCCAGAAAACTAAAGTGGATCACAACCCGTAATATAGCCTGTCTATTTCCTTCCAGAGATGCTGCCTGACCCGCTGAGTTCCTCCAGCAGTTTGTTTTATGTTCAGTTTGTGCAACATCTGTGTGACATTAATATCTTGGAGAGAAGGAAGTTTGGAATAAAAGTGACATGATAGTACAGTTCATGTGTATGATTATGTTATCAAAACATTTGAATGTTTGCTATTTTCCCACTTCTATCTGAATTGTTTTAAATGTTTTTCCATTGGTAAAAGTCTACAGTAATGTTACAGTTTTATCATCCCATAAAACAGTCAGCTTGCTCGGCCAGCTCATCAAAGTAGTTCCATTCCCCTGAAGAAATTCGGGTCTTGGGTACATAATATGAATGGTACTTTAAACAAACTTTTATTATTCAAAATGTTAACTGGAAGATGTCGAGCCTGGAAATCCACTTTTCTTTCTAAACAAAGGTTAAATGATCTGTAATAGACAATATGTGCAGGAGTAGGCCATTCGGCCCTTTGAGCCAGCACCGCCATTCAATGTGATCATGGCTGATCATCCCCAATCTGTACCCCTTCCTGCCTTCTCCCCATAGCCCCTGACTCCACTATCTTTAAGAGCCCTATATAGCTCTCTCTTGAAAGTATCCAGAGAACCGGCCTCTGAGGCAGAGAATTCCACAGACTGATGAATAATTAATGAATAATCAATGTTTGTTATTGATCATAGTGAGAACAAATAAATGTAATAATTGTTAGACTAAGCTTTTGGAAATAAATGACCCCTGACTTCCAACTGCAGTTAATGGCATCACCAAGCTGGAAGAACTGAGTTGAAGTCCTCCTCAAGTGCTTAGTCAGACTTATTTATCATAGACATCTGCCTCTTCATCAGCTGTCATCCAAGCACTTAACTAGTTATTTCAATTGAGGCAGAAATTCATGAACACATCGAACGTGGAATGCCGCGTACTGTGTTCCTCTATAATGGTGAAGCGTAGCATAGACTAGGCAACCGTTCAATGGAGCACTTGTGGTCTGCCCACCACAGCAATCTCAAGCTTCCAGTTGCATGTCATTTTGCACTCTGAAGCCCTCTCTCACACTGACCTGTTTATCCTCGACCTTCTCTAAGTATTGCTAAGTGGAGGCCAAATGCACATTGGAAGAACACCACCTCATATTCCACTTGGGTTGTTTTTGCCCAGTGGTATGAACATTGAATTTTCTAATTTCAGGTAATCCTCTCTTCTGGTGTTTTCCCACACACATCCATCCGTTCACTTAGATTCTCCTCACATGGTCCACCCCTCCATCTGTCCCTCATCTCCTCCCCATCTGCTTTTGTATTTCATTTTCCAGTGTCTATTCCACCTCTGTCATTCTGCCACACACTGGCAAACTTTCCTCTTCCCTCCCAGTCCTGATGTAGGATCTTTGCCCGGGAGGTTGCCATACACATTTTGCCTCCACAGATGCTGCTTGACCCATTGAGTTCTTCCAGCTTTCTGTCTTTATGATGGAGAATGATCTTTTTGGGTATGAAGTATAAACTTGCTTTGGAGAACCAAGAATGCGATGACCGTGCTCTTCTGCGAGAAGAAATGAAGTCGAATGGAACAATGCTCTTTGGTGTTAAGATCACAAGGAAGCCAGCATTTTACTTGGATTCTGTACAGTTTAAATGATATTTGCCAATATATACACAGCATCGTTCAAGCACTTAAAAGTTTCAATCCCTGGGGATAAGGCATAGTGGAAGAAAACAAACTGCGTTAAGATGTCTGAAATGGAGCTGTTAGTTTTTGAGTTTGGATCTGTGTGTCCAGATGAACAAATATGAAATTCTTGTATCACAGTGGGAAAGATGTGAATTGCACAAGACTGTGAGGAAGAAAAAACTTCAGGCAAATGTACGTCATACATTTGCCTCAATTTTGTTTTCTTCGTGCAGTCATAAAGCTGAAAAGCTCATTCTTACTGGTTCTAAAAAAATCTGCTGGGTCATTTATGCTGTTTTTTTGCAAACTATTCATAGGTTCTTGATATACTGTTGTTTGCCTGTACTTATCATATGTGCCATGTTGCATTTGAGTACTTTCCATCTGGGTTGAAGCAAGATTTGGCTGACATAAGAGATTGCTGATGCTGGAATCTTGAGCGATATTTTGGTCAAGATTTGGCAGTGTTGGTTTCTGGTGGACTGTTCATTGAACTTTTGTAAATTTGTTTTCACCAAAAACGTGGCAACTGCCGAGGTCTAGTTTAGAGATACAGCGTGGAAACAGGCCCTTCGGCCCACCGGGTCCATGCCGACCAGCAATCCCCGCACATTAACACCATCCTACACCCACTAGGGACATTTTTTACATTTACCAAGCCAATTAACCTACAAACCTGGACGTCTTTGGAGTGTGGGAGGAAACCGAAAATCTCGGAGAAAACCCATGCAGGTCATGGAGAAAACCCATGCAGATCGGGATCGAATCCGGTGCTGCATTCGCTGTAAGGTAGCAACTTTACCGCTGGATCACTGTATTCTGCTGTATGATTTTGTATGGATTGTATGCAAAACAAAGCATTTCACTGTATTGTACTTCACAAATGATTGGAGCAGAAATAAGCCACTTGGCCCATCAAGTCTATTCCACCATTCAATGATGTCTAATCTACCTCTCCCTCCTAATCCCATTATCCTGCCTATCCCCATAACGCCCGCACCCGTTCTAATCAAGAATATATGCTGTAAACATTTCCATTGACTTGGTCTCCACAGCCTTCTGTGGCAATAAATTCCACAGATTCACCATCCTCCGACTAAAGAAATTCCTCCTCATCTCCTTCCTAAAGGAACACCCTTTAATTCTGAGGCTGTGACTTTTGGTCTTTTGACTCTCTCCCTCTAGTGAAACATCCTCTCCACATCCACTCGATCCAAGCCTTTCACTCTATGTGTTGGTACATTTGTCAATAAAGCATCATTGAATCATTAAAATGCTCCAACGCAAGATCAGGGATGTATATTTGAAGTATTGATGGGAACCCACAGGTAACACTGTCACATTCTGTCACGTGTTTATTTGTAGAAAATTGGAATACACTATTGCTATGGCTCACAGTAATGATGATTTATTGCTTGGAAAATCATTCAAATTAAATAAGCCAGGAGTAATTTATCTGAAATATTTGGAAGCAGACAAGTGCGTTCCTATTTTTAAGGATGAGTTGGCTTATTAATATCTTAGTTTATGTTTTGTGATGCAAACAGTTTGGAAAATAGAACTTGCACGATCATTCCTTGGTTTGTTCTAAGTTGGTTCATCTTCAATATGGAGCTTCTGCTTGAGGCTGTTTGAAAGGTAGCCACTCTTCATTCTTCCTGTCAGCCTCTGCTGGAAGGTGTGCATTCTCTCAGCACTGGCGTAACTTTGTTTATGATGCCCCTGTCCCTTCAGGGGGGAAATATATTGAAAGAGCCGCAAATAACTGGATAAATCCATGATAGGTGCACACAGATATATAGACACACACAATACACAGATGACTGTGCAGCCAGATACAGTTCCAACTCCATCTTTAATTTTGCCAAGACCACTGTTGGGAAAATTGCAGATGACAATGAGTCAAGAGTATAGGGGGGAGGAGATCGACCGACTGACCAAATGGTGCGAGAATAACAACCTTGCTCTCAACATCAGTAAAACCTGATGTTTTACTGATGTAGGAACTGATTTTGGAAAAGGAAGGTTGAGGATCCACCAACCTGTCTTCATCAATGGGATCAATGGTGGAGAGAGTCAAAAACTTCAAATTCTTGGGTGAGAATAACTCTGAAGATCTGTCCTGGACCCAGCACGTTGATGCAATCATAAAGAAAGCATATCACCACCTCCCATTCCTTAGAAGATTGAGGAGATCAGAATGTCAATGATTTTTCTCTTGACCTTCTCTACAGGTGTACAGTAGAGAGCATCATGCCCAGTTGCATTGCGGCCTGGCCAGGAAGGAAAAAGATAGTAAAAAGTGGTGAACGCTGCCCAGTCCATTATGGATACTGACGTCCCCACCATCGTAAGGGTCTACAAGAGTTCCTGCATCAAAAAGGCAGCCAGCATCGTCAGAAACCCACACCTCCCTGGCCATGCCTTCATTTCACTCCTGCCATCAGGAGGAAGGTACAGGAGCCTGTAAACTATAATCACCAGATTCAGGAGCAGCATCTTCGGGCTATTAATCATCGGGCTATTAAACTCAACAACCTCCAAATAATCTCTGAACTATTTAGACTTTGGGAGGGGGAGGGGGGGGGCGGCGGCGGCATTGCTTTTTTATTTGCAATATATAGAACCTGTTTGTTTTTATGATGTTTATTCTGTTCACTTTGCGCTAGTTGACAGAGTAGTATGTACATATCTGTTGTGCTGCAGATAAGAATTTTATTGTTCCATTTCGGGACATATGACAATAAAACACTCTTGACTCTAATAAAAACTAAAAGACTGGTGTTTAAATCAAAGGGAATTCTTGATCGATGTGCCTTGGTGTGAATTATGCCTGAAATATGCCCAAAGGATTTGATGGTGAGCTGATATAGCTCATATAATTTATGTCCTTGAGTTTTCCATGTAAATCATAGGTTTTAATTTTCAGTAATGACGCACTATAAGCCTAGATTGTTTAACCAGTTTTTTAAGAAGGAACTGCAGATGTAGGAAAATCGAAGGTAGACAAAAGTGCTGAAGAAACTGGAGAAGGTGCAGCAGCATCTATGGAGTGAAGGGAATGGGCAACGTTTTGGGCCGAAACCCTTCTTCAGACCAGTTTAACCAGTTTTGTCAGCCTCACCCAGTCATTCGAAAAAACCCACATTAAAAAAAATCCAGTGCCATTACCAAAGTGGGGACAGCGTAGACACAGTTTGTAAAACCTTCCAGCACTGTTTACGTTATGAAGAAATGAAATTCTATGCTTGTAATAGATTTATATTTGCCAGCCAGATTAATTTGTAATTATGACAAAACCTCTCACCAAATAATTGATGCACACTCACACATATGTGGCATTCTGCCATGTGTTGATTGAAAGAGACAGTTTAGAAACAGGTCCTTCAGCCCACCAAATCTGCTCTGACTATTGATCACCCGTTCCCACTGGTTCTATGTTATCCCACTTTTGCATCCACTCCCTACGCACTAGGGGGCAATTTGCAAACCGGCGTGTCGTTGGGATGTGGGAGGCAGCTGGAGTAAACCCATGCGGTCACAGGGCGAAGGTGCAAACTCCACACAGACACCACCCACGGTCAGGATCGAACCGATGGCTCTGGCGCTGTGAGGCAGCAGTTCTACCAGTTACGTCACTATGTTGCTCTTTTGTGTTGTGACAGTACACTATCGCTTCATGCTTTTGCATGAATTTGATTTGTAAATTGAATCTATCAGCACAAGACATATATAGCCTATGAAGGTGCAGCATAATATTGAACAGCACCATTGGTTGTCATATGTATGTTCTGGATACTGTTGTCTAATTCACTCGGTGATAATCCTGACCATTGCTATTTAGTGGAATATGGGCCAAATGAAGGCAAATAGGATTAACGTAGCTGGACGTCTTGGTTGACATGGACAAGTTGAGCCAAAGGCCTATTATCCTTGTGTCAAATCTAAGCCAAATCAAATGTTATTTTCAGACAAAAAATAAATATCAAAGCAAGATGATCTGTAGCATTCTTTACATGAAAGTATGTTACTGTTAAACTTATTTATCTTTCTTCTTCCTTCCCTTGAATTCTATTATCCCAACATTGGAAATGTTAGGTCTAAGCTTAGGCACTGGAACATAACATTCTAGCACCTTCATGCTCAGAAAAAGGTCATGATTCAAGGTGAAGTATGGCCTACCATTGTTCAGTATTGTGAAGATAAATTCATTTAATTTCATTTTAGTTTGGTAGGAGATGTAAGTTTTGAAGTCCGTGGGGCCTTATCTTTGGCAAGTATTAATCTTATTTTTTGAAACTGGCCCAATTTTCGTAGAAACATAAAAAATAAGTGCAGGAGTGGGCCATAGCCCCTTTGAACCTGCACTGCCATTCAATATGAGCATAGCTGGTCATCCAAAATCAGATCCCCGTTCCTGCTTTCTCCCCCTATCCCTTGATTCTGTTAGAGTATCTAACTCTCTTGAAAACATCCAGTGAATTGGCCTCCACTTCCTTCTGCGGCAGAGAATTCCACAGATTCACAACTCTCTGGGTCAAAAAGTTTTTCCTCATCTCAGTCCTAAATGGCCTACCCCTTATTCTTAACCTGTGACCTCTGTGACATTTTTCCTACATCTAGCCTGTCCAATTCCTTAAGAATGTTATATGTTTCTTTAAGATTCCCTCCCATCCTTCTAAATTCCAGTGAATATAAGCCCAGCATGGGAATGATGGTGAAGGTATCAGCGGCATCGGAATAATAATATAAACTTCAGACCTTTAATGAACTATTTCTGCCGTAAGATATGGACTGAAAATGTTGTGGCATGCAGAATGAGGTGATGCTGAAATTTTTATGATGCACTAAATCCTCAATAATTGCTGTCCAATCTTTCCGGCCCTAAAGATTAATTTTGTGCTTGGTAACAACTGGACCCTGAGTTCAAGTCCCAGCTGACCGCTGTGGAATTTAAATGTAGTTAATAATCCAGAATTTAAAAACAGCTGGTTTTGGCAGACAATGAGATTATCTGCTTCTCGGCAAAACCTCACTTCTTTTTCTATTGAAAGTTAAAATAAAATTAAATCGTTTTTATTCCTGGTTTGCTGTCTCACAGAAATATGCATCTGATTGTTCAATAATTTTCTGATGTTGATACTGAAGAATGGAGTATTTGTACAATGGGCACAGTGATTTAATGGACTTTCGGTTGTGTGGTTAGGAATGATGATTAATGACGATGAAGGTGCATTCTAAGTCCTGGTTAAGCTTTATGGAGAGGTTTCCTCAATGTCACCAATGGGTACTGTCACTTCAAGCTGGCCCCATAGCATGAGCATCCACGTCGCGGGGCTGGAGACTTGAAAGTATCCTGAGCTAATTCTGCCACCACCATCATCTACTGCGATAAGTGATGGCTCCCACTGATTGTCGCCGGAAGCCTGCATCCTTTTCGGGACAGACAATGATGGCGAGGTCAACATTTGAAACATGGAAAATGGACACGAAAGAAGAAGACTTTCATGCTGATCTGTAAAAATTGGGCCATTATTTCTGTGATTTTTGTCGAGTCAAGGCACAATAATGCAAGTTTTTGTTTGTTTGTTTGATTGATTAAAAAAAAACATCCCTTCAAGCCAGCGAGTCCCTGCCGACCATCGATAACCTGTTCACACACTCGTTCTTTCCACTTTCGCATCCACTCCCGTCACACTTGGGGGCAGTTTACAGAGGCCCGTTTACCTACAAACCTGCATATCTTTATGATGTGGGTGGAAACTGTAGCACCGGGTGCACCACTGTTATTATTAACTTAAAAACTGGTATTGAAAGTTATATTGAGTTATAATATTGATAATATTTTCCTTTTTAGGCTTCTTGCCTGTGCGGGAGTGCACCATGTCTACTTTCTGGCTGCTGTCCTTCTACCAAGAACTCTGTGATGACTCGCCTCCTTTATGTCTTCTTCTTGCTACTTGGAACAGCTGTCTCAGTCATCATGATAGTACCTGGGATAGAGACTGAACTGAGAAAGGTACATTTATGTAACTATTTATAAATCATACACAAACATCTCATCCTCTCTTCAGGAGGTTGTGACACACATTGTATTATCCTTTTGATGAGCAATAATCTAAAAGTATCTCGCTCAAAGATAGCTTTGCGTTTTGTTTGAGCCCAGGTACCTGAGCCCATCTTTTCTAGCTGGTGTCAACTCTATTGCTTTAATGATCAATGCCATCTAGGAAAATAGTTTATGAAATGGTAACTGAGCATTCAAACACGTTGAATGTCACAGTTGAGCATCAATCCAAGCTCCTGAGAGGAGCCACTGCTAAAAATGCACAGTGGCTCAAACAACGTTAGCACTGCCAACTGGGAAGTCGCTGCTGAGGATCTGAGGAGGTGGAGAAAGGACCTCCAGGCCAGTATGAAGCACCACAACAGCTTATGGTTCAATGACCTGGAGGCCAAAATGATCAATGGCAACACACTCTCCAGTCCAACGGCCAGAAACAATGTCACCTGTGCAAGCTGTGGGAAGTTCTGCCCATCGAGGATAGACTCAGCCACAGCAGGAAATGCAACCACAGATGAAACATTTCCCTCTCCCAAACTGAACAGCGTCAAAGCCGCCCCATCGTCTCTTGCTGATGGTCGAATGCCAACCTAGCTTCAATCACTGACAAATTTATTTTCCCCTATTAAACAAAAATGCTGGTTATAATGCTTTTTAAATTGAGTTTGCCACAGATTAAGATGCACTGCAGGAATTAAGTGCACTGTCCAGGCTGACACTTGAGGATCGTACTACGAAGCAAATCCCATGTGTCAGTGATATTGATATGAAATATTAGATTGAGGCCAGGTGCAGAAAAAAGATATCCCAAAGAAGATGGGGCAGTTCATGTGATAGCACACACCATCCAATGTAAGCAAACCATGTTGATGATTGGTGTTTGTGAGAACTTGCTCTGTAGGTTTGGCACTGTGTTTATCTCCATACATTAGCTAACAGCAGGGGGTGGAAAATTGCAGCCTTCACGTGGTCCACCCTGTTTCGACTAATGCAATCAACTCGACGTGCACAAACGGAAGATCAAATAGAACAAGTCGTCCTACAACTTTAGGCTGTGCACGCCACACGAAAGAAGAAGTTAAAAGCAGCTTTAATTAAATATCTTAAAAATGGGAGGAGTGTTATATGAAGACTCATCCGTTTGTTCAAGCTACACCACCAGCCCATCACCATTTGGATGGTTTGGTTGGGCTGATGTTAAATCGTCTGATAACCAGATCAGAAGTGATGTGGCGGTTAAAGCTACTGCATCTCCGTGCCAGCGACCCAGGTTCAATCCTGACCTATGGCGCTGTCTGTGTAGAGTTTGCACGTTCTCTTGTTTAGTTTATTTTAGTTTAGAGATACAGCTCGGAAACGGGTCCTTCAGCAACCGAGTCCGCACCGACCAATGATCCCCACACATTAACACTATCTTACACGCACTAGGGACAATATTACATTTATACCAGGTCAATTAACCTACAAACCTGTATGTCGTTGGAGCGTGGGAGGAAACCAAAGACCTCAGAGAAAACAGACGTGGTCACAGGGAGAACGTACAAATTCCGTACAGACAGCACCCGTAGTCGGGATCGAGCCCAGTCTCTGGTGCTGTAAGCACAATGAGGAAAAAACTCTATGAGGATTATTGCCTGGATTTGTTCTGAGTGCTCTGATACCTCCCATACATCGTAGTTATGCTAGAGGGTTGGTTAATCAGCCATTGTAAATTACCCATGGTGGTAGAATCTATCTGAAGATATGGGAACGAGGGGAAAACAAAATGGGGTTATTGTGTTCTTGATGGGCAGCATGGATTTGATGGGCTGAAGTGCCTGTTTGTATGTGGTACTACCCAATGACTGGAAAAGAAAATCAGTGGTAACAAATGATCCTTGGTGTTGTTGGGTTGATGTACGAAAAATGGTGACATAATGAGCTCTTGAGAGGGAGCGTGGAGACCTTCAGGAGTATGAACCAATCCCAGCGCATCAATAATTTTGTTGGCAGAGATCATACATGGGAGAAAATGTTACAACATCTTTGTAATTCTAAATGTTTAGTTGCTCGCGTTTTTGGATAATTGTTGATTGATCTTAGCGCTAAGCACCAGAGCTCTGTATTCTGCAGTTCTTTTGGGACTTGCAATACTGCAAATTTCCGACAGTCAATCAATTCAAAAAAGAAATGTCTTTAAATGCTCAAAATGACACACGGCCCACGCATGGTCTTGTTTTATTTTAGTTTTAGAAGAGTGAGGTAAGCATGTATTGTCCTGTATTCAAATTTCCTAGAGATGTTTTGCGGCGTTAATTAGTGCTTCCACTTTAGCTCAGTTCAGCTAAACCATTGCGCTGAAGTCTTGCCCAAATCTTTTGGCTTCATGCCAAATGGCATCCATCCATTATAAACAGGTTTTAGGTTTTCTGAAAGAGTACACCTTTTTAATCATAATCAAACTTTATTAGCCAAGTTTGTTTTGCGACATACGAGGAATATGAGATATTTAAGCAATATCTCGCCTAGTCTTGTCATCTACTTGGTTTCAACAGCTCCACGTTAGTACGTATGAAAAAAGAGCAGGAATGTACCAAATAGTTCCTTGATCCAACTTGGTCATTCAATAAATTTATAGCCAATTTGATCTTGGCTTCACTTTCACTTTCCTCGCTGTTCCCCATAACCCTCAATACCTCTGTCATTCAAATACTTCTCTCTCAAGCCTGAATATATTTGATGCTTCACACCCACCTCGTATCTCCATGGGGTAGAGAATTCCAGTGGTTTTGATCCGTTCTCCCAAGCATTCCTCGTAGCATCCATCTTGTCAAACCTCCCTGTGTAAGATTACCTTTTATTCTTCTAAACTCCAATTAGGCTTGACTTCTTCCTCCTAATGCAACCACTTCGCCCCAGGCATCAGTCAAATGAACCTTCCTTCAACTGCCTCTAGTGCAAGAGTAATGTTCATTAAAATCTGGTGGCCAATACTCTGGAATAAACTCATTTGTTTCAGCTGCATTCTGTACATTCCTATGTCAGCACTCCATTCCTTTGCAATAAAGGCCAGCATTCCATATGCCTTTTGAATTACGAGCTGACCTTGCGTGCTACCTCTCTTTTTCATGTACATGTAAACCCGGATTCCTTGCAAAATCAATGTGCTTTGGTCTTTTGTGTATATCACCCAACAGTACTAATAAAATTAGCAGCTTTAATATAATCATCACCTGCCTGTTAATATAGTGTAATGGAGGAACAAGAACTTTTGTCCCAAAGAGCATCCATGCTTATGGAAGCCTGTGTTTTATTGTTTGTTTCATTTTCAGTTAATCTACCTTTGATAATATTAACTCTTATTTTTATACAAATTTTCATATCTCCAAGGTTGTCACAGAGCAACAAAATGTCTATACTTGAACACAGTCACTTCCTCAATAACACGATTAAAAAAAAAAAAATTCCAATGCCATAGAGATTTTATCTGTCATAAATCATTTGCCTCGACTATATTTATTTGGTAACTTTCATTTGATTTTTTTTTCCCCTCGCTATCAAGAATAGAGAAGAATAAAATGTTTGGTTTATTTCCTGCGTCAAACTAACTGGTCAACAGCTCCCTGCATTTGGGTCTTTTAAATTTAAAAATATCTTTTATTTCCACACCATTCTTGAGGTTTGATGTGAGTATGCGTGACGTTCCTGAAGTTCTGATTTCTGCCAAATTCTACTCAATACCACACATTTCATGGCAGCAGAAATTCTAAGCTCCAACTCCAAAATGTTAAAGCATGCTTAAAAATTCTTGAGTTTTTAATCAAATGGATATAAGCCTATATTTAAGACAACAGATACACGTGCACAGAAATTAATTTGAATACGCCATCTAGTTTCCATGTGCAAATCGTGCAGAAGTTTTTGATTTTGTTATTTAATATATTCCATAATAAATCAGGCATAATACAGAACATTTGCACATACAATTAATTTCAGCTCCAATGGTAACCATTTAAAAACCAACCGGCTTTTGTAAACATGTTGACCTGTATCTCTTCCCGCCATCTGTGTAGGTTTTTTTTTAAACTTTAGTGTTGCATCTTGTTACAATGTGAGGAATTCATGAACCATTGTTTGTTTGTGGATTTATCCGTAAAACATGCAAATGTATAACTCAAAGATACAGAATAAGCTGGTTTAAGTGGAGATTGTAAGTTGTTGTCTATAATTAAAAAAAAAGAAAACTTCCTCTCAATAATATTGATTTTTAAAATCTCTTGTTTCAGCTTCCTGGATTTTGTGAAGGAAGTTCGAGTATTCCCTTCATCGAGGGTCGTGTTAACTGTAATGTCATCGTGGGTTATAAATCTGTTTACCGCATGTGTTTTGCCCTGGCTGCTTTCTTCTTCCTGTTTGCTGTAATAATGATCCAAGTGAAAAGCAGTAAAGGGCCAAGAGGAGCTCTACAGAATGGGTGAGTCACTTAAGATGGAATCTGTTTGTTTATCATCTTTAGTAACAACATCAGAGAGAGAGAATTTGAGTAATTTTCCAGATCTGATTTACATGAGAGATGTAGTTCACAAAAATCATTATTTCAAGTGTACAGCAACAGAAATGGCATAATAATCTGGTAAAGGCAGCTACATCCAAAAGTGAAGTACTGGCTGATTTAGAATTTACTTACACTTAAGATCAAAGATGAAAGCAAGACTTGAAATTACATAGCACCTTTCACAACTTGAAATTCCATAGCACCGTAACTGTCACTGTATGTCATGTTGTTATTTGTGGGCGGAGCACCAAAGTAAATTCCTTGTATGTGAATACTTGGCCAATAAACTTACTTACTTACTTGCAACGTCAATGTGTCCAGAAGCATTTTACAGCCAATGATGTTAAGTACAGTTTAAATTGTGTGCCAATTTGCCTGCTGTAGGATAGTGTTAATGTGTGGGGATCACTGGTCAGTGCGGACTTGGCGGGTCGAAGGACCTGTTTCCGAGCTGTATCTCTAAACTAAAATAAGCTAAACAAGAGAACGTGCAAACTCTACACAGACAGTGTCATAGGTCTGGATTAAACCTGGGTGGCTGGCACGGAGACGCAGTAGTTCTAACCGCCACACCACTTCTGATCTGGCTATCAGACGATTTAAAAGCAGCAAAGGTTCCTGCCATTTAAACCAATAGTGCGTAGAAATGTCTTGTCTCGGGAAGCAGCGAATCTCTGGAATTCTCTGCCCTGGTGGATGGTGGGGGGGCTAGATCATTAGAAATGTTGATGGTGGAGATAGACAACACTTAATTTCTTCAGTATTTCCAATATTTATTTGGAACTGCCGCAGGAGAGGAGTTGAGGCCAGCGTGGATTAGTTGTTTAAGAATATTCAAGATTTAGATCAGATGGAAAGTTGGGCAGATATAATTTAATCCTGGTAAATGTGAGGTGATGTGTTTTGGGAAATCAAATAGGGGTAGGACATGTGTATGAAATGATGTGGCGCTAAGGAATATAGCATGGATCAGCCACAATCACACTGAGAAGGAAGGGTCTCGACCCGAAACGTCACCCATTCCTTCTATCCGGAGAAGCTGCCTGTCCAGCTGAGTTACTCCAGCAGTTTGTGTCTATCATACTGAGTGCCTTGAGAGACCCGGTGACCTACACCTGCTCCTATTTACATGTGTGCACTCTTACTATTTTAAGCACACTGATTTGGCGCATTATCCTCTTGGTGGCAATAAGCATATTTCATTTGAGAACATAACGCCTCGAATTACTCTTTTAGGTTCTGGTTCTTCAAATTCCTGGCCTTGGTGGGAATCACTGTTGGTGCCTTCTTCATTCCTGATGGGACATTTACAACAGGTATTGTGAAAAACATCATTCTGTAATAAACGTTTCTATAAAAAAAATTCACGTACTAATCTATCTTGTGGCTGTATGAAAAATAAATATAAAATATGCAAGCAATCATTTATCTACTTTATGAGAGGTTTAACCAAAATCATCATTAGATGGATCACATGTTTAATCTTCATAGTTGTGAAACTTCAAAATGAAAACTTGATGATAGCCGGACTCTTTATACTTGCATCCCCACGGATAGAATAGGGATGAAATATGTTTTTAAAAAAAACCTAGAGCGTAATAGCCTCTCCCAATGCAATCTATGGTGGAACAGGCTTGAATAACTAAATGATTAGTAAGTTTGCAGATGATACGAAAGTTGGTGGAAAGTTGTTTGAGGAATATTCAAGATTTAGGTCAAAGGGAGAGTTAGGCAGATCATGGGTGGGTGGAATTTAATCCTGACAAGTGTGAGGTGATGTGTTTTGGGAAATCAAAAAGGAGTCGGACATGTGCAGTAAGTGGTAGGGTGCTAAGGATTTTTGATGTACAGAGGGACCTGAAAATGGCAGGATAGATAGTTAGGGTGTTGAAGGCGGCCCATGGCATGCCTGCCCTCATGCACTGCGGCAGTCAATGTAAAAGTTGGGATGCTGTGTTGCAGCTTTACGAGACATGAGTCGGACTGCACTTGGAGTATTGTGTGCAGTTCTGGTCACCACACTGTAGGAACGAGTGCAGAGACGATTCACCAGATGTTGCCTGGATTGGAGGTCTTTAGTCAATAGGGAGAGATTATATCAGCTGAGTTTGTTTTCACCGGAGTGACTGAAGCTGGGAGGCGGCCTGATAGAGATATTTAAATTTAGTAGACGGTGTGGATGGGGTGAAGAGTCGGAATCTTTTCTGTCATGGTGGAAGTATCAAAAGAGACCAAAAAGGTAAGAAGAGGGGATTTGAAGAGTTGTTTTTACTGCGCTGGTTGATACCTGGAACTTGCTGCCAGTGTTGGTGGTTGAATCACATACAGTCGTTACATTAAAGGGACATATAGACGGGCACTTGACTAGGTAAGGCAACAAAGAATAGGAACTTAATGTAGGCAAAGGGGATTAGTGTGAATGCATAAAAAGATCTGCTTGGACGTGTTGAGCCAAAGACCCTGCTTCTGAACTGTACAACTCTGATTCTTTGACCTAATGCTGTTGTTATCCTCTGCTCCTTTCAGTTTAGTTTAGAGATACAGCGCAGAAACAGGCCCTTCGCACCGACCAACGATCCCCCGCACATTGACACTATCCTACACACACTAGGGACAATTTACACTCTTGCCAAGTTATACAATTTACGCATATACCAAGCCAATTAACCTACAAACCTGCACTTCTTCGGTGTGTGAGAAGAAACCGAAGATTTGGGAGAAAACCTACTCGGTCACTGGGGGAACGTGCAAACTCTGTACAGACAGTGCCTGTGGTCAGGATCGAACCTGGGTCACCGGCGCTGCAAGGCAGCAACTCTACCGCTGCGCCACCGTGCCATCCAATCCTTTATCCACAGGAATGCCGCCAATGTCCACAAGATCTCAGTTTTCGAACGCATTTGCCAAATCAGGAGCAGGAATATAAATCGAATTATATTTTAATGTCCAAAGACAAGTTCAGCAGATCAGATGATCAAAGTCAATGATTAGCTGGCTCTGCACGGCTGAAAATGGTCCCAATTATGTGTTTTGCTATATCACTGCATGTTGCTTCTGTCTGTTGCTTCGATTATATTGTCCTTGCTTACCTGTTATTTTGTCATTGTTCCCCCCCACCCTAGTCTGGTTCTACTTTGGTGTGGTTGGAGCTTTCTGCTTTATCCTCATCCAGCTGATTCTTCTCATCGACTTTGCTCACTCCTGGACCCAGTCCTGGGTTGAGAACATGGAAGAGGGAAACAGCAGATGCTGGTACGCTGGTAAGTAAAGATAAATCAACAATTTTATTCCTTCGGTTATCATTATAAGTGTGCTTGATGTGACATTTTCTGCCAAACCTCATTTACTCAGTGGTTAGCTTCCTGGAAGCAGGTCAGATCGCTTTTTATTAATCCTCACTTGTACCGCAAGCTAAATGTCTTTCCAGGACACAGCAGCCGAGATTTAGAGCCTATTACACTGGAACTGTGGATGCAGTTCCTATCATTCTGTAATCTTGTTGCTTAGAGAATTAATTCCATGTAATCTGCAGTTTTTGATTAATTTTTAATTCATTGGTTGTACATGGAATAGTACAGCACTAGAACGGGCTCTATCTACGGCCCACTGTGTCTGTGCCGAACATGATGCCAAGACCAACTCTCTCTCTAACTCCCTGCATATAATCCATATCCCTCCATTTCCATGTGTCTATCCAAGAATCTCACAAATGCCACTATCATATCCGTCTTAACCACCCTGCCTGCGTTCCAGCCACTCGCCATCGTCAATGTAAAAAAAAAAAAAATCTCCACTCATTTCCTTTAAACTTTGGCCCTCTCACCTTGAAGTTATGCCTTAAAGTATTTGATTTTTCCATCCTGTGGAAAAATGTTCTGACTGTCAATTCTACATATGCCCCCCGTAATTTTATTGGCTTTTATCAGGTCTCTCTGCAACCTCCGACGTTCCGGAGAAAACAATTCAAATCTGTCTAACTGCTCCCTGCAACCAATACCCCCAAATCCAGGCTTCATTGATAAATAATGGTCTTGGTGAACTTCCTCTGCACCCTATCCAAAACCTCCACATCTTTCCTGCAATGTGATGATCAGAACTGCACACAATACTCCAAAAGTGCATAACCAGATTCCTATAAAGCAGCAGCAGCAGGATTTCCTGACTCTTATACTCAATGCCCCTGTTTTTCCTCTTTAATGACTTCCATCAAGATTTCAATGTTCTCCAGAGATCCCAAGTTTGGAATGATTGCAGTGGGTTTGAAAGTTGCATTGAAGAGCCCACAGTTATTTTTGGAGCTGCTGGATTTTGCCACCCAATGTGCAAACATTCATGACTCTGCGCAATTTTGCAGAATGCTGAATGAACTTGTACCAGTTTTAGAGTCACAGACTTTAGAGACGTACAGCTTCGACCCAACTTTCCCACGCCGATCAACATGGCTCATTGACCCTGGACCCACCTGCCTGCTTTTGGCCCACGTTCCTCTAAACCTGTCCTATCCATTTTTCCTAATGTTCACCCTGAGTGCACTCTACGCTGATTCAGTGTGAAGACTGGCACTCATTCAGCACTTCGCCTGAGCAATCTGTCTTCTGTAGCTGTGGCAGGTCAGTTCAGCTACCCCATTTAGTTCAGTAGTGGGGAAGGACAGTTAAGGGGAGAGGTTGGATTTGGATAATTTGCATTAAAAAAAAAAATTAAAAAAAATTGGGTTGCCAATACCTTTGGGATGACTAACTCCACTTATACATCTTCTTCTCTCCTTTGTTGCAGCTTTATTTTTCTTCACCGCTTTCAACTACATTGTGTCCCTGGCAGCAGTCGTGGTTTTCTATGTGTTTTACACTAAGCCTGATGCCTGTGCCATAAATAAAACCTTCATAAGTTTGAATCTCATCTTCTGCATCATTGTCTCCATTGTGTCCGTTCTGCCCAAGGTTCAGGTAGGAAAACATAATATATGGATTTGAAACCATGATGTGAATGACTTATGAATAATTCAACAACTGTTTCATGATTTTTGAGCTTCTTGCTATGAAAGGTCTTGGGATGTTTTGCCTAAGTAAAGCCACCGTATCAGTAGAAGGTGAATTATTATAATAGAAACATAATCAACATTTGACAACTGCCCTATAAAACTGAATCCAGCGCAAGCAATGTGGATAAATGTTTGATATAAAAGAAAGCCACAGAATGCTGGAGTAACTCTGCCTCAGGCTGTATCTCTGGAGAACGTGGATAGGATCAGATGTTGCCTGACCTGCCGAGTTACTCCAGCATTTTGTGTCTTCCTTTGGTAACCATATAACAATTACAGCACGGAAACAGGCCTTCTCGGCCCTCCCAGTCCGTGCCGACCATTTATTTTCCCCTAGTCCCATCTATCTGCACTCAGACCATACCCCTCCATTCCCTTCCCGTCCATATACCTATCCACTTTACTTTTAAATGTTAAAATCGATCCTGCCTCCACCACTTCTGCTGGAAGATCATTCCACTCTCTGAGTAAAGAAGTTCCCCCTCATGTTACCCCTAAACTTCTGTCCCTTAATTCTCATGTCGTGCCCTCTTGTTTGAATATTCCCTACCCTCAATGGGAAAAGCTTATCCACGTCAACTCTGTCTATCCCTTTCATCATTTTAAAGACGTCAATCAAGTCCCCCCTTAACCTTCTGCGCTCCAAAGAATAAAGACCTAACTTGTTCAACCTTTCTCTGTAACTTAGTTGCTGGAACCCAGGCAACATTCTAGTAAATCTCCTCTATACTCTCTCTATTTTCTTGACATCCTTCCTATAATTAGGCAACCAAAATTGTACACCATACTCCAGAATTGGTCTCACTAATGCCTTGTACAATTTTAACATTACTTCCCTACTCCTATATTCAATGCTCTGATTTATAAAGGCCAGCACACCAAAAGCTTTCTTTACCACCCTATCTACATGCCATTCCACCTTCAGGGAACTATGCACAGTTATTCCTAGATCCCTCTGTTCCACAGCATTCCTCAATTCCCTACCATTTACCATGTACGCCCTATTTTGATTTGTCCTGCCAAGATGTAGCACCTCACACTTATCAGCATTAAACTCCATCTGCCATCTTTCAGCCCACTCTTACAAATGGCCCAAATCTCTCTGTAGACTTTGAAAATCTACTTCATAATCCACAGCACCACCTTTCTTAGTATCATCTGCATACTTACTTATCCAATGTTCCACCCCATCATCTAGATCATTGATGTACATGACAAACAACAGTGGACCCAACACAGATCCCTGAGGCACCCCACTGGTCACCGGCTTCCAACCTGACAAACAGCCATCCACCATTACACTCTCGCATCTCCCATTCAGCCACTATTGAATCCATCTTGCTACTCCGCCATTAACATCCAAAGATTGAACCTTCTTAACCAACCTTCCATGGGGAACCTTGTCAAAGGCCTTACTGAAATCCATATAGACAACATCCACCGCTTTATCATCAATTTCCCTAGTAACCTCTTCAAAAAATTCGAGAAGGTTTGTCAAACATGACCTTCCAGGCACAAATCCACGTTGACTGTTCTTGATCAGACCCTGTTTATCCAGATGCTTATATATATTATCTCTAAGTATCCTTTCCATTAATTTGCCCACCACTGATGTCAAACTAACAGGTCTATAATTGCTAGGTTTATTCTTTGAACCCTTTTTAAACAGTGGAACAACATGCCAGTACGTCAATCCTCCGGCACTATTCCCGTTTCTAATGACATTTGAAATATTTCTGTCATAGCCCCTGCTATTTCTACACAAACTTCCCTCAATGTCCTAGGGAATATCCTGTCAGGACCTGGAGACTTATCCACTTTTATATTTTTCAAAAGTATCTGTACTTCCTCCTCTTTGAATCTCATAGTTTCCATAGCTACTCTATTTTTTTCACTTACCTCACAGAGTTCAATATCCTTCTCCCTGGTGAATACCGAAGAAAATAAATTGTTCTATATCTCCCCCATCTCTTTTGGCTCTGCAGATAGCTGTCCATTCTGGCTCTCTAATGGTCCAATTTTATCCCTCGTTATCCGTTTGCTATTAATATAACTGTAGAAACCCTTTGATTTACTTTCACCTTTCTTGCCAAAGCAACCTCATATCTTCTTTTAGCTTTTCTTATTTCTTTCTTAAGATTCTTTTTACATTCTTTATACTCATCTAGCACCTCATTTACTCCATGCCTCCTATAA
This sequence comes from Raja brachyura, assembly GCA_963514005.1. Next base: position 31,733,336 of record OY740809.1, on the reverse strand, counting down.
TTATTGTAGATATTTCTCTTTTTTCGAACCTAGACGAGCTCTCTAATCTATCCTGCCAAAGCACTGCTGTAATATCTTCTCTGACAAGCAATGCAACACCTCCACCTCTGGTCCCTCCAATTCTATCACACCTGAAGCAACGAAATCCTGGAATATTTAGTTTCCAATCACAACCTTCCCACAACCATGTTTCACTGATTGCCACAACATCATATTTCCAGGTGTCAATCCAGGCTCTAAGTTCATCCACCTTTCTTACAATGCTCCTAGCATTAAAATATACACATTTTAGAAACCCACCATCCCTTATTCTCTGTTTATTATCTTTTTCCTCTTTCTCGCCTACATTTTGGGTCCGAGTGCTTCCCTTCTCTGCCTCTTGCCCCTCAACCTGTCCTCTAGTCCCCTCGACCTGAGTCCCTCCCCCCAGCCTTTCTAGTTTAAAGTCTCCTTTGCAAATCTCCCCGCCAGGATATTGGTTCCCCTCGGGTTCAAGTGCAACCCGTCCTTTTTATACAGATCATGCCGTCCCCAAAAGAGGTCCCAGTGATCAAGAAACTTGAATCCCTGCCCACTGCACCAGTCCCTCAGCCACGCATTTATCCTCCACCTCATTCCATTTCTACTTTCACTGTCACGTGGCACAGGCAGTAATCCTGAAATTGTTACTCTTTTGGTCCTTCTCCTTAACTTTCCCCCCCAACTCCCTAAATTCTCCTTTCAGGACCTCTTCTCTTTTTCTGCCTATGTCATTGGCACCAATGTGTACCACAACATCAGGCTCCTCTCCCTCTCTTTTCAGAATCTTTTCGACACGTCTGAGACCCTGGCACCAGGGAGGCAAACTACCATCCGGGTCTCCCGACTGCGTCCACAGAATCACCAATCTGACCCCCTAACTATGGAGTCCCCTATTACAATTGCCCTCCTCTTTTTGTCACCCTTCTGAGCATCAGGGCCGTTCTCTGTGCCGGAGGCCCGGCCGCTGTTGCTGCCTCCAGGTAGGCTGTCCGCTCCAATCGTACTCAAACATGAGCACCTATTTTCCAGGTGTACAGCCACCGGGGTACTCTCTAGTCCCTGCCTCTGCCCCTTGCCCTTCCTAACAGTGACCCACTTGTCTGCCTCCCGTGGTCTGGGAGTGACCACCTCCCTGTAACTCCTGTCTATGACCTCCTCACTCTCCCTGACCAGACGGAGGTCCTCGAGCTGCTGCCCCAGGTTCCTAACACAGTCCTTTAGGAGCCCCATCTCGACACACCTGGCGCAGATATGGACGTCTGGAGGGCTATCAGCTTCCCTGACCTCCCACATCTGATATCCACAACAGTACACTGCCCTGGCCTTCATACTAGCCCCTTACACAGGATACAATATCAACACAATACAAAGTACACAACAAACTGCTGAAATCTGACTGCCAATCAGCTGCTTACCCTAGTCCACTTCCCACCTATCAGCGGCTTCCTCAAAAAAAAACCCGAAAAAACCACTTCTCCGAATGGAACGTTATGGATTTTGGCAAGCCCCGCGCTGGATTTTTATCCTTACCGGTCGGGTGTTGCTCCTCCCCCCCCCTCCTCTTCCAGCGGCTCCTGTGGGCCTCTGAAAAGCCAACATTTGCTGTTCCTTGATTTAACTTCCTTTTGTGTTTCCTTTTGTATTAATTATATTAATTGACCTGATTAAAGATGCAGATATACATGTTTTATCTTTACCAAAGTGTTCCTTAATATTTTCAGTATAGAATTAGTTGTATGCAGAATGTAAGCTTTTCTATTCATTCATTGTTTTGTTTCTTTTTGTATTGCCTCAGGAAGCTCAACCGCATTCAGGCTTGTTACAAGCTTCTGTCATTACTCTGTATACAATGTATGTGACTTGGTCAGCCATGACCAATGAACCCGGTAAGTTTAACTTGGCAGCAGTATTTCAGTGTATCTGTAGTAGGATGAACAGGACTGTTGTTAAATATGTAGCTGCTTCAGCATTTCTACAGTTTTAAACATTTCTTTAGAATCATTAGAGTCCCACGGTACGGAAACGGGCCCTTCGGCCCAACTCGTCCATGCCGGCGTCCTTTTTTTAAACGCAATGTTCTCCATCTTCCACAGACAGAAATTGTAACCCCAGCTTGCTGAGCATCGTTCATCAAACGGCTGGCAATTCAACCACTGCAGCACCTCCCGGTCAAGTGGTCCAGTGGTGGGATGCCCAGAGCATCGTCGGATTGGTCATCTTTCTCATTTGTGTGCTTTATTCAAGGTCAGTTCCTGCATGCCTTCCATTTTTTAGTTTTATTGATTTTAAACCGTTTCCTTCAAATAGAAGGACCATTAATATTTCTCAACCCAAGCACTTTTGCAATCCGGCAAGTGGAGTAGGAGTTTGAATTCAGCTTCAACTGGTTATTAAGTGATGAATTATTCTTCCAAAATCATAGCTGGAAATGAACGGAGGTTGTATGTAGTGCCCCGGCTCAGACTCATCAGTGGACAATACAAGGTACAGTTCTACCCACAGAGGTATAGCAGTATAGATAGCCATCACAGGACAAGAAGGGAGAGTTGGTGCATCCAGATCACCCGCCCTTCCCTTTACTTAGAATTATGACAATGAAGATAATCAGATCAAAGATTTAAAAAAAAAAAAAACTGGACTCTGATATCACAAATTTTTATTTGGGATTATAAATCCCACAGAATGCAAAGAGCTCATCTGAATTAACCCAAAGTAGTAGGCGGATTAGCACTCCCCAACTTTATGCATTACTACTGGTCTGTAAATATCAGAAACATGATCCAATTGCTGGATAACTCTCCCCAGCAACCGGATTGGACAATTATGGAGAAAGAGGATTGCTCTCCTTATAATATTGGAGCAATCCTTCTCTCTCCAATTTCGATGAATAATATAAATTACAACAATAATCCAATTATATACAGTACAATTAGAATTTGGAAGCAAATAAAACACAATTTAAAATTAAGAAATGTATCTCCCTTATCTCCTATCGGTAAAAAAACCCTCATTTAAACCTTCAACTATAGATAAAGCATTTATACAATGGGAAAGAGCTGGAATTAAAATCTTCGGAGATGTGTATTAATTGGGAAAACTATTATCATTTAAACAAATACAACTAAAATACAATTTGGGAAACAATCAGTATTTTAAATATTTCCAAATCTGTGACTATCTGAAAAAATATACACAAGATTATCACAATATGCCTCCAGACTTACTGGAAGAAGTAATGAATATAAAGGCAGAATCAGCAAACTTAATATATATGTACATAATATTCTAAATGCAATAATACCAACAACAGATGTATCATAGAGACTGGAAAAAATAATTAAGTGTAAAAATTCCCAAAGAAAAGTGGGAAGAATATTTATTAAATGTGCATAAATGTTCAATTAATGTAAGACACACCTTAATACAATTTAAAATCTTACACAGATTATACTATTCAAAAATAAAATAAGTAAACTTTCCCAACGTCTCACCTATATGTGATAAATGTCAATGTCAAGAAGCTAATATAGCACACTCATTTGTCTTCTGTACAAAAATTCAAACATTTTGGACTGACATTTTTGAAATTTTCACAAAAATATTTAAAATAAAACTGATTCCAAAAGCAGACTGGATTATCTTCGGGATATCGGAAGATAGCCCTGAATGAAATGTGTTTCAAAAGACTCTATTTGAATATGGCTAAATAACTGGAAAGAAGCTAATCTTAAAATTCTGGAAAAATTCTCCTATAGCAACAGTTAATATGTGGATTTCAACTATGTTCGAAACACTACATTTGGAAGATATGAGACTCCGACTAGCAGGAAAATCAGACTGTTTCTATAAGACGTGGTCTGCATTTATAAATCTATTACAAGGATAAGGTGCTTCAAAAAAGTACCGGTGTTGGGTCTTGGTAAAGGGGGAAGAAAATCTGTCGAGTTGGTAGATTCCTTTTGCGAGATGTTTATAATAAAGTAACTGGCTTTTCTTCTTTCTTTCTTTCTCTATCTTTCCCTTTTTTGTTTTTTTTTCCTCTCCAGGGTCTATCTCTTAATCTCCGGTCTCTAACTCTTCAAGGGTTTCCTTTCCCTATGTCACGCTTTTGCACTTTCACATCTCTTTTTCACTTTTCTACTTTCTTTGCTGGTATTTCTCTCTCTTTTCTCTCTTTTCTAAAGCCTTAACAAAAAAAATTAAGGGGTACAATGACTGTAATACAATATAAGGGATGTACACTGATGTAACTTACGGTACCTCTAATAAATAAAGATATCTTTTTAAAAAAGACACAAAGTGCTGGAGTAACTCAGCGGGTCAGGCAGTATCTCTGGAGCATTTTGATAGGTAACGTATCGGATTTGACGAAAGGTCCCAACCCGAAACGTGACCCATCCACATTCTCGCTGAGTTACTCCACCGCTTAGTGTCCTTTTTTTTGTAAATCAGCATACGCAGTTCTTTGCCCTTCCTTCAACTGCCTTCCTTGATGGTCCATTCCTTTCCCTTCACGTCCTGCAGTATCCGATCTTCCACCAATGCTCAGGTGAATAAGCTGATGATGACTGAAGAAGGTGAAGGGGCACTGTCTGAATTCTCTTCTCCCGGCGAGGATGGGGCACATCGGGCAGTGGACAATGAGCAGGATGCAGTCACGTACAGCTACTCGTTCTTCCACTTCTGCCTACTCCTGGCATCTCTGTACATCATGATGACACTTACCAACTGGTACAGGTACATCCGTCTTTGCAAAAATCAATAATGGCACTTTCCGCTGTGTCGCAATCTAGGTAAAACTGAAGATCACGGGTTATCAGAACAAGGGTCTGGTTTGGTTTAGAGATACAGCGTAGAAACAGGCCCTTCGGCCCACCGAGTCCGCACCGACCAGAGGTTCCACTAACACTATCCTACACACTAGGGACAATTTACAATTCTACTTCCTAAGAAGGCTTTGGGAAGTTCGGGATATCCTCCACAACTCTCAGCAACTTCTACAGATGCGTCACAGAAAGCATTTTATTGGGATGCATCGTAGCATGGTTTGGGAACAGCTACATCCAAGACCGCAAAAAATTGCAGAGAATTGTGGACGCGGCCCTGACCATCACACAACCCAACCTCCCTTTCATTAAGTTTTTAAGAAGGAACTGCAGATGCTGGAATATCGAAGGTAGACAAAAATGCTGGAGATACTGTATGCTGGAGATACATAGATGCTGGTGCACCCGCTGAATTTCTCCAGCATTTCTGTCTACCTCCCTTTCATTAATCCCATCCACACTTCACACTGCCTCGGCAAGGCCACCAGCATAATCAAGTACAAGTCTCACCCTGGTCACTACCTCTCCTCCCCTCTCACATCAGGCAAGAAGTACACACCTCCATATTCAGTTCAGTTCAGATTCGGAAGAAGGGTCTCGACCCGTAATGTCACCTACTTCTTTTCTCCATATATGTTGTCTCACCCACTGAGTTTCCCCAGCATTTTTTGTCTACCTCCAGATTCAGGGGCATTTTCTTCCCAGCTGTCATCAGGCTACTGAACCATCCAATGAACAACTAGCGAACAATCCTGAACTACCATCTAGCTCATTGGAGATGATTGGACAACCTTTAATCGGAATTTACTGCACTTTATTCCCTTTATCCTGCATCTGAACACTCTGGATGGTTCAAATGTAATCATGGATAGACTTTCCGCTGACTGGACAGCAAGCAACAAAAAGCTTTTCACTGCACCTTGGTGCAGGTGGCAATGAACTAAACTAACTAACCCTGTGTGTAGGAAGGAACTGCAGATGCTGGTTTAAACCCTGTGCTGGGCAGATGAGTTTGTGGTTCATGTATAGATTGGATCAGAGCGAGGCTGGCTATGCTACCCAGGTCTTCAGTATCTTTCCGCATCTTGTAAAAAGGAGACGAAAATCTCCATTATATAGCCTCTTTTCTGTCATAAAATCCTAAAGTCCACCACAGATCGAACACCCCTTTAAAAAAGTTCCTTTAGACTTCAGAGATACAGTGAGGAGAACAAAGCCAATTAACCTACAAACCGGTATGTCTTTGGAGTGTGGGAGGAAACCAGAGCCCCCAAGGCCACAGACAGAGCGTACAAACTCTGTCCAGAGAGCAACCGTGGCCAGGATCGAACCCGGGAACTCTGGTGCTGCAAGGCAGCAACTCTACCGCTGCGCCACCGTACCGTCCTTACAAGAACAAGGGTTGAAGGAGCAAGCTGTAAAATGTCAGTCTGATGATTGTTGTGTGAAGCCGGGGAACTTCAGTAAGTCGGTATTTCCACGGGACGATGCAAAGTGCAAAAATTGAAAGGCTTATTTATACAAAAACACTTCCATGGCTTGGCTCACAGCTGTTATTGTTACCCCACTCTTCACTCAGTGCAGCTGTAAACCACATGCATCAGAGACTGGACACGCGGTTTATTAATTATTTATTATGGCCGAGTTAATTAGTCTCACCAGCTCCAGTTTAAAGGAACATATAAAATATCATTTCTGGGATTACTGCTCCGCATTGCTCTGCAAAGACTCATCTTGATAGATAGTATGTGTGCATGTCAGATCAGAACAAAATGAGACCTGGTATGAGAAGTCTGGTTAGTTTTAGAGATACAGCATGGAAGCAGACCCTACAGCCCACCGAGTCCACGCTGACCACCCACTGATCACCCGTTCACACTAGTTCTATGTCATCCCAGTTTCGCATCCACGCCCTACATTCTATGGGCAATTTTGCAGAGCCCCATTAACTTGCAAACCTACAGGTCTTTGAGATGTGGGAGGAAACTGGAGCTCCCGTAGGAAACCCACGGGGTCAAAGTGAAAATGTGCAAACTCCGCACAGATAGCACCTGAAGTCAGAATCAAATCTGGGTCACCGGCACTACTTCTTCTTCTTGCGTGTGGCGTGCACAGCCTAAAGTTGTAAGACAACTTGTTCTGTTTGATCTTCTGTTTGTGCACGCCAGGTTGATTGCATTTGTTGAAACAGGGTGGACCACGTGAAGGTTGCAATCTCCCACCCCTGTCTCCGGCACTGTAAGGCAGCAACTCTACCAGCTGTGCCTTCGTGCCACCCAATAATGATGTATTTTGTTTATGAATGGCCAGTTACCTGAAGGTACTGCAGGTGGAATGAGTGCTGTGTTTAGCTGCTCCTTAGGCAAGCAGTACTATTTATACTGCAATAGTCCTCATCAAACTTTTGAATTTGTAAATGGAGGACTTAAACACAAATATAGTAGGCAAGGTACAACTATATTTTTCATATTTCTTGTGTGTTTGCTCATCTGATGTGCATGCAACCATTTAATGTGCCTACAAAGCTGCAGCAGGTAAGAAATTGAGACACAAGACACTGCAGATGCTGGAATCTTGAACAAAACACAAAGAGCTGGAGGAACGATGAGTGTGGGTCAGGCAGCATCTGTGGAGGAAATGGCCGGCCAACGGTTCGGATCGAGACCCTTCATCACACTGATTATAGTATGGAGAAAGGTGGAAACGTGAGGTGGGGACAGGACAAAACCTGCCATGTTGATAAATGGATCAGACTATGGTGAATCACAGGGAGAGAGCAACGAGCATTTTCCGATCTCAGTGCAGATGACAATTAAACACTAAAGATAGATACAAAATGCCAGAGTAACTCAGCGGGTCAGGCAGCATCTCCGTCGAACATGTTTAGGTGAAATTAAACGCTTCTGGTTCTTGAGTTATAAAGCCTGTTTTTCTACTGAGAAATTAATAGAAACCAGCCTGTCATTCGGCATTCATGTTCCTTTTATCATTAACTGATGTGCGCATGAATGTTACTTATTTTGGTTCCTTCTGTCCTGTTTGCTTAGCCCCAACTCGGATTACTCCTCCCTCCAGAGTACCTGGCCAGCGGTCTGGGTGAAGATCTCCTCCAGCTGGGTCGGGCTCCTGTTGTACCTGTGGACGCTGGTCGCTCCTCTCATTCTGTCGGATCGTGACTTCACCTAAAGCATAAGCGCAGGCCAGAGATACTCGACGTCTTGCTGGTTTAGTATCTTTGTCTTTCAGCTGAATCCACGCAATGCCTTGACTGTAAATAAAGTTTCCTTCAGGTTTATCATCGTAACATTGAACCTTAAATGACACTTGCAAAAATGAGGTTCCATGCCAATAGTTGGCAAATACTTATTATGTTTCTCTCATATCTTTGTATTGGGACTTTTGTATATTTTATGGATGATTAACCTTTTTGACATTTTCTTTATGATGTGAGTGTTTGAAGCTGATGATTTGGGCAGACATAGTAACTTGCAATACTGACCGATCACTACTTTTTATGTAACTGATTCCCACGTCTACATTTTTAATGGTAACTGCTCATGTAAAATGCCCATGTTGTGCGTAATTACTATCATCTGCCAGTGGAGATACTGCCACCAGCAGGACAAAATAATTACAACACGTTTGCATAGACTATTTAGCTATCCATCGTGCACTTAATGGTAAATTGATTGAAGGGAATCTCGATTATGTCTGTGCTCTCCAGCCAAACATCCCTCGCTGTTTAAAAGAAAGAGACACAAAGTGCTGGAGTAACTCAGTGGGTCAGGTAGCATCTCCACAGTCTGCCTGAAGAAGGGATTTCACCTGAAACGTCACCCATGCCTTCTTTCCAGAAATGCTGCCTGTCCCGCTGAGTTACCTCAGCTTTTTGTGTTTACAGGATCTCTGCAGAACATGGATAGGTGATGTTTCAGGTCGGGACCCCTGTGCAACCATACACTCGTTCCTGACCTCCGGTGTTCCCTATTCTGACCCCCACCCTGGCCACGCACTCAACTCACTCTCTATACTCTGACTACAGCTGCAAACCTTTAATTTTGTACAATTGGGGGCCGAGGTACTCCTCAAGAATCTCCAAAGATTTTTATAACACTTGTACATTTCCTACGTAATTGTGTGTCAAATGTTCTAAGTCTCTCTCTATATATAAGGAAAAAAACACAAAGTGCTCAGAACATGGATAAGTGATGTTTCAGGTTGTGATCCTTCGTCAGACCCGAAACGTCATCTATCCATGTCCTCCAGAGATGCTGCCTGACCCACTGTGTTTCACCAGCACTTTGTGCCTTTTTGGTAAGCAAGCATCTGCAGTTCCTTGTATCTGCATCTCTTGCTGTATCTCTGCTTCACGGTAAAAAGCGCACACTCTGTCTTCTGTCCCGGGTATAATGCCATAGAAATGTGATGTGCTTTTAAAAGTAAAATATTATGTCATTTTGCCTGCTCGCATATGGCAGAAATAACTTTTTATCCACAAAATAATATCAAACATGCTCATCATATCATGGAAGCTTCTAGATATATCGTCAGTATTTATTTGAGGAATGTTTTTTGAACTATAATAGTTTTAGGAATATATAACTCGGATCAAGGAAACATTTTATTTTCTGGCTAATGGTATAGAGATAGGACCAAGACCACCTTGTTTACAAATCGAGCACAAGAAAATTGGAATTAAATAGTTGGCAAAAAGCTGTTTACTGTGTGGTTTATAACAAATAAATAGCAGGAATAACATAGGACAGAATGCATTTTTAAAGGAATTTTTAGTTATTAATAGGAAATGCTTGAAATTGTGCATTATATTCGTGCAGCACAGAATGCAAATAGGAAATAAAAGCCAGCTCCCACTGACAATAGTTCAATTAAGGGTAAAAATGTATTTGATGCATGAGAGAGATCTGTAGGTTCCAATGTTGCTGTTATTTTGTGGAATAACGCCAAAAATATAAGATTCAGTTCAGCTGGTTCCTGGCATGGCCTATGGAAAGCAAATGAACAGTGGAATTTATGCCTGGGTATTTTGTGTTGGTGACTTCCCACTCTAGTCTCTGTAAGGAAAACAGCAAAAAATGTTTGATTTTTAGGTCATTATATATTGAATTGGGTGTGTTTTCTACATAGTGTTTAGCTCTCTTTCACAATGGGTGTCTCGGTAGGTAAGAATGTAATATTGGTATGTGTGGGTACGATAACAATCTTGCTGATTCCATGTTCAAATGAATTTGGAGCAATCTTGTAGAAGAAACTACGTGGGAAGTTGATATTTAATTTACAGACCACCTCTGCAAAGGAAATCTTTTACAAAAGAGAAACATCTTTTGCTTTTTAGTCTCTTGAGCATTGTATCAGGAAAATATCAGAATCGGCACCATTGTTGGTTTTGGGCTAATTATTTTGTGATGAGCTAATAAGATGAATTGATTTTTATGCCACATGTTTAAGACTAGCGAGGTATATACCATCTGGTGATACTTACGCTGAACTCTTATAAACACTAGATTAAACGTATATAAATATCCTTCTTGTGGAAAATGCCTAAATGATTTTTTAAATATGTAGAATGATCATGACATTTTATATAAAACATTGTATCCATGTAGTTATTATATGATGTATCTATATGTAATTGAAAGGGATATTTAAAAAAAAATCAGTCATTAAATAATCTTTCCATGAAACCAGTTATGTTTGCTTTACAATGCTAAAGAATGTGCCTCATACATGTGCCTATTTCAAAAGATGCTGTGCTTGCTATGTCTCACTTGTTGACGATGGTGAATCACTTTGCATCTCGGGAAACAAGCTGATTGCAATGGCAACATGGACTGAGAGAGGCCATTTCAGCACACCAGTGGTACCTTTTCACAGAGCGTTTTGCTATAGCAGCTTACTGCTGTCCTTTGAAGGAAGTGCCTCAAAAGCAGACGCAAGGAGTGATTTAATTTTCTTTCTTTGAATAATGGAAATTGATGTTCAATTTGTCGCTGGTCTCATTATTCATTCCTTTTAGAGATGATTCTGATGTGTGTATTGTCAGACCAATAAAGATTTTTCTTTTCACAGAGGTTCATGTATGACTTTATTTCCCCATGTTCCCTTTACGATGGAAGGTCAAACTTTTAAGCAAGGAAACCAGATGTTTGTTGAATTGATTCCATCAGCATTTGAACTGGAAGGACATTTTTCATTTCAGTCCAGTAATATCAACTCAGATTGAGTTTGGTGCCTGCCTTGCGTGCCGTATTGGGTGCCAATGGGTTTTTTCTTTACTTCAAACGTTTCCTTACATAGTTTCCCTCATTAAATGGTCTGAATTCTAGATTTGAGATTTTTGTCGTGGGATTTGTGAAACACTCAAAGGTATACAGTTTAACTTTCAGAGAGACATCAGGAAGGGAGTTGCTGGGATCTTGAGCAAAACACAAAGTGCTGGAGCAACTCAGCGATTTGAGCAACATCTGTGGAAGGAATGGGCAGGTGACATTTTGGGTGGGGACTCGAAACCTTTGGCTTAGGATGAGAAAGTGTTTAAGATATGGCTACTGTTGTGCTCGATAAACCAATCTACTTTATTCATGGTGCAAGTGTTATGTACAGGGATATAATTTGTCAGGTAAATGAAACAAAAGTCCACATGCCTGCTACGGACATGTTATGTTAACGTGTAAATTATACACGAGATAGTGCTCTTAACGGGTTCTTTCCAGAGTAGGCTTTTGTATTGGGCCTGAGATATCAGCTGGGGGAATTGTGTGTTTAGCTGCTCCATAGACATGGGGTTCCCAACCTTTTTCGTCCCGTTTACCCCTGGCAACTTTAACAGCACATAACAACGTTATTTCACTTATCTATGAACAGCTAATGATGAACAGATACCGGTATACCAGAACCAAACAGTCAAAGAGAAAAAATATGTACAAATCCAGAATCAGCAAATTTACCCCCTGGGTAGGTGAAATCTGCCCCCTGGGGGTAAATGTACCCCAGGTTGGGAACCCTTGCCTTAGACCTTCCAAAGCAGCAAGACAATGGCTCAAAGGTTTGACCAGTGCTTCAACGCTTCTTGTGCTTCGGCTTGTACTCGCTAGAATTTAGGAGATTGAGGGGGGATCTCATAGAAACTTCCAAAATTCTTAAGGGGTTGGACAAGCTAGATGCAAGTCCAGTCAAGCCAAGTTTATTCGTCACATATACATACGGGGTGTGCAGTGAAATGAAAAGTGGCCGTGCCTGCGGACTATGCAAAAAACAAACAAACAAATAAACAACCAACAAACTACAAACAGAATCACATGTTCTTTTCCATATTGTGGTACAGTAAGTTAGTAGAGTTAGTCCCTGGTGAGATAGGAGTTTACAGTCCGAATGGCCTCTGGGAAGAAACTCCTCATCCTCTCCGTTCTCACAGCATGGCAACGGAGGCGTTTGCCTGACCGTAAGAGCTGGAACAGTCCGTTGCAGGGGTGGAAGGGGTCTCCCATTAGGAAGATTGTTCCCTATTTTGGGGAAGTCCAGAACAAGGTGTCACAGTTTAAGGATAAGGGGGAAGTCTTCTACGACCGAGATGAGAAAAACATTTTTCACACAGAGAGTGGTGAATCTGTGGAATTCTCTGCCACAAAAGGTAGTTGAGGCCAGTTCATTGGCTATATTTAAGAGGGAGTTGGATGTGGCCCTTGTGGCTAAGGGGATCAGGGGGTATGGAGAGAAGGCAGGTACAGGATACTGAGTGGGATGATCAGCCATGATCATATTGAATGGCGGTGCAGGCTCGAAGGGCTGAATGGCCTACTCCTGCCCCTATTTTCTATGTTTCTTTATTATCACATGTGCCAAGGTACAGTGAAATTACATTTTTGCATACAGCTCAATAAGACTATTGCAATACGCAAGTACAATCCCCGACTAAGTGCAGTCTGCATAGAAACAGCTCATTGAGTCCATACGCAAGAATCGGCAGGTTTTGGTGCCATTTGCAAAGTCCCAGCTGCAGCTGGCCATAAAGGCCGATTGCGGATGTCCCCTCAGTCTGGAGCAACCTCTCCTCACATGGGCCTCACACAGAGTCTGAAGAGGGGTCTCGACCCGAAACGTCGCCTATCTCCTTCGCTCCTTAAATGCTGCTGCACCCGCTGAGTTTCTCCAGCTTTCTGTGTAACCCTCTCCTCACATGGCTTCCTTTAGCCTTTGTACTCCCAACACACGCACAGTTCTCGGAGGTAGAGCCTTCTATCTGCAATGACCCAGGAGTATGTGCTGAAACATACCAGAAGAGGGCACATTGGGGCTGTGATAGATAATATTATCACAGCTGTAAGGCTGTTAACACATATGATTTATTCAAGTAATTGCCAAGGATAGCTAATCATAATATTGAATAGCTCCTTAATTCGCCCCGATAAAATATTTCTTCCTGCTGCTGGTTCAGAGTTATTTTCATGCATCATCTAGTCCAGGCACTACTAGTGGTCACCACACTTGTCGGGATTTGTTCTGTGGAAGATATAATCAACTGGACTGCAAAACATCCCCTGTGAACGACTATTTTGTTGGTTATTGTTATCATCGATACTGCCAGCAGGAGGTGCTCTTGTCCGTATTATTTAATCAGTGGTTGCAATTGCCTTTTCACAGTTATTGTTTCGAAAGATAATATTTTGTTAAATAAGAAAATATATGCATTGGATTAGATTTCATTATGAAGCACTGCCCACAAGCCTTCATCGGTCTTGGTTCTTAACACCCATTCAAAATATTTTGGTTTCTCCGAACCTCTTGTCGATCCAGCTTGCCCTTAAACCCATCTTCACTGTTCTCCCCAATCATCCCCTCTGCTGGTGTATTCCACACCCTCAGCACTCTGCCTAAAACTATATTTCACCTGCATCCTTAATGGAATGTATGCATCTTTTTTAAACCATAGGCCCTGGTCCTGTCACTGACCAAAGATTGTTTTTATTTCTGTACTTGAAATTGAACGTATAATTTTCAAGGCCTGCTTTCAGACTGAAGAAGGGACTCGACCCGAAACGGATCAGTTTGAAGAAGGGTCTCTACCCAAATCGTCACCCGTTCCTTCTCTCCAGAGATGCTGACAGTCCTGCTGAGTTACTCCAGCATTTTGATTACTCCATCTTCGATTTAAACCAGCATCTGCAGTTCTTTCCTAATCAAAGCCTTTGTTTCATTGTCCATGTATGATCCATTATACATGGATTTTAGTTTTAGAGAGTCAGCGTGGAAACGGGACCTTTGGCCCTCCCGAGTCCACGCCGACCATCGATCAACATTCACGTTAGTTCTATGTTATCCCACTTTTGCATTCGACACACCCGGGGCAATGAACCTGCAAACGGGCACGTCTTTGGAATGTGGGAGGAATCCGGAGCACCCGGAGAAAACCCACGTGGTCACAGGGAGAATGTACATACGTATACACAGACATCAACCGTAGTCAGGATCGAGCTTGGATCTCTGACGTTGTGAGTCAGTGACTACCGCTGCTCCACTGTCCTGCCCCGTGGCGTTAAACCTGTCCATTCAATGTGGAATCAAACCCATTGTTGATTAACGTTACCAACATTTGAAGTCTGATCCAACCCTTTGTTAGTTGACTCTTATTAACCGCCCATGAGTAATCCAATTATCCATTGGGTGACCACATGCGTAGTCCATGAATAACTCAATCCATCATAGACTAATAGTTTCACCATCTATGTAAACTGATACTTGTGAGTTAGCAACAACCACAATCCTTGTTGAAGCCAATCTATTGTGGACTTTGCAATGATTAAGCTTGTCACATCTCCATCATTCACCTGGGCTATGTGACTTCCATGTGAACTATTTCATTTGGTCTAGATTTCATGCTTTTATACTTTATCACTCAGCCACCACTGGGTCTGACTCCGAACTCTGGTATTTTTGTCCTAATCCGTGCATAGCAACAGTACTAAGTCATGGTGTCCATGCTTTAACTCCTTAAATCACAGCTTGGTTTGGAAAGAGCTCTGCCCAACATGCAAGAGATTGCAGAGAGCTGTAGATGTATCCCAGTCCATCACACAGACCAGACTTCCCACCATTGACAGCATCTACACATCATGCTGCCTTGAAAAGCAGCCAACATAATCAAAGACTTGCCTCACCCTGGCTATTCCTCCTCCTCCCCGCTCCGGTCTGGCAGAAGGTACAGAAGCTGGAAAGCGCGCACCACCAGACTCAGGAACAGCTTTCCGTTACGATACGATGAAACTTTATTCATCCCCGGAGGGAAATTGTTCTGCCGACAGTCACAACACACAAGGTGCACAAACACAAAATTAAAAATGAAAACAAAAAGACAAGCGACTGTTGTCTGGCTCCCGTGTGCAAGGGGTGGAAGATTGCAACCTTCACGTGGCCCGCCCTGTTTCGACTAATGCAATCAACTCGACGTGCACAAACGGAAGATCAAATAGAACAAGTTGTCCGACAACTTTAGGCCGTGCACGCCACACGGAAGAAGAAGAAGAGGCCGTGTGCACAGTGCCTTCACCGGAGCAAATGAACAAACGAACACAGGCTTATGCCCTGGGCAGAGGATTCTAAACCAGAGTGTCCCCTTCCCCCTGCCCCACACCGGATCACCCTTTGCTCTCCCACCGTCCCTGCCTTGGCATCAGGTTTCTGATCGGGATTCCATAAGCTAGAGAACGGTTTGATTCACCTCGACCCCATTGTCTTTGTCTACGGAGCCAATGCGCGACAATGTTGCGGACTATCTTTGCCCCTCGCACCCTTCCATTAGCTCCATCTGTTCCCCTTTGCCATATCCATTGTACTTGAGTTTAAACTGATTGCATCCAAGTACGGTATATCTGATCTGTTTGAAAAACTTACAAAACAAAGCTTTTCACTGTTCCTCAATACATGTGACAGTAATTAACCTAAACGTTTTACATACGGGTCATAAAGGATAGGAGTAGAATTAGGCCATTCAGCCCATCAAGTCTACTCCGCCATTCAATCATGGCTGATCTATCTCTCCCTCCTAACCCCATTCTCCTGCCTTCTCCCCATAACCTCTGACACTTGTACTAATCAAGAATCTATCTATCTCCCCCTTATAAATCTCCACTGCCTTTGCCTCCACTGCCTTCCGTGACAAAGAATTCCACGGATTCATCACCCTCTGACTAAATACATGTATCCTCATCTCCTTCCCAATTTCTCCTCATCTTCTGCTGTATCTCCAAACAAAAAGTAGTAAACACTGCCCAGTCCATCATCGGCTCTGACCTCCCTTCCATCGAGGGGATCTATCGCAGTCGCTGCCAAAAAAAGGCTGGCAGCATCATCAAGGACCCACACCATCCTGGCCACACACTCATCTCCCTGCTACCTTCGGGTAGAAGGTACAGGAGCCTGAAGACTGCAACGACCAGGTTCAGGAATAGCTACTTCCCCACAGCCATCAGGCTATTAAACTTGGCTCGGACAAAACTCTGATCATTAATAACCCATTATCTGTTATTTGCACTTTATTAGTTTATTTATTCACGTGTGTATTTACACATATTATGGTATATGGACACACTGATCTGTTCTGTATTCATGCCTACTATGTTCTGTTGTGCTGAAGCAAAGCAAGAATTTCATTGTTCTATCTGGGACACATGACAATAAACACTCTTGACGTGATTCTTCACTCTTGACTAGAGTAAACTAAAACTGATAGGAATTGTAGCTTTGATCACCGGTAGATTGAATGATCTGAATTTTAGTTTAGTTCAGTTTAGAGAAGTAGGCCGTTTAGTCCACTGAGTCTGCGCCGACCAGCGATCCCCATACACTAGCACTATCCTACACACTGGGGACAATTTATATTATGTATATCTGAATAGGGTGTATACCCACCCAGCTACATAGACGGGGTATATACTCAGTCCGAAGAAGGGGCTCGACCCAAAACATTACCCATTCTTTATCTGCAGATGCTGATAAACGACGTTTATCAGCATCTGCAGGCGACGTTTTGGGTCGAGACCCTTCTTCAGATAGGCGACGTTTTGGGTCGAGACCCTTCTTCAGATGCTTTATCTCCAGTAATGCGGCCTGTCTTGCTGAGTTAGTCCAGCATTTCGTGTCTATTGTCAGTGTAAACCAGCATCTGCAGTTCCTTCCTACGCAGGGTATAAATACAGTCTCTATGAATGGCGGGCCTGAGTGTTGCCAGCTGAACTAAGGTGGCATCTGGTCCAGAACATGTTCTCCCTAATCATGTCACAGTCACCAAAGGCACTATTTTTGATTCTGGTAAAACGACACCCCATACTTGACTCCAGTGACCTGCTTTGAAAATAGTTTTTCCTCCTTATCTGTTTTGTTCTTCACACTGACCTTTGCTTATGCAGGATGGGGTGGTTTGCAGAGAGAGGATAAGGTGGTAAGAGATGCACTGAAGGCCTTGCAGAGCTGATCATCCCTTGTCTAGCAGGAGGAAGGCAGAAGCAAGAACATTTTACAAAACCTGTGAGATCCCTCTGTCAGGAGCTGTAGTTCGTCAGGAGAAAATGAGAGCTAATTTTGGAGGTTATATGGAATCCTGGTTTAATTTTAGGTTTAGGCTTATTATTGTCATGAGTATCGACATACCGAACAGTTTTTTTTGTTGCGTGCTATCCAATCAAATTAGATAATACTATACATATAGTCAAGCCAAACTCTAATATAGGTAGGTAGAGCAAAGGGGAAGGTACAGAGTGCAGAGTATAGTTCTCAGCATTGTAGCACAATAGTTCCAGACACAAAGTCCAATGTCCATTGTGGGGTAGAGATGAATCGGACAGTGCACTAGCTAATGGAAGGACAACGAAATCTGGGGATCCTTGTACATCAGTCTATGGAAGTAAGCAGCAGGTACAGCAGGTAGTGAAGAAAGCGAATGGCATGTTGGCCTTTATAACACGAGGAATCGAATATAGGAGCAAAGAGGTCCTTCTGCAGTTGTACAGAGCCCTAGTGAGACCACACCTGGAGTATAGTGTGCAGTTTTGGTCCCCTAATTTGAGGAAGGACATTCTTGCTATTGAGGGAGTGCAGCGTAGGTTTACAAGGTTAATTCCCGGGATGGCGGGACTGTCATATGCTGATAGGATGGAGCAGCTGGGATTGTACACTCTGGAGTTTAGAAGGATGAGAGGGGATCTCATTGAAACATATAAGGTTGTTAAGGGCTTGGACATGCTAGAGGCAGGAAACATGTTCCCGATGTTGAGGGAGTCCAGAACCAGGGGCCACAGGTTAAGAATAAGAAGTAAGCCATTTAGAACGGAGACGAGGAAACACTTTTTCTCACAGAGAGTGGTGAGTCTGTGGAATTCTCTGCCTCAGAGGGCGGTGGAGGCAGGTTCTCTGGATGCTTTCAAGAGAGAGCTAGATAGGGCTCTTAAAAATAGCGGAGTCAGGGGATATGGGGAGAAGGCAGGAACGGGGTACTGATTGGGGATGATCAGCCATGATCACATTGAATGACGGTGCTGGCTTGAAGGGCCGAATGGCCTACTCCTGCACCTATTGTCTATTGTCTATTGATGCAGAAGCCTGATGACAGAGGGGAAGAAGCCGTTCCAGTGTCTGGTGGTGAGTGCTTTTAAACTTCTTCACCTTCTAACCTACGAATGTGGGGAGAAAGAATGCCTGAGGTTGGAGAAGCCTTTGATGATGCTGACTGCTTTTCCAAGGCAGGGTGAGGTGTACATTGAAGATCATGTTGGTGGTTGGATGAATTCCAGCGTGGATCTGTTGGACCTGTTGGGCTGTTAAAAGCAGAAAGAGCATGAAGTACAAAGTAGAGAGGTCAGAAGTTGTCATTTTATTTAAAGAGTCTTGGCTGTTTGTGTTTTTACTTCATTTTTCCAATACTTGTCACTGTCTTCCTGTCTTCAGCCTCTGAAGGACGGTCTCGACCCGAAACGGGACCCATCCCTTCTCTCCAGAGATGCTGCCTGTCCCGCTGAGTTACTCCAGCTTTTTGTGTCTATCTTCAGCCTCATGAAGAGCGCTGAGCTCTCTGTAATTTTCCCCCACGCCTCTTGTCCTCACTGTCTCATGATCATTCGACAAGGTGAGGGGGGTGGCAGCCGACAAGAAAGTCAAGAAAGCCACGTTGGGAAAAACAGGGGAGGATCAAATTCCCAATGAATCACAAGAACTAGGAGTGGCACGGTGGCGCAGCGGTAGAGTTGCTGCCTCACAGCACCAGAGACCCGGGTTTGATCCCGACTACGGGTGCTGTCCGTACAGTGTTTGCTCCTTCTCCCTGTGACTGCGTGGGTTTTCACCGGGTGCTCAGGTCTCCTCCCGCACATTCCAAAGACGTGGAGGTTTGTAGGTCTGTTGGATTCTGTAAATTACCCCTAGTGTGCTGGATGCAAGCTGGGATAACAGGATTAGTGAACAGGTGATCAATGGTCAGTGCGGACTCGATGGTCCGAAGGGCTGGGGTTCATGCTATATCTCTAAACTAAACTCAAATAAAAAGCTTTCTGTGTGAATCACGGTGAAACGTTAAGGAAGCAGTGCAGTTTCGCTTGTCTCTGGTTTCTTTACGCACACTTCTTAGAAATTCCTAAACTCTTATCAAGGTAATTTACTCACAGACGGATTCATAACAAACTCATCAACAAGAAGAAGGTTTGCAATTGTCTGTCCCTTGATGTTAATCTAATGAAACACCTGTCATATTTGAAGTGATTTTTGGCATTCCTACTCACTGATCAGCCTAAAGAAAGACGTTTGTGCAGAATTCTTGGTGTTGCAATCTATCTCAACAGTTCAGGGATCAGGCATCGCTCTCAGAGGTTTTATTTTCAGTTTGCAAGGGGATCGACTTTGAGTGTTCATATAATCCAAAGACAGATAACGCTGGAGATGTCCAGCAGGTCAGGCTGCATCTGTGGGGAGAGAGAGATCTGTTCCGGTCGAAGACCCATTGTCAGAAATTGGACGGTGACAAAGCACGTTGTTAAATCACAGTGGAGGTCAGGGATAAGGGGGGGGGGGGGGGGGGTCTTGGAAAGGGTTAACTCAGGGTGACCATGGGGTTAAGCTGTAAACTAGGTGACATGGTCAGTGAGTGAACGAGGGCAGGGAGAAGATGAGAACATTGACCAAAGATTGCAGGAATTGTGAAATACAGAGAGAAAGGCTCGGTGGCGCAGCGGTAGAGTTGCTGCCTTACAGCGCCAGGGACCCGGGTTCGATCCTGACTGCGGCTGCTGTCTGTACGGAGTTTGTACGTTCTCCCTGTTCTCCCGGGTGCTCCGGTTTCCTCCCACACTCCAAAGACGTGCAGGTTTGCAGGTTAATAGGCTTTGGTAAAAGTAGTAAATTTTCCCTGGTGTGTAGGATAGTGCTAGTTTCCGGGATCGTTAGTCAGCGTGGCCTCGGTGGGCCAGTTTCCACGCTGTATCTCTGAAGTCTAGAGTCTAGACGATACACCTGGCAGATTATACTGGGCATGCCCTTTATTTTCCGAGAGATAAAGAAATAAAGAAAGCAGGAAAAGAAAGAAAGAAGTTGAGACAATATCACACGTCTATGAGTGTTTGACGGCACTGGGCCTGCACTCGCTGGAGTTTAGAAGGATGAGAGGGAACCTCATTGAAACTTACCGAATACTGAAAGGCTTGGATAGAGTGGATGTGGAGAGGATGTTTCCACTAGTGGGGGAGTCTAGGACCAGAGGGCACAGCCTCAGAATTAAAGGACGTTCCTTTAGGAAGGAGATGAGGAGGAATCTCTTTAGTCAGGGTGATGAATCTGTGGAATTCATTGCCACGGCAGGCTGTGGCGACCAGGTCAATGGATATTTTTAAGGCAGGGTGGATAGGTTTTTGGTTAGTACGGGTGTCAGGGGTTATGGGGAGAAGGCAGGAGAATGGGGTTAGGAGGGTGAGGTCAGCCATGATTGAATGGCAGAGTAGACTTGATGGGCCGAATGGCCTAATTCTACTATCACTTATGAACTTATGAAGACACATCTGCAGTCTGAAATCAATGTATCTGGTGTTCTAAACTACAGTATTGAATGCAGAAGGCTGCAGATTGCCAGGCAGACGATGAGAGGCTGTTCCTCAAGCGTGTGTGGGGCTTCGTTGTAAGGATGTTTACGCTTTGCCGGAACATTTCCCCTTCCGTTTCTTCCCTTCCCTCCTTACAATCTTTCGCAGTCTCTTTTTACAATTTTTTACCAAAGCCAAGTCAACACCCAAACCTGTGCGTCTTTGGAGTGTGGGAGGAAACCGGAGCACCCAGCGGGAAACCCCACGCAGGTCACGGGGAGAACGTGCAAACACCGCACAGACAGCACCCGCGGTCAGGATCGATCCCGGGTCTCTGGCGCTGTGAGGCAGCAACTCTACCGCTGCGCCACCGTATACAGTATTCAAGAATTGCTGTCTTAAGGCACAATTTTTCACGAGGAAAGTCCAAATAGTTTACAACACAGTGTGAGGGGTGTTCGATGAATTCTACGGCTAGAGGCTTTAGCCACAGAGGATGTTGCATCTTCTGACACATTGTACAATCCTAACATTGAAATAGGAGAAGGCACTGATACCAGCAGGGCCTGTCGTATCACATGCTTTACCCTAGGGTCACACCGATGTATCACTTTTGTTTAAATTCCTTCTCTGTTTATTTTACCTGCGGCTCAAATTCCCTGTGGCCGGCAAGTCATCGACTGATTCAATAACGCAGGACAATTGACAATACACTTCGACACGTCATCCAGATGGAGTTCCACTCTGTCAGCTCTGTGGTCACCAGGAATGTCGGACACTTCACGAGCCCAAATCGGGCAACATTCCAACAATCGCAATCATTTGGCCCTTCACGGACAGCACCAAGCTGGAAAAGAAGATTGGAAAGAGAAGATTTACGAGGATGTTGTCAGGACTAGAGGGTCCGAGCTATAGGGGGAGGTTGAGTCGGCTGGGACCCGATTCCTTGGAGCACAAGAGGATGAGGGGCGATCTTATGGAGGTGTATAAAATCATGAGAGGAATAGATCGGGTAGATGCACAGAGTCTCTTGCCCGGAGAAGGGCAATCGAGGACCAGGGGACATACATATGTTCAAGGTGAAGGGGAAAAGATTTAATAGGAATCTGATGGATAACGTTTTCACCCACAGGGTGGTGAGTACAAGGAACGAGATGCGGAACAGATGTAGGTGAGGCTGGGACAACCGCAATGTTTAAGAAACAGTTAGACAGGTACATGGATAGGACAGGTTTGGAGGGATATGGGCCAAATGCGGACAGGTGGGACTAGTGTAGCTGGAACATGGTGGCTGTTGTGGGCAGGTTGGGCCGAAGGGCCTGTTTCCATGCTGTATAACCCTATGGCTCTAAGACTCTATGCCTTCAATGGATCTTTCAAAGAGTTGGTCTAATCAGTTCAATTGTTCGGAACAAAGGAGGCTGAGGAGATATTTCAATGAGAAACAAGGAACTGAAAATGCTGGTTTACAAAAAAAAGACACAAAGAGCTGGAGTAACTCAGCGGGCCAGGCAGCATCCCAAAACATCATCTATCCATGTTCTCCAGAGGTGCTGCCTTACCCGCTGAGTTACTCCAACGTTTTGTACCATTAAAAATCTAATTATTTGAGGTTTACCCAGTCGCGAGGGGGGCCGGAGAGGGTGACCGAGGGGTAAATAATTTCCTTTTTCAGAGGAGGTTGAGAATGGAGTCAGGATCATGAATCGAAGGATTAGAGAGGAAATTAGGAAAGTTAAACATAGTGCGAGAGAGACTCGGCGGATCAAGCGGCATCTGTGGAGGGAATCGGCAGGCGATGTTTCAGGCAATGAACAGGCAATCCTAACGCAGACTGATTTCTCTGAATCCTGATCTCTGATTTATGAAAGTTAAAGCCGGGTTGGCACCGTGGTGCAGCCCATGGGGTGGCACAGCAGCAGAGTTGCTGCCTCGCTCTGCCAAAGTCCCGGGTTCGATACTGACCTCAGGTGCTGTCTGTGTGGAGTTTGCATGTCCTCCCTGTGACCGCGTGGGTTTCTCCAGGTGCTCTGGTTTCCTCTCACGTTCCGAAGACATACAGCTTTGTAGGTTAATTGGCTTTGGCCAATTGCCAGTAGTATGTAGGATAGAGCTAGTGTGTGGGTCACTGTGGTGACGTGGACTTGCTGGGCCAAAGGGCCAGTTTCCAAGATGTGTGAGTGGATTTGTAGGTAAACTGGCCTCTGTCAATGACCCCTAGTGTGGAGAGAGTGGACGAGAAAGTGGGATAACATAGAACTAGTATAAATGTGTGATCAATGGTTGGTGTGGGCGTGGGGGTGGGGGTGGGGGTGGGGGGCTGAAGACCCTATTTACACGCTGTAGCTTTCAATACAGATGTGCAGGTGTTTTGCACACAGAGAGGTGAACATGCTGCCAGAGGTGGTGGTGAAGACAGATTTAGAGGCTTTAATTAGGCCTATGCAAGGAATGGAAGGATATGGATTACGTGCAAGCAGAGGAGATTAGTTCATCTTGGCATCATGTTCATAATAATGGTCACAAATTATAGGAGCAGAATGAGGCCATTCAGCCCATCAAGTCTATTCTGCCATTCAATCATGGCTGATCTATCTTTCCCTTTTGACCCCATTCAAGATCCTAGATTCAAGAGACATCTATTGTCACATGTACGGTTTGGTGCAGTGAAATCTGGGGTCACCACACAGCCGTACGAATAAAAAAAAATAAAACACGATAGTATATTAACATCCCCTGCAGAGCGGAATCAAAGTTTCCCACTGTGAGGGATGGCCCGAGAGTACATCCTCCTCGTTGATGTTCTCTGATGTTCACCTGTGGACGGTCCGCAGTCGCCGCTACGAGTGGCCCGATGCTCAGGCCCTCTCGTCGGGATGATGGAACTCCGACGTCGGAACGGGAGAACAACCTCAGCGGCTTGGTCCTCCGAATCGGCCACTTCCTACCGGAGTGCACAGGCCGCGCCGAGCGGAGACCCACGCTGGCGAGCCCTCGGCAAAGGGCCCCAGGGCGCCGCGATGTTGAAGTCAGCGCCGCCCGCGCTGGAAGCTCTTCAAACCACAGCCCCGCGATGTTGTTGCAGCAGGTCCAGCGCTCTGGAGCTTCAAACGGCGATCCCACGATCCCACGCGATGTATCCAGCGCTGCGCCGCCGCTGCTGGAGCTCTGGTCCGGTCCCCGGCAGGAAAGGCCGCGCCAATCCGGCTGGTAGGCCGCGAGTAGGGGGGGGCGAGGACACGACCCGGAGAATAGTCGCGTCCTCACCAGGAGGCGACTGGGAGACGGTTTCCCCCTTACCCTACCCCTCCCCCCCCCCACATAGAAAAACTAAAGAAACCTCCTCAACATACTTTTAAACAAAATAAAATATATAAGAAAGAAGGAAAAAACGGACAGACTGTAGGCAGAGGCAGCCTTCATGCAGCCTTCATGCGGTATTGATTCTCCTGCCATCTCCCCATAACCCCTGGCACCCTTATTAATCATGCTGGAGCAACAGGCACCATCTCTGGAGAGAAGGAATGGGTGACTTTTTGAGTCTCAACCCGAAACGTCACCTATTCTTTCTCTCCAAAGATGCTGCTTGTCCTACGGAGTTACTCCAGTGTCCACCTTTGATTTTAACCAGCATCTGCAGTTCTTTCTTACGCTATTAATAATCACATTTGGCATGGACAACCTGTTCCTGTGCTGTACTGTTCTATGGTCTATGTTCTATGTCTTAAGTTCTCTGTTCCATGTTCTGGAACGGTGGAAAACTCATGATTTTTTTTTGTTTAACGCCAGTTCTCTTGATTGCTTCTCACCGCTACAGACACCAGTGCCAGAAGTGCCAGAAACATATAACATTCTTAAGGAATTGGACAGGCTAGATGCATGAAAAATGTTCTCCATGTTGGGGGAGTCCAGAAACAGTCCTGACCCCATTGAGGGTAGGGAAGATTCAAATAAGAGGGCATGACATGAGAATGAAGGGACAGAAGTTTAGGGGTAACATGAGGGGGAACTTCTTTACTCAGAGAGTGGTGGCTGTGTGGAATGATCTTCCAGCAGAAGTGGTGGAGGCAGGATCGCTTTTAACATTTAAAAGTAAAGTGGTTAGGTATATGGACGGGAAGGGAATGGAGGGGTATGGTCTGAGTGCAGGTAGATGGGACTAGGGGAAA
This sequence comes from Raja brachyura, assembly GCA_963514005.1. Next base: position 31,708,250 of record OY740809.1, on the reverse strand, counting down.
ATAAATGGTCGGCACGGACTGGAAGGGCCGAGAAGGCCTGTTTCCGTGCTGTAATTGTTATATGGTTATATGGTTAACAGGGGTTACAGTTTAAGAATAAGGAGTAGGCCATTTAGGACTGAGATAAGGAAAAACCTTTTTAGCCAGACTGTTGTGAATCTGTGGAATCCACTGCCACAGAAGGCAGTGGAGGCCAATTCACCGGATGTATTCAGGAGAGAGATAGATATAGCTGCCAGAGACCCGGGTTCGATCCCGACTACAGGTGCTGTCTGTACGGAGTTTGTACGTTCTCCCCCTGGGTTTCTTCCGAGGTCTTTGGATACTTGCCGCACTCCAAAGTGGTAAGGTAAGTGCAGAGACGTTGAGGAAAATGATTAATCTAAGACCAGGCCAGGCAGAAAACGGATTGAAGTTCATCTGCATTGATGCTTGCTTTTGGGTATTCGTTGTGGCTCCAAACAACTGGCGCCAGGGATAATCCTTCTGTGTATTACTGGGGGGGGGGAGGGGTGCTGCACTGTCACTGATTCCATAGAGTCATAGAGTGATACAGTGTGGAAACTTAGCCCTTTGGCCCAACTAGCCAACACCAGCCAACATGTCCCAGCTACACTAGTCCCACCTGCCTGCGTTTGGCCCATATCCTTCCAAACTTGGGGCCGCAACTGTTTACTATATACATAAATGATTTGGAAGAGGGAATTAGGAGCAACACTAGCAAGCAAAGCTGGGTGGCAGTGTGAACTGTGAAGAGGATGTTAGGAGGTTGCAGGGTGACCTGGGCAGCTTGAGTGAGTGGGCAGATGCGTGGCAGATGCAGCATAATATAGATAAATGTGAGGTTATCCACATTGGCGGCAAAAACTAGGGGGCAGGTTATTATCTCAATGGGGTTAGGTTAAGTAAGGAGGAGGTGCAGCGTGACCTGGGCGTTCTTGTACACTGGTCACTGAAAGTCAGCTTACAGGTACAGCAGGCAGTGAAGAAAGCTAATGGAATGTTGGCCTTCATAACAAGAGGATTTCAGTGCAGGAGTAAAGAGGTTCTTCTACAGTTGTATAGGGTTCTGGTGAGACCACACCTGGAGTATTGCGTACAGTTTTGGACTCCTAATTTGAGGAAGGACATCCTTGTGATTGAGGCAGTGCAGCGTAGGTTCACGAGATTGATCCCTGGGATGGCGGGACCGTCATATGAGGAATGATTGAAAAGACTAGGCTTGTATTCACTGGAGTTTAGAAGGATGAGGGGGATCTTATAGAAACATATAAAATTATAAAAGGACTGAACAAGCTAGATGCAGGAAAAATGTTCCCAATGTTGGGTGAGTCCAGAACCAGGTGTCACAGTCTTAGGATAAAGGGGAGGTCATTTAAGACTGAGGTGAGAAAAACCTTTTCACCCAGAGAGTTGTGAATTATGGAATTCCCTGCCATAGAGGGCAGTGGAGGCCAAGTCACTGGATGGATTTAAGAGAGAGTTAGATAGAGCTCTAGGGGCTAGTGGAGTCGAGGGATATGGGGAGAAGGCAGGCACGGGTTATTGATAGGGGACGATCAGCCATGATCACAATGAATAGTGGTGCTGGCTCGAAGGGCCGAATGGCCTCCTCCTGCACCTATTTTCTATGTTTCTAAGCCTGTCATATCCATGTACCTGTCTATCTGTTTCTTAAACGTTGGGATAGTCCCTGCCACAACTACCTTCTCTGGTAGACAAAAGTGCTGGAGAAACTCAGCGGGTGCAGCAGCATCTATGGAGCGAAGGAAATAGGCAACGTTTCGGGCTGAAACCCTGCAGCTCGTTCCATACACCCACCATCCTTTGTTGAAAAATGTCACCCCTCAGATTCCTATTAAATCTTTTCCCCTTCACTTTAAACCTATGCCCTCTGGTCCTTGATTCACCTACTCTGTGCATCTACCCGATCTATTCATAGAAACATAGAAACATAGAAAATAGGTGCAGGAGTAGGCCATTCCGCCCTTCAAGCCTGCACCGCCATTCAATATGATCATGGCTGATCATCCAACTCAGTATCCTATACCTGCCTTCTCTCCATACCCCCTGATCCCTTTAGCCACAAGGGCCACATCTAACTCCCTCTTAAATATAGCCAATGAACTGGCCTCAACTACCCTCTGTGGCAGAGAATTCCAGAGACTCACCACTCTCTGTGTGAAAAATGTTTTCCTCATCTCGGTCCTAAAGGAATTCCCCCTTATCCTTAGACTGTGACCCCTTGTTCTGGACCTCCCCAACATCGGGAACAATCTTCCTGCATCTAGCCTATCCAACCCCTTAAGAATTTTGTACGTTTCTATAAGATCCCCCCTCAGTCTTCTAAATTCTAGCGAGTACAAGCCGAGTCTATCCAGTCTTTCCAAATATGAAAGTCCTGACATCCCAGGAATCAGTCTGGTTCCTCTCGTGATCTTATACAACCTCTCTAAGATCACCCCTCATCCTCCTGGGCCCAAGGAATGGAAACCCAGCCTGCTTAACCTCTCCCTGTCGCTCAGGCCCTCTAGTCCCGGCAACATCCTCGTAAATCTTCTCTGTTCCTTCTCCAGCTTGACGACATGTGGCATTGAAGCCTGATAAGCTGAAAATGAAAATTTTCAGGAACGCAGGGTGAAACGATGGCGCAACGGTAGAGTTGCTGCCTTATAGCGCCAGCGACTCGGATTCAATCCTGACTACGGATGTTGTCTGTACGGAGTTTGTACGTTCTCCCAATGACCTGCTTGGGCCGTCTCCAGGTGCTTTTTCCTCCTGCACTCCAAAGACGTACAAATTTGTAGGTTAATTGGCTTCGGTAAAATTGTACATTTACTCTAGTGCGTGTAGGAGAGCGTTAACGTGCGGGGATCGCTGGTTGGAGCGGACGGTGGGCCAAATGGCCTGTTTCCGTGCTATATTTCTAAAGTAAACTAAACTAAGCTAAGCTAAAATAAAGTGTTTGAATTACAGCAAGGTTTGACTTCCCAGTGTTGTGTAATATCCTGAATTTTCAACAAATGTCACGAAAACAAGTTGTACTCTCATTGCCAGAATGCTGCTGGTGGGAGCGTCAGCTCGATGCAACTTACCCACAGAGCGACAATGTTCAGTTGTGCTTCATTCACTTTGCGTCACCTTTGTCTCTTTGTCTGGAGAATAACAGAATAAGTCTAGGGTGGCCCAGTGGTGCAGCAGTAGAGTCGCTGCCTTGCAATGCCGGATATCCGGATTCTATCCTGACTACGGGTGCTTCCTGCACATAGTTTGCACGTTCTCCCTGTGACCGCGTTGATTTTTTCCCGGGTGCTCCGGTTTCCCCTCACATTCCAAAGACTTCCAGAATTGTAAGTCCTATTGGCTTCAGTAAAAATTGAGGGGTGGAAGATTGCAACCTTGACGTGGTCCGCCCTGTTTCGACTAATGCAATCAACTCGATGTGCACAAACGGAAGATCAAATAGAACAAGTTGCCCTGCAACGTTAGGCTGTGCACGCCACACGAAAGAAGTAAAAATTGTAACATATCCCTAGTGTGTAGGATAGTGCGAGTGAGCTGGGTGATCGCCGGCCAGCCACAGCATTGATGGGCCGAAGAGCCTGTTTCCACGCTGTGTCCCTCGAGCCTAAACTAAAGTCTACAACCTAGACAGATGGTGGTAGAACAGGTGTTGATTGTGGCTGATCTTTGCTCAACTGTGCACTCACATAAAGGAAAATGTGGTTAGGAGCTGTAGCATAACATATGTTCTTGATTAGTTTGAAGCAAAGATAACCACTGTAAATTAATAAGTAGTTAATATGGCTCAGCAAAAACTATATTCGACAATCATCTCTTACAGTGTCTCCACACACGCAAAAATCGCTTGACTTGCTCTCTGGAGGGTTCAAATGATGAATAAATGCATTGAGAAGGAGTCTGAGAACATGCGAATGATTAAAGCACAAGGTGCTGGAGCAACTCAGTGGGTCAGGCAGCATCGGTGGAGGAAATGGATAGGCGACGTTTCATGTTGAGCCCTTCTTTGGACTTTCTTCAGAATTCTTCAGACTCCACACAGTCTGAACCCGGGTCTCTGGCGCTGAGAGGGAACATCTCCACCAGTTGCGTCACGGTGCTGCCCCAATGTGACCATCACATGGGTGATATGTGAATAGGCTTTCATATGCAATTGAGTGCTTTTGTCATCAGATTTTTTGAAAGTCTGGATTCAAACATTCTGATCATGAACAGTGGTGAACGGATTAAAGATGCTCAAATTCAGTTTTCAGTTTGAATGTGAAGGATTGCCACCATTGCTTTGAGGAAAGTTAACATGGAAACCAGGAAGTGGAATGAGAAAGGGACACGTGGACCATGATCGCCAGCAACGCTGAAGAAAAGAGTCGGATTAGAAGAAGAAGCCAATTTGCAAACTGTTGCCTTTCAGCAGAGTGTAAACTTGCATTAGAACACTGAATGTGCAGGAAGGGAACTGCAGATGCTGGTTTAAACCGAAGATAGACACAAAATGCCGGAGTCACTGAGCGGGTCAGGCAGCATCTCTGGAGAGAAGGAATGGGTGACCTTTCTGAAGAAGGGTCTCGACTCGACCTGAAACGTCACCTATTCCTTCACTCCAGAGATGCTGCCTGTCCCGCTGAGTTACTCCAGCTTTTTGTGTCTATCTTCAGAACACTGAATACTTGGCTTGGGTTGAGGTTTGGAGATAATTAATTTATCATTTACACTCTGCTTTATAATTGCAGGCAGCTGGATATTTGGCAAAAGTATGGATTTATGACTTTGGTGGACTGAGCCATGGGCTCCCCAGAGGAAGCAATGGTTGTCTGGATGTTTGCAGCTGTGTTAAATGGAGAGAAAGGGAGGAAAAAAGAGAATGAGAAACAATCAGCTGAACTGTGACAAACAGTCCCTTGAGAGGTTGTGCAAGAAGATTTAGGACACAGTTTACCAACAGCAGTAAAATGGTGAGTGAGTTGATGTCCATTTGGAAAAGCCCTATTTCACTCCCACATTGTTTGCGGATGATATCACATGAGAAGGAAAAAGGCCAGCCTGAAAAAAAAAAATCTGAAGGTTTTCCCTATCTCTATACATGGATATGTAACCAGCAAGGTTAAAATTATTGCATATAATAGGAAGGAACTGCAGATGCTGGTTTGCACCAAAGATAGATGCAAAATGCTGGAGTAACTCAGCGGGACAGGCGGCAACTCCGGAGAAAAGGTGGAGGTGACGATTCGGGTCGGAACCCTTCATTCGACTGAAAGTAATGGGTGGGTGAGGGATTGCATCTGGTATTGGCCCTTCAGGCATTGTTTCTCCTTCAACTAAACCCTTCATGATTTTAAACATTTATGTCAGACTCTTTTAGTCTTTACTTTATTTAATTTATGTATTTGTTTGTTTGTCTATCTATCCATCTATCTATCTATCTATCTATCTATCTATCTATCTATCTATCTATCTATCTATCTATCTATCTATCTATCTATCTATCTATCTATCTATCTATCTATCTATCTATCTATCTATCTATCTTTTGTCTAGCTATCTATTTGTTTGTTTATTTATTTAGTGTGTGTGTGTAGATGATCTATATATATATGTGTATTTGTGAGTATGAATGTATTAATACACACGCTGAACTGTTTTCCTCTCGTTTATCATATTGTTTACAGTGTACTATGCTTCCATATTCTGTTGTGCTGCTGCAAGTAAAGGGCCTGTCACACTAGCGCGCGATTAGACGCGATAAGCGCGACAAATTCGGACGCGGGGGTCGCGTGGGGGTCAGGCGATCCCGGTGCGAGTGAAGGGCCTGTCACACTAGCGCGCGATTACACGCGCGACGTCCGAAGGAAGGACGTTATTTTTCATCACGTGACGATGCGCATGAGCATGCGCGTTGCACGACGTCGGGCAGTGACGTCATCACGCAACGCCACGCTGAAGACGCACAACGTCAAAACGTCATCACGTTCCGCGCGACAGGATTTTGCCGCGCGTAATTTTTAAGCAGTGTCGGTTTTTGGACACTACGCGCGATGTCGACACCAGCTCCACACGAGTCCGCGGAACTCCACCAGACTCCGGCGATCGCAGTGGGACAGGGTCACGCGAGGCCGGACGACTAAAGCGACCACGGTAGGTCGCGCTTATCGCGTCTAATCGCGCGCTAGTGTGACAGGCCCTTAAGAATTTCATTGTTCTATCTAGGACACAAGACAATAAAACACTCTCGACTCTCTCTCTTAACTCTATATTTTGCTTTCTGCAGCTAATCTGTGTAACTGGAAGCCCTCTGTCTGGGAGCTAGGATTTCGTTTTTTTTAGATTAGAGATACAATGCGGAATCAAGCCCTTTGGCCCACCGAGTCCAAGCTGGCCAGCGATCCCCCATACACTAGTTCTGTCTACACACTAGGGACAATTTACAGAGGCCAATTAACCTGCAAACCTGGATGTCTTTGGAATGTGGGAGGAAATCGGAGCACCTGGAGAAAACCCACTCGGTTTCAGGGAGGACGTACAAACTCCGTATGGTCAGAGCCAGTAGTCAGGATCGAACCCGGTTCTCTGGTGTCTCTGAACCCGCAACTCTCCGCTGCGCCCACTTGCCACTCTACTTTTTTTTTGTTGTCTTTATAGTTGAAGTTATACATGAAGAACTGTATACACCCTCTATGCCATTTGAGCAGTTCCAATCAGATACCTTAGTACCTTAATCCATTGTGCACCAATGCCCAAGATAGACGTAAAATGCTGGAGTAACTCAGCGGGTCAGGCAGCATCTCTGGAGGAAAAAGATAGGTGACATTTCAGGTCTTCAGAGTGTACCAATGCCCCTCTGCTTCATCCTTTGTCAATGGCTTATTGCGTTATTGGGCCCTGATAGCGGTGCAGGAATTAGGATCCTATCTTATGGTTCAGCTTTCTGAGTTCTTAGTCCCTCCATTACGCCATATTTTGGAACATCCAATTATGTTTTGGTAGAATTCAAAGATAGAGGCAGGAAACATGTTCCTGATGTTGGGGGAGTCCAGAACCAGGGGCCACGGTTTAAGAATAAGGAGTAAGCCATTTAGAACGGAGACGAGGAAACACTTTTTCTCACAGAGAGTGGTGAGTCTGTGGAATTCTCTGCCTCAGAGGGCAGTGGAGGCAGGTTCTCTGGATGCTTTCAAGAGAGAGCTGGATAGGGCTCTTAAAAATAGCGGAGTCAAGGGAGAAGAGGAGAAGGCAGGAACGGGGTACTGATTGGGGATGATCAGCCATGATCACATTGAATGGCGGTGCTGGCTCAAAGGGCCAAATGGCCTACCCCTGCATCTATTGTCTATTGTAAAAATACATCTGTCAGTATCTTGTGGACCCTGTGTTGGGTCCACTGTTGTTTGTCATGCACATCAATGATCTAGATGATGGGGTGGAAAATTGGATAAGTAAGTATGCAGATGATACTAAGATAGGTGGTGCTGTGGATAATGAAGTAGATTTTCAAAGTCTACAGAGAGATTTGGCCATTTGAAGAGTGGGCTAAAAGATGGCAGATGGAGTTTAATGCTGATAAGTGTGAGGTGCTACATCTTGGCAGGACAAATCAAAATAGGACGTACATGGTAAATGGTAGTGAATTGAGGAATGCTGCGGAACAGAGGGATCTAGGAATAACTGTGCATAGTTCCCTGAAGGTGGAATCGCATGTAGATAGGGTGGTAAAGAAAGCTTTTGGTGTGCTGGCCTTTATAAATCAGTGCATTGAATATAGGAGTAGGGAAGTAATGTTAAAATTGTACAAGGCATTGGTGAGACCAATTCTGGAGCATGGTGTACAACTTTGGTCGCCTAATTATAGGAAGGATGTCAACAAAATAGAGAGAGTACAGGGGAGATTTACTAGAATGTTGCCTGGGTTCCAGCAACTAAGTTACAGAGAAAGGTTGAACAAGTTAGGTCTTTATTCTTTGGAGCACAGAAGGTTAAGGGGGGACTTGATAGAGGTCTTTAAAATGATGAAAGGGATAGACAGGGTTGACGTGGATAAGCTTTTCCCATTGAGGGTAGGGAAGATTCAAATAAGAGGGCATGACATGAAAATTTAGGGACAGAGGTTTAGTGGTAACATGAGGGGGAACTTCTTTACTCAGAGAGTGGTGGCTGTGTGGAATGATCTTCCAGCAGAAGTGGTGGAGGCAGGACCGATTTTAACATTTAAAAGTAAAGCGGATAGGTATATGGACGGGAAGGGAATGGAGGGGTATGGTCTGAGTGCAGGTAGACGGGACTAGGGGAAAATAAATGGTCAGCACGGACTGGAAGGGCCGAGAGGGCCTGTTTCCGTGCTGTCATTTGTTATATGGTTATCTTTCGTTCATTTAAACCCTTTATAGTGCATCATTTGGTTTCAAGGTCTTCGATCCCCTTCCAACGAGGTGAAAGTATTTATTTTCCATGACATGTAGAAATACGTCCAGCAGGAATTTTTTTCTCTGCTGGAATAGTAGTGCTCTCTGTTGGCATGGGAAGAGAGTCCAGAATGTTTACATAAGCGTCAGGGATGGATGTGGAGAATATGGAAAAGTCATCACAGAGTATTCCAAGGAAGGAGATGTGGAAGGTTGCGTAGCAACATGTAAACATTGGTAGCTAGGATTACTGAAACAACTAGGCAATGACATATTAATGGACGAGGTTACGTTCAATGAATGCGTTTAATTAACAACTTTTAAAAGCCCCAAAAAGACGCTGATCCCCAGCTGCATGGCAAGAAAAAAATCAGAGCATATTAATTGTGTTACCTGCATCGCTGGAGCGATGCTTTTTCCCCTTGACAATCACAATCACAATCACAATCAGTTTTATTCGTCACTTGCACATAAAGTGACAAAAAGTGACCCTGACATAAAGTGCAAGTGAAATGAATTTGCCGGCAGCCGTACAATGAAAAAGAACACACAAAAACACAATACAAATGTAACACAAATATCCACCACAGCATTCATCACTGTGGTGGAAGGCGCAAAATTTGGCCAGTCCTCCTCCACTTTCCCCCGCGGTCGGGGCCTCAACCCACCGCAGCCGCCGCTGTGGGCGTCTAGATGAGTAGACAAGGTAAAGTCCCGGGAAGTCCAGAATCGGTGCCTCCCCACCGGAGACCGCGGCTTCAGGTTGGTGTAGGCCGCAGGCCGGCGGTCGAAGATCTAAAGTCCCCGCTGCGCTGCAGCCAGAAGCACCGCAGACCACAGGGCCAGTGGTCGGAGCTCTTCTCCAGGGGTCCCCGTCGAGGGACCCCGCTCCTGATGGTAAGTCCCCGCCGTGCCCGCGGTAGAAGTTGGCCGCGGGCCGGCGGTCGGAGCTCTGCTCCAGGGGTCCCCGTCGAGGGACCCCGCTCCTGATGGTAAGTCCCCGCCACGCCCGTGGTAGAAGTTGGCCGCGGGCCGGCAGTCGGAGCTATTGAGTTCAGAATTTTGAAAATTTTATTTCTGCATACTTCCTCGAAGAATGATAACCGTTATTTTCCATTCGTAATCATGTTCATAAGCGATAGGAGGAGAATTAGGCCATTCAGCCCATCAAGTCTACTCCGTCACTCAATCACGGCTGATCTATCTTTCCCTCTCAACCCCATTCTCCTGCCTTCTCCCCATAAACCCTGACACCCGCACTAATCAGCAATCGATCAATCTCCGCCTTAAAAGCAACCATTGACTTGGCCTGCACCGCCGTCTATGGCAATGAATTCCACAGATTCACCATCTCCTTTCTAAAGGTACGTCCTTGCTTAATATTGAAGTTGCTTTAAGAGCTGACCATCTCTGAAGTGAGCTCCTGACACTAGTGAGAATAGAGAGGAATGAAGAGTGGCAGCTCAATAATTAGCATCAATAATCAGGTTTTCCAATGTATTTCACCCTAAACCCCTTGATGGCCACTCTTGCATACGTTCTTGCCAGACTGATGTTGAAAAATACTTAAAAGAAATTCCACAGGTCAGGCAGCATTTCTTGAGAACATGGATAGGTGACGTTTCATGTCGGGACACTTCCTCAGACTCCACAAAATTGCTGGAGGACATCAGCGGGTCTGACGGGGGACGGTCGGAGAGAGAGGGGTGCAAGGGTTACTTGAAGTTAGAGAAATTAATATTCATACCGCTCGGGTGTAAGCGAAATGTGAGGTGCTGTTGCTCCAATTTGCTTTTGACCTCACTCTGACAATGGAGGAGATCCAGGACGGAAAGGTCAGGATGGGAATGGGAGGGGAAGTTAAAGGGTTTAGCAACCGGAAGATCGAGCAGGTCCAGGCGGACTGAGCGGAGGGAGGTGTTCACCGAAATGATCGCCGAACCTGTGCTTGGTCTCGCCGATATATAGGAGTCCACACCTTGAACAGCGGATCCAGGAAATGAGGTTGGAGGAGGTGCAAGTGAACCTCTGCCTCTCCTGAAAGGACTGTCGGGGTCCTTGGATGGAGTTGAGGGGGGAGACTGAAAGGGACAGGTGTTGCATCCCCTGTGCATGCAGGTGAAAGTACCTGGGGCGGGGGTGGTTTGGGTGGGAAGTGATGAGTTAAGCAGGGAGTTGCAGTGGGAACAGTTGCAACTGAAAGTGGAAAGGGGAAGAGATGGGACAACGTGGCTAGTGGTGGGATCCCTTTGGAGGCGGCAAATATGTCTGAGGGTAATGTGCTTTATGCGATGGAGGATGGGGTGGAAGGTAAGGACTAGGAGGTCTCTGTCGCGACTTTGGGGAGGAGGAACAAGAGCGGAGCTGCGGATACTGGGAAGACCTGTTTTCAGCCTCATCTATGAAGGAATAGGGGAAACCCCGTTCTCTAAAGAATGCAAACATCTCAGATATCCTGGTATGGAACACCTCATCCTGGGCGCAGACGCGGTATGGACGGAGGAATTGGGAGTAATGGATAGAATCTTTGCAGGAGGCAGGGTGGGAAGCAGTATTGTCTAGACAGCTGTGGGAGTCAGTGGGTTTATAATGGATGTCAGTTGATAGTCCATCTCCTGTGATGGAGACAATGAGATCAAGAAAGGGAGGGGAGATGTCGGAGATGGTCCAAGTGAAGTTGACTGGAGGATGGAAATTGGTAGTGAGGTTAATGAAGTCCTTGAGTTTCCAATGTTTCAAAACTGAGCCAATTTAGATTTGTTTCTCAGAAATAATTTGAAGGCACTAAAAGAAGGAAGAAATCTTTGGGACAGCACGGTGGCGCAGCGGTAGAGTTGCTGCCTTACAGTACCAGAGTCCCAGGTCCAACCCTGACCATGGGTGCTGTCTGTACGGAGTTTGCACGTTTTCCCTGTGACCGTATGGGTTCTCCCCGGGTGCTCGAGTTTCCTCCCACACTCCAAAGATGTTTAGGTTTGTAGACTAATTGGCTTTGGTAATTTGCAATTTGCAAAAATTGCAAATTGTTCCTAGTGCGTAGGATAGCGCTAGCGTACGGGGTGATCGCTGTTCGGCGCTGACTTGACGGGCCGAAGGGCCTGTTTCCATGCTGTGCCTCTAAAGTCTAAGACAGGGGTGGGGAGCCTGTACATGTTGGAAGGCTGCATTAAGTTAGCTGTAATCGAATAAGGCCGCATTCCAAGAAACTTCAATTAGATGTAGGATTATTTCATTGAACTCTTTGATATTTTAAAATATGTTTATTTTAAGATTTAAATAAAAATAATAAAAGACGAACAGTCTTTTAAAGTCGGCTTGTACTCGCTGGAATTTAGAAGATTGAGGGGGGATCTTATAGAAACTTACAAAATTCTTAAGGGGTTGGACAAGCTAGATGCTGGAAGATTGTTCCCGATGTTGGGGGAGTCCAGAACAAGGAGTCACAGTCTAAGGATAAGGGGGAATTCCTTTAGTACCGAGATGAGGAAAACATTATTTACACAGAGAGTGGTGAGTCTCTGGAATTCTCTGCCACAGAAGGTAGTTGAGGCCAGTTCATTGGCTATATTTAAGAGGGTGTTAGATATGGCACTTTTGGCTAAAGGGATCAGGGGGTATGGAGAGAAGGCAGGTACGGGATACTGAGTTGGATGATCAGCCATGATCACATTGAATGGCGGTGCAGGCTCGAAGGGCCGAATGGCCTACTCCTGCACCTATTTTTCTATGTTTCTATGTTTCTAACAAAAACATATTAATAAAAATGAAAGGATTTGTTCTCCAAAATGTGGATTCGTTCAAAAGGCCGCACTTGATGGCCATGTGACCTTAAGGCCGCAGGTTCCCCACCCCTGGTCGAAGAGAATGAATGAATTTGCTCAGTTCAGTTGAAGAAATGAAGACAGGCCACCTTCACGGTTAATCATGTTCATTTTTACAGTGGGAGGTGCCGTCTTCACCGAGAGGCGGAGGCTTTGCTATTGTTGCCATGGCTGCCATGAATTGTTAGTCTTATCATTCAAAACCGTGGTGCCAGGTCTAAACATTAGAACAATGGGATGTCTAAAAATAGAGACTGGTGTCATTAGCGAATAATTTACAATCTGCCAAAGGACAGCAGCAGCTTAATATTGTTTGTTTCAGCTCTTGGCTGTGCTTCAGTTGATTAAATATTGCCAGCACCATGATGCCACTTTTGTTTACTGCGTCAGTGCAAGGAAATGAAAGGAATGTGCTCTGTGAATTCATTCCTTCAATCAACGTCTCGAAGGTTCATTAATTAAATACTTCCGAGCATGGGTTGTTTAAGAAAGAACCGCAGACGCCGGAAAAATCGAAGGTAGACAAAAATGCTGGAGGAACTCAGCGGGTGGGGCCAGCATCTATGGAGCGAAGGAGTAGGTGATGTTTTGGGTCACCTATTCCTTCGCTCCATAGATGCTGCTTCACCCGCCGAGTTTCTCCAGCAATATTGTCTACCTCCGAGTATCGGTTACTTGCTTCTTGGCGTTTTGTAATCTTTTCTCAGCGTGTGGCCACTGTTAGGAAGACTGGCATTTATTTCTCACTGCTGTATATCCTTCGGAAGTTGGTAGCTAGCTTTCTTCTGGAATGGCCGTGGTCTATTGTGCGAAGATATGGCCACAATGCTGCTATACAATGAGCTCCACGGATTTTACCAAAAGGTTGGATAGGTACATGGCTAGGAATGGTTCCCCCTCTTCCTATGTCCCACCCCCATCCTAGTCATCCTGCTAGTTTCACTGTTCGTATCCCCTGGTTATCACCTCTTGCACAGCCAACATTGGACCATTGTGGGCTCCAACTTTCCTGGGTCATCAGTGCCGCCTCTTATTTCTTCTGTACCTTTTCACACCTCCCCTGACTCAGTCTGAAGAAGGGTCTCGACCCGAATCATCCCCGATTCCCTCTCTCCAGAGATGCTGCCTGACCCGCTGAGTTCCTCCAGCATTTTGTGTCTATCTATGGTTTAGAGGAATATGGGCCAAGCACGGGCAGGTGGGACTTGTTCGGCATGGACACGTTCATCCGAAGGGCCTCTTCCCGTGCTGTATGATTCTAGCGTGGAAAGATGACTTGAAAGGTCATGGTGATGTTTGAAAAGACTAGGCTTGTATTCACTGGAGTTTATAAGGATGAGGGGATATCTTATAGAAACATATAAAATTATAAAAGGACCAGGCAAGCTAGATGCAGGAAAAATGTTCCCAATGAGGGGCGAGTCCAGAACCAGGGGCCACAGTCTTAGAATAAAGGGGAGGTCATTTAAGACTGAGGTGAGAAAAAACTTTTTCACCCAGAGAGTTGTGAATTTATCACAGAGGGCATTGGAGGCCAAATCACTGGATGGATTTAAGAGAGAGTTAGATAGACCTCTAGGGGCAAATGGAGTCTAGGGATATGGGGAGAAGGCAGGCACGGGTTATTGATAGGGGACGATCAGCCATGATCACAATGAATGGCGGTGCTGGCTCGAAGGGCCGAATGGCCTCCTCCTGGACCTATTTTCTATGTTTCTATGATGTAAGGCTTGATGGGGACTTTGTGTTGATGGTCTCCACTATAACTAGCTTCCCCATTGTGCTGCAGGGGTGAGGTCGGGCATTTGGGAGGTTTCGTGAAAGATATCATGGTGCGCCAATGGTGGAGGGAATGCATGTGTTAGATAGCGAATGTACTACTATTCAACCGTCTGAAGAAGGGTCTCGACCCGAAACGTCGCCTATCTCCTTCGCTCCTTAGATGCTGCTGCACACGCTGAGTTTCTCCAGCTTTTTGTGTACCCTCCCCTGTACTATTCAACAGATTGGTTTAGCTTGAAATGAGATTAAAGTTTTTAGTATTGTTCAGAGCAGGAAGACCTGGTGACCTTGATTGATTTCCTTCATTTAAATCTAAGAGGATATTCGGATGAAAACTGGTGGTGATTTGTCTCATGATGATGTTTCAATTAGCTGGCATTCTAACGTGTGGGTGAACTTTGCGGGTAAGGTTTGGATGTTTGTCAATTTTATCAGTGAACATCTTGCTGGTCTGGCTTAAAACTCTGTGTTGTGTGATTCATTTGTCATCATTCCTCTCACAGTGCCATTTCATAAGGTCATACATGATAGGAGCAGAATTAGGCCATTCGGCCCCTCAAATCTACTCCTCCATTCAATCAGGGCTGATCTACCTAATCCCATTCTCCTGCCTTCTCCCGACAGCCCCTGACCCCCTTACTAATCAAGATTCTATCCAACTCTGCCTGAAAAATATCCATTGTCAGCCTCCTCAACCTTCTGTGGCAAAGAATTCCACAGATTCACCACCCTCTGACTAAAGAAATATCTCCTTCCTAAAGGAACGTCCTTTAATTCTGAAGCCATGACCTCTAGTCCTAGACTCTCCAACTAGTGGAATCATCCTCTCCACATCCACTCTATCCAAGCCTTTCACTATTCGGTACGTTTCCACGAGGTCCCCCCTCATTCTTCTCAACTCCAGCGAGTACAGGCACAATGCCGTCAAATGCTTCATTTGTCCCATCATCATTCTTCATATCGACTCTGGGTGAAAAAGTTTTTCCTCATCTCTGTTGCAAATGGCCTACCCCTTATTCTTAAACTGTGGCCCCTGGTTCTGGACTCCCCCAAACATCGGGAACATGTTTGCTGCCTCTAGCGTGTCCAATCCCTCAATAATCATATATTTTCATATCTCATGTTTTCCTTTCCCCCAACTCTCTGTCTGAAGAAGGATCTCGGCCTGGAATGTCACCTATTCCTTTTCTCCAGAGATACTACCTGACTCGCTGAGTTACTCCAGCTTCTTGTGACTATCTTTGGTGTGAACCAGGATCTGCAGTTCCTTATATATATACACACACACGCGCACTGAACTTTTTTTCTGTTTATTATATTCTTTACAAAGTACTATGTTTACATCTTCTGTTGTGCTGCTGCAAGTAAGAATTTCATTGTTCGGAGTGGAAGATATGACAATAAAACACTGTTGCTAGCTGAACGACACATCATCAATCTGCAGAGCAACATGCACAAAATATTCTGGCCACCTCTCCCAATACATCTGCAGAGATTAGAGGCTACTGTGCACTCTGAATGCCAAAGCCCACTTATTGTGCGCACATGTCCATAGAATATATATGTGCAGAATTAGGCCATTCGGCCCTTCAAGTCCACTCTGCCATTCAATCATGGCTGATCTATCTTTCCCTTTCAACCCCAATCTCTTGCTTTCTCCCCTGGCACTCAGAAATCCTATGGTAAGAGTTTGTGAATATCTAACAGCATGAGTATTCCCCGCAATTTTGCACCCCCCCCCCCCCCCCCCAACCACACCCAAGCAAGGTTTCTGTGTTTTTAAGATTGAATGTTTGTTTTGAAGTGGGGTGCCTCAGGGATCTGTGTTGGGTCCTTTGTTGTTTGTCATGTACATCAATGATCTGGATGAAGGGGTGGTAAATTGGATTAGTAAGTATGCAGATGATACCAAGATAGGGGGTGTTGTGGATAATGAAGAGGATTTCCAAAGTCTACAGAGTGATTTAGGCCAGTTGGAAAAATGGGCTGAAAGATGGCAGATGGAGTTTAATGCTGATAAATGTGAGGTGCTACACCTTGGCAGGACAAATCAAAATAGGACGTACATGGTAAATAGTAGGGAATTGAAGAATACAGTTGAACATAGGGATCTGGGAATAACCGTGCATAGTTCCTTGAAGGTGGAATCTCATATAGATAGGGTGGTAAAGAAAGCTTTTGGTTTGCTAGCCTTTATAAATCAGAGCATTGAGTATAGAAGCTGGGATGTAATGTTAAAATTGTACAAGGCATTGGTGAGACCAAATCTGGAGTATGGTGTACAATTTTGGTCGCCCAATTATAGGAAGGATGTCAACAAAATAGAGAGGGTACAGAGGAGATTTACTAGAATGTTGCCTGGGTTTCAACAGCTAAGTTACAGAGATAGGTTGAATAAGTTAGGTCTTTATTCTCTGGAGCGCAGAAGGTTAAGGGGGGACTTGATAGAGGTCTTTAAAATGATGAGAGGGATAGACAGAGTTGATGTGGACAAGCTTTTTCCTTTGAGAATAGGGAAGATTCAAACAAGAGGACATGACTTTAGAATTAAGGGACAGAAGTTTAGGGGTAACATGAGGGGGAACTTCTTTACTCAGAGAGTGGTAGCGGTGTGGAATGAGCTTCCAGTGTAAGTGGTGGCGGCAGGTTCGTTGGTATCATTTAAAAATAAATTGGATAGGCATATGGATGAGAAGGGTATGGAGGGTTATGGTATGAGTGCAGGCAGGTGGGACTAAGGGAAAAAAGTTGTTTGGCACGGACTTGAAGGGCCGAGATGGCCTGTTTCCGTGCTGTAATTGTAATATGGTTATATGGTTATCATAGAATTGCTGACAGAAAACCAAATAATCTATGGGTGTTATTAACTAATATTATCCCTTTGGTGTTTTACCTGCATTGATGGAAAAAATACAACGGTACTTTTTTTGTAGAGTTTTAAAATGAAAATTATTTTGGGGTAGAAGAGAAAAATGAACTTTGACCATTCCGTGTGGTAATTTCCTGTCTGTCCATTGTCTTTCTTCGCAAGGTTCAGGTGAGCTATGCCCCTGTCCCACTTAGGGAACCTGAACGGAAACCTCTGGAGACTTTGCGCCCCACCCAAGGTTTCCGTGCGGTTCCCGAAGGTTTTTGTCCTCCGGCAACCACCTTCAACTAGCATCGCAACCGGCTTCGACTAAAAAATTACCGATTTTTAAAACGGAAACCACTTTGGATCATTAGGGAGACTGACAAAAACCTCCGGGAACCGCACGGAAACCGCACGGAAACCTTGGGTGGGGCCCAAAGTCTCCAGAGGTTTCCGTTCAGGTTTCCTAAGTGGGACAGGGGAATTACACCTCAATTGTACGTCAGAAATTTACTGGGATCTTTAATTGGTAGATTCAAGCATGACTCACCAAAATGCGAAACTTAGAAATATTTTATAAAGATAATAGTTTTGTGGGAAAGTCTAAAATCCTCTATAAGTTCATATCCTTTTAGTTTTAGTTTAAAGATACAGCATGGAAACAGGCCCTTCTGTCCACCAAATCCACCCTGACCATCGATCACCCATTCACACTAGTTCTATGTTGTCCCATTCTCTATAAACGAAGCTGCAATTTACAGAAGCCAATTATGACCATAAGACCATTAGATGTAGGAGCAGGATTAAGCCATTCGGCCCATTGAAACAGCTCTACCATTTGATCAGAGTGGATCTATTTTTCCCGCTCAACCCCATTCTCCTGCCTTCTCCCCGTAACATTTGACACCCTTACTAATCAAGAACCGATCAATCTCCACTTTAAAAAATACCCACTTTAAAAATGCCCAACAAATTAACCTACAAATCCGCATGTCTTTGGGATGGGGAGGAAACCGGAGCACCTGAAGGAAACCCACTTGGTCACAGCGAGAATGTGCAAACTCTACACGGATAGCACCCGAGGTCAGGATCGAACCCGGGCCTCTGGCGCTGTGAGGCAGCAGCTCTACCAGCTGCGCCACTATGCCGCCCTAAGTGGGCGAAGAAAGTGCCAGGGGATTAAGATAATTTTGAATGTTGTTAATACAAATATGCTTCCTGACTCAAAATTAATAATATTAGGAACATTAGAAACAGATCAATTAATAACAATAAATCAAAGAATTTTTATTGATTACAGTTTAATAATTGGGAAAAAACTAATGTTGAAATTTTGGAAAGGTCCTACATCCCCCACAATCAAAATGTGGATCACTGGAATGTCGGAGACACTTCATCTGGAAAGATTAAGACTTGTCCTTCTGGGCAAGTTGGATCAATTCAGAGGGATATGGTCTCCATTTATGGAATATTTAAAGGGTCAAAGTGGTTCGGTGCGAGAACCTGACTGATGCCTGAACGAAGAAATAGACGAAGATCTACACATAATAACCCATGGATATATCTCCAATGATGTATAAACCGCTTAATACTTCATTCATCTTTCTGAATCTCTAGTTTTATTTTATTTTTCTCTTTTACTTCCTATCTATATTAAAAATGAAAAACGTATAGAAGTACAAATTAGAAATAATTGTTAATATTAATAATATTAAGAATGTATATGACATGTATATTCTTATCTTGATATGTACTTACTTCTAATAAAAATATTTAACAAAAAAAAAAAAGTGCCAGGGGATTACAAGATGAGAACAAGTGGAGCAAAATGTTTTTTTTTCCAAAAATGGTTTCTCCTCCTTCCAAGCTGCACATCAACCCCAATTGATTGCTGTATATTAAAACTCTGTTATGCAGCATTGTCACATGGATCCATCCGTTGCTCAAGCCAGAAGGCAAAAGTTAGTATCATAGGTTGGAAAGGAAGATATACAGATAGTCTTACAAACAAAACTGAAATATTGTTGCCTTGAACCAAATTAAAAGGGGAGTTCATTCCTGCAACACAGTCTGTGTCGCGGTTCTCCTCATCGCGGACCACATTACATGGAGACTGTTGCGTTCCTGGAAATCGGCCCGTATTGTGATTTTCCGTAACATGATGCTGTGTCATCTGTGCAGGTGCAGAAACACACGTTTACAAAAAGTTGTGTTTATTTATTTACAATTTTGCACATAAATTGTGTGAGGATGAATTTCGTTCCTGTGTCTGAAATTTTCAGGCCTTGATTTGTGAATTCTGCCCGAGTGAAGGGCCATTGCTGGAGTGGCCGTAAAGTGGAGGTGACCTGTATCTTGTTAACACCTCTTTAAAAATGGTGCTGTCTGACCATCAGCTCCCTGCTTACAGTATATACTGCAGAATTGCAGAGCCAATCTGACATGCTGTCTGCTTTTGTGATGATACACACAATTGAGAAACGCTGCTTTGCAGAATGTAATGTCTTATATAACAAGTTTAGTTTGTTTGAATAACTGACTGGAGTCTTGTTATGAATGAAAGAGAGCAGCGTACTGACTGATATCAAGTTCAACTTCAAATTTGCCTTTTGTTGTCACTTAACCATCGAAGGTACAGTGAAATTTGAGTTACCGTACAGCCATGCTGAGCGAAAAGCAACAAGACACACACGTAAAATAAATTTTACCATAAACATCCACCACAGTGTCATAAGCATTGAAATTATGGGAAAGGTACAAGTTTTGAGATGTGTTTTCAACATAGCACTGTAATTCCACTATGAAGTTAGACACAAAGTACTGGTTGAACTTAACTACAATCAGTCTGAAGAAGGATCTCGACCCGAAAAGTCATCTATCCATTTCACCATAGAGAGTATTTTGACCAGCTGTATCTCTGTCTGGTTTGGGGACTGTAGAGCCTCCGACTGGAAGTCCGTGCAGAGAGTGGTGAGGACAGCGGAAAAAATCATCGGGACCTCTCCCCCCTCAATCGGGGATATTGCGACCAAACGTTGCGTGTCTAAGGCCAGCAGTATTATAAAAGATCCCACACATCTCCATCACAGACTGTTCACTCTGCTGCCCTCAGGCAAAGGATATCGTAGCATAAGGAGCAGAACATCAAGGTTCTGCAACAGCTTCTTCCCACGAGCCATCAGACTCCCGAATGCCACGTAATGGGCTGCCACCATTGTCTATTTATCCTTTTATCCTTTTTATCCATTTTATCCATGTTTATCCTTCTGTTAATTATCGTGTTGCACAGGGAGCCAAATGCAACGGAAGTTTGTTTGGAACTGCATATATCGATGTATTTCTAAATGACAATAAAGTTTGTTTGACTTGACTTGCTTGTCTAGAGATGCTGCCTTTTTGAGTTACTCCAGCATTTTGAATCTATCATTTTTTTGATTCCCATGATTAATTGCCCACACTGGGAGCCCCACCCTAATCTGAGCTGCTCATCCTTTTAATATATTCTTCATTGTAATATTCTTAACTATCTATTTGTGTGGGTGTAGCCCGGTCCCTCTCAGCACCAGCCCCCCCCACCATTGACTCCATGTACTCTTCATGTTGCCTTGGGAGAGCAAGCAACATAATCGAGGACCTTTCTCACCCTGGTCATTCCGTCTTCTCCTCTCTCCAGTCGGGCAAAAGATACAAAAGCTTGAAAGCACGTGCCATATTCAAGAGCAGCTTCACTCCATCTGTTATCAGACCACTGAACCGTCCTCCATTAAGCTCGGGGTTAGTCCCCATCTTCCAAGCTACCACATATGCAGATGATAGGAAAATAGGTGGAGGGACAGGTAGTGCAGAGAAAGCAGGCACTCTGCAGAAGGACTTGGGAGAGTGGGTAGAGAAGTGGCAGATGGGGTACAGCGTAGCAAAGTGTGGAGTCATGCATTTTGGGAGCAGGAATAAAGGCATTGACTATTTTCTAAATGGAGAGAGAATCCAGAAATCGGAGGTGCAAAGGGACTTGGGAATGCAGGTGCAGGATCCCCAAAAAGTTAATTTGCAAGTAGTAAGAAAGGCAAACGCAATGCTAGCATTTATTTCAAGAGGGCTTATATAAAAAAAACAGGGATGTAATGCTGAGGCTCTATAAGACGCGGGTCAGGCCACATTTGGAGCATTGTCAGTAATTCTGGGCACCGTTATCTGAGGAAGGATGTGTTGGCTCTGGAGACGGTCTAGAGGTTTACAAGGATTATCCCAGGAATGAGTGGGTGAACATATGATGAGTGTTTCATGGCACTGGGCCTGTACTCGCTGGAGTTTAGACGGACGAGGGGAAATCTCATTGATATTCACCAAATAGTGAAAGGCTTGGACAGAGTGGATGTGGAAAGGACGTTTCCACTAGTGGGAGAGTCTAGGACTAGAGGTCATGAGAGACCCTGAATTAAAGGCTGCTCCTTTAGGAACGAGATGAGGAGGTATTTCTTTAGTCCAAAGGTGGTGAATCTGTTGAATTCTTTGCCACAGAAGGCTGTGGAGGCCAAGTCGATGGATATTTTTAAGGCAGAGATAGATAGATTCTCAATTAGTACAAGTGTAATGGGGAGAAGACAAGAGACTGGTGGGAGGGAGAGATAGATCAGCCATGATTGAATGGTGGAGAAGACGTTGGGCCGAATGGCCTAATGGCCGAATGGCTCCTATCACTTATGACCTTATGACCTGATTGTGGACTTTGGACTTTTTCCTCTATAACTAATTTTATAATGCTGGCTATATTCTACGCTGTTATTTTATCTTTGGACTTGTGTGTTGGTATTTAAAGGGGGAGGAGATTTGGTACAAATCAACCATGTTCATAGAAACATAGAAACATAGAAAAATAGGTGCAGGAGTAGGCCATTCGGCCCTTCGAGCCTGCACCGCCATTCAATGTGATCATGGCTGATCATCCAAATCAGTATCCCGTACCTGCCTTCTCTCCATACCCCCTGATCCCTTTAGCTACAAGTGCCACATCTAACGCCCTCTTAAATATAGCCAATGAACTGGCCTCAACTACCTTCTGTGGCAGAGAATTCCAGAGACTCACCACTCTCTGTGTAAAGAATGTTTTCCTCATCTCGGTCCTAAAGGAATTCCCCCTTATCCTTAGACTGTGACCCCTTGTTCTGGACTCCCCCAACATCAGGAACAATCTTCCAGCATCTCGCTTGTCCAACCCCTTAAGAATTTTGTAAGTTTCTATAAGATCCCCCCTCAATCTTCTAAATTCCAGCGAGTACAAGCCGAGTCTATCCAATCTTTCCTCACATGAAAGTCCTGACATCCCAGGAATCAGTCTGGTGAATCTTCTCTGTACCCCCTCTATGGCAAGGATGTCTTTCCTCAGATTTGGAGACCAAAACTGTACGCAATACTTCAGGTGTGGCCTCACCAAAACCCTGTACAACTGCAGTAGAACCTCCCTGCTCCTATACTCAAATCCTTTCGCTATGAATGCTAACATACCATTTGCTTTCTTCACTGTCTGCTGCACCTGCATGCCTACTTTCAATGACTGGTGTACCATGACACCCAGGTCTTGTTGCATCTCCCCTTTTCCTAATCTGCCACCATTCAGATAATAGTCTACCCTCATGTTTTTGCCACCAAAGTGGATAGCCTCACATTTATCCACATTATACTGCATCTGCCATGCATCTGCCCATTCACTCAGCCTATCCAAATCACCCTGCAGCCTCCAAGCATCCTCCTCACACCTAACGATACCCCCCAGCTTTGTGTCATCTGCAAATTTGGAGATGTTGCATTGAATTCCCTCGTCCAAATCATTAATATATATTGTAAATAGCTGGGGTCCCAGCACTGAGCCTTGCGGCACCCCACTAGTCACTGCCTGCCAAGGGCTGGACAGGCCTGTGGGGCTGAGTCGTCCAGATCTGATTTGATTTTCTCAAGATTTTATATTCTTGTCTCATATTCCTGACTGCAGTCGAGTTCCTTCAGTAATATTATTTTTTTCTGGGATTGTGAAGGACTTGCTGAGTGTGCATCTTCGGAGGGAGGTATTGATCGGAGTTTAGGAGAGTTCACAAGGGATTTTCAGATTGAAGTCAAGAGTGGGAGAGAGAGAGAGAGGTTCACAGCAGATGTTTCTATGTAATTTGGGTGGAAATTATTACAGAGGTTTAAGACTCACTCCCCCCCCCCCCGTCACCATATCAGTATCGTACACATTAAACATCAAACAAGAGACAGGCAACTGAACCATTCCTACAAAAATCTACTGAGCCATCCTGAGCTACTATCTACCTCATTGAAGACCCTCAAACTATCTTTAATCGGACTTTACTGGACTTTATCTTGCACTAAACGTTATTCCCTTTATCATGTACCTGTACACCTGTACACTGTGGACGGCTCGATTGTAATCATGTATAGTCTAGCACGAAGGAAAAAGCTTTATTTAGGACAATAACCTAAACCAGACTAAGCTCAAGGGTGTCTAATTACCATATGGACCGACAACGGGACAATGAAATTCTTTCTTGCAGCAGTTTAACTTGCCCGTAAATGCAGTGGACATAGATAAATATCACAACCAAGTAGAATTTAATAAATTAACCGTAATATTAATGCAAAAATGAATGGTGACTCGCATTTCCTCAGAATATTTACGACTCGGTCACTTTGTGAATCCAATGACCATAGTGAAAACAATACATAGAAACATAGAAATTAGGTGCAGGAGTAGGCCATTCGGCCCTTCGAGCCTGCACCGCCATTCAATATGATCATGGCTGATCATCCAACTCAGTATCCCGTACCTGCCTTCTCTCCATACCCTCTGATCCCCTTAGCCACAAGGGCCACATCTAACTCCCTCTTAAATATAGCCAATGAACTGGCCTCAACTACCCTCTGTGGCAGAGAGTTCCAGAGACTCACCACTCTCTGTGTGAAAAAAGTCCTTCTCATCTCGATCCTAAAGGAGCGAGTCCTAAATACATCTCGGTCCTAAATACATAGCTTGTTTCCACGCCTATTTCCACAGATAGTTCGGAGAGCAGTTAACCTGGTTTTGGCAGAGACAGAAAGAAACACTGGCCAGAACATAAGAGTCATTCAGATCAGTCTGAAGAAGGGTCCCGACAGGGAAGGTCGCCCATTCCTTCTCTCCAGAGATGCTGACTGTCCCGCTGAGTTGCTCCAGCATTTTGTGCCTACAGTTTAAACCACCATCTGCAGTTCCTTCCTATATATAGAGTCATTGAATCATACACAATCATACCGGCTATAATATCATGATTATAATATCAAACAGGCCCTTGGGTCTAACGTGTCATGCCGACCAAGCTGCCCCATCTAAGCTCGTCCCCTGCATTTGGCCTATTTCCCTCTAAAACCTGTCCTATCCTGTCCTGTCCAAATGCCTTTTCAATTTTGTCACTTTTTTAGTACATACCTCATCGACCTCAATAAAGGACGCTCTTTTAGAATGGAAGTAAGGAGGAACTGCTTTAGTCAGAGGGTAGTTAATTTATGGAACTCATTGCCACAGAGGGCTGTGGAGGCCAAGTCAGTGGATATTTTAAGGCAAATTCTTGATTAGAACGGGTGCCAAGTGTTTTTGGGAGAAGGCAGGACAATGGGATTAGGAGGAAGAGATCCGCCATGATTGAATGGCTGAGTAGACTCGATGGGCCGAATAGCCTAATTCTATTTCTATAACTTGTGAATGTACCTCCTCTGGCAGCACATTCCATATACCTGCCATTCTCTGTGTGAAAAAGTCACTTCAGGTTCCTATTAAATCTTTCCCCTCGAATCTTATCCATTGTCCTCTGTTTCTTGAGTCCCCTACTCTGGGTAACAGACTGTGCATTTACCCTGTCTATTCCCTTCTACTGTTATACACCTCTTTATTATCACTGTTCATCATTATCGGTGGTCACTCGAAACAAGTATAACTGTCCTCTCCGCTCCATAAGACGCCCGTGCGTGACTTCGTTTAACGTGGGGAGACTGGTGCACAGACAGCCACCCCACGGTCCTTGACAGATCTGGGTCAGGATCCAGTGGCATGGAGTCCAAGACGACCGGAGACCCTTTTCTGCTGCAGCCTTCATCCGCCTTCCCAGCCGTTGTGACGCTCCACTTAAGACCGCCACCGTCCTCCGCCTGTTCCACTGTTGAGGTCTTGGTTGGATTGCTCTTTGTCAGCGACCTCCCCCTCGACCTTACCGCCATGGGTGACCCTACCAGGAGCATCGCTCCAGACGGCATCGCTCTCACGACCACAAGCTTCTCCTGCACTCCAAGGAACAAAATCCTAAACTCTGCCCAAGTTTTCCCTGTAGCTCAGGCCCTCAATTCTTGGCAACATCCTTGTAAATCTTTTCTGCATTCTTTCCAGCTTGGGCGGTAAATGGTGCAGAGTTGCTGTCTTACAGCGCCAGAGACCCAGGTTTGATCCTGAGCTCAGTGTGTATGGAGTCTGTACGTTCTCCCTGTCACTGCGTGGGTTTTCCCCGGGTTATCCGGTTTCCTCCCACATTCCAAAAGACATGCAGGTGTGTACAAATTGGCTTTGGTAAAATTGTAAATTGTCCCTAGTGTGTCTGATTGTGTTGGTGTACGGGGTGATCACTGGTCAACGCTGACATGATGGGCCTGTGTCCAAGCTGAAATTCTACAAAAAAGTCTTAAACTAGTGTACGGGTGATTGTTGGTTGGTGTGGACATAGTGGGCTGAAGGGCCTGCTTCCACGCTATATCTCTAATCTACATACTAAACTTAAAACAAAATCCATCATTTTGTTTTTCTTGGCTGACCATTGCTACTGGATCTTGACATTCACCTGTGCTTTTCAAGGTTGGGACTTGGTTGAATATCACTTCCAAAAATCACAGCCTCTCCAGGGCAGATCACCAATGTCAGATACACTAATGGCCATGAACAAGTTGATCTTTTGGCTTGGAAGTGGCCCAGCCAGGCTGACACTTTGAATGTTCTACTCAATAGCATGTATCGTCCGTATAATATTTCTTTCTTTCCGTGGCATTTAGCTGGAAAGGTTGGTAGTGTTTTTTTCGTTATTGATGCATCTGCCAATGGAAATGCTTCAAGTGGTTCTAACGCCTTGTGAAAAGGTGCCAAAGTGAAGAGCTAAAATATGAAGGATGAAATCTTCAAGCTGAACATCTAAGGAATGCCAGGATCACAGAAATATTGACTTCCTCCATTCACCTTGACCTCATGAAATAAATTCCCATATGCATTAGTGGAGACATAAGCTGTCAACTTAAAAATGTGCTGTGTTTTCAAACTCCCTTAATTCAAACGGACTGTGCAAAGTTGAATAGGACATGGTGTTCCATGTAGGATGGGGGGAAGCAGAGTTGGAGCCAGGTTTCTGAGTGCGATACATAAATTTTCAACACACACCATAAATAATACAGCCATTTGGGTTGGGTGGAGGCCATGACGCAGAGGATTGTAGCTGGTCATGGAGGCAATGGGTTTGAGGTTCATAGAATCATAGGCTCGTACAGCATGGAAACACATCCTTCAGTCCAACTTGCCCAAGCCGCTCAAGATACCCCATCTGTGGTGGAACCACCTCCCATTGAGACTGAGGATCAGCAGGTGCGATCCTTGTGATCAGTTGAGTTGTGCGTTCTGAAGAAGGGTCCCAACCATAAATGTCACCAATCCATGTTCTCCAGATTAGCTGCCTGACCCGTTCAGTTACTCCAGCACTCGGTGTCTTTTTTTTTTTGTAGACCAGCCTCTGCAGTTTCTTGTATCCTATATCTGCAAGCTATTGGTTCAGGGAGGTTTATTCGCCTTGAAGGAATGGATAGACTATCCTATTCCCCCAAACCCCTTACCAAGCCTCTCTCACCCAACCATTGTGTTGAATCCAATCAAGCCTCGTTGACACAAGGGCTTTGGTGAACCAGATTAACAGATTTTCCAGATGATTGATTGCTTTTCCCATCAATACCTCAAAACTCTTTTAATTTTTTTTTTTGTTAGATATGGCACATTATGATAGCAAGTTGTTCACAGAATATGAAGTTGAAAAAAAGCACAGCAGCTGGGGCCCTGGTGAGTGGAAATTGAACGCTGTAACTGGGGTCCCGATAAATTGAGAGGCAATATGGCAAACAATAGCCATTGAGCTACATGGCAAATGGTAGAGATTTCTAAATAACCTGATAAAGGATTTACTGTAGAATATAAATAGGGTTGAACCTTTTTACCCAGCTTGGAAAATTTAAATACTAGAAGGCATAGCTTCAAGCTCAGAGGGGGGAAACTTTGAAGGAGATGTATGAAGCAAGTTCTTTACACAGAAGGCGGTGGATGCCTGGGATGTCCTGCCGGGGGTGTTGGTGGGGGCAGGCACGAGAGTGGGGTTTAAGAGGCTTTTCGATGGGCACATGGATATGGAGGGGCATGGATAACATTCGGCCTTGGCTCCATGTTCGGCGAAGACACGGTCGGCTGAAGGACCTGCTCCTGTGGTGTACTGTTCTGTTGCTCAATTGTGCCTCAGTAATGAGAAAAGGATGAAAGTGCATTCAATTAATACTGAGTAGGAGCAATTAATTTGAAAAATTGCATCAATGGTCATATATGTCTGGACAAGCCGATGAGACACAAACACAAAAACGTATTCAATATTGACAGGAATATTCCAAAGAGAATAAAAAGCACAGCTTCAAGGTTATTATTCCACTGAGTGGGGATGGGTAGTTCAAGTAATCCACAGCTCCCATATATTTTTGCATGCCCTCTGAAAAGGGGTTACTCCGACATTGCAATTCTGGGCAGCTGAGCTCCCAACAAAAATAAACGCTACGTAAATTTTTTTTGGAGAGCGTTGAAAAGGGACATTTTATACCTGGGTAACAAAAATACAGTGGTGCTGAAGGAAGATCATTACTTGGTTAAAATCCAACTCCCAGCTGGCAGAAAGGCCATTACAAGAAACTGACTTGCAGCGGACACACCCAGACTTAGACAATGGTTAGACATAGTACAGGAAATATTTGTCATGGAGAAAATGACATATTCTCTAAGAGTGAAAGAAGACGAGTTTGGGAAAAATGGATTAGGTATAGAAATAAAAACATCAACACTGTATAATGTTATTGACAATAATGTAGTTCTGTATACTGCATCGTTAATTGTAAACTGAACCCCCCGCTGCATTGTTGTACGTTTCACTGCATTATTGTATGTTTCGTTGTTATATTTGTGTTTTATTTGTGTACTAGACCAAGTGCCATCCCGTTGCATCTGTTGCCCCAACATGTGGTTGCGGGGGAGGGCGGGGGGTCTGGGGGGGGGGGGGGCGTCATGCGGCGTCACACACACTAACTACCCCCCCGCACTCATGCTAACAACCCCCCTTGATATTATATTAATATTATTAATTTGCTCCTTTTACCCCATAACCGCCCTATCCACTGACGCATAGCCCCCAACTCGCAAGCGCGTCTAGAGAGGGGGGGGGGGGGGGAGGGGTGGGTGGTAGAGAGTGAGAGCAGGGAGAGAATGGGGAGAGACAAAGAGAAAGGGGCAGAAACAGAAGGACAAGAGACAGAGGGACGGGGGTGGAGATGTTGGTCAAGGGATGATAATGGAAAAGCAACTGGAAAGGATAAAATAATTGAGAGCAGTGTAAGAGAAGGCAGTAGCTGAGGCTGATGCCTGTGGAGGTTTGTGTAATTAATGCTACATCCACGTTCATCAAATGTGACTTCCCTGCTTCCTCAGCCATACATGAAAATGAGAGCATATTGGGGTTTGAATGGACTATATATCTTCTCTTCAATGCTTCAATGGCACTTTATTGTCACGGTGGCACAGCGGTAGAGTTGCTGGCGTACAGCGCCAGAGACCCGGGTTCCATCCTGACCGCAGGTGCTGTCTGTGTGGAGTTTGCATGTTCTCCCTGTGACCATGTGGGCTTCTCCGGGTGCTCTGGAGACAGAGACAGAGTTTTGCACTCCTGGGAAGACAGGTAACGGGAAACGGGCGGGAATAATAGATCCCCTGAACGGCAGAGCAGGCCTGTCCTCCCACACCACACACCTTCCCCTGATGTTCAAGTGTTCAATAGGGCTTAACATAGAAACATAGAAAATAGGTGCGGGAGTAGGCCCATTCAGCCCTTCGAGCCTGCACCGCCATTCAATATGATCATGGCTCGAAGGGCCGAATGGGCCTACTCCCGCTCCTATTTTCTATGTTTCTATGTTAAGCCCTATTGAACACTTGAACATCAGGGGAAGGTGTGTGGTGTGGGCGGACTGATCAAAAATCAGTACCCCGTTCCTGCTTTCTCCCCATATCCCTTGATTCCGTTAGCCCTGAGAGCTATATCTAGCTCTCTCTTGAAAAAAAATCCAATGAATTGGCCTCCACTGCCTTCTGTGCCAGAGAATTCCACAGATTCACAACTCTCTGGGTGAAAATGTTTTTCCCCATCTCAGTCTTAAATGGCCTACCCCTTATTCTTAAACTGTGACCCCTTGGTTCTGGACTCTCCACAACACCGGGAACATCTAGGAATCTAGGAATCAAGTTGCCCTTCTTGAATTTCAGGGATGGTTAGAGTTTCTGCATTAATAACTGTAAGTGTAATGTTGAAGCAATTATGTTGTAACCCGTTTTCAGAGAGGTTATGCTGTCAGCTGAACCTGGTCCCAAAGGCTCTAGTGCATAGAAATCAAAATTCTGGCGAGGGGTGGGGTGAGGTATGATGGAATAATGAATATATTACTCTGGCTGTTTCCTCAAGCTTTATGGTCCTTACATATGGATTCAAATCCCAACACAACAGAAGGGAAATTATAAATTCAGTTTGTCTTAAAGTCTTGAATATAAAGCAGGTGTCCGGTTGCTTATTAAAACTTTATAAACTATATACCATCTATAAACTGGGAAGTTTCTTCCCAACCAGAGTTTCTTTCTGTTCCATCACCAACCAGAGAATGGTCCTGACCTACCATCTACCTCAGCGGGGAACCTCGGACTATCTTTAATTAGACTCTACCTTGCACTCAATGTTATTCCCTTTATCCTGTGTCTGTACTTGATTGTAATCATGTATTGTCTTTCTGCTGACTAGGTAGCACGCACCAAGCATGAGTTGGATAGAGCTCTTGGGGCTAGGGGAGATAGGATAAGGGGAGAAGGCAGGCACGGGTTACTGATTATGAATGATCAGCCATGATCACAATGAATGGCCTCCTCCTGCACCTATTTTCTATGTTTCTATGTTTAACAAGACAGCTTTTCACTGTACCTTGGTACACATGACACTAAACTAAACTAATGAAAAAAACTAAATATTTCTTGGTCATTCCTCATTTATATCTCCACAGTAAAGTGGTTGCCTTCTGAAATGGGCTCAAAGACAGGAAGGAGAGACCCCTTAATTCCATTAATGTTGTTTACTTTGAGGCAACTTCAACCTTCCCATAGTTCTCTGAATACAGAAGGTAGCCACAAAATGCTGGAGTAACTCAGCGGGACAGGCAGCATCTCTGGAGAGAAGGAATGGGTGACGTTTTGGGTCGAGACCATTCTTCAGACTCTGAATACAGATGCCTCTCGGTTATTTTTTCCACTTTTGGAAACGCAGTAAGTAGCGTATTTCAACGCTATTGAGTTTCGTCCCTTCTGTCGGGTCTATGAAGAATGGCTCGACAACCAATCTCTCTTTGCTAGTGCCTGCACCGATCCAATGGATGTCATGAAATCAGCTGGAACGTGTTGGAAGTCCTTCCCCCCTGTACTAACCTGACAATGCAGTTCGACCCCAACATCTATTGTCCCTTAAATGATGAGCGGAGCACGATTTAAACTGTGACAGATGCGTTTGCGGTTTTGCCTGGAATTATTACAGTTAGTTTAGTGTTTTTGCAAATTGAGAATAAGAGCAAGAGCCAGTTGGCAAATCCTGCTACCATGGCCCATTCATTAGTTCATTCCGTTGTGACATCTTGGTCTGAGCAGAAACATGAAGAAGACTGGGAGGAAAACCACTGCAAACTTCACTCAAACATGGAAACATTTTGGTTCCCAAATATGCTGCTCTGATGCTCTGAGATTTAGCAATGCCAAGCAATTATGATCTGAGGCTAGGAAATTGCATCAGTTGGAGCCTTCTGTGCCAGAATTCGAAAATTCTCTACGCTGACAGCAAATGGAAAGTGGCTCAGAATACTCCATCTGGATCAGCAGTGGATTAATCTGGAATTGATCCAGGTCAATTATCAATGAAATAAATCACAGTCAGCTTCAGCAGGCCCTGACTTCCTGTCAAACTATTGAAACACGGTCGTTTGGCCTCCTGTAACACTGCTTCACCCAGAGTTGAGGCCACGCAGAGACTTCAGGGCAGACTACAAGACAAGCGCAGAATAAACACGATGGTGGAACTGTGGGCTTATACGCCCCAGAAAGGAGGCCATTTGTCCAAATGCATGTCGAAACAAGGAACTGCAGATGCTGGTTTACACAAAAGGACACAAAGTGCTGGAGTAACACAATGGGTCAGGCAGCATCCCTGGGGAGCATAAGTCATAGTGATGCGGCTGGTAAGAAGATAGGACTGTTCGGTCCCCTAATTTGAGGAAGGACATTCTTGCTATTGAGGGAGTGCAGCGTAAGTTTACAAGGTTAATTCCCGGGATGGCGGGACTGTCATATGCTGAGAGAATGGAGCAGCTGGGCTTGTACACTCTGGAGTTTAGAAGGATGACAGGATATCTCATTGAAACATCCAAGATTGTTAAGGGCTTGGACACGCTAGAGGCAGGAAACATGTTCCCGATGTTGGGGGAGTCCAGAACCAGGGGCCACAGTTTAAGAATAAGGAGTAAGCCATTTAGAACGGAGACGAGCAAACACTTTTTCTCACAGAGAGTGGTGAGTCTGTGGAATTCTCTGCCTCAGAGGGCGGTGGAGGCAGATTCCCTGGATGCTTTCAAGAGAGAGCTAGATAGGGCTCTTAAAAATAATGCAGTCAGGGGATATGGGGAGAAAGCAGGAATGGGGTACTGATTGGGGATGATCAGCCATGATCACATTGAATGGCGGTGCTGGCTCGAAGGGCCAAATGGCCTCTACTCCTGCACCTATTGTCTATTGTCTATTGTCAAAGGACATTAATAAACAAGTGATTTTTAGGGTAATCTTGTGATTTCACGATGATCACTGTCTACTTGACAATTGCAATGTTTAAAAGGCATTTGGACAGGTACTGGGATAGGAAAGGAGTAAGGCGATACAAGTTTAAGACAGGTAAATGGGATTAACAGGTAGGCATCACATGGGTTGGCAATAGCATGTTGGGCCAGAGGTCCCTTTTGATGCTGTACACATGATATGTTGGGAATCTGTCGGTTTCAAAATTGTTTCGAACTTGGTTTAGAATTTACATAGAAACATAGAAAATAGGGTAGAGGCCATTCTGCCCTTCGAGCCAGCACCACCATTCATTGTGATCATGGCTGATCGTCCCCTATCAATAACCCGTGCCTGCCTTCTCCCCATATCCCTTGACTCCACTAGCCCCTAGAGCTCTACCTAACTCTCTCTTAAATCCATCGAGTGATTTGGCCTCCACTGCCCTCTGTGGCAGGGAATTCCATAAATTCACAACTCTCTGGGTGAAAACGTTTTTTCTCACCTCAGTCTTAAATGACGTCCCCTTTATTCTAAGACTGTATCTCTAAAGTTAACTTTTAAACTTTAGATACAGCGTGGAAACAGGCCCTTCGGCCCGCTGAGTCCGGGCCATCCAGCGATCACCCCAAACACTAACACTATCCTACACACTAGGGACAATTTTATAATTTTACCAAAGCCAATTAACCTACAAACCTGGACATCTTTGGAGTGTGGGAGCAAAATTGGCGCACCCGGAGAAATGGTCACAGGGAGAACGTGCAAACTCCGTACAGACAGCACCCAGAATCAGGATCGAATCCGGGTCTCTGGCACTGTAAAGCAGCAACTCTACCGCTGCGCCACCGTGCCGCCCCATTTCCTTTCCATTAAGAAACAATTCCCACCGATCAAGCAGCGTTCACAGTCTTAAAATTAAACCTTGACGTGTTATCCCTTTTCATTGTTGTGAGTGGTTTGATTCCTCAATCATTTACTTCCCTTTGTTCTCAATTAATAAATTCTCCCATGATACGGCTGGGAATTATTTAAACCTCTCGGTGTAATAAGTGACCCGTATCTCCTGAAACTCATTATCGTTGAATTGGGAAGTCATTGTCAAAAACTCTAAGGATATGAAGCTGCTTGCTGTTGATTAGATCTTATTTTATATATATAAGCACAGGGAATTTATTTTGGACAGGAACGAGGATAGATTATACAAATAAAACATGCCTCATCCAGTGTGAACTATGTCTCCCCTTAAAACAACGTTGCTTTGTGCAAAGAATAACCTTTAATCTCCAGTGGTTATCATTCGGGAAAGTACTGATGAATTTTACTGGAAGTTTTTTTTTGTTTCACCACTGGGATAAGGATTTATTTCACAAGTGGAAAAAAAACCTGTCAAGTACAATAATATTTCCCTGAATGTACCTCTGGTCTCCTTTGTTCTGCCTTGTTGAGATGGTTCCAAAGGCATCTGATCGATTCTGAGTTGAATCGTACTATCCCAAGTTACAGATGTGATGATCTTGGGTCTGTATCAGACTCTCTGCACTGGGTGCAGATGTTGCCAGCTGTTCGGCCATTTGCTAACACAAGACACAGCAGAGTTTCAGTTGAATTCTGAAGTAGATAGAGGCGAAATGTTGGAGTAACTCAGCGGGTCAGGCAGTATCTCTGGAGAAAATGGATAGGTGACGTTTCGGGTCGGGAATCTTCTTTAGACTGATTCTAGTGGGGGAGGGACTGGAAGCAAGAAAACAGCCAGGACAAATCAGGGCCGACATCGGATGGCCGCAGATAGATACAAATTTCTGGAGTTACTCAGTGGGACAGGCAGCATCTCTGGATAGTAATGGGTGATGTTTTGGGTCGAGGGTCTCCCAATAACCCTCTCTGGCTAAACCCCTCCCTTCACCACCTCCAGTTTAAATTCCAGTTGGAATATTTTGGAGGACCAAATAACCAAGAACCAAGAGTCCATTCTTCAGTCTGAATCTATGCACTGTAAATGCATCAATTGTAATCATATGTTTAAGAAGGAACTGCAGATGCTGGAAAAATCGAAGGTAGACGAAAATGCTGGAGAAACTCAGTGGGTGAGGCAGCATCTGTGGAGAGAAGGAATTGGCAACATTCTGGGTCGAGACCCTTCTTACGACATTGTAATCATATATTGCCTTTCCACTGACCGGTTAGCATGCAACAAAAGCTTTTCTCTGTACCTCAGTACACTTGACAATAGACCAAACTAAACTGAAACGTCACCCATTCCTTCTCTCCATGGATGCTGCCTGTCCCTCTGAGTTACCTGTGATTTTGTGTCTATCTCCAGTGCAAACCGGGATCTGCAGAAATCAGCCGACACAAACCATGGACACTCAGACCCTGCCCAACCTGGCTGTATTTGTTGAGACTTCGAGGCAGCTTTTAAACAGATCGAGTTACACACTGCGTTTTACTCTCTTGCTTCAGCCAAAGTCTGCAGTGCAGGGAAATCCAACAGTTATTGTTTTTCAATAACCCATTAGTGTTCAGCAGAAGTAGTTTGCATCAGTCGAGGTTTGGCCGTTGCTGGGGTTTTTGAAGAGAATTGCCTTGCCTCGAACGTTAATGCAGGTTCATATGAACCTATCAGATGTTGCATCCAGACAAGAATGGAGTGTCTGGTATGTTTGTGCTCGGTCTGGGATGTCAGTTGCAGTGAAATGAGACATGCATGGAACCACGTCTGGGAGCGTTTGATGATGATGCTGAAAAGATCTGGGTTTGCTGCCAGGAACGATAGTTAACACATAAATGGAAAGTCTGTCAGAAAGCTTCCCACCACCGAAGGTGTCTCTACAGGAGCCGCTGCCTCAAGAAAAGCAGCCAGCGCAATCAAAGACCCACCCCACCCCACCCTGGCCACACTCTCATTTCATCCCTGCCGGTGTCTGTGGAATTCTCTGCCTCAGAGGGCGGTGGAGGCAGGTTCTCTGGATGCTTTCAGGAGAGAGTTAGATAGGGCTCTTAAAAATAGCGGAGTCAGGAGATATGGGGGAGAAGGAGAAGGAGAAGGCAGGAACGGGGTACTGATTGGGGATGATCAGCTGTGATGACATTGAGTGGCGGTGCTGGCTCGAAGGGCCGAATGGCCTACTCCTGCACCTATTGTCTATTGTCTATTGCCATCGGGAAGAAGGTATAGGATCTTAAAAACTGTAACGTCCAGGGTCAGGAACAGCTTCTTCCCCACAGCCAGCAGGCTATTAAACACCACAACCTCCAAACAAGCTCCGAACTACATAGACTTGGTGGCAATGGTTTAGTTTTGTTTTTTTGCATTATTATTGTTTGTTTGTTTTTTTGTGCAGTTATTTGTGTGTGTTTATACAATATATATTAAAAAAAAAGGAGACAGACACAAAAAGCTGGAGTAACTCGCCGGGTCAGGCAGCATCCTCTGGAGAAAAGGAATAGGTGACATTTTGGGCCGAGATCCTTCATCAGGCTCATATATGTGTGTGTGTGTGTATGTATAGGTGGACACAAAATGCTGGAGTAACTCAGCGGGACAGGCAGCATCCCTGGAGAGCAGGAATGGGCGACGTTTCGGGTCGAGACCCTTCTTCAGACTGATGTCCGGGGAGGGGGGCGGGACAAAGATAGAATGTAGTCGGACACAGTAAGACTGGTGGGAGAACTGGGAAGGGGAACGGGATGGACCGAGAAAGCAAGGGCCATGTAAAGTGTGTATATGTATAAAAAATATATGTACTTATAAATTATATATATATATATATATCACTTGCATATACAAACATGTACAAACTACATCCAGAAAGAAACACCCTGTCTGAAGAAGGGTTTCGGCCCGAAACGTTGCCTATTTCATTTGCTCCATAGATGCTGCCGCACCTGCTGAGCTTCTCCAGCATTTTTGTCTATCCAGAAAGGGTAAACAGGTTTAATAAATATATATTTATAATATATATTAAATTGATCCATTCATAAATTAAATTAAAATAAATTGTATTTACTAAATCTGCTTCTGATTGCCTTTCTGGCTGGAGTTTGTGCATGTGATGGGCCACTCAGTTCACTGGGATTTTGATTATTTAGTAAAGCCAGATACCAAATCACCTTTGCTCATTCCTCTTCTTACTAGTCTCTGCCGAGAAGACTTTCTTCCAGCCTGCTCCCTGCTTTGGCTGCTCTGTTGCCACAGGAACGGTTCCGTCGCTGTTATCTTTGACTATTTTTACCCCTCATTAAATCTGGCTGTGTTCCAGCCACTGCCTCATTTCATGCTGTTTGCAAATGTACTTCTCCTGGGTAATTTTTATGCTGACAGCACCTCGAGGCATCGGTGCAGGAAGCAGAAGTTAAAATAAGACCCGCACGTAGCCTGACTTTCATCAACATCTCGTGTCCCAAAGGAACTTTCAACCAATTAAGTGCCTTTGAAGGCTTCTCACTGATGTAATGTGGGCACTGAGCAGCTGATTTGCGCACAGCACATCCCCACACCCAGGTAATTTATTCTGGTAATGTTAAAAGGCACATTGAGTTGGAGATTGGTTGATCACTGATGGATATTGTAGCTGCCGCTGCTGTTTTGCAATCTGCATTAACACGGTGGTGTGTGCTCAGTATATGTTTCCGAGGAAATTAGTGCGTTGTGGGACTGTGTCTCAAGTTTAGTTTAGAGATACAGCGTGTGAGTGTGGAAACAAGTCCTTCGGCCCACCGGGTCCTCGCCGTCCACCAATCTCCCCATACACTAGCACTGTACTACGCACTAGGGACAATTTGCAGAAGCCGATTAACCTACAAACCGGCACGTCTTTGGAATGTGGGTGGAGACCCGGGCACCCGGAGTAAGCCAACGCGGTCCCAGGAAGAACGTAGAAACTGAGAACAAAGAGGGGCGTGGCGTGGTGGGGGCCGCCGAGAACAAAGGGGTGACCATTGGGGACTGCATTGAACAGTTTGTAACGGTGTCGCCACCCTTTACGTGGCCACTCTTTGCATACCTTGTGTACGGTACGCAACTCCACCGCTGCGCCACCATGCCATTCATCCTCCTCACACTCAGGGCTTGCCCATGTCAGTTGTGATGAGCGGATAATGCTTCCGCCTGACAAGGGCAAAGGTTTAAAGACCCTTCCAGATATGGTATGGTACTGAGGAAGTAGAGGCATGGGGTCATACAGTTTCCCGAGCCCAGCACAGCATCAATGCATTTAGCGTGGTTTGCAAATTTGCAGATGACACCAAAATTGTTGGTATAGTGAAGTAAGTTTACAAAATGATTTGGATCAACTCAGCCAGTAGGTTGCGGAATGACAGGTGGGGTTTAATTCAGACAGATGCAACGTGTTGGGGAGTTAAACCAGGGCAGGACTTGGACAGTGTATGGCAGAGCCCTGGAGATTGTTATAGAGGACAGAGACCTACGGTCCCAGGAGCACAGATTCCTGAACATGTCTGTCTGGAGTTTGTACGTTCTCCCTGTGACCACGTTGGTTTTCTCCAGGTGCGCCGGTTTCCACCCAAACTACGAAGAAGTCCAAGTTTGTAGGTTAATTGGCTTTGGTAAAATTATAAATTGTCCCTAGTGTGTAGGATAGTGTTAGTGTTTGCGGTGATCGCTGGTCGGCGCGGACTCAGCGGGCCGAAGGGCCTGTTTCCACGCTGTATCTAAAGTTTAAAAGTTAACTTTAGAGATACAGTCTTAGAATAAAGGGAAGGTCATTTAAGACTGAGGTGAGAAAAAACGTTTTCACCCAGAGAGTTGTGAATTTATGGAATTCCCTGCCACAGAGGGCAGTGGAGGCCAAATCACTGGGTGGGTTTAAGAGAGAGTTGTAAACAATTTTAAAACCGACAGATTCCCAACATGTCATGTGTACAGCAACAAAAGGGACCTCTGGCCCAACATGCTATTGCCAACCCCTGTGATGCCTACCTGTTAATCCCATTTACCTGTCTTAAACTTGTATCGCCTTACTCCTTTCCTATCCCAGTACCTGTCCAAATGCCTTTTAAACATTGCAATTGTCAAGTAGCTAGTGATCATCGTGAAATCACAGGATTACCCTAAAAATCAGTTGTTTATTAACGCCCTTTGACAATAGACAATAGGTGCAGGAGTAGGCCATTTGGCCCTTCGAGCCAGCACCGCCATTCAATGTGATCATGACTGATCATCCCCAATCAGTACCCCGTTCCTGCCTTCTCCCCATATCCCCTGACCCCGCTATTTTTAAGAGCCCTATCTAGTTCTTTCTTGAAAGCATCCAGAGAACCTGCCTCCACTGCCCTCTGAGGCTGAGAATTCCACAGACTCACCACTCTCTGTGAGAAAAAGTGTTTCCTCGTCTCCGTTCTAAATGGCTTACTCCTTATTCTTAAATGGCGACACATAGGTAGACAGTGGGGTGGAGAAGACATTTGGCACACTTGCCTTCATCGGTAAAGCTATTGAGTATAGGCATTGGGACATCATACAACAATTGTACAAGACTTTAGTGAGGTCACTTTTAGAGTGTTGTGTGCAGTTCTGGTCACCCTGCAATAGGAAGAACGACTTTAAGCTGGAAAGGGTGCAGAGAGAGAAGATTCATCAGGATTCAAACATGGTCTGGGTTGGCTGGGATTTTGTACCAGCAGTGGAGTGACCTTATAGAGGAATATAAAATCATGAGGAGCTTTGAGGTCCTTTTCCCATAGTAGAGATTCCAGAAACAGAAGGCCATGATTTAAAGTGAGAGGGAAAGATGTAGAAGAGACCTGAGGGGCAATAGCTTCACACAGTGGATGGTAAGTGTATGAAATTAGCTGCCAGAGGAAGCTGTGGAGGCGGGTACAATGGTGATGTTTAAAAGACATTAGGACAGGTACATGAATAGTTTAGTTTAGTTTATTGTCTCCCATAATAGTAAGATTAAACGAGAACTTACCAGTTTGAAGTTTGATCTTTATTTTATGAGGAGTTACGATGAGGGATTACGTGAAGACCCCGCCAGCACGCATGCGCGACATCTCTTCAAAGCAGTGGTGTGAAATCACAGAAAAAACATAGTCACAATGACTAATATAGTAAGATAACAAGAGAACTTTCATACCAGGTGATCTTTATAATAGAGGGTTGGGAGCGGAGGGCACGTAATCCCTCATCGTAACTCCTCATAAAATAAAGATCAAACTTCAAACTGGTAAGTTCTCATTTAATCTTACTATTTTACTTCAGAGTCATGTGAGTGACTACGTGAAGATTTCAAAGCTTCTGTGATTTCATGCCCTGGAAGCTCCATGCTCACACACCGCTAAAGCTGGGATGAGAGGATGGACGGAATTCAGACAAGACACTGGCTGAAAAACAAAATCAGGTATTTATTCATACCAAAACAAAGTAGCATCCCTAAAGGGTAGGCTATTTGGCAGCACTCAAAATCCTCCCTGCATAAGTATCAGAGGAGGTCACGGGTTTATAATAAAAGCGGTGGAAGGTCTTCTCATTACTCCACCCCGCTGTAGCGAGGATGTGATCCATAGGTACCTCCATCCTTCTAGCCGCCGAGGTGGATGCTGCCCTGGTGGAGTGAGATTTAAATTTATTAGTATCCACCCCTGCTGCATCCAGTACCACCCTTAACCATCTGGATATGGTTTGCACCGTGACTCT
Organism: Raja brachyura; assembly: GCA_963514005.1. Next base: position 31,668,517 of record OY740809.1, on the reverse strand, counting down.
ATGATGGGGCTTCTTGTGACTAATGAGTAAGCCGTTTCCGTGCCCCTAAGATTTTTGGTGACTGCAATGTATCGCAAAATTAATGATACAATACAAAGTCGAGGTTCTGCTGGATAAGCCAGAAACTCCAAGTAATGTCCAGACACTCCAGGTCGATCTTGTTTCAGCAGTCCCTGCACATAGAAAATAATTTTGTCACTAGTGACTGCCATATCATCCAGGCTAAGCTTGTGCAGGGACTGGACCCGCTGTGCCGTGATCAGTGCCATAATCATGACCATCTTATAGGTGAGTTTTGCCAATGTGAGTCCCGTGTTAGGTGTCCATCCTCGCAGCATAGTCAAAACTGTGCTGATATCCCAAACATGGCTATATCGAGCCCTAGGGGGATTAGTATTAAATATTCCCCTCATAAACTTAGACACTAGAGGATGTGACCCAATTCCCAATTGGTCACTCACCTTGCCCAAGTAGGATGATAGGGCACTCCTGGCACAGTTAATGGCACTGTAACTAAGACCCTCATCGAAATGAAGGGTAGCCAAGAATTCCAACACTTCCGAAATGGTGGCGGTTTCATATGTTGTGTTGGTAGTGACGCAGTATCCTTCCCATTTCCTGATGTAGGTCAGGTACTGCTTCCTCGTGGACTCTCTGCAGGCCGCTGTGATGGTATCAATGGTCCTGTTGGAGAGTCCGAATCCGCGAAGTGGCCGTTTTAGAATCTGCAAATTAACAAGTCCATGCGGTCATGACACGGATGACTTGCTCCCGTAACAGGATGAACGAGCAGGCTAGGTCTTTTGTTCACCCTGATACAGGGTTCCGTGGCCATCTTCCGTACCATAGGGAACCATGGTTGGGCAGGCCAGTCGGGCACCACCAAAATACCCGATGCAGAGTCTTGCTTAATTTTCTGCAAGACCCGACTGATGAGGCAGAAAGGGGGGAATACGTAACAAAATAGATCCCCCCAATGTAGCGTGAATGCATCCATCGCTACTGCCCCCGGGTCTGGTTCCCAAGCAACATATGTTGGTAATTGGTGATTTAGCCTGGACGCGAAAAGGTCGATATCTGGTGTTCCATAACGTTCCACAATATCTGAAAACACCCTCCGATCCAACATCCATTCTATGTTGTCGTTGAATTTACGTGATCTGGTGTCTGCCACTATATTTAGCTTACCTGGAAGGTAAGTAGCTGAGATCCAGATTTCTCTTTGCAGACACCAGTGCCAGATATTGTTAGCCAATTCGTCACACGATATCGACTTAATACCGCCCATATGGTTAATATATGCTACCACCGTGGTGTTGTCAATTTGTAATCTAATATGAACTTTGTGCATATAAGTGCAGTATGCTTTAAGGCCATGAAATGCTGCCAGCATTTCCGAATAGTTAATCCCCAAGTTTTTGTATAGGGTTAACTCTGGTGCACTCCATCTACCTCCACAACTAGAGGTAGTGTTAGTAGCTCCCCACCCTTCGGCACTGGCATCCGTTTGTAGGATGACCGAGGGATTGATAATATTGATAGGTTTGGAACAATTTTGGGCATTCCCCATCCACCAATATAATTCGGCTTTCGCCTTCCCCGAAATTTCCATAGGCCTGTCGAAATGGCCTGTATGTTTTTTGAGCGCTATAATTTTCGCTCTTTGTAAGTGTTGGTAATGTAAGGGCCCAAATTGTGCTGCAGGGAATGCCGCTACTATCTTCCCAATCACTCTGGCCACCTGCCGAATGGATGGGACCTTAGCGCCAATAAGGCTCCTGCAAGCCTCTATCAGGTCGTCCACCTTACTTGGTGGCAACGTAACAGACATTTGCACTGAGTCAATGATGAACCCCAGATATTTCATGGTGGTAGCGGGTTCCAATATTGATTTATCTGGATGTATCGTAAACCCCAGCTTCTGGAAAAGATGTTTTGTGGCTGTAACTGCCAAAGTAGCCATTTCCAAATTTTCCCCCACTATGAGGACGTCATCAAGATAGGCCATAACAGTATGATTCTGTTTCCTTAAGTAGGCCAAAGCTGGTTTTAATATCTTAGTAAACAGTCTGGGTGCTGACGATAACCCATTAGGCAAAGCTTTGTATTGCCATAATTGTCCCATCCAGACAAACTTTAAGTATTTCCTATGATCCTTGTGAATGGGTACTGAATAATATGCATCCTTGAGGTCAATGCATGCCATGTAGTACCCATTGGCTATTAACTGTATAGCAGTATTGAAGGTGTCCATTTTAAAATGTATATACTCAACAGAAGTATTCAGATCAGTTAGATCAATGATGATGCGGCACCCGCCATCTTTTTTATTTTTGGTGAAAATATTGGACACGAACTCCTGAGATTCTCTGATGGCTTTCTCAACTACCCCTTTCTGTACTAATCTCTGTAGTTCAGCATGCCCTGCTGCCCTATCTTTAAGTGAAAGGATGAATTTCCGGCTAGGTGCATGTTGTACCGGGGTAGGGAGTTCGTGAACAAATTCAATTTTATATCCCTGAATACTTCTGAGTATATAAGGATCAGAGGCAAAAGTGAGCCAATTCTCAATGAACATGTGCAACCTGCCCCCTACACAAAGTGAATTTAGACCAGATGTGTTTCTGGGGACCCCAGACCCACCTACCTCCATGGTTACTGCCGGTGTGGTGGTTTCTGTCCTTGCTTCCTCGGTTGGTTGCGTGTGTTCTGGGAGTGGCGCATTTTCCAAGAAGGCCGGTCTGGGCCTAGGCCTAAAAAAGACCGCTGTGCAGGATACCCGGCCTTCGAGCTTTCACCACCGGCAGACCTGTTAAGGTAACTCTGCCCGGTGGATGTGTAGGGGTGCTGTCTGTGTGGGTGTGGCTTAGTGTAGCCCGGTTTTATAAGGCCCAAAGCCTTAGCCTCCTCGTCAAGATCTTTAACCTGCTTAGGGAGATCTTCCCCAAACAGCAGGCTAGGAGGCTGAATCTTCCCAGGCTTGCACAACCCCGCAAACTTGGGGTGAAGCGCCGGCTTGATGATGTTCTTCCTGAACGTATTAATTTCGTATTGAGTATTGCAGAGCAGTGCTAGAGCATCCTGCAATTCTTCCGGCATCTCTATACCCACTGCAGTTCTTGCTACCGCCGTTATCCCTGCAGTTAGGAGCTTCAGAATCCTCTGAAGTTTTATCTCCTGCCCTCTACTAGAGGGGCTCATATTTCCCCAAATAGGGTTATTCACCGCTGGCACATTCAATGAATTGCAGTTTTCTGGTGCCATATACTTATCTGCCATAGCATTGATGGCCTGTTCCTGCAATTGGTTGGTTGCCATGTAATTAATACTGGCAGCCAGCTTGGGGTGGATAGGCAAGCCTTTTTTATTAGGCATGGCGTGCCTGCTCACCATATCCAAATAGTCTTCACAGCCCCCTGACACCTTCGTTGATTCAGCCAACTCCCCTTCTTCTGGGTCAGCCCAGTTCTGACCCTCAACGCTCCCTTGTACAGAGGGGGAGACGTTGGGCAGTCCTCTATAGGAACCTGCCGTGGGCCTGCCAGGGGTCCCACTGTGACCTTGCCCCTGCATTAGCAAGTCACGTTGGAGCATTTGCTCCATCAACCGCTCCATGCGGTTTAGACGACCACCGTCGCTATCTGCGAACGGGGTGTCCTCGGGACCGGACTCCGCTGAGTCGGCCCCGGCCGACTTCTGGGTGGTCTTCCCTGACCGTGGTGTACCAACGGTCGCAAAGGGCGAGAAGTCGGGAGCTGCAGGCAAAACCTGTAGCTCAGGAGAGGCGGCTCGCTGCTGGCTGCTCTCCTTGGCAGCTGATCTGGCCGCTGTTCGCTTCGATTTTCTGTCCATTGTAAATTCACTGTCGTCGACTCACTACCTCCGGTGAGACTTACCTGGCGTAAGCTATTTAAACTTACGCTAGAGGAGCCCCGCTCCTCCCGACCGTCGCTTCCGCATGCGTACGACGATATGTCGCGCATGCGTGCTGGCGGGGTCTTCACGTAGTCACTCACGTGACTCCGAAGTAAAATTTTATATACTTGTATCATATCTTTTGGAGGCGGCATGGTGGCGCAGCGGTAAAGTTGCTGCCTCACAGCGCCGGAGAACCGGTTTCGATCCTGACTACGGGCGCTGTCTGTACAGAGTGTGTACGTTCTCCCCGTGATCGCGTGGGTTTTCTCCAGTTGCATCGGCTTTCCTCCCTCATTCCAAAGACGTACAGGTTTGTAGGTTACTTGTCTTTGGTAAAAATTGTAAATAGTCCCTGCTGTGCGGGATCGCGCTCGTGTACGTGGATCGCTGGTCGGCGTGGGCCCGGTGGGCCGAAGGGCCTGTTTCTGCACCGTATCTCTAGAACTCAAGCTAAAAACTAACACTATTAACTGCTCCCGGGGCCACAACGTTCCGGAGAGAACATTCCAACACTATCCAACTTCTTCCTGTAGCTGGAACCCTTGAATCCAGACGGCATTCCCGTAAACCTCCTCTACACCCTTTCCAAATCTTCCACATCCATCCTGCATTGGAGCAATTCAAGTCAATGAACATTGACATGCAAAATCGCAATCTCCACAGCGATCGTTGAGCACATTAGAGTTACCACAGACCCCTGCATGCAAGATTAATTAATTCATTAATTGATTGATTGATACTTTTGATTGATTGATTGATACTTTCTTATCTCACACGTGACACGTCACAGTGAAATGCTTTTTTTTGGGTACCATACACAAGGTATGCAAAGGGTGGCCACGTAAAGGGCGGCGACACCGTTACAAAGTGTTCAATGCAGTCCCCAATGGTCCCTGTGTTAAAGAAGGAACTGCAGATGCTGGAGAATCGAGGGTTACACAAAAAGCTGGAGAAACTCAGCGGGTGCAGCAGCATCTAAGGAGTGAAGGAGATAGGCGACGTTTCGGGTCGAGACCCTTCTTCCGCGCCCCCCCCCCCAACCACGTAGGGTTCCTCTTTGTTCCCAGTGGCCCCCACCGTCAGGTCCCTCTAGTGAAGCATCACCACACAAGGTGCTGGAGTGTAGCATTTACTGTCAATGTATGGAGGACACTGTCATGACATTAGTGTCAGGCCCAGAGACGTTGCACATCGGGAGGTGGTCCGGAAACACCAGGCGATCGATCACTGCTCCGTCCTGCATGTCTTGGCAGAGTGTGCCCACGCTGCATGTGAACTGGGCAATTTCTTTCTGTTGTTGCTGAATAAATTTCTTGTTAATTAATGCTGCACCTGCCACGTCATCTCTGCTACTTCACGGCCAGAGGGTGAATAATTCAAAGGAAAGGTCACAAAATTGACCTTGCCTCGCTTTCTTGGACTCGATCAGATGCCAACGTGACTTTGATCTTTAGCAGCCGGCTCATTAGTTGCGGGAATTAGAAACAGGCGATCACTCAGTGCCTCACATCCCTTCATGGATTACTAACCTGTCCGCCCTGCTTTGCTTCTGCTATCCTTGCCGTTTGGGTCAACCCAGAATAGATATTTCTCAATCTTGGACATTTTCAGTGTAACTGCGTCAGGGCGGCGGGTTGCAGGAGAGAAGAGGGTTTGTTGCAACAGAGGAAAGAGTCCAGATCTCCATGAACACCTGTGTGACCAAATGCCCCACTGGAAGAAGTGATTCCAGGTATCACCTCACTATGACCCAGCACTGTTAAAGGTTATGTATTTTCAACATCTCTTATTTTCTCTCTGCGTCTGTCTGTCTGTCTGTCTGTCTGTCTGTCTGTCTGTCTGTCTGTCTGTCTGTCTGTCTGTCTGTCTGTCTGTCTGTCTGACTGTCTGTCTGTCTGTCTGTCTGTCTGTCTGTCTGTCTGTCTGTCTGTCTGTCTGGACGTATGTCTGTCTGTCTGTCTGTCTGTCTGTCTGTCTGTCTGTCTGTCTGTCTGTCTGTCTGTCTGTCTGTCTGGACGTATGTCTGTCTGTCTGTCTGTCTGTCTGTCTGTCTGTCTGTCTGTCTGTCTGTCTGTCTGTCTGTCTGTCTGGACGTCTGTCTGGACGTCTGTCTGCCTGTCTTGACGTCTGTCTGTCTGTCTTGACGTCTGTCTGTCTGTCTGGACGTCTGTCTTTCCCTCTCAATTTTTTCTCTAATTTTCTTTCTTTCTCCCACCTCTTTCTCTCACTTTCTTATTCTCTTTCTCTCACTCTTTCACTTTCGCTCAAACACTCACTCTCTCTCTCTCTCTCTCTCTCTCTCTCTCTCTCTCTCTCTCTCTCTCTCTCTCTCTCTCTCTCTCTCTCTCTCTCTCTCTCTCTCTCTCTCTCACTTTTTCTCTTTCTCACTCACTTTTCCTCTTGCACACTTTCTCTCTTTCCCATTTTCTCTCTCACTTTCTTTCTCTCATTTTCTTTGTCTTTCTCTCCGTTTCTCTCTCTCTTTCTCACCTTCACTCTCACCTTCACTTTCTTCCCCCTTCTCTCTCTCTCTCTCTCTCTCTCTCTCTCTCTCTCTCTCTTACTCTCACACTCACTCACTCACCCACTCTCACACTCACACTCACTTCCCTACTCAGAGGAACATGAGCTGACATTATCATAAGGTTATAAGGTCATGAGATAGGAGCAGAATTAGGCCATTCGGCCCATCAAGCCTATTCCGCCATTCAATCATGGCTGATCCATCTCTCCCTCCTAACCCCCTTCTCCTGCCTTCTTCCCGTAACCTCTGACCCCCGTACTAATCAAGAATCTATCTATCTCTGCCTTAAAACTATCAACTGACTTGGCCTCCACAGCATTCTGTGGCAAAGAATTCCACAGATTCACCACCCTGCCTCATGTTACTTCTTAAAAACGTCGACCCATCACATCTGCCTGCCCCATGTTTCAAACCCTTGTTTCCCATTCTGTCCTCCTAAGTCAGGAAGCCATTAGCTGTGATATCTTCACTGCCTGGTGGACTTCTTCACTATGTATTTTCCTCCCCTCTCACTCTCTCGCACTCTATCTCTCTCCTCTTAAAATATTCTTCATGATGTCAGCTCCATGCCGCATAATTGTTTGACTACAGGCAAGGAATTGTGATTAGTGAGAGGAATTGTTCCACTGAATTTATAATGCATCTATCGGTAGCCCTCCAGAGACCACACTGTCATAAATACAATCACTTTCAGTGCCGTTGATAATGGTGACATTTCCAGTGCTAGGAATATGACTACCTGACCCATTGAGTTTGTATTGACTCAAGATATCCAATGAGTAACACCATTGGCCTTGGGTGCTGTTTCATACTCTGGAGTTCAGAAGGATGAGAGGGGATCTCATTGAAACATATAAGATTCTTAAGGGCTTGGACACAGTAGACGCAGGAAACATATTCCCGATGTTTGGGGAGTCCAGAACCAGAGCCACAGTTTAAGAATAAGGATTAAGCCATTTAGAACGGAGATGAGGAAACACTTTTTCTCACAGAGAGTGGTGAGTCTGTGGAATTCTCTGCCTCAGAGGGCGGTGGAGGCGGGTTCTCTGGATGCTTTCAAGAAAGCATCTATAGATAGGGCTCTTAAAAATAGCGGAGTCAGGGGATATAGGGAGAAGGCAGGAACGGGGTACTGATTGGGGATGATCAGCCATGATCGCATTAAATGGCAGTGCTGGCTCGAAGGACTACTCCTGCACCTATTGTCTATTGTCTATTGTAAGTTAATAAGTTATAGGAGAAATAGGCCATTCAGCCCATCAAGTCTACTCCACCATTCAATCCTGGGTGATTTATCTTTGCATCTCAACCCCATTCTCCTGCCTTCTCCCCATAATCCCAGACACTCTTACTAATCAAGAGTCTGTCAATCTTATGAAGCTTAAAGATATGGATTTCACCCTTGATGTGCTGGACCAGTCCGACAGTAAAACATTTGTAGACAGCAGTTGACCATATAAATGCAATCCATAAAGCAGTACCAAATAAATAACTAGCCCCACATCCTTGATTCCCTTAATATTGAAAACCCTATTAATCTATTGATACATTTTGATGATCCGTGATTTCAATCCCAGTTTTTGGGTAGCACTGTGCGGATGGTACCCGTGGTCAGGATCGAACCCGGGCCTCTGGCGCAGTAAGGCAGCAACCCTACCACTGCGCTACCTTGTGTTACGACGAGTAGTGTGGGGGTTCCAAACAAGCTGTTGGCTCATTCATCTCCTCCAGGTTCATGGGCAAGAGTGTGTAGAAGTGGTCTTCAAATCTTGGCCAGGTTTCTCCCATCCATCACAGGCAATGGTTGTAACTCAGCATAACAGATTCTAACCACTGCTCCCACCTCATTCTACACGTCAAAACAGCCGCTGACCTGCTCACAAACTTCCCTCGAGGAACTCTAATGAATAGCAAACGTCTAGGATGTTTCTCTGAATGCTATGAATGGAAGTAAATTATTCAGATTCTGATAAATAATAGAAATACACTTATTTGAAGATGTTTCAATCAATTATTTATTCATTCATATGTTCATTCATCCATTCATTGTGAGATTGTGCACAGCTAATGCCAAATAATTGTGGCGGTTGCTATAATTTTATGAATTATATACAAGGAATTTTCTTAGACAGATGGTGGTGAATCTGTGGAATTCATTGCCTCAAATGGCAGTGGAGGCCAATTCACGATTGGCCAAGCCAAGTAGAGCAGCCATGATTGAATGGTGCAGACATGATGGCCCGAATGGCCTCATTCTGTTCAGAAAACGTATGAAGTATTATTTTCTGAGAATTCTGTTGTTCCACGCTTCCCCAATTCTCTTCTTTTTAGAAAGTAACTTTTGTGAATCTCAAAGGCTCACCATCCTCCAGTATCTCAGTAAGGAATAATGCATAAAGCTAGACACTGACAAATTTCTACCAGATTGCAAAATATAGAACATAGAAAAATAGGTGCAGGAGTAGACCATTCGGCCCTTCGAGCCAACACCAACATGCGTTCATACGATCAACTGCTGTCTACAAATGTTTTAGTGTCGGACTGGTCCAGCACATCAAGGGTGAAATCCATATCTTTAAGCTTCATAAGATTAACAGGCTCTTGATTAGTAAGAGTGTCTGGGATTATGGGGAGAAGGCAGGAGAATGGGGTTGAGAGGCAAAGATAGATCACCCAGGATTGAATGGTGGAGTAGACTTGATGGGCTGAATGGCCTATTTCTCCTATAACTTATTTACTTTCAGTAGACAATAGACAATAGGTGCAGGAGTAGGCCATTTGGCCCTTCATGGCTGATCATCTAAAATCAGTACCCCGTTCCTGCTTTTCCCCCATATCCCTTGATTCCTTTAGCTCTAGATCTAACTCTCTCTTGAAAACATCCAGTGAATTGGCCTCCACTGCCATCTGTGGCAGAGAATTCCACAGATTCACAACTCTCTGGGTGAAAAAGTTTCTCCTCATCTCAGTCCTAAATGGCACACCCCTTATTCTTAAATTGTGATCCCTGGTTCTGGACTCCTCCAACATCAGAAACATTTTTCCTGCACCTAGCCTGTCCAATCCTTTAAGAATTGTATATGTTTCTATAAGATCCCCCCTCATCCTTCTTAATTATAGTGAATACAAGCCCAGTTGCTCCATTCTTTCATCATATGTCAGTCCCGCCATCCCGGGAATTAACCTGGTGAACCGACGCTGCACCCCCTCAATAGCAAGAATGTCCTTCCTCAAATTAGGAGACCATAAATACTCCAGATGTGGTCTCACCAGGACCCTGTACAACTGCAGTAGGACTTCCTTGCTCTTGAACTCAAATCCTCTCGCCGACATGCCATTTGCTTTCTTCACTGCCTGCTGTACTTGCATGCTTATTTTCAGTGACTGATGTACAAGCGACCCAGGTCTCGTTACACCTCCTCTTATCCTAATTTGACACCATTCAGATAACAATCTGCCTTCCTGGTCTTGCCACCAAAGTGGATAACCTCACATTTTTTCAAATTGAGAACCAGAGGGCATAGGCTTAAGGTGAGGGGGAAAAGATTTCATAAGAACCTGAGGGATAACTTTTTCACACAAAGGATGGTGGGTGTATGGAACAAGAGGCGGTAGTTGAGGCAGCGATTATTGCAACGTTACAAGTACATGGATTGAACAGGTTTGGAGGGATTAAGGTCAAATGCATGTGGGTGGGATTAGTGTAGATGGAGCATTTTGGTTGGTGACAGCAAGTTGGGCTGAAGGGCCCATTCCCACGTTGTGTAACGCTATGAATCTAATGCTTTGCAAAGTCCTTAAGTTTGATGGAGAAGGTAGGTTGCATCGAGGTTTGTTATGATTGATGAAACGCGTGTCTCAATCCAGGTTCTCTCATCAATGACCTGATTTCCTTCGCCAATTATCTGCAAGGGAGCATCTCATCAAATGTTGCCTCAACCCCAGCTGAAAATGGACAAACAAGTTTATTCTCCATAAAGCCGGTAGGTTCCTTTTAAAAATCAAGTCAAATCAGGTCACCGCAAGCAAATATACATTCCTACCTCCGAGATTATATTGCGTGTCACATCTAAGAGGTGGCCTTCCATTTATTAGCCAGGAGGAGAACATCCCGATCCTGTAAAATACTATAATGAAAGGAAATTAAAGCTTTAATTTTCATTTTCAAACATTTTAATCTGAAAGCATACATTAAGACTTCATTCTAAATAAATTTATCTATTTTACTGTTTTTAATAATAACTATCCTTTGATCGGTAATCCGTACGTTATTTTATTTGTCCAAAATTGTCTCCAACTTCAATGGGCCCCGTTATCAAATTCTAACAGAGGATTTGGTACCGATTTGGTCGCACAAAGGACTCGCAGTTGAAAAAATACCGGAGCCACAAAAAAACACATTTTCATCAAATTAGTTCAACTCTCCATTATAAATTTCCACCAAATAAATTGACATAAAATTGGCTCATATTATGAGCTCTGGCTACAATTTTATTTACAATATTCATATCATGAGCCCGACCAATCTACCTCCAAGCCCTACCTACAGTCTGAAGAAGGGTTCCAACCCAAAATGTCGCCTTTCCATGTTCTCCAGTGATGGTGCCTGACCCTCTGAGCTACTCCAGCATTCTGTGTCTTCTTTTGTAAACCAGCATCTGCTGGAACCCTTGGTTCGACAGCTTATGTGCCCATCTTATACTGAAGATGGTTACTCATAAACAGCCTTCCAATGTGATGAAAGAGCAAGCTCAAAGACTGAGATGTAGGCGGTTCCTTCCCATAGCGTGAATTATGCCATTTTGCTGTGAATCTGTGAACTGAGGCCTTGAAGCGAAGGCTTGCTGGCCGGTGCTCCAAGTTCCTGAACAGTGAAGCCTAACGCTGCCATTCCCCAACATAAAACTGGACAAAAACAGTGTGTGTGCGTGTGTGTTTTTTTCTACATACAGTGGCTTGCAAAAGTATTCATACCCCTTGAACTTTTCCACATTTTGTCACGTTACAACCACAAACGTAAATGTAATTTATTGGGATTTTATGTGATAGACCAACACAAAGTGGCGCATAATTGTGAAGTGGTAGGAAAATAATAAATGGTTTTCAATTTTTTTCACAAATTAAAAACTGAAAAGTGTGGCGTGCAAAAGTATTCAACCCCTTTACTCTGATACCCATGAATAAAATCCAGTGGAACCAATTGCCTTCAGAAGTCACCTAATTAGTAAATAGAGTCAATTTGTGTGTAATCTAATCTCAGTATAAATACAGCTGTTCTGTGAAGGCCTCAGAGGTTTGTTAGAGAACATTAGCAAACAAACAGCATCATGAAGCCCAAGGAACACACCAGACAGGTCAGGGATAAAGTTGTGGAGAAGTTTAAAGCAGGGTTAGTTTATAAAAAAATATCCCAAGCTTTGAGCATCTCATGGAGCACTGTTCAATCCATCATCCGAAAATGGAAAGAGTATGGCACAACTGCAAACCTACCAAGACATGGTCATCCACCTAAACTGACAGGCCGGGCAAGGAGAGCATTGAGCAGAAAAGCAGCCAAGAGGCCCATGGTAACCCTGGAGGAGCTGCAGAGATCCACAGCTCAGGTGGGAGAATCTGTCCACAGGACAACTATTAGTCGTGCACTCTACAAATCGGGCCTTTATGGAAGAGTGGCAAGAAGAAAGCCATTGTTGAAACAAAGCCATAAGAAGTCCTGTTTGCAGTTTGCCACAAGCCATGTGGGGGACACAGCAAACATGTGGAGGAAAGTGCTCTGGTCTGATGAGACCAAAATTGAAGTTTTTGGCCTAAATGCAAAACGCTATGTGTGGCGGAAAACTAACACTGCACATCACCCTGAATATACCATCCCCACTGTTAAACATGGTGGTGGCAGCATCATGCTGTGGGGATGCTTTTCTTCAGCAAGGACAGGGAAGCTGGTCAGAGTTGATGGGAAGATGGATGGAGCCAAATACAGGGCAATCTTGGAAGAAAACCTGTTAGAGTCTGCAAAAGACTTGAGACTGGGGCGGAGGTTAACCTTCCAGCAGGACAACAACCCTAAACATACAGCCAGAGCTACAATGGAATGGTTTAGATCAAAGCATATTCATGTGTTAGAATGGCCCAGTTAAAGTCCAGACCTAAATCCAATTGAGAATCTCTGGCAAGACTTGAAAATTGCTGTTCACAGACGCTCTCCATCCAATCTGACTGAGCTTGAGCTATTTTGCAAAGAAGAATGGGCAAAAATTTCAGTCTCTAGATGTGCAAAGCTGCTAGAGACATACCCCAAAAGACTTGCAGCTGTAATTGCAGCGAAAGGTGGTTCTACAAAGTATTGACTCAGGGGGGCTGAATACTTTTGCACGCCACACTTTTCAGTTTTTTATTTGTAATAAAATTTGGAAGCCATGTATCGTTTTCCTTCCACTTCACAATTATGCACCACTTTGTGTTGGTCTATCACATAAAACCCCAATAACATACATTTATGTTTGTGATTGTAACGTGACAAAATGTGGAAAAGTTCAAGGGGTATGAATACTTTTGCAAGCCACTGTATATATATATATATAGATAGATATAGATATATATTGTGAGTGCGTATATATATATATATATATATATATATACACACACACATAGACACACACATACACACACACGTACATATATATACTATATATATACATATGTTATACACACACACACACATATATATATATATATATATATAGACACACACACACACATACACACACACAAAAAACTCTATATATTAATGCTATCTATTTGTATTCATTTTGTGTTCAAAGATTTAAATCCTTACACATGCCCTGCACTCTTAGCAAACCCACAATTGATAAAGGTCTTTGTCTATTGTCTATTGTCTATTGTCTACTGAGATGATTCAGTTCATAATGCTTCACATTAAACATATCAGTCAAGGCTTTTCCGTGCGGTCAGGATCTCGGGAAGATATTAACTGCAATCTCGGTGTTGCCACGAGTGCTGGGGCTAGCTTTGTGCTCCAGGGCCCAGGAGATTGCAAGGGAGCAGCAACTCAGACACAATGTGTAGGAAGGAACTGCAGATGCTGGTTTAAACCGAAGAGAGACACAAACAGCTGGAGTAACTCAGCGGCACAGGTAACATCTCTGGAGAGAAGGAAGGGTTGACGTTTCGGGCCGATACCCTTCTTCAGACTGTCTGAAGAAGGGTCTCGACCCGAAACGTCACCCATTAATTCTCTCCAGAGATGCTGCCCGTCCCGCTGAGTTACTCCAGCTGTTTGTTCCTATCTTCACCTCAAGTACAATGTTTTAATATTTCATAAGATGGTGGTTCTTGACTGTGCTGCGCTCCTTTAACACCGGCATTTGGTCTGTCAGCCGGGATTGTTTTGCTCATCTCTTCTGGAGAGGATCTTGAACTCGTTCGTAACCTTTCCATTCAGAGACAAGAGTGCTGTCACTAGCGGCAATGGAGATTGATTTGGCCGATAAGTCTCATGTTCCTACTGCTTGCTTTCTTTGGCTCCCGACCATATCTGCGGGCAGTGCATGTACCAACCAGACCATTGGGATTCCAGCCTCCTCCCAAAGCCCATCAATAAAAATAAAATATTAAAAAGACAACGTCTCACGTTTAATCCAAATAGATTTGATACAGACACATATCAGGATGCAGAATGTTATGAGTGATGTTTTTCTTCACATAACGAGGCACTTTGAATCTAGCGTAGTATTTGGGGTTATCTTGCCCTGGTTGGTAACTTGTGTCAAAAGATCTTTGTTGTTTGGTGGCAGCTGTCTCTCGACTAAACCTGAAGCACGATACTTGCAAAGGTTAACCTTTCCGCATGTTATTCTGACGCCATCAACATTAACGTGGCAGCCTCACATAATAGGTAAAGTACACAACGCTTAAACCAACATAGGCACAATGCATCCATCAAACATCACACGTGGAAGATTGTACTTATGACAAATGGTCTTGATCTTTAGTTATCTAATTCATGGTCCAAATAAAGTTATGCATCGACTCAACACTTTATTTTTGATTAAATGGTTAAGAGAAGACTACTCCACTCCGTTGGAAGGATGTTTGAGATTCCATGGCTCCAGTTCGAAGAAGAGCGAAGGAGGTCTTCCTGGTGAATATTTGTGCAGTGTTAGCTTCAGTGAGGCAGATGATCCAGTTGCTAATGCATGGCTGAATATCAGATCTTGTGAATAATTGCAGCTTGAACAACATTCAAGAAGCTCGACGCCATGCAGATCAACGCAGCCCAACCATGCAGATCAATGCAGCCCAACCATGCAGATCATCGCAGTCTAACCATGCACTGCATAGCAGTCTAGCTGCTTCCATTAGTGGGAGAGTCTAGAACTAGAGGTCATAGCCTCAGAATTAAAGGATGTTCTTTTAGGAAGGAGATGAGGAGAAATTAATCTTGTCAGAGGGTGGTGAATCTGTGGAATTTCATTTCGGAGTCACGTGAGTGACTTCGTGAAGAGCCCGCCGGCACGCATGCTCGACATATCATCGTATCGCGTTGCTGCGACGGCTGACGGAGGAGCGCGCTCCTCGCCAGCCCTTCATAAGGGAACCACGCAGGTAAGTATGCTACCTTAAGTTGGTGGTTCTTGTTGTGTTTGCTTCACAGCAAGAACATGGATGGGAGTTTGAGAGGCCGGAGATCGGGGAAAAGTCGCCGGCCAGCAGTTCCGGAGCGAGAGTTGTCGGGGGTACCTGCAACACAGACCGGAACGAGGGCGGAGATGTCGGTGAGCTCTGTCTTTTCAGGTCCGGACCCGCCCGCACACCACAGCTCGGAGGAGTTCGACGAGGAGGAGTGTGGTGTGCCGCCAGAGCAGGACGACCCTGCCATGGCAGTCAGGTCGTCAGCAGGCTTGCTGACGGCCTCGAGCAGAAGGGTCCGTGCGGCTGCACGGCCCGTTTCACGCAGCCCTCTGAGGAGGGGAAGGGCAGGAGCCCAGAAGCCTAACCCTGTCGGGGCTAAGGCTCTGCCTGCCGCCAAGGAGCGGTCAGGTTCCAGGACGGGACCCGGGGCAGCTGTGAGGTCCAGCCGTCGCCCCCCAACTTTCGACGCCGGGACGAGTCAGTTGGGGGTCCTGTCACGGTCGCCGAGCCCCCCATGGATGGGTGGGCGAGACCATGCGTCGGCAAGGTCCACGATGTGGGCAGCTGGCAAGCCTGCACGGGCTCAAGGTATCCAGGCTTCGGCTGGTGCCGACACCATGCCGCATCTGTCCGTAGAGGCAACGGCTTCCGCTCCCGCTAAACGGAGGCGGTTGAACACGCCCGTGCAGGAATCGCGCAGTTTCGCCTCGGCGGCTGTCGACGACAACTACCGGCACCGGCAGGGCCTCGACGAGGTGCGGGCCGATGACAGGAGCCCCGGCCAATTTTCAGAGCCGGAGGACTCCGACCACCTGAGTGTTCAGGGTGAAGGGCGTATTGACTGTATGGAGCGGCTGCTGGAGCTTCTCATACAAGGTCAACAACAACAGGCATCCAGCAGCGACAGGCACAGGGCTTCATCACCAGCTTCGTACACCAGCCTGGAGCAGCAGGACGAGGAGGCAGTGGTCGACCCCATCCCACCCCCACCTGAATTACCGGCGGAGGACCTCCTCGATGTGGCCACCAAGTTTGCAGCCCCTCATTCCTCGGGGCTTCCCATCAATACGAAATTGGCAGCCACTGTGGACTTCCTAAATAATCACCAGCTTCAGGAGGAAGTTCTACTACAAGCCATGAGCCGTCACAAGGCTCCATCAAACTGCAATTCCCTCAACGTGCCTGTGGTCAATACGCCAATATGGGGCAACATCAGTGCGGCTATCCGTCAACAGGAGCTGAAAATTCAGCGGATCCTGAAACTCCTCACGGCCGGGATTACTGCCTTTGTGCGGTCGGTCGACGGAGAGGAGTTTAATTTGGACCAGGAGGATGCTCTGGCACTTCTGTGCGCTACTCAAAATGAAATAAATGGCTTTCGCAAAAATAGCATCCGCCCAGCGCTCAACCCTAAGTTTGCAGGGTTGTGCAAACCACCGCCGCCGCCCCGTCAGCTCTTTGGTGAAGACCTTTCCAAAAGGGTCAGAGAGCTTGATGAACAAGCCAGGACCGTGGGGCTCATGCGCTCTCATAGTGCCCCCACGCCATCGAGCTCGAAAGCTCCGCTTGGCCGCTCACGAGGGTCTGTCAGCACTTCTACCAGAAATTACCCTCCAGCTCCAAACCGATATCAACCACCCCAACACCAGGGGTCTTTTTTAGGACAGGCTCGGCAGAAGCCGAGGTGGAAAATGAGGACGCCACGACCTCAAACCAACCCAGCACCTCTACGTCCACCCACTCGTGTCAGGGACCGCCGGTAACCACAGAGGTGAGGCGGTCTGGTTCTCTTTTTTCTCTTTGTTTAACTTCACATGTTGGTGGGCGTCTGCGGTTGTTTGCGGGTGCATGGGGTGACATTACCAGTGATGAGTATGTGTTACGGAATATTCAGGGCCATAGCATTGAGTTTATTAATGGGGACATCCCTCCGTCTCAGCATAGACCGGGTCGTACTTTTAAACTAACGGCTGCGGAACAGTCCGTAGGCTATAAGGAAATGTTAAGGTTGGAACAGAAAGGGGTCATAGAGAGAACGGTTCATGAGCCCGTTGAATTTGTTTCCAATATTTTTACTCGACCTAAGAAGGATGGAGGCTGTAGAGTCATTATTGATCTAACCACTCTGAATAACTTTGTAACATATACTCATTTTAAAATGGACATGTTTGAAACGGCCAAATCATTGATCTCAGGGTGCTTTATGGCATGCATTGATTTACAGGATGCGTACTATACCGTACCCATGAAAAAATATTACAGAAGGTTCTTAAAATTTATCTGGATGGATCAGCTGTGGCAATATAGGGCGTTGCCTAATGGGCTCACCACAGCCCCTCGATTATTTACTAAATTGGTGAAGCCAATTATGGCTTATTTAAGACAACGACATCATATCGTTATGGCCTATTTAGATGATATTTTAATTGTCGGCCACACCTTGGAATTAGCTCAACAAGAGGTTGCAGCTGCGGTCAATTTGTTCCAACAGCTTGGGTTCATTATTCATCCAGAAAAATCTAAGTTCTGCCCCACCCAGGTAATTAATTATCTGGGGTTCCAGGTGAATTCCATTAGCATGAGAGTCACCATCCCAATTAACAAAATTGAGGAGGTAACACAGGTGTGTACAGATTTAATCAATACTCGTATACCATCGATTCATCACACAGCTACTGTCATTGGCAAGATTGTGGCTTTGTTTCCGGCAGCCCGGTATGGACCTCTGCATTATCAAAACTTGCAGAGAGCCAAGATCGCTGCGTTGCGACGGCATGCTGGTCATTATGATCGATCAATGCAGCTGCCGCCTGCAGCATTGGATGAGTTACGATGGTGGGTTTGCCACATTAGTAACTCGTTTAAAACTATTATTGAGGCGAAACCGATGATATACTTACAAACTGATGCGAGCTCTGATGGTTGGGGAGCTACGAATCAATATTCTAGTTGTGGGGGCCGATGGGATACCCTTGAGAATACGATGTTGGTATCACAAGGGATCAACTATTTGGAGCTGCTTGCAGCGTTTCACGGACTTCGTGCATATTGTTCCAAGATCATTGGAGCACATGTGCGGCTCCAAATAGACAATACCACAGCGGTGGCGTATTTAAACCACATGGGCGGTACCAGGTCAGTTTCATGTGCTAAATTGGCTAATTCAATTTGGCTCTGGTGTGTCAAGAGAGACATTTGGATTTCAGCTACCTATTTGCCAGGTGAGCTTAATTTTGTGGCGGACGCCAGGTCACGCAAGTTCAATGATAATATTGAATGGATGTTACATCCTGAAATTTTTGCAAAAATCACAGCCAAATTTGGGAAACCGGACATTGACCTTTTTGCGTCCCGGTTGAACCATCAGGTACCAACCTACGTCTCGTGGGAACCAGATCCTGGGGCTATAGCGTTAGATGCATTCTCGCTAGACTGGGGGAATTGCTTTTTCTATGCATTCCCCCCGTTTTGCCTCATCAGTCGGGTATTACGTAAAATTCAGATGGATGGTGCCAAGGGCATCCTTATCATACCCGACTGGCCTACACAGCCGTGGTATCCGATGGTCTTTGACACGCTCAGTGAACCTTGGGTCCGTTTGCAGGGTAGCCCAGAATTAGTTACTCACCCTGTTTCAGGGGAGCCACATCCCTGCCATGGCTATTTAAATTTGTTGGCTTGCAGATTCTGAATCGGCCTTTAGTTCAATACGGCCTTTCTACCCGGACCATGGATACCATTGCGGCGTCGTGCCGAGAGTCTACAAGGCGAAGATACCGCTCTCACATCAGGAAGTGGGAAGCCTTCTGCAGCCGCTCTCGCATCACGTACGATGCCGTGACTATAACCGACGTCCTGGAATTCCTCGCGGGGTTGCACCATGATGAACACTTAAGCTACAGTGCCATCAACAGCGCCAGGAGCGCTCTATCATTCTACCTCAATATTGAGGTGGGATCCAACAGGCTAGTGTCCAGGCTCATGCGGGGTATTTTCAATACGAATCCGCCTACACCACGTTACAATATCACCTGGGATGTCAGGGACGTTTTAACTCTGCTCAGGACGTGGTCCCCCATGGAACGGCTCCGGCTGGACAAACTCACCATGAAACTGGTGATGTTACTAGCGCTGACTTCAGCACAGAGGGTACAGACACTCCACAAACTACGTGTCGACAGAATGATGTCTACCCCCACAGTAGTAGTTTTCTTTGTTGACGAGCTACTAAAGCAGCACAGACCTGGGTGCACAGGGCTGCAGCTGAAGTTCCCGGCATACCCCGCCGATGCTAGGCTATGCTTAGCCTCCCATATCCGTTACTACGTCAAGGTGACGGCAAGCATCAGAGGAATGGAGAGATACCTGCTTGTCACTCATAAGAGACCTCACCATCGAGTGACAACACAGACGATATCCAGGTGGCTTCGAGTCGTCTTGGGTAAGTCAGGTATCGACACTAATGTGTTCAAATCTCATTCCACCAGGGCTGCATCGACGTCGGCGGCGAGGGTCATGGAGGTGCCCATGGACCATATTCTCGCCACAGCAGGATGGGCTAATGAAGCTGTGTTCCAGCGGTTCTACAACCGGCCCGTTGCTGCGCCTCTACAGTTCGCAGAAGCCGTGCTAAATGCGGGGCAAGAACGTGGAGATGTCCCCGAATGAGGGTTTTTTTGATTTGTTTGTTAATAAATATGCTTTGTTTTGCAGTATGGACTAGTCAGTAAGTTATTCCTCCCATCCATCCCTGGTAGTGGTGTGACAGCATGGACGTGGTCCAGGGCGTGTCATCACAGAAGCTTTGAAGTCTTCACGAAGTCACTCACGTGACTCCGAAATGAAATAGTAAGATTGAACGAGAACTTACCAGTTCGAAGGTTGATCTTTATTTCATGAGGAGTCGAAGTGAGGGATTTCGTGCCCTCCTCGCCCAACCCTCAATCACCTTCATCTGGTAATCTTAGTCGTTTCATTCTTACTATGTGAAGTCATTTCTTTTGATTGGTTTCTGTGATTCCACGCCGCTACTTTGAAGTATGTCGAGCATGCGCGCCGGCGGGCTCTTCACGAAATCCCTCACTTCGACTCCTCATGAAATAAAGATCAACCTTCGAACTGGTAAGTTCTCGTTCAATCTTACTATTCTTTGCCACAGGAGGCTGTAGAGGCCCAGTCAGTGGACATTTCTAAGGCAGCGATAGATAGATTAGTACAGGTTTCAGAGGTTAGGGAGAAAAGGCAGGAGAATGGGGTTAGGAGGGAGAGATTGATCAGTCATGATTGAATGGCAGAGTGGACTTGATGGACCGAATGGCCTAAAGGGCCTGTCCTACCAGCATCCGACTCCATGCGATGAGCACGATCAAACTAGAAGCGGAGGCTGCGCGGAGGTCGGTTGATCACTGTACAGGGCTGTTCCCACCAGCATGCGCCTGCATGCGGCAAGCGCAACCAAACCGGCAGCGAGGGCCGCGCGGAGGTCGGGTGAGTGGCGCAACGCGGCACAAAGTGAGGCGAACTTGGAGCAAAGTCTTAAGGTAAGTTTGCCAGGATGGAGAGGGGCACACAGAGAGGGGCACAGAGGCACACACACAGAGAGCCATGGAGCCACACACATAGTGGGTCATGGAGGCACCTACAGAGAGGGTCAAGGAGGCACGATGTCGGGCGGTGTGTAATGCGTTGAGGCGACTGCGAGCCGACAAGCCGTTGCCGCGGAATTTTTGAACATAGTCAGTTTTTCGGAGCCCCGCGCGATGTCTGAACGAACTGCGCACAATTCCGCACGGCTCCGGCGATCGAAGTGGGACCGGCCCCGCGACGCCGGACGGCTCAAGCGACCACATTAGGTCGCGCTCATCGCATGGAGTTGCATGCTTGTAGGACAGGCCCTTAATTCCACTCCGGTTCGTTATGATCTGATGACCCAACCATGCAGAGCAAAGCAGTCCATCGCAGCCTACCATGCAGATCATAAGAGACCACTTGATAGGCATCCCTTCCACACCCATTCACTCACCCCACGTCCATTGCACAGTGGCAGAAGTTTGTACCATCCACAAGATGCACTGCAGAGATGCACCAAGACTCCCAGAGGGCACCTTCTAAATCCACAACTTCTGCCAACAAGAGAATAAAACCATAGCCATCTGAAAGTAGCCCTCCAGGCCACACAACATCCCAACTTGGATATATGTTGCCGTTCCTTCACTATCACTAAACCAAAATCCTGGCATTCTCTCCCTACTTGCATTGTGTGGTAAGGGCCTGTCCTACAAGCATGCAACTCCTTGCGATGAGCGCGACCTAACGTGGTCGCTTGAGCCGTCCGGCGTCGCGGGGCCGGTCCCACTTCGATCGCCAGAGCCGTGCGGAATTGTGCGCAGTTCGTTCCAACATCGCGCGGGGCTCCGAAAAACTGACTATGTTCAAAAATTCCGCACGGCAACGGCTTGTTGGCTCGCAGTCGCCTCGACCCATTACACACCGCCTCGACGTCGTGCCTCCGTGAACCTATCTGTAGGTGCCTCCGTGACCCTCTCTGTGTGTGGCTCCGTGGCCCTCTGTGTGTGTGTCTCTGTGCCCCTCTCTGTGTGCCCCTCTCTGTCCTGGCGAACTTACCTTAGACTTCGCTCCAAGTTTGCCTCACTTTGAGCCGCGTTGCGCCACTCACCCGACCTCCGTGCGGCTCCTGCTGCCGGTTTGGTTGCGCTTGCCGCATGCAGGCGCATGCTGGTGGGAACGGCCCTGTACAGGGGATCACCCGACCTCCGCGCGGCCCCCGCTTCTAGTTTGATCGCCTTCATCGCATAGAGTTGCATGCTTGTAGGACAGGCCCTGTACATCCCCAGACCACAAAAACTGCAGAGGGCGGCACGGTGGCACAGCGGTAGAACTGTTGCTTCACAGCGCCAGAGGCTCGGGTTCGATCCTGACTACGGGTGCTGTCTGTACGGAGTTTGCACGATCTCCCTGTGACCCTGTGGGTTTTCTCCGGGACCTCCAGTTTCCTCCCACACTCCAAAGAACTACAGGTTTGCAGGTTAGTTGGGTGGGCTAAAAACAAAATTTAAATTGTCCTTTGTGTGCGTGTGTGTAGGGGATCGCTGGTTGCCATGGACTCGGTGGGCCGAAGGGCCTGTTCGCGCACCGTTTCTCTAAACTAAACTGAAATGTCCAAGAACGCAGCTCACCACAACTGCCATGAGAGCATTTAGAGATGAACAACTTAATGCCGGCTCAGTCTGTGAAACGACATCTCGAACAAATAAAAAAAGCACTGACTCCAGCAACATTACCACAGCAACTTCACTTCAAGATTAAATTATTGCCTCCATGCCACTCAGGTGTCCAAAAATGGTCGGATGGAAATCCAAGCCTTTTTTTTAATACACCAGTCTGTCTGCAAATCCATACGCACATACATCAATTGTAAAAATACCAGAATAATTAAGAGGCTTAAATTAGTAAATCATGTTTATTAATTAATTTCTTGTAGAGACAGGTGCCTTGAGACGTGTCAATGATATGTGATCTCACGTTAGTATCTCCTGACCCAGATAGATGAAAGCCGTGGAATTATCTGTGGAGTTCAACGCTGTTCTCAATATGCATTTACTAGAAAGAGTGACTGCTTTTACCTGCTTTTATTTGATGTCAATTTAGCTT
This sequence comes from Raja brachyura, assembly GCA_963514005.1. The sequence continues at coordinate 31,645,752 of OY740809.1, read as the reverse complement.
CCATTATTAAGGAGACAGGAGCAAAACTTTTTTAATTATAACCATATAACCATATAACAATTACAGCACGGAAACAGGCCTTCTCGGCCCTTCCAGTCCGTGCCGACCATTTATTTTCCCCAAGTCCCATCTACCTGCACTCAGAGCAGACCCCTCCATTCCCTTCCCGTCCATATACCTATCCACTTTACTTTTAAATGTTAAAATCGATCCTGCCTCCACCACTTCTGCAGGAAGATCATTTCACATAGCCACCACTCTCTGAGTAAAGAAGTTCCCCCTCATGTTACCCCTAAGCTTCTGTCCCTTAATTCTCATGTCATGCCCTCTTGTTTGAATCTTCCCTACCCTCAATGGGAAAAGCTTATCCACGTCAACTCTGTCTATCCCTTTCATCATTTTAAAGACCTCAATCAAGTCCCCCCTTAACCTTCTGCGCTCCAAAGAATAAAGACCTAACTTGTTCAACCTTTCTCTGTAACTTAGTTGCTGGAACCCAGGCAACATTCTAGTAAATCTCCTCTGCACTCTCTCAATTTATAAATAAATTATAAATAAAGGCTGGAGTAACTCAGTGGGTCAGTCAGCATTCTTGGGGAACATGGATGGGACCAACATGTCCCATCAACACTAGTCTCACCTGCCTGCGCTTGGCCCTTATCCCTCTTAACCTATCCCTGTAGCTGTCTGAATGTTTCTTAAACATTGGACAGGTGATATTTCAGGTCGGAACCCTCCTTCAGATTGAATGAGAGGTGGAGGCGGGACAGAGGCCGGGAAATGATAGGTGGACACAGCTGAGGGAGACAAAAGCGCTGGAGAAACTCAGCGGGTGCAGCAGCATCTATCACTTTCCACAGATTTTCCAGCATCTGCAGTTCCTTCTTAAACAGTTGAGGGAGAGTCTGATGGGCGGATGGCTTTATACAGGCCAGGGATAATAAGACACAAAGTGCGAGATAAGGAGGAAAGGATTGCAGACGCATAGAATGTGAAACTAGAGGAATGATTTGCCAAGCTTTATCCTGCCCTCTCCTCTCTTCCCCCTAGTACAATCAGCCTGAAGAAAGGCCCCAACCTGAAATATCACCTAGCCATCTTCTCTAGAGATGCTGCGTTTGAAGGCACTGGGCCTGTACTCGCTGGAGTTTAGAAGGATGAGGGGGAACCTCATTAAAATTGACCGAATATTGATAGGTCTGGATAGAGTGGATGCGCAGAGGATGTTTCCACTAATGGGAGCGTCTAGGACCAGAGGGTGTAGCCTCAGAATAAAAGAACAAAGGAGACGAGGAGGTTCAGAGACTGGTGAATCTGTGGAATTCATTGGCACAGATGGTTGTAGAGACCAAGTCATTGGGTGTTTTTAAGGTGGAGATTAACAGATTGTTTGATCAGTAACAGTGTCAAGCGAGGGCTATGGCGAGAAGGCAGGAAAATGGGCTTATGAAGGAGAGATAGATCAGCCATGATTGACTGGTGGAGTAGTCTTGATGGGCCGAATGGCCTAATTCTGTTCCTATGACTTATGAACTGCCTGACTCTGCTGAGTTACTCCAGCACTTTTGTGCCTTTTTTTTTGTGAACCAGCATCTGCAATTCCTTGCATCTTCTCTGCTGTTTAGAGTATCTCTCTGTACTCTAAACTCTAAACACCGAGCCCGTGCCAACAAAGCACTATTGCTCTCCAGTGAGGCACACAATGTTGTGCACCCCTTTCCCAGCCCCTGGTTTCTGATCTTCAAACAAATAAGTAACGGGTCTGAGTGCTCTGGGCTTTATGCCAGACCGCGGCTGCGCTTTGCTGTGTCGGTGGTCTTTCCGATTAAATTCTTCTAAAGTCAAGCCCCTGTCCCACTTAGGAGACCGAAACTGCAACCTCTGGTAACCTTGCCCACCACCCAAAAAAAAAATCTAGGTGGAGGTGACCTGCAACCTCCTACCACCTCCCATCCATATGTTGAAAACCTTCCTCGACTATGAAGAAAACCGACTTCAACTAGACCTGCGACTAAAAAACGATAGATTTTTAAAACGACAACCTATTTTTAGTCGAGGCCTGTTTTAATCAAGATGAAAAAATAGCAGCAAACTGGATGAAGCCTCGACCTCGCAGAAACCACTTTCAACCATTAGGGAGAGTGACCAAAACCTCCGGTGACCTCATGGAAACCTTGGGTGGCGGGCAAGGCCATCAGAGGTTGCTATTTAGGTCTCCTAAGTGGGACAGGGGCTTAAGGAAGTAAAACGCTGTCTTCACCCCACCACCAAGGCCATTTGCGGCACGCACAGTAAACATGGTTTGGACGTTCCCTCATCATTTTATTTCCGCTGCATGTGTGGATAGAATGAAATGCGTTTGGCCCACAGCTCGATGAGATGAGAGTAGAAAGATTGGCGTTCAGTCAACCACTCATTATTGAACGCCAGTCCATGACTTTTTGCCCTCAAAGCTGCACCGAAATATTTGGAGTCGTCTCATTTTAAAATTCTCTTAATGGCGCGGAGATGGGAGCTGCCACCGGAGTTAGACGGAGTTTCTGAAGCTGGAACCATTCCAGGGCAGAATCCCGTTGGGTGTATATAATTGGAGCTACCACTGCCACTTGCTTTCAGCCTTCAGCACATAAACCATTACATCATTCCAGAACCTTTTTTTTTATCCTGAGGAGATCTCCCGGGATTAGCCGCCGCTGTGGCATGCACTTAGCTCATTGCTGAAGCATTCTCCCTTTGTTGATCAAGCCAACTGCGTCCAGCTACCCAAGGCACTTTCCCAGACGAGATATGGGGAGAGAAAGCAGGAACAAAACCAAAAAAAAAAAACCCCTTGCTGTTTGTGGAGAGTTTCTCAGCACTAACAACAACTTCACAAATTTAACCTTCAGGAGTTTGTAAGTTCGTTCGTTCCAACAGCAGAATGAGGCCATTCAGCCCATCAAGTCTAAGCCAGCCAAAGTGCTCTATTAAAAAAACACAATTAAAATTCCAGGCAATTCACCAGCGACGTTAAGCGATAGTCAATGACAACGTGTCAAATATAAAAATGGTTGCAACCAAATATTTTTGCAGATTTTAGACAGACACAAAATGCAGGAGTAACTCTGTGGGATGGGCATTCCTTATCTCTGGAGACAAGGAATAGGTGATGTTTTGGGTCAAGACCCTTCTCCAGACTCACATTTTGCACACTAAGGTCATAAGTTCATAAGTTCTAGGAGCACAATTAGGCCAATCGGCCCATCAAGTCTACTCCAGAATTCAATCAAGGCTGGTCGATCTTTCCCTGTCAACCCCCATTCTCCTGCCTTCTCCGTATAACCCCTGGCACCCGAACTAATCATAAGCTTTTGACTGTAAGAGCAAACAAAAATAATCAACCAGTAGATACATGAAATATCCATGGTGGGGGTTATGGCATAAGGGCGGCTTCAGACACCCCGGTTCGATCCTGTCCTCGGGTGCTCTGTGTGTGGAGTTTGCATGTTCTTCATATGGGCCACGGGGCCTGTTCCTGTGCTGTACTGTCCTATATTTTTGTTTTATGTATCATCTAAAGAACGCATTTAGGTTTGTTTAGCTTTGAGATACATCGAGGGAATAGGCCCTTCGGCCCACCGAGTCCGCGTCGACCAGCAATCACCCTGTACACTAACACTATCCTGCACACGAGGGATATTTTACAATTTTTACCAAAGCCACAACCTACAGGCCTGTACGTCTTTGGAGTGTGGGAGGAAACCGGAGCACCCGGGGAAAACCCACATGGTCACAGGGAGAAAGTGCAAACTGCGTACAGACAGCGCCCGTAGTCAAGATCAAACCCGGGTGTCTGGTGCTGTCAGGCAGCAACTTTACCGCTGACCCACTAAGCCACCACAAATATCACATTCATTGCAAGAAAATATAATTTACATGAAGAACATCAGCAATACCTTTAGAACCAGCAAAAGGTTTCAGTGAAGGAGGGAGGAAGTTCTAGGTCCCAAATTATGCAATGACTTGCACAGAATTCCTCTGGTAATTAGTTTAGTTTAGTTTAGAGATACGGCGCGAAAAACAGGCCCTTCGGCCCATCGGGTCCGTGCCGACCCACGATCCCCGCACATTAACGCTATCCTACACTCACTAGGGACAATTTTTACATTTACCAAGCCAATTAAACTGCAAACCTGTACGTATTTGGAGTGTGGGAGGAAACCAAAGATCTCTGAGAAAATCCACGCAGGTCACGGGGAGAACGTACAAACTCCGTACAGACAGCGCCCGTAGTCAGGATCGAACCCGGGTCACCGGCGCGGTATTCGCTGTAAGGCAGCAACTCTACCGCTGGACCACCGTGGCTGCCCAAGCATTAGCAGCACAACCTGCAGGTTTCCCTCCGAGTCCTGGGTTTGATTCACGAGACTCCCTCCCCAACTGCATTGTGGACATGCCTTCACCAGAAGGATAGAGATTCTTCTCCATCTTGATCACTTCGGGAAGTGAGGGCTTACGGGGAGAAGACAGGAGAATGGGATTGAGAGGGAAAGATAGATCAGCCATGATTGAAGGGTCTCCACCTGAAGAAGGGTCTCAACCCGAAACGTCGCCTATCTCATATAACCATATAACCATATAACCATATAACAATTACAGCACGGAAACAGGCCTTCTCGGCCCTTCCAGTCCGTGCCGACCATTTATTTTCCCCTAGTCCCATCTACCTGCACTCAGACCATACCCCTCCATTCCCTTCCCGTCCATATACCTATCCACTTTACTTTTAAATGTTAAAATCGATCCTGCCTCCACCACTTCTGCAGGAAGCTCATTCCACACAGCCACCACTCTCTGAGTAAAGAAGTTCCCCCTCATGTTACCCCTAAACTTCTGTCCCTTAATTCTCATGTCATGCCCTCTTGTTTGAATCTTTCCTACCCTCAATGGGAAAAGCTTATCCACGTCAGTCTCCTTCGCTCCTTAGATGCTGCTGCACCCGCTGAGTTTCTCCAGCCTTTTGTGTAGCCATGATTGAATGTCGGAGTAGACTTGATTGGCCGAATGGCCTAATTCTGCTCCTCGAACTGATGAACATAAGATTCAAGGAGCTGACTCACCGCCGTCTTCTTGTGGGTAACGAGAGTCACTGGAATTGCCCAGCAGGTTAGTCAGCAATTGTGGGGAGAGAGGAGGGATAGATTTTCAGTCTGAGGACTTTTTCACAAATCTGGAAACGGTTGCTGATACACCGAGGTTTGTGTTCCAATTTCTTGCTGCCAATTTCTAGTTCTTCATTTGCAGTGTCCCAAGAGAGCAGGATGCATTCAATCAGTATTAGCACATCTGGAGCTTCACAGAACTCTGTCTGCAATAGCACTCAGGGCAGGCATTGATCTAACGCAAATTTATCATGCCAAGAAGGGTCTGGACATTGTACTGTCTTGGATCTTGTAACAACCCCAACATTTCTGTCCCTTGAAGTAGGCCACATGTTTCACACAGCAGTCAACAGCCCGGAACTTTCCAAGTGGAATTCATTCACCACCTACGGCACGGTGGCGCAGCGGTAGAGTTGCTGCCTTGCAGCGCCAGAGACCCAGGTTCAATCCTGACTACGGGTGCTGTCCGCGTGGAGTTTGCACGTTCTCTCAGATGCTCCGGCTTCCTCCCACACTCCAAAAGCGTACAGGATAAAATCATGAGAGGAATAGATCGGGTCGAGTCTCTTGCCCAGAGTAGGGGAATGGAGGACCAGAGGACACAGGTTTAAGGTGAAGGGGAAAAGATTGAATAGGAATCTGAGGGGTAACTTTTTTCACACAATGGGTGGTGGGTGTCTGGAACGAGCTGCTCGAGGAGATAGTTGAGGCTGGTACAATATCAGTGTTTAAGAAACATTTAGATAGGTATATGGATAGGACAGGTTTGGAGGGATATGGGCCAAACGCAGGCAGGTGGGACTAGTGTAGATGGGGCCTGTTGGCAGGTGTGGGCAAGTTGGGTCGGAGCCCAATGACCCAATGACTGTAATTGGCTTTGGTAAAGATTGTAAATAGTCCCTGGTGTGTAGGACAGTGTTAGTGTATGGGGATCACTGGTCAGCATGGGCTTAGTGGGCCGAAGAGCCTGAACCTCCAAACTAAATTAAACTAAATTAAAATTCCAGCCTTGAGACACATTTGGCAGTTAAAAAAAATAGAAGATGGACTATTAAACTGAGACACAAAGAGCTGGAGTAACTCAATGGGCCAGGCAGCATCTCTGGAGGACATGGACGGGCGACGTTTCAACTCAAACATCACTTATCCATGTTCTCCAGAGATGCGTCCTGGCTGGTCGAGTTATTCTCGCACTTATTTTGTAAACCACCATCTGGAGTCCCTCGTGTCCAGCAAGGGGATGGAATATCATTTTGGAATAAGTGACGTTACATGTTTTACGAAGGAATAGAAACAAATAGTATTTCTTAAATTAGTAGAAAAACATTATATTTTACTTTCGTTGAGAGATACTGCATGGAAATAGGCCCTTCGGCCCACTGAGTCCATGCTGACCATTGATCACCCATTCACTAGTTCTATGTAATCCCAGTATCCCACTCATCATGCTCCAGGGACCCAGTTCACCTACAAAACTGCATGTCTTTGGGATGTGGGAGGGAAATCGGAGCACCCGGCAAACCCACGCGGTCACAGCATCCGAGGTCAGGATCGAACTCGGGACTCTGGTGCCCTGGTCTCTGGTGCTGAGAAGCAGCAGTGCCACTGTGCCATCCCTACGTGTTGTGGAGCACGACAAGGTCTTGGCACACTGGATCGCACACAAGCGCAACTCAACTGTGGGTGTTCCAGCGTTACCCACACTGAAGAAGGGTCTCGGCCCGAAACCCTCAGTCATTCCTTCTCTCCAGAGATGCTGCCTGTCCCGCTGAGTTACTCCAGCGTTGTGTGGCTACCTTCGATGTCTATTACAAGCAGGCTTATGTGGAAGATCGATCTGTAACCGAGCCTTGGTTTCACCAGGAGTACTCACCAAATACACATGGAGTATTGGTTGCATTTTTGGTCTATGTACGTCAGGAAGAATGTACTGCACAAGCTCATAAGTTATCAGAGCAGAATTACTCCATTCGGCCCATCAATGTCTACTCCCCTATTCAAACATGGCTAATTGATCTTTCCCTCTCAACCCCATTCTCCTGCCTTCTCTCCAGAGCCCTTGACACACTTATTAATTGCTGTAAGACCCCATCACTCTCCGCTTTAAAAATCCCCAATAATTTGACCTCCACAGCCATCTGTGGCAATGAATTCCACAGATGCACCACCCGCTGACTAAAGAAATTCCTCCTCATCTCTTTTCTAAAGATATTGTATGTCCTTTTATTCTGTGGCTGAGCCCAAAGCTCTCCCACTTCCTCTCCACATCCACTCTATCCAGGCCTTTCACAATTTGGTAGGTTTCAATGAGGTGTGTCCCCCCCCTCACCCTTCTAAACTCCAGCAGCTACAGGCCCATACTTAACTCAATCATCTCCGGTATAATTCTTGAAAACCTCCTCTGGACCCTCTCCAATGCCAGCATGACACCCTCTTCAGTAATGAGGCCTACACCTGCTCACAATCGTTCAAATTGCCTTGGATGTCTGAAGAAGGGTCTCGAGGTGAAACGTCGCCCATTCCTTCGCTCCAGAGATGCTGCCTGTCCCACTGAGATACTCCAGCATTTGCAAGAACAGCCCATCACCTGCATAAGTGGGGGATGACAGACAGCCCTGCTTGCGACTGTGGACATCTGGACCAGACCATCCCACACATGGTGAATGACTGCCCACTGAGGCTTTTCCCTGGGGGCATCAAAGCCATCCGCCCAGTAACTGATGCGGTCCTGGCCAGGATGTCTACCCTTGATCTACAACTTTAGGCTGTGCACGCCACACGCAAGAAGAAGACTCCAGCATTTTGCGTCTATCTTCCATTTAAACCAGCGTCTGCAGTTCCTTCCTACACATACCTTGGATGTGATGTAATATTGATCACTTAAATTGATTGATTGGATGACAAGCTGTCCTATGAAGAAGCCTTCAGCAAGATTGAGAAATACCTCCTGGAAGTTGATCTCAAGGAAAGGTGGAGGCAGGTCCTCTGGATACTTTCAAGAGAGAGCTAGATAGCGCTCTTAAAGATAGCAGAGTCAGGGGATATGGGGAGAAGGCAGGAACGGGGTACTGATTGGGGATGATCAGCCATGATCACAGTGAATGGCGGTGCTGGCTCAAAGGGCCGAATGGCCTATTCCTGTACCTATTGTCTATTAAAACAAATGATATGCACAGAGGGGGCAGTTTACAACCCAGTGATATGAATATTGATTTCTCAAACTTCAAGTAACCCTTGCTTTCCCTCTCTCTCCATCCCTCCGCCACCCAGGTTCTCTGACTAGTCTCACTGTCCTTCTGATCCATTTTATTGATTGTATACGTCTGTGTCACCGTCCCCTCTGCTAACAATGAACCATTCTACATTTCCTTTCATCGTCTGCCTCGATCTGTCCTTTTCGCACCTTACCCTTCCATATCTCTAGTCTCCCTCTCCCCTGACTCCCAGTCTGAAAAAGGTTCTCGACCTCGAAGCGTTGTCACCCATTCCTTCTCCCCAGAGATGCTGCCTGTCCCGCTGAGTTACTCCAGCACTTTGTGTCTTTTTTCAGTGCAAACCAGCATTTGCAGTTCCTTCCTGCACAAAATAAGACGCACAGGGTGATTGATGAGTGGAAACGTCCCGTTTAAGGTTCCAGAGTGTAATTCAACCCAGAAATAGTTGCAACCACTTTCCTTGCCAGAGATGAATGAATTTCATAAACATCGCAGAATCACAAACTACCACATTTTCACTTGAAAGGGAAACAGTGAAGTCCCCTACCACAGTTTTGCAGGTCAATGTTGTCGAGGGATTGACAGGAAGCTTGTCCACACAGTAAAATGTGAACAAACTAATCCCGCTGGAAATTAAATGTTTGTCGATCGTATCCTGCTGTTCGGATCGCTGCTGTTTGTGTACCGTGACATTAGACATGCCCTCAGCAGCAACTTGAAGGAGAAACAGAACCTTCCCATCCCTTACCCGAACTGCAGTTTCCTTTTTAAACTCGCACATGTTCATAGGTTCGTAAGTTCATAAGTGACAGGAGCAGAATTTAGGCCATTCGGCCCATCAGGTCTACTCCGCCATTCAATCATGGCTGATCTATTCACCCCATTCATAGCTCCTTCTTCTTGCGTGTGGCGTGCACAGCCTAAAGTTGTAGGACGACTTGAGTTACACAAAAAGCTGGAGAAACTCAGCGGGTGCAGCAGCATCTAAGGAGCGAAGGAGATAGGCGACGTTTCGGGTCGAGACCCTTCTTGTTCTATTTGATGTTATTTGATTGTGCACGCCGGGTTGATTGCATTCGTCGAAACAGGGCGGACCACATGAAGGTTGCAATCTCCCACCCCCCATTCATGGCTGATCACCCCATTCTCCTGCCTTCTCCCCACAACCCCTGACACCCGTACTCATCAAGAACTAGAAAGATACCCGGTTGTGCCTCCAAGGTCATGGATCAAAATCTGGGGAGTGAACGACCTATGTGTCCATTTTATGATCTTATGGAAACATTTGACTAAATAATCTCCTTCGTGGTTGCAAATTTTTATGAACCCCCAGTAAATTATTTAAAGAAAATTGGAGGAACACTTGAAAAGGAAGATACGAAATGCAGGACTCAGCGGGTCAGGTGGGATCTCTGAAGAGCATGGATAGGTGACATTTCCATTCGGGACCCTTCTTCAGACTGATTATGGAGGTGGGGGGAGGGGGGGATAGGACAAAGTGTGGCAGGTGAACACAGGTGAGTGGGGGAGGGGTTCAAAGGAAAGCATTGGTGTCTTTGTAATCACTCCTAATAAGCTTATTTGGCCCATTTAAGTCTAACCACAGTCTGAAGAAGGGTCTCGACCTGAAACATCGCCTATCTCCTTCGCTCCTTAGATGCTGCTGCACCCGCTGAGTTTCTCCAGCCTTTTGTTCCCCCCCATCCACAGACTTTGTCCATTTTATCTTGGATGCTGTATCTTTATTCGATCTTAGTTAGAAGTCTTGCTGCCTCAAGCTTTTAAGTACAGTTCAAGCATTGCTGGGCCAGTTAAGACTCAATACCTATTCAAGCGATCTATGATAATGGCATAAAAATTGCAATGCAGTAACTTCTCAGTTTCCACTCGAATCAGAGAAGATTTACCAGGATGTTGCCGGGACTTGAGGATCCGAGCGATAGGGGGTGGTTGAGCAGGCTAGGACTTTATTCTCTGGAGCACAGGAGGACGTGGGGTGATCTTACAGAATCATGTCAGGAATAGATCGGGTAAACACACAGAGTCTCTTGCCCAGAGTAGGGGAATTGAGAACCAGTGGACGTAGGTTTAAGGGGAGGGGAGAACAATGGAATGGGAGACTGAGGGGTAACGTTTATGCACCGAGGGCGGAGGGCACCTGGAACAAGCTGCCGGAGGAGGTAGCTGAGGCAGGTAGCATCACAATGTTTAAGAAACATTTAGACAGGTACATGGATAGGACAGGTTTAGAGGGATATGGGCCAGACACAGGCAGGTGGGACTAGTGTGGTTGGGGCATGTTGGTCAGCGTGGGCAAGTTGGGCCGAAGGGCCTGTTTCCACGCTGTATGACTCTAAGTCAAATATAAAGGAAGGTTTTACGCCGTGGAATCTTTTACCAGAGGGGCCTGATGAAGCCTGCCCTGAATTATTGCACTTAAGACCCATAACATCTGTCAACAGAAACAAGACTTTCATCTCATCTGTCTGGGATTGAATTCTTTAAAGTTTACTCGGCGATGCACATTTTGCATTTTACGGTCCTCTGGTACCACATGAAAAGCCAGAGATCCCGTTTTAAAAATCTATTTTCAATCCCAGTGTTCAAATCCTCCGAGTTCACGATGCTCAGAGGCAAAAATCTGAATAATAATCAAAAGATGAACGCAGATGGTGTTGTGATCCCCCTGAAAAATTAAAGCTTTTCTGATTAAATCTCTCTGTGAAAATTCTTCCAGAATTTGACACGGGTCTCTCTTGCTATTAGTCACAAATCTTTAGTCTTCACGGAAAAATGTCCACACAGATCAGATCAGTGCTTAGTTAACCCACAGAACATCAACATTTGGTTTCAGTTTAGAGATACAGCGCGGAAACCGGCCCTTCGGCCCACCGAGTCCACACCGACCAGCGATCCCTGCACATTCATGTTATCCTGCACACACTGGGATGTTTTTTTCATTCATACCAAGCCAGGTAAACTACAAACCTGTGCGTCCTTGGAGTGAGGGAGGAAACTGGCTCTCGGAGAAAACCCACGCAGGTCACGGGGAGAGCGTACAAACTCCGTACAGACAGCACCTGTAGTCGGGATCGAACCTGGGTCTCTGGCGCTGTAAGCACTGCAAGGCAGCAGGGTCTTATGCTACCATTGAACTCAACTGACTATTTATATTTGTACGATTTTGTTAATTCGATGAAGAATTATGCTGCTTCTTCGATTACATATAGCTTGATGCATGATATATAGCTCATACATAATGCATGAGATTTAAGAGCACAGGAGTTGACTTGGCCTGTCTCCCCAGTGCCAACTCTTTGAGCAAATTAACCTCCTACCCTTTCTATAAAAATCTTTAAAAACTGTCCCGACCCGAAAGGTCGCCTATTCGTCTCCTCCAGATATGCTGCCTGACCTGTTGAGTTACTCCAGCACTTTGTATTTTACGCAGGATTCCAGCATCTGCAGTTCGTCATGCCTCTCTCTTTATAAAACTCCTTTTTGAAATTCGGTTTAATTTCTAAAATTACTGTAGATTTCACCACAGATGTGGCTTCTGGTGGAGTACTTGATATTCTAACAACAATCTGCATGTTTTAAAAAAAAAAAGCCTTATGGGGCTGTCCCACTGTACGAGGTAATTCAAGAGTTCTCCCGAGTTTCCCCTGATTCGAACTCGGAGAATTATGGTAATGGCCGCTCGTAGGTACTCATGTTGAAAAATCTTCACGAGTCTTCCCGAGCTTACCGCGTTTCCCGAGTACCTGCCGTTAGCGTTACGAGCCGCTAAGAGACGTCCCGAGCTCCGACGTACCGGCGACGTACATTCTACGTGCTTACCACGAGTTTTAAAACTCGGGAGAGCTCTTGAATTACCTCGTACAGTGGGACAGGCCCTTTAGAACATTCCTTTTCCAGTTGCTGGCATGTAATTAGTAGCAATGACTTTAGTAATAAGCCGATGCCCTAGGATTTCAGACAGGTACACTATGGGGATCAGATGTCTACTATCTACCCTATCTATGGCAGTCATAATTTTGTACACCTCTATCAGACCCTCAGACTATCTTTAATCGAACTTTGCTGGACTTTATCTTGCACTAAACGTTATTCCATTTATCGTGCATTTGTCCACTGTGAACGGCTCGATTGTAATCATGTTTTATCTTTCCGCTGACTGGTTAGCACGCAACTAAAGCTTTTCACTGAAGCTCGGCACACGCGACAATAAACGAAACTAAACGAAACTAAACCCATCTGAAGAAGGGTCTTGACCGGAAACATCACCCATCCAGTCTGAAGAAGGGTCTAGACCCGAAAAGTCACCCATTCCTTCTCTCCAGAGATGCTGCCTGTCCTGCTGAGTTACTCCAGCATTTTGTGTCTACCTTCATTGTAAATGAAACTAAACTATCTAGGCTTGTATTCACTGGAGTTTAGAAGGATGAGGGAGAATCTTATAGAAACATATAAAATTATAAATGGACTGGACAAGCTAGATGCAGGAAAAATGTTCCCAATGTTGGTCGAGTCCAGAACCAGGGGCCACAGTCTTAGAATAAAGGGGAGGTAATTTAAGACTGAGGTGAGAAAAAACGTTTTCACTGAGTTGTGAATTTATGGAATTCCCTGCCACAGAGGGCAGTGGAGGCCAAATCACTGGATGGATTTATGAGAGAGTTAGGTAGAGCTCTAGGGGCCAGTGGAGTCAAGGGATATGGGGAGAATGTTAAAGAAGGAACTGCAGATGCTGGAGAATCGAGGGTTACACAAAAAGCTGGAGAAACTCAGCGGGTGCAGCAGCATCTAAGGAGCGAAGGAGATAGGCGACGTTTCGGGTCGAGACCCTTCTTCAGACATGGATATGGGGAGAAGACAGGCACGGGTTATTGATAGCGGACGATCAGCCATGACCACAATAAATGGTGGTGCTGGCTCGAAGGGCCGAATGGCCTCCTCCTGCACCTATTTTCTAAGTTTCTAACTGAAATGCTCCATCCCAGATAACATCCTAGACGAATCTCCTCTGCATCATCTCCAGTGCAATGAAGTCCTTCCTGCCGTGTTTAAGACACAATTTATGTTTGATAATTCTGCATAGGAATTCCTGACAAATCAAGTTTGATTTACATCTCCTGTGGATCTTATTTTAATCTGCCCTTCCTAAAACAATATTTCTGCTGAAACCATGCATAATGACACAGTAGACAAATGGCTGGATGGAATTACATTCTGTGGTACTGGACGACTCTCAGGATATCTCAAGAGCATATTTCCCTGCCACGTTATTCCTGAAGGAGGTATCGCGTACTGCTTTTTGAAGAAAATTTGCAAGGAATGTGGAAAAATATTTTGAAGGGCTATTGTTGAAAGTCTGACCATCTTGGTTTTCACTTATGCTTAGATTTGTAACCCTGTGCATCGTGCAAGAAACATCAGTAAAATAATAAATAGTAAGGAAGAAGGGTCTCGACCCGAAACGTCGCCTATCTCCTTCGCTCCTTAGGTGCTGCTGCACCCGCTGATTTTCTCCAGCTTCTTATGTAACCCTTAACACTTTGTCTACTCCACTGCGATATCTCCTCAAGGTATGCCTACTTTGAAGAAGTTCTCCTCTTCCCTACGAAGACAGTTTCACAACCTTCTCTCTAACTGCTCCCCCTCTGTGATACCTCCTTCCCTCCAACTCTACGACCACATCCTCACCCAGACAGGAAGAAGGTCTCGACCCGAAACGTCGCCTATCTCCTTCGCTCCTTAGATGCTGCTGCACCCGCTGAGTTTCTCCAGCTTTTTGTGTAACCATCAGTAAAATAATATTTAGCCCACTGAAGCCCTCCAGCACCCCAACTCCTCAGGGTACCTCCTCTGCACCACAATCACAAATGATCATATCATATAACATATAACAATTACAGCACGGAAACAGGCCATCTCGGCCCTTCTAGTCCATGCCGAACACTTACTCTCACCCAGTCCCATCTACCTGCACTCAGACCATAACCCTCCATTTCTTTCCCGTCCATATACCTATCCAATTTATTTTTAAATTATAAAATCGAACCTGCCTCCACCACTTCCACTGGAGGCTCATTCCACACAGCCACCACTCTCTGTAAAGAAGATCCCCCTCATGTTACCCCTAAACTTTTGCCCCTTAATTCTCAAATCATGTCCTCTTGTTTGAATCTTCCCTACTCTCAATGGAAAAAGCTTATCCACGTCAACTCTGTCTATCCCTCTCATAATTTTAAAGACCTCAATCAAGTCCCCCCTTAACCTTCTGCGCTACAAAGAATAAAGACCTATCTTGTTCAACCTAATTCTACTCATTCCATACGTCACCATAGTTTTACCTCTGATGCCCACCATATATTGATTGTAATCATGTACTGTCTTTCTGATGACTGGATAACACGCAACAAAAGCTTTTCACTGTACCTCGGTACACGTGACAATAAACAAAACTGAACTGAACTTTATTTCCTACTTCTCATGTACTGTTTTCTTTAATTCCCTCAACGTTTCTCAGTTCAACGCACCATCTCCTGATAGGCTCCTCTGCCAACCCTCACGTTTAGTTTAGTTGCGTTTACTTTAGAGCTACAGCGTGGAAACAGGCCCTTCGACCCACCGAGTCCGCACCGACCGGCGATCCCGGCACGCTAACACTATCCCACGCAATCAAGGGACAATTTACAATTATACCGAGCCAATTAACCCTACAAACCTGCCCTTTGTCTTTGGAGTGTGGGAGATGGCGGAGATATCCCACGCAGGTCACGGGGAAAACGTACAAACTCCGTACAGACAGGACACCGAGTCAGGATCGAACCCGGGTCTCCGGAGCTGTAAGGCTGCGCCACCGTGACACCCAACTAATAATACCCACTTCTTTTTTACCCCTCTCAAGAACTCTCTCGTCCGCTAGTATTCTACCTCACTATTCTCTTTCCCCTGTAACCTAACTCCTCATTACATTCTCCTTTATGCAACTCCCAACTGCCCTCGATCTGACATTATTTCCTCATTGTCCCCATATCTAATGCATTGTCTTTAATTCCTCCTCCTGACTACCCAAATTCTCCTTCCTTCTCCTGCCCTTTGCTCCAATGACCTCAATCTAGTATCCTCAAGCCCCTGTCCCACTTTCACGACCTAATTCACGACCTCTGCCGAGTTTGCCCTTGACTCATACTCACGTCACGAGGTCGTAGGTAGGTCGTAGGAGGTCGTAGGGCGGGGCGTTTTTTCTAGCTTAATGAAAAATGTCCACGAGTAAAAAAGGTCGTGAATTCGGTCGTGAAAGTGGGACAGGCCCTTAACTTCCCATTGTTCCCTCCTTAAACACCTGTGCCCATTGTAAAATTATGATGTTTGGCCCTCTGGAAATGGAGGCTGAGAATATAGGCACGGATTATTGATTGGGAACGATCAACCATGATCACAATGACTCGAAGGGCCGAATGGCCTCCTCCTGCACCTAATATCTATGTTTCTATGCTTCTCACTTTCCATGGGCCTTATATGATGTCTCCCCAGCCCCCCTCTGCCCCTCCAATACCAGCCCCTCATTTATTATCTTCATGTTATTGAATATCTGGGACACTTTCACTTTCATCGGGTAAATTGTTACAAACATTTATATTGTTACGAAAATAATTTAAAGTTAGGTCTGAAGGTTTTGGATTTTTAACAATGAACCCATATTTCCGATAGATTTGCATAATAGGTTTAGTTTCGAGATACGGCGTAGAAGCAGACCCTTCGGCCCACCTAGACCATGCCGACCAGCGAACGCCCATACAGTTCTATGTTAGTCCAGTTTCCCATTCTACACACTAGGGCAATTTGCACAAGCCAATTAACCTACAAACCTGCATGTTTCTTAATCAATCATGGATTTGAAATCTCTGAGCATAGTAGTGCAGCTGGTAAGGCAGTAGAGACCCTGATTCGATCCTGACCTCAGGTGCTGTCTGTTTGGAGTTTGCACGTTCTCCATGTGACCGTGTGGGTTTCCTCCGTGTGCTCTGGTTTCCTCCCACATCCGAAAGGCATGAGGGTTTGCAGGTTGATTGACCTCTGTAAATTGGCCCTAGTGTATAGGGAGCGGGATAACATAGAACCAGTGTGAATGGGTCGGCATGGACTCGGTGGGCCGAATGGCATGTTTCCATGTTGTATCTTTAAACTACACTTAACTAAACTAAAATATATTTCGCTGAGAGTTGTTCACGGGGTGGACGATTGCAACCTTCACGTGGTCCGCCCTGTTTCGACTAATGCAATCAACTCGACGTGCACAAACAGAAGATCAAATAGAACAAGTTGTCCAACAACTTTAGGCTGTGCACGCCACACGAAAGAAGAAGAGCTTCGGTTAAGACACGTGATTAAGACACGTGATTCTAGATTGTGCAAGGCTTAGAAATGGCAGATATTTTTGAAGCCTTTTAGACCTCATTGATTACTGTTGATTCTTGCTGCACACATCGTGATAATCTTGCACTTGGTATGGACTTGGCGTAATTTAAATGTCAAATACGGAGTCGTAAAAAACTAATTGTCAGATAAAGCAAACATCAGTAGGAGATGAGTGAGAGGGCTTGAGAAGCAGGGTTTGGTATTTGGATGGAATGTGGAGCAGAACTGGCTACAATAATGTGTCAGACATGATAATCAGAACCTCTGCATTCCTCCCCGAAGCTTTTGATGTTCAGATCAGTCAAGTTAAGGCATAAACAATGCACCTTGCTTCAAACCAAATATTCAATAGTCTTCCTGAACATTGCCTTAAGAAATTGTCCATCATTTTGTTACCTGACTCTTCATCTATGGAACAGTTAACCCACTACATTCTTTAGACTTTGGAGATGCAGCGCGGAAATAGACCCTTCGGCCCATCAAGTCCATGCGGATCAGTCATCACCCCGTACACTAACACTAGCCCACAGATTAATTTCCCTCCTGGGATAAATAAAGTTATATCGTATCGTGCTGCATCGTATCGTATCGTACACTAGGGGACAATTACAAACCTACAAACGTGTACGTCTTTGGAGTGTGGGAGGAAACCGGAGCACCCGGAGAAAGCCCACGCGTTCACATGGAGAACGTGCAAACTCCTTATAGACAGCACCCGTAGTCACGATCTCCGGCGCTGTGAGGCAGCAACTCTACCGCTGCGCCACCGTGCCGCCGCGTCGTTCTAATATCCCAGTATTAATGCCGCTCTGCCTCAATTTCACCAGAAAACCAGCGTGATATCACCGATTCCGTGGCACTTCCTTTTGAGGTTGTGCATTGTTGGTGAGCAGACACGTTGGGCAAAGGGTAAATGAGATTAAAAATCAATGCCTATCCACATATGGCCGATGTCAAGAAAGAAATTCCATTATATCATTTGATTCCATGCGGCAGAGTTGAAGAACTGTGTTTTTCTTCCAGTATAATAGCGTTTGCAATAAGAGATTTTGCTTAAAGAACTCGACCTAAAAACCTATGTTTTTTTAAGAAACAACATCATAATCAATAAAAAATTGTTTCGATGAATTGCACTGCCTGAAATAAATGGTTATGGTGATCAATGATTCTCATTCCCCTCGATAAGGGTTGGATGGACAATAGTCATGCTTATCACCAAGTGATTCCGAAAATTATGTTGGAATTACCTCTTCCCCGGCCAACAATGGGCCATTGTGGACTCCACCCTTCCTTGATTTTTTCTGACCTTTTCCTTCCTCCATTTCCCCCCCCCCCCTACTTTCAGTCTGAAGAAGGGCTCCAACCAAAAACGTCACCCATCCTTTTTCTCCAGAGATGCTGCCTTCTTCTTCTTCTTGCATATGGCGAGCACAGCCTAAAGTTGAAAGACACCTTATTCTGTTTGATCTTCTGTTTGGACAAAACTCCTATTTTTAATAACGCATTATCTGTTATTTGCACTTTATCAGTTTATTTATTCATGTGTGTATATATTTAGATTATGGTATATGGACACACTGATCTGTTTTGGTGTAAATGCCAATGATGTTCTGTTGTGCTGAAGCAAAGCAAGAATTGCATTGTCCTATCAGGGACACATGACAATAAACTCACTTGAGCTTGAACTTGAACTTTGTGCACGCCAGGTTGATTGCATTCGTCGAAACAGGGTGGACCACATGAAGGTTGCAATCTCCCACCCACTAGGTTGCACCAGCACTTTTTGTCTATCTCTAATTGAGTTGCCTGGACAGTTGTTCGAGTTACATGGCTGGTGGAATTTAGAGAGAGGAGGAATATCTTACAACATTCACCCGTTCCTTCTAACCAGAAGAGTCTGCAGAAGGGTCTCGACCTGAAACATCACCCATTCCTTCTAGGAGTCCAGGAGTAAACCAGCTTCTGCAGTTTCTTCTTCCACCGGAGCATTTGACGGCACTGGGCCTGTACCCGCTGGAGTTTAGAAGAATGAGAAGGGACCTCATTGGAACGCACAGAATAGTGAAAGGCTTTGGTAGAATGGATGTGGAGAGGATACACCACACTAGTGGGACACTCTAGGACTAGTCGTAGCCTCAGAATTAATGGGCGTTCGATTAGGAAGGAGATGAGGAGGAATTTCTTTAGTCAGAGGGTGGAGAATCTATGGAATTCTTTACCACAAAAAGCTGTGGCGGCCAAGCCAGTGGAACATTTTCAGACAGAGATAGCTAGATAGATTTTTGATTAGTACGGGTGTCAGGGGTTATAGGGAGAAGGCAGGAGAATGGGGTTAGGAGGGAGAGATAGATCAGCCACGATTGAATGGCGGAGTAGACTTGATGGGCCAAATGGCCTAGTTCCACTCCTATCACTTGTGACCTTATGACTTCTCTTACAACATTTACAGTATGGCTCTGAGACATGGGTTTAAATGAGGCTCTGGCTTCAGCGGTTTGGGTCTTTCACTGGCACATTCACAGTGAAATGAGCTCAGCAGGATCCAGACTTGGTTAATAAAGTGCCTGGAAACACCATCTGAGATGGAGTATTATATGGCACAAACTGAGGAATATGACTCACTGGACTTGAAGAGGGGCTGCTGGTACAGGAAATGGAAAACATCATACCGATAAGTAGAAAGTAAAATTAATTACTGATTGATGGCTTGGCGACAAATCTCTCAAAGGACATTTTCAGAAAATGTGCCAATGAAACTATATTATCCAAACCAAGAAGAATGCACTGCCGGTGCCCAATTTTTAAAAAGATATAAAATTCTTCTGGCAAAGTGTGACATATGGGTGATTTTTTAAACTCTACCGCACATTGCAAACAATAATTCTTCTGGCTATTCATCTCAGTTGGAGTTGCCTCTGTTTTCATTCTGATGGTGACGGAGTTCAAGGGTAAAGGGGTGAGTGATGCAGGGGTTCTGAATTTCCCGTCCCACCCGATTTCACAAGGAAAGTTTGAAAATATATCTCCTTATCTCTCCCCATTTCTCTCTCTCTCTCTCTCTCTCTCTCTCTCTCTCTCTCTCTCTCTCTCTCTCTCTCTCTCTCTCTCTCTCTCTCTCTGTGTCTCGTTTTTTCAGTCTCTCACTCCCTCTCCTTCTCTCCTACCCACTTCCCACTTCGCCCTCTCTCTCCTCCTCTCTTCCTCTCTCTCTCTCTCCCACTCCTCTTTCTCCCTCTCCCTTTCCCCCTCTCCCACAAACCCCCCTTCTGCTCCCCCCCTCTCCCTCTCTCCCACCCACTGCCCCATTCTTTCTCTCTCTCTTGCTCTCTTGCTCTCTTGCTCTCTTGCTCTGTCGCTCGCTCTCTCACTCTCTCTCTCACCCAAATATTCCATGGCTAAAAGTGAACAGTATGTAAGGGAAACACTTCTTCTCTTTATAATTGTGAAATAACTAAGTCAAATCATGGTCATACGCGCAAGTGGGGTCATGTACATGCAGACACAATGAAAGTCTTGCTACTATCTGTGTCACAGGCACATAGACTCAGACCTCACACAAAAATATGTTATACGCAAATAACACAAGTTTCTGCACGACAGTATAATACATAAGACTTGGGGAAAAAAACGACTTTTCTGTAAGTTGAAACTGATGTGATGTACTCGACCTTGCTGCATGTAATCCAAGCAGTCTCGCCCTGGAGATGGAAGGGTCTATACAGGACTTATGCATCAGGATGCATCACAGCTTGGTTCAGGAACAGCTCCGTCCAAGACCGCAAGAAATTGCAGTGAATTGTGGACCCAGCCCCAGACCATCACACAAACAAACCTCCCTTCCATTGAGTCTAATCACACATAAAGGGAATAACGCTTAGTGCAAGATAAAGTCAGTAAAGTCCGATTAACGATAGACCGAAGGTCTCCAATGAGGTAGATGGGAGGTCAGGTCTGCTCTCTAATTGGTGATAGGATGATTCAGTTGCCATATATGTTGCCTGATAACAGCTGGAAAGAAACTGTTCCTGAACCTGGAGGTGTGTGTTTTCACTCATTTTGTACCCATTGCCTGATGGGAGAGGAGAGAAGAGTTGAGACTCATCCTTGATTATGTTGGTGGCCTTGCCGAGGCAGCGTGAAGTGTAGATGGAGTCAATGGAAGGGAGGTTGGTTTGCGTGATGGTCTAGTGGACGGTTCAGGTAGTTGATATGGTGAATGGTCAACCATAATCTTATTGCATGGTAGGATGGGTTAAAACGGCAAATATCCCTCTCCTACATTTGCAATTCCACTCACCCTCATTTTACCCATATCCCTGCAACTTATCTTGTTGACATCACTTCGTCAATTCTACACTACTGGATCAGTTTCTGCTGAACTACAATCTAGACAGCAACCTGTTCAACCTGAATGTCCGAAGATAGACACAAAATGCTGGAGTAACTCAACGGGACAGGCAGCATCTCTGGAGAGAAGGAATGGGCGACGTTTTGTGTCGAGGCCCTTCTTCAGCCGCATCAGGAATAGCTACGTCCCCACAGCCATCAGGCTATTAAACTTGGCTCGGACAAAACTCTGAACATTAATACCCCTTTATCTGTTATTTGCATTTTATCAATTTATGCCTTATTGTGTGTATTTACATATATAATTGTAGTCAATGCCTATTATGTTCTGTTGTGCTAAGCAAAGAAAGAATTTCATTGTCCTGACTTTGACTTTAACCTGAATGTCCGTTAACTTTATAAAACTACTAGACTAAGTGGGACCTGTTGGGTCCCATGTTCACACGGGAGGGCTGGTCCCCCAACGCAATATTCCACCTCTCCACCAATTCCACCAGTGGGGGGGGGGGGGGGGGGTTCTGGAGTGCTCGTATTGATGTTGTGGGCTGAAGGGACAGGTTTCCAGAGGGTTAGTATGGACATTGTGGGCCGAATGGATTCTTGGGCTGGCAGATCAGTCACTGAAGCCTGGTGTGCTGGCAGCTCACTCACTCAAGGCTTGTGGACTGGCAGTTGACTCACGGCTATTCCTTGAAATTCCATTTCAAGTAGGGTGCAAGGCCACCAAATTCAAGTGCAGTTTCATACCACTTCAAGCAGGGTGCAAGGCCACTTAATTCAAATGCAGTTTCCTACCACTTCAAGCAGGGTGCAAGGCCACTAAATTCAAGTGCAGTTTCATACCACTTCAAACAGGGTGCAAGGGCACCAAATTCAAATGCAGTTTCATACCACTTCAGGCAGGGTGCAAGGCCACCAAATTCAAGTGCAGTTTCCTACCACTTTAAGCAGGGCGCAAGGCCACTAAATTCAAGTGCAGTTTCATACCAGTTCAAGCAGGGTGCAAGGCCACCAAAGACAGAGAGTCGTGACCTCTCCCTCCCCCATCTTGCAGAGACAGCCACCCAACACCTCCGGCTTTTATATTCCCTCCCCCACCAGAAGGGGCCTGGCCTTCGTGGCATGATTGACAGGAAAGAGTCTCAACATTTTTTAAACACTAATAACTCTTTCATTTTTCATCGATGGGAAAAATCCTCGGCACCTGATGAGCTGAGGGGGACTCTGAGTAAGATGGCCAAAAATCACAGCCATACGTGGTAGCATTTTGTCTAAAATCAATATAGAGCGCAAACAGGAAGTGGTCAAGATTAGACTTAATTAATAGCTGTCAATAGAGTTCACAAACCATTTATTAAAACCACATTGGGACATGTTTGCTCGCGACAACAGGCAACAATTGGTGTTACGTGAACACTTCACCCTCACATCTGTTAGTTTTTAATCTGCCATTTCTTCCTTACACGAAACAGCTGTCAGGGCAGTTACTTCAGGACAAAGGATTGTGGTTCCAATGCTTGCGTGTCCAGATGTGAGGAATTGTCTCACAATTCAGTCATGTCTTTCGTGGCAGATTAGTGTTAATCACTATCATGGAATGTTCCGGATGCATGTTCAATCATGTCGAGGTTCTGCGCTCGAGCCAAAACAAGCCGCTTCAGGAATCCAAACCTGAGGATTTTCCTCCCTTCGCCCGGGACTGCTCTGCCTTTCGTCGCTCTCAGGTATAATTCATGTGCCCCCAATTCATGTGTCAGCCTGGTTGTAAATTTTGCAGAGAGAACAGAAATGATGCCCCTTCGACGGGCGGAGGAACAGGTGCAAGGAACAAGAGGGCAAAGATTTCTCGACCGTCGGTTGTAAGTTATTCCACTTCAAAGAGGCACTGCCATCACACGAGTTCATTCAGAGGGAGGATGCATTCTTCAAATAGTCTGACTGCTGTGAAGGTCAGCCATGTCGGCTGTGGTGGAAATACATGGATCAGTGCATTTGTTCCTTCCATAAATTCACCAATTCTGGTGCGTGACCACCTCCATCCTTCTTGATACAGTGGGCATAACGTGTTGAACGAAACTACCAAGCTCTCCGAAGCTACGAAAGAACATCTCCTCTGCTAACAGATTGCAGGAATTAAAACAAAAACTAACTGAGGATATCGGGAAGTTGTTACTGCTAACAGTTTGGGGCAAGGCAGTAAACCCTCTCAAACTGACACCAATCTCCAAACCACCATCCGCACAGAGGAGGTTGTCCAGCAAAGCTGCCTGGATTAGAGGGTAATAGCTACAGGGAGAGGTACATTGGGGACCCTCGGACTATCTTTGATCGGACTTTGCTGGCTATACTCTGCACCAAACACTATTCCCTTATCGTGTATCTGTGCACTGTGAGTGGCTCGATTGTAATCATGGACGGTCTTTCTGCTGGCTGGCCAGCAAAAGCTTTTCACTGTACCTCGGACCAGGTGACAATAAAATAATACTGAACCTCTCAGCCTACTCCATGTTAACTTTGTTTGTAAAGAACGTTGCACAAACGCGGTGCACTGCAGACGCTGGAAAACTGAATCTTGGAGAAATGCAGCAAAGATAGCGGAGTCATGAGGATATGGGGAGAAGACAGGAACGGGGGTACTGATTGTGGATGATCAGCCATGATCACATTGAATGGGAGTGCTGCTCCGAATGGCCGAATGGCCTCCTCCTGCACCTATTGTCCATTGTCTAAAGTAGACAGCATCTGTAACAGAGAGGAAGCCAGGTGGACACTTCAGGTTGGCACAAGGAACTGCAGATGCCGATTTACCATGACACCGACTTCTAATGAAAGCTGGAATATTGGGAATAATGTTTGAGACAAAAGAGGCTTTTCCCCACTCCTTCAAAAGACAGGGATTGGGAAGCTGGTGATGTGCACTGTCACTAGTCTCTGAAATATATAAAATGGATTAGTCTCTTGAGAAAGGAATGCGGGTTTCTCGAGATTTTAATTGGACAAGCTAATCTGTTTCCCAAAGAGAATACAAGGAGGGTCACAGTTGGCAATTGGTCTTAAATGGAAATCATCAAACAGGGTCTATTTTCTCTGGATTTTGACACCACGATTCATGGTGTTTAAATGTGTCTGATTACGTAGAATATAGAACACTGCAGCACAGCAACAGGCCCTTCAGCCCACAATGATCATGCTACACAAAATGCCAAGTTAAACTAATCTCCTTAGCCTGCATACGGTCCATTTCCCTCCATTCTCTGCATATCCATGTTGTGCCTGTCTAAAAGCCCCTTAAATGCCACGATTCTCACCCCTGGGAGCACAGACCATGCACTCTCTGTGCAAAAAAAACTTGCCCCATTGAAGGAGTGCAGTGTAGGTTCACAAGGTTAATTCCCGAAATGGCGGGTCTGTCATATGTTGATAGAATGGAGCGGCTGGGCTTGTACACTCTGCAATTTATAAGGATGAGAGGGGATCTTATTGAAACGTATAAGATTATTAATGGTTTGGACACGCTAGAGGCAGGAAACATGTTCCCGATGTTGGGGGGAG
This sequence comes from Raja brachyura, assembly GCA_963514005.1. Next base: position 31,621,070 of record OY740809.1, on the reverse strand, counting down.
TCCAGAACCATGGGCCACAGTTTAAGAATATGGGATGAGCCATTTAGAACGGAGATGAGGAAACACTTTTTCTCATAGGGAGTTTGTGAGTCTGTGGAATTCTCTGCCTCAGACGGAGGTGGAGGCCAGTTCTCTGGATGCTTTCAAGAGAGAGTTAGATGGAGCTCTTAAAGATAGCGGAGTCAAGGGATATGGTGAGAAGGTAGGAATGGGACACTGATTGGGGATGATCAGCCATGATCACATTGAATGGCGGTGCTGGCTTGAAGGGCCGAATGGCCTACTCCTGCACCTATTGTCTATTGTCTATAACTCCTTTAAACTTTGACTCTCTCACCTTACAGCTATGCACAATAATCTATGACATCTCCACCCTGGCAAAAAGGTTCTGACTATCTCTGCCTCTCGTAATTCTATAAACTGCTGCTTATGATTATGCAGTTAGGTTTCTGAAGAGTTTCCAACAAACATTACTTTACTTTAGAATTTAGAGATACAGCGCAGAAACAGGCCCTTCGACCCACCGAGTCTGCGCCGACCAGCGATCACCCCGTACACTAGCACTATCCTGCACACTAGGGACAGTTTATAATTTTACCAAACCCAATTAATTAGGCCATTCGGCCCATCAAGTCAACTCCGCCATTCAATCATGGCTGATCTATCTTTCCCTCTCAACCCCATTCTCCTGCCTTCTCCCCACAACCCCTGACACTCTTCCTAATCAAGAATCTGTCAATCTCAGCCTTAAAAATACCCATTAACTTGGTCTCACATAATGAGTTGGTCTCACATAACCATCTCTTAAACATCAAGAGTCCCACCCAGTTGACTCACTGCCTTCTAGCCCATTCTCAGTCGTATATATTCAGCTACTTTGAGGCATTCACCTTAAAAATGTTTTAAAAAAGGCTTAGTTTGAGGTAGTCATCGGTTACCTTTATCTAATCACTGTGACTTTTCCCCTTTGTTGAATGTCAGATCACAAGAAAATATTCCATGGCCTGAAACAGAAGGCACAGCCCAAGTTTGATCTTGAAGATAGACACAAAATGCTGGAGTAACTCAGCGGGTCTGGCAGCAACCGGGAGATCCCGTAGGCCTAAGCTGACTGAGCGCAGGTGTTCAGTGAAACTAAAGGGACTGTCCCACTTGGGCGGCCTAATCTGCGAGTTCTGCCGAGTTTGCTCTCGACTCATACTCGCAGCATGGTCGACACGAGGTCGTAGGAGGCCTTCGTAACTCTCCTTCATGCTCGAGAGTGGTCTCCTACTCATGGCCTCAGCTGGGTCGCGGCGGATTTTTCAATATGTTAAAAAATGCCTGCGAGTAAAAAAAAGGTCGCCGTGGAAAAAATCAATACTTTTTTTACTCGTAGGTTTAATCGTAGGAAATCGAGGGTAGTCGAAGGTAGTCGTAGATCGTCTTCATCATAGTCGAAGGGAGGTCGAAGGAGATCGATGGAGGTCGTCTTCACTCTCCACTATTCAGTGTCCAATTTTCCCGAAGTTAGTCGTAGCTAGTCTTCAACATAGTCGAAGGAGCTCGAAGGAGGTCGAAGGAGGGTCTTCAACATGTCATTTTTTCAAACTCTTCTAAACTCGCCAATTAAGTCACCCAAGTGGGACAGCCCCTTAATACCAGGGATGATGCCAGTCCCGCTGAGTTACTCCAGCATTCTGTGTCTTTCTTTGGTGTAAACCGGCAACTGCAGTTCTTTCCTACACGTTATATCTTGATGGGTTCATGAACTGCTCAAGTTGCAGATGGTCACGAGGGGATCTGCTCAGAAACTCATTTCCAATCTAACTTATTTATAAACTTTACAATAATGAAGGAATGAAAAATATGCTAAGATTGTGGTTTTGAAATAAACACGACTTCACTTTTGGTTATCAAATTAGACATCTTGAAATCATATTATACTGGATTGTTGTCGTGAAACCTAATAACGTATTTGCTCTATACAGGGCGAAATGAAGCAAAATATATTTAGTTCTAACATTACTTGGTCTCAGGGGTTTAATGTAAACTTCAAATATCGAAGTGCGTATTTATTCTTTAATTTCAATTGGAATATAATAACTTGCATTTAAGGGGCTGTCCCACTTGGGCGACCTAATCTGCAAGTTCTGGCGAGTTTGCCCGCGACTCATACTCGCAGCATGGTCGACACGAGGTTGTAGGTGGTCTTCGTAACTCTCCTTCATGCTCGAGAGTGGTCTCCCCGTACTCAAGGCCTCATCTAGGTCGCGGCGCTTTTTTCAATATGTACAAAAATGCCCATGAGTAAAAAAAGGGCACCATGGAAAAAAAATCGACACTTCTTTTACTCGTAGGTTTAGTCACAGTAGGTCGCAATAGGTTGGCAAATTAGCCGTAGGTAATCGAGGGTAGTCGAATGGAGTCAAAGGTAGCCATAGATAGTCTTCATCATAGACGAAGGGAGGCCAAAGGAGATCGAAGGAGGTTGTCTTCACTCTCCACTATTCACTTTTCCTGAAGTTAGTTGTAGCTCGTCGTAGCTGGTCTTCTAAATAGTCGGAGGAGGTTGAAGGAGGTCTTCAACATGTCATTTTTTCAAACTCTTCTAAACTTGCTCATTAGGTCGCCCAAGTGGGACAGCCCCTTTATACGTGTGGTAATAAAGAACCTTTGACCATAACTAATGGCTGAGACACCAGGGGCATCTTTTCAAATATTGCCACGGGTTCTTTAAAACCCAAACGAGTCTGACTTATTTACATGTGTTTCCTTTACAATTGGATCTCAGAGGCCTGAGAGCTTGGGAAAGGCTGTGCACCTCACTGTTTGTCACGTCGGGGAAAAAGCATCTGAAAGACAGGAATTGCCTAAAGGGCCTGTCTTACCAGCATCCGACTCCATGCGATGAGCGCGATCAAACTAGAAGCGGGGGCCGCGCTGAGGTCGGGTGGCGCAATGCGGCGCAAAGTGAGGCGAACTTGGAGCGAAGTCTTAAAGGTAAGTTCGCCAGGACAGAGGGGGGCACACAGAGAGGGGCACACAGAGAGGGGCACAGCGGCACACACAGAGAGGGCCACAGAGCCACACACATAGAGGGTCACGGAGGCACCTACAGAGAGGGTGACGGAGGCACGACGTCGAGGCGGTGTGTAATGCGTCGAGGCGACTGCGAGCCGACAAGCCGTTGCCACGCGGAATTTTTGAACATAGTCAGATTTTCGGAGCCCCGCGCGATGTCGGGACGAACTCCGAACAATTCCTCACGGCTCCGGCGATCGAAGTGGGACCGGCCCCGCGACGCCGGACGACTCAAGCGACCACGTTAGGTCACGCTCATCACATAGAGTTGCATGCTGGTGGGACAGGCCCTTTATACACCCAAAGTACTGGACACCCAGTGGAATCACTATTGTGCTCAAAAGCACACAAAGTGCTGGAGTAACTCAGCGGGACAGGCAGCATCTCTGGAGAGAAGGAATGGGTGACGTTTCGGGTCGAGACCCTGCTCAGGACTCTTTTGAAGTTTAGTCATTGGTGGCACTTAAAACAAGATCGTAAATTTGTGCTCTAAAGAACAAATTAAACAAAGTGCTGGATTAACTCAGCAGGTCTGGCAGCATCTTACGGGAACATGGATAGGTCACCTTTCAGGTTGGGACCCCCTCAGAAGAGTTCTACTGCAGTTCTTTGTGTCGACGGTAAATTTGTCCTCCCACACTGTGCTCCCACCAACAGCAGTAAGGTAACATCCATGTTACCTGATCACTATTTCAAGAGAAATAGTGTTAGGATTCTTTCAAGAGAAAGCTAGGTAGGGCTCTTAAAGATAGAGGAGTCAGGGGATATGGGGAGAAGGCAGGAACGGGGTACAGATTGGGGATAGACAAAAATGTTGGAGAAACTCAGCGGGTGAGGCAGCATCTATGGAGCGAAGGAGATAGGTAATGTTTCGGGTCGAAACCCTTCTTCAGACTCAAACGTGCTGATTGGGGATGATCAGCCATGATCACATTGAATGGCTGTGCTGGCTCGAAGGGCCGAATGGCCTACTCCTGCACCTATTGTCTATTGTCTACTATTAACCAAATGTTCTTTGCAATGCCGAATTGCACTTCAAGATACACTGTAGAAAGTCTGAAGAAGGGTCTCGACCCAAAACGTCACGTATTCCTTTTCTCCGGAGATGTTGCCTGTCCCGCTGATTTATTCCAGCGTTTTGTGTCTATCTTCAGTTTAAACCAGCATCTGCAGTTCCTTCCTGACTTGGTTGTATCGTGGCCCCATATGGCAAATTCAATGCACTGGAATATAAAAGGTAGCAGCCTAGTCCATTGGGGACACAAGACCTCTACACCATCAAATCATCTATTGGCTTGAGGGTCTGCCTCAAGAAGGTGGCATCTATCATTAAGAGACCCACCGCCTGATCATATCTTCTTCTTACTGCAGCATTGGGCAGGAGGTACAGATGCCAGTCAATGGGAACAAAGAGCCTTGCATTTATATATTAGAAACATAGAAACATAGAAAATAGGTGCAGGAGTAGGCCATTTGACCTTGTGAGCCTGCACCGCCATTCAATATGATCATGGCTGATCATCCAACTCTGTATCCTGTACCTGCCTTCTCTCCATGCCCCCTGATCCCTTTAGCCACAAGGGCCACATCTAACTCCCTCTTAAATATAGCCAATGAACTGGCCTCAACCACCTTCTGTGGCAGAGAATTCCACAGATTCACCACTCTCTGTGTGAAAAATGTTTTTCTCATCTCGGTCCTAAAAGACTTCCCCCTTATCCTTAAACTGTGACCCCTTGTCCTGGACCTCCCCAACATCGGGAACAATCTTCCTGCATCTAGCCTGTCCAACCCCTTAAGAATGTTGTAAGGTTCTTTACAGGACCTTCCAAAATCCTTCATGTTCCCCTGTCCTTCTTACGATATTGCCGCGAGATTGTTTACATTCACCTGCGGGGAAACAAAGACCAGGTTCAACATCTAGTCCAAAGGACGGTGCCCTCAGAACAACATCGCAAAGTCAGCTTGGGTCTTCTGCTGAAGCTCATGCAGGGGAACTTGAATCTACAACCTTCAGACCGAGTCATTGTCAGTGTCATTCAGAGACTAAGCATGTCTAAAGGAGGGTCCCGACCCAAAACGTCGCCTATCCGTGTCCTCCAGAGATGCTGCCTGACCCGCTGAGTTACTCCAGCACTTTGTGTTGGAACACACAACAGTACAGCACAGCAAAGGGGCCCTTCGGCCCACAATGTTTGTGCCGAACATGGTGCCGAATCAAACCGATCTACGCAAGATCCAGCGTCTGCAGTTCCTCGTAACTCTGAGAATGGTTGAATACTAACAAGCGAAATATAACACTACGTTAGGCTGTTACAAAATGTGAATTATGCCAAAGTTAATGCGTGTTACGATAACCTTCAAATTTTTAAGATCCAAGCTTAAGATCCCTCAACTACTTGAATTACTACAGTCATTTCTCCAACTGTTTTAAACTCATGTTTATTAGCAGCAGAAACATAAATCTTTCATCAGTGTTTAGCGGTGGCATTAGTCTAACGCTACGCACCTGCCTGCACAGTGTATCGAAGCCGATAAAAACGTAAAACTTAGATTTTCTCATTTTTAAACTTTCAGAAAGATTACTAAAGTTTAAAAATAAAATGTGTTCATTAAATTAGGGTGTCAAGCCCTTAAACAGTTTAAGCAGCTTAAAGGTCAATCCTTGTGATTGAGGCAGTGCAGCGTAGGTTCACGAGATTGGTCCCTGGGATGGCGGGACTGTCATATGAGGAAAGATTGAAAAGGCTAGGCTTGTATTCACTGGAGTTTAGAAAGACGAGGGGATATCCTATAGAAACATATAAAATGATAAAAGGACTGGACAAGCTAGATGCAGGAAAAATGTTCCCAATGTTGGGCAAGTCCAGAACCAGGGGCCACAGTCTTAGAATAAAGGGGAAGCCATTTAAGACTGAGGTGAGAAAAAAGACGTTTTCACCCAGAGAGTTGTGAATTTGTGGAATTCCCTGCCACAGAGGGCAGTGGAGGCCAGATCACTGGACGTATTTAAGAGAGAGTTAGATAGAGCTCTAGGGGCTAGTGGAGTCAAGGGATATGGGGATAAGGCAGGCACGGGTTATTGATAGCGGACGATCACCCATGATCACAATGAATGGCGGTGCTGGCTCAAAGGGCCGAATGGTCTTCTCCTGCACCTATTTTCTATGTTTCTATGTTTCTATCAACAAACCCCATAGACAGCAAGGAACAATATGCATATCAGCGCCCTTATGACTACAAAATAAAAAGCACTGGTTTTCAACGTATAAATATTTCTTTCCCTGCCGACTGGTGAAGCCGCTTGTACAGTTGATAGTACATGCATGAGCTCCTGAATGGACTCATCCTATTCCAACTGGAGTTCATCCAGCAGTCTGCTTGTAGCTCCAGATTCCACCATCTGCCCCATCTGCAGCCTCCCCTGTATTTCGGTCGGCACGGTGACGCAGCGGTAGAGTTGTTCCCTCACAACGTCGGGCATCTGGATTCGATCCTGACTACGGGTGCTGTTTGTATGGTGTTTGTACGTTCTCCCTGTGACCTGCACGGGTTTTCTCCAGGTTCTCTGGTTTCCCTCACACTCCAAAGACGTGCGGGTTTGTAGGTTAATTGGCTTCGGTCTAATTGTAAATTGTCCCTAGTGTCTGGGGGGATCGCTGGTCAGCACGGACTCGTTAGGCCGAAGGGCCTGTTTTCACGCTGTATCTCTAAAGTCTGGGGTCTAAGGTCGAAACCAGGATCCTCCTTGTTCTCACTAGCACAAATATCAGCCGTGGTTCTGGGAAGAGCATTTGCCTTTCATTCAACAAACTGGTTGATGTCCCACTTGAGAAGCTTAAGCATAAAAACAGTCGTGACAGACACTACAATGTAGTGGCAGCAAGCACTGTACCATCAGGCCCTGCCTGCCCTTCCAGTATTACTGTGAAGAAAAGCAAAGGGATTTCTCCCTGAAACCTTGTAAAACATTTTACTCATAACCTTTGCCACTGTTTATCCAGCCGTAATTGTTTCAAGATTTCAAGGTCAGTTTATTGTCACATGTACCAATGGCTTACTCCTTAAAAATAAGGAGTAAGCCATTTAGAACGGAGACGAGGAAACACTTTTTCTCACAGAGAGTGGTGAGTCTGTGGAATTCTCTGCCTCAGAGGGTGGTGGAGGCCGGTTCTCTGGATGCTTTCAAGAGAAAGCTAGATAATGTTCTTAAAAGTAGCGGAGTAGGGATATGGGGAGAAGGCAGGAACGGGGTACTAATTGGGGATGATCAGCCATGATCACATTGAATGGTGGTGCTGGCTCGAAGGGCCGAATGGCCTAATCCTGCACCTATTGTCAATTAAGGTACAGTGAAATTCGATTTACCATACAGCCATTTTTTTTAAAAAAGCAACAAGACACACAACTACATAAAAGTTAACATAAACATCCACCACAGTGGATTCCCCACATTCCTCACTGCGATGGAAGGCAATAAAGTCTAATCTCCCGTGATCGGGGCAGTCGAACCATCAGCAGTCGGGCGATCGTAGCTCCCGTTGGTTTTTGTCGTGTTCGAATCATTTACTGTGTATCTAACATTCAAATTCTTTACACCTTATCGAAGGCCTGGTCACATTCTCATTTCTCACCAGCCATCAGCTAACAGGTACAGTAGTCTGAAAACCATGACCCTCAGGTTCAAGAACAGCTTCTTCCCAATAACCATCAAGCTCTCGAACAACACAAACGCGAAGTAAACAACGAACTGCGAACGGTCTTGGTTGCACGGAAGACTTTGTGCTTTTTGCAGAGATCTGTGTTCAACAGCCAGTTAAGTTGCTGAATTTCATTGAGGATGGTACTATTGAGGCACTATTCCAACGTTTAAGAAACATTAAGACAGGTACATGGATAGGGCAGGTTTAGAGGGATATGGGCCAAACACAGGCAGGTGGGACTAGTGCAGATGGGACATGTTGCTCGGTGTGGGCAAGTTGGACCCAAGGGCCTGTTTCCACACTGTGTGACTTTATGATCTGCTTTGGTACGTTGAGCACTCTTGACTCTTGACATTAGCATACTATTTCATTACATTTAACATGTATTGAAGGGCCCCAAAGGTGTCATTCTTTACTCGAGCCACCCCTCTCCAGTTATTCTCCTGATATTTTAGTTTAGTTTAGTTTAGGGATACAGCACGGATACAGGCCATTCGGCCCATCGAGTCCCCGCCGGTCCTCGCACATTACGACTATCCTAGTCATGGGGAGAATGTACAAACTCCGTACAGGCAGCGCCCGTAGTCAGGATTGAACCCGGGTCCCTGGCGCTGTAAAGCAGCAGCTCTACCGCCTTATTCTCTGCAGTAATTGTTCACTTTGTATCTGAGTGAAGCAAGGCTGCTGCTGGTTTCCTTTCATTAACCTGTCTACAGTTACTCATCACAGGTTGTCTAGTGGGAGGCATTTTCAGCCGGGTGGAAAATGAATGTATGTGGTGTTGTCCGGCAGGTGGTTTCTGTTAGCAGCGGGAGTTGCGATCCGAATTTACGAAAAATATTTTTGTTTTTTTGCTGGGTCTTGTGGTTATGAAATCTGAATAAGGACTGACGGTGTCCAACAGGTTTGTCAATTAACGGGCTTGTATTTTTGTGCTTGAGGCTTTTTAAGTTTAATAAGTGGAACATTTTCCGACCTGGGCTGTCCTCTTCCTTCTACCCGTACCCCAGCTGTGAGGTTTAAATGCAGTGTTGCGGTGGTGCTGTCCTTGCACCAGTTGCATTGCTTTCTCTGAAACATCGGACGCTGTTCTTCTGTCGTGTGTCTTTTAGACCTGCAGCTCCGTTGAGGCGAGCCAGGCCAACGTGTCATTGTCCAGGTCAATCAGACCTCGTTCACCATTTGGTGGCCGGTGTTTGGGGCAACTGGTGACTATGTGCTCCACTGTCTGTTTTGGTCCCCACACTAGCAGGAGGTCGCAGGGGATCTGCTTGAAGTGTATAAGATTGTGAGACATATAGATAGGATGGGCAGTCAGAACTTATTTCGCACGAGAGGTTGGATGAACTTGGATTATTTCCTTTGGAATATCGGACGGGAGACTTCATGGAAGTTCTGTACGTAGAAAAAGTTTCCCCTTAAGTTTCTTTCCCCTCTCACCTTAAACCTATGCCCCCTAATTCTTGGTTCCTCTACCCTGGGTAAAACACTGTTTTAGGGGTAACATGAGGGGGAACTTCTTTACTCAGAGAGTGGTGGCTGTGTGGAATGGTCTTCCAGCAGAAGTGGTGGAGGCAGGATCGATTTTAACATTTAAAAGTAAAGTGGATAGGTATATGGACGGGAAGGGAATGGAGGGGTATTGCAGGTGGATGGGACTAGGGCAAAATAAATGGTCGGCACGGACTGGAAGGGCCGAGAAGGCCTGTTTCCGTGCTGTAATTGTTATATGGTTATACTGTGCATTCACCCTATCTACTCCCACTATAAGATCGCCCCCCAGCCTCCTCCTCCTCCAAGGAATAAAGTGCTAGCCTGCCCGACATCTCCCTATAGTTTTTAAGAAGGAACTGCAGATGCTGGAAAATCGAAGGTAGACAAAAGTGCTGGAGAAACTCAGCGGGTGCAGCAGCATCTATGGAGCGAAGGAAATAGGCAACATTTCAGGCTGAAACCCTTCTTCAGACTCTGAAGAAAGGTTTTGGCCTGAAACTTTGCCTAGTTCCTTCGCTCCATAGATGCTGCATCTCCCTATAGTTCATGCCCTCATGACCTGCTGGCAATATCCTTGTTAATCTTCACTGCACTCTTTCCAGTTCAATGGCATCTTTCCGATGGCAGGATGACCAAAACGGAACACAGTATCCCAAGTGCAGCATTACTAATGTGTGTAGGTTGGTAATATAACCTGTGTGGAGAGGGAGGTCAGTGGAGGCAGAGCTGACGGGAATGTGGGGAGAATGTCACGTGTAATGTTAGCGTAAGTGGGAATTTTGATGATTGACTTAGGTTTAGTCGGCCTTAGGACCTGTTTCCATACTGTACGCCGCTCTTATCACGTTTTAGGGAGCATCTCTCAGGTGAGGAAAGAGAGTTGGAGACATGGCAAGATTTAGGTCGGAAATTTTAGAAAAGTTTCGAAGGCACCTGCATCCACATTGGAGTGATTGCAAGCAGGGATTTGCAAGGGCTTGGGAATGGAGGAGTGCAGGGATCTTGGAGGGGTGGTCTTAAGGTAATCCAGCAAGGAAACAGGCCCTCCAGTTATAGAGTCCTAAAGCATGGAAACAGGCCCTTCAGCCCATCTTGCCCATACCGACCAACATGTCCCAGTTACACTAGTCCCACCTGCCGGCATTTGGCCCAAGTCCCTCTAAACCTCTCCTATCCATGTACCTGTCTAATTGTTTCTTATACATTGCGATAGTCCCTGCCTCAGCGACTGCCTCTGGCAACTGGTTCCATACTGCCACCAACCTTTGTGTGAAAAAGTTACCCCTCAGATTCCTATGAAATCTTTCCCGCTTCACCTTAAACCTATGTCCTCTGCTTCTCGATTCCACTATCTTGGCAAGAGACTCTGTGCAACAACCCAATGTTCATTTGGGAAGGAGATGAGGAGGGATTTCTTTAGTCTGAAGGTGGTGAACCTGCGGAGTTCTTTGCCACGGAAAGCTGTGGAGGCCATCAACTGATACTTTTAAGGCAGAGATAGATAGATTCTCGATTAGTACGGGTGTCAGGGGTTATGGGGAGATGGCAGGAGAATGGGGTTAGGATGGAGTGATAGATCAGCCATGATTGATTGGAGGAGGAGATATGATGGTGCTCCTATTACTTATGAACAAAATATTTCTGAAAAGTTTTGGGAGTCCCTGCCTCATGCCAGCACTTTGCCTCTCAAGTTATGGGGTTGGAGGATGTGACTGATAGAGACGGCCAAGCCAACAAAAGGACTTCAAAACAAGGATGAAAACTTGAAAGTCAAACCATTGCTGGACGTGTAGATTGGATCCAAGCCTTTTATTTCCGCCAAATGCCGGAGTAACTCAGCGGGACAGGCAGCATCTCTGGAGAGAAGGAATGGGTGACGTTTCAGGTCGAGACCCTTCTTCAGACCCGAAACGTCACCCATTCCCTCTCTCCAGAAATGCTGCCTGTTTCGCCGAGTTACTCCAGCATTTGGCGTCTACCTTCGGTCTAATCCAGCATTTGTAGTTCCCTCTTCCACCTTTTATTTTCACCGCTAGTTTATGAGCTGTAACAAGTGGCTTCAACTTGACTCACAGAATTGAGCTGCTCCTGGGTTTTTTGTTTAACTTGCGGTAGTTTGACTGGCAGCTGTACAAAGATTTTCTGACTTAGGGTGTCCAGAACAAACAGCCTTCCAAGTTTAGAGTGCAGTGCATGTAATAGAGCAGGATGTTCGACAACATGTTTAAGGAGAGGGGTTATTTTGTTAATGGTCTCCAGATGTACTTTGAACTTCCAAAATGAAACAGGAGGCAAAAGTCTCCCTTCTGATTCGCATTTTACGGAACTTTCATGGCATGCATTTAATGACAAGCTTAGTGAGAATTGGGAGCGAATTTGATATGGTCACTGAAATGATTGGAGGCTTTTCCCATGTTTTTCTAACCCCCGAATAAGTCATTCCAGCATATTAGCATTAGCCGGATAAGCATAACAGTGAGGTGAACACATTCACCATTATACCAAGGGGAAATCAGGTACCGAATGTTGGCTTCTCGTTCGTGAGATTAAAGATGGAAAAAGCAGAATTTTCTGCCAGAAAGTATTCCACCCCATCGACTGGGATTGCAATTGTCAACAACTGAAATGATTGCAAATCACCTGAGCTTGGCTCATCAAATAACAGCACTGCAAAGGCAGAACAAAAGATTGGGTTCAACTCATCCGACATGAACGGAGACACAATGAGGAATCTTACATGAAAGACAAGATGTTGCAGGAACTCAGCGGATCTGTTGAGGAAATGGACAGATGACGTTTCAGGGTGTCAGGGGTTATGGGGAGAAGGCAGGAGGCTGGGTTTGAGATGGAAAGTTAGGTCAGCCACGATTGAATGGCGGAGTAGACTTGATGGGCCGAATAGCCTAATTCTGTTCCTGGAACCTATGAACCTACCGAGTGTTAGAGGCATCCTGGAGTCTAGCTTGACTAACGATTTGTATGAACTCTCGAACTAAATCGGCAAAATCTTGCTCCTACTAAATATTGGAAAGACTGACGTCACCGTCTTTGGACTCTGAAATCAGCTCCGTTCCCAAATCACAAACTCGTTTCCAAGGGCGCGTGGTGCTCTCTCACTCTTGTGCGCTGCTTAAATTTGTCTGGCGGGGATAAAATTGACTAGAATGATAGAAGGCAATGAAGAGAGACCAAGAAAGACCAACGGGGGGGGGAACAACAAACTTTACAGAGGGAACCTTGGCCTTTTATAACCGAGGAGGACTTGCAGTACTCAACTCTGGTGCTGAAGTCAACCTGTCTTCCAGTACAGTAATTAGTTCTTGTGCCTGACATTCCTGAAGGTAACAGAAGCAAGCTGTGCTTCAACCCATGAACACTGCAAAACCTATTAGACTGAAATAAGTTGCAGATGCCTTTTCAGAAGAAAATCAGAGCAGAACAGTCAGAGGGAGCCGTTTTTTCATGCATGTTGGTATTATCCGAATGTTTTGGGTTATAACATAATCGCTTCTGTTGGTTCTCTGGCCTCAATTACTGTTCTGAATGGATCGCGGGTCCTTACCAGGTAACAGAAGAGTTCCCTTCCCGGGAACTGGCTGTCACCCGGGCAGTTCACTGGTCGGATATATACGGCAGAGAATGGAGGCAGGAGATGCCTGCACTCCCACAGCAGCCAACAGGTCCCTCACCCCCTTGGTCTTCCCAAACCCCGGTCACTCGGGTTGTACATAAGCCCGGCGATCGTAATCTGGGGAGGACAGAAGGTCATAAGGAATAGGAGCAGAATTAGGCCATTTGGCCCATCAAGTCTACACCGCCATTCAATCATGGCTGATCTATCTCTCCCTCCTAATCTGCCTTTTCCCCATAAAAGCCCTGTCCCACTGTACGAGTTCATTCAACAAGTTCTCCCGAGTTTGCCCTGATTCCCGAGTTTGCGGACGATCACCCATGATCACAATGAATGGTGGTGCTGACTCGAAGGGCCAAATGGCCTCCTGCTGCACCTATTTTCTATGTTTCTATGTAGAATAGGACTAGAGTACGGGGTGATTGATGGTCGGCGCGGACCCAGCGGGCCGAAGGGCCTGCTTCCACGCTATATATCTAAACTAAATTAAATCAATCTCCACAGCTACCTCCATTGATGCTCTGGGATGTAAATTATCAGGGCTTGGGAGGTTTTTGGTTTTTTAGTGCCAACTTTGACTCAAAGAGGTTAATCTTCAATTGCCGGGGATTCCAGGAAACTCTGAGAGGATTGTTGATGCTAATTTAAAGGCAGTTTGGTGTGGTAGGGCACATGCCTACAGCAGCTGGATTGTTTAAACATATTCGACTGACCTTGTTGTCATTGGAAGAGTCTTTCCTCCTTTGGTCTGGTCTGGGTTTCGGCCCAGGCACTGAAAAAACCAAACCTGTCCAAATATAACAGTTGCTTTGAAGTGAAGTTTATTTTAACTTTCTCAAAAAAAACCCAGTTAGATTTGTGGAGATTAATCTTCTTAATTGCAAATTGGATGAGGTGGGATTGACGAGAGGTTTGACAGGGTGAACCAGCATAGGAACAACCAAGTCTATGGAACGGCATTAATTTGCAGAGAAACACCTTACTCTTACGTTCATGAAGTAATTAGGCAGATCGGGGAACAGTCCATACATTTGTGTGTAGAACATAATATTATTGTTACTATAAATCAGATCTTTTTTAAGCAGTGAGATGCCATTAAAAGTGGAGCAAAAACCGGGACAGGTTATATTTTCCTACGGACGTTTCTGAGGTTAATCTACCCGAACCATTCTACCATTGTTCATCTGCCAATTAATCTCGAGAACAATCAGTCACATGCCCGTTTTTACGTAAGATGACAATCTAAATAATCAAACTGTGATCGAGAGGAATCTGTGCACTCAAATACAAACTTGCTGAGATATGCAACTTTCCGCTGCCTTGGAAAAGCAGCCAACATAATCAAAGACTTGACCCACCCCGGTTATTCCCTCTTCTCCTTGTTTCCGTTGGGCAGAAGACACAGAATGAGCACACCGCAAGACTCAGGAACAGCTTCTTCTCCTCTGTTTTCTCAGGCTTCTGATGGTCCTTTCATAAGATAGTGCATTGTCTGTTTGTCCTCCACCACGTTGCAGACATTTGGCTCTGTCTCTGGAGCTGGTCCGTTACATTGCTAAGGGCAGTACTCGGCACTCTGCATCTTTCCCTTCACTCTACCTATTGGACTTGACTTTGGCTTAGTTTTGTTTGTGTATAGTATTATCTGGTTTGATTGGAGAGCATACAAAACATAGCTTTTCCCTGTACCTTGGTACACTCGATGAGATACAGGGAAAAGCTTTGTCTTGTGTGTTATTCAATCAAATCAGATAAAGGCCGTGTCCCACTTTCCCGAGTTACTCACGAACTCTTCCGATATTTCCCCTTGATTCGAACTGGGAGAATTACAGTAATAGCCGTTCGTCGGTACTCGGGGCTATTTTATTTAACTCGTGGACATTTTTCAACATGTTGAAAAAACGTCCCGACTTACCTGATGCCCCGAGTTCCTACAGCTGGCATTACGAGCCGCTACGAAACATCTACGGGCTCCTTACGAGCTCGCTACCGACATTATCCGACATTCCCCGAGTTCGAATCAAGGGGAAAATTAGGGAGAGTTTGTGAGTAACTGTCGTACGTAACGGTACGTAGAGAGAGTACAGAGGAGATTTACTAGAATGTTGCCTGGGTTCCAGCAACTAAGTTACAGAGAAAGGTTGAACAAGTTAGGTCTTTATTCTTTGGAGCGCAGAAGGTTAAGGGGGAACTTAATGGAGGTCAAATAGACAGAGTTGACGTGGATAAGCTTTTCCCATTGAGGGTAGGGAAGATTCAAACAAGAGGGCATGACATGAGAATTAAGGGACAGAAGTTTAGGGGTAACATGAGGGAGAACTTCTTTACTCAGAGAGTGGTGGCTGTGTGGAATGATCTTCCAGCAGAAGTGGTGGAGGCAGGATCGATTTTAACATTTAAAAGTAAAGTGGATAGGTATATGGACGGGAAGGGAATGGAGGGGTATGGTCTGAGTGCAGGTAGATGGGACTAGGGGAAAATAAATGGTCGGCACGGACTGGAAGGGCCGAGAAGGCCTGTTTCCGTGCTGTAATTGTTATATGGTTATATGGTTAATTGGGGAAAGTGGGACACGGCCTTAATACTACACACAAACACAATCAAGCCGAACTGAAGTGCAATACGTAGCGTTAAGGAATAGTTAAACCTAAACCTAAACCTGAAACCTAACTACAGTGCCAGAGACACGGGTTCGATCCCGACTGTGGGAGCTGTCTGTATGGAGTTTGTACGTTCTCCCCGTGATCAAGTGGGTTTTCTCCAAGATCTTCGGGTTCCTCCCACACTCCAAAGACATACAGGTTTGTAGGTTAATTGGCTTGGTATAAGTGTAAATTGTCCCCAGTGTGTGTGTGTAGATAGTGTTAATGTGCAGGGATCGCTGGTCGTTGCGGAATTGGTGGGCCGAGGGGACTGTTTCCATGCTGTATCTCAAAACAAAACTGAACTGAAGAAAGTTGCCCATTATCCATCCTTCCTTCCTTCCTTCCTTCCTTCCTTCCTTCCTTCCTTCCTTCCTTCCTTCCTTCCTTCCTTCCTTCCTTCCTTCCTTCCTTCCTTCCTTCCATCCATCCTTCCTTCCTTCCTTCCTTCCTTCCTTCCTTCCTTCCTTCATTCCTTCCTTCCTTCATTCCTTCCTTCCTTCCTTCCTTCCTTCCTTCCTTCCTTCCTTCCTTCCATCCATCCTTCCTTCCTTCCTTCCTTCCTTCCTTCCTTCCTTCCTTCCTTCCTTCCTTCCTTCCTTCATTCCTTCCTTCCTTCATTCCTTCCTTCCTTCCTTCCTTCCTTCCTTCCTTCCTTCCTTCCTTCCTTCCTTCCTTCCTTCCTTCCTTTCTTCCTTCCTTCCTTCATTCCTTCCTTCCTTCCTTCCTTCCTTCCTTCCTTCCTTCCTTCCTTCCTTCCTTCCTTTCTTCCTTCCTTCCTTCCTTCCTTCCTTCCTTCCTTCCTTCCTTCCTTCCTTCCTTCCTTCCTTCCTTCCTTCCTTCCTTCCTTCCTTCCTTCCTTCCTTCCTTCCTTTCTTCCTTCCTTCCTTCCTTCCTTCCTTCCTTCCTTCCTTCCTTCCTTCCTTCCTTCCTCCCTTCCTCCCTTCCTCCCTGGCATGTTTGGTATTTATTATCCATCCTTATTCACACTTGATAAGTTAGTGGTAATCTACCATCTTCAATGAGTGCCTTCCTTCTAGTGAAGATGCTCCCATATTATTGTTGTGTAGAGAATTCCATGATTTAAACTTAGCGTCAATGAAGGAACCGCGATAGAATTCTAAATCAGGATGATATGCAACTTGGAGGGGAAAATGCAAGTGGGGGCATCTCTGGCCTTACCTCGCTTGGTAATGGGGACCGTGGCTGCAATGCCAAAGCAGCATATTCAGCCATCTGAAACAAGACATAAGATACTCTGGTCAATCTCACCTCCAACTCACAAGCTGCCATCAGTGCTCCCTCCATGAGTTCATTCATTGGGCCTGTGCTGTGTGTACCACCATTTGTTGAGGAAGCTGTTGTGTTAAGTTTGCACAAAGTGCGGAAGTAACTCAATGGGTCAGGCAGCATCTGAGGAGAAGATGGATAGGCATGTTTTGGATCAGGACCCTTCAGAACGCAGACGTCATGACGCAGAAACGTCGCCTATTCATCTTCTCCAGTCTGAAGAAAGGTCCCGACCCAAAACATGATCTATCCATATTCTCCAGTCTGAAGGAGGGTCCCAACAGAAAACGTTGCCTATCCGTGTTCTCCCGAGGTGCGTTCTGACCCTCTGAGCTGCTCCAGCACTCTGTGCCTTCTTTTGTAAGCCAGCAACTTCAGTTCCTTGTTGCTACATTATGTTTGGTGGGTTGCCACAAGTTTAAGTAACCGCGTCATGCAGCAATCAAGTGGAACATAACTGCACCATTCTCCGAGCTTCAGTTAGGATTGACGTCCACATGAAATGGTTGAGTTTCACTCGATGTTCTGCGTCTGAAAGGGTGAATGAGTTAAAGCGATAGTCAGCCGCACCATTTCAGAAGAAAACTCCATTAAACTGCAAGGATTTAGTGTTATTACCACTGACCCTTTCTTATTCTTTGTGTCAGTGTCCAACAGTTTTAGTGGTAGTACCTTCTTCTCCACTGCCCTTATTCTTTTGAAGGGACCTCCCACATACAAGTGATGAATTTCTCGATCTTCCAATCCACCTTGTGGCGGCCCTTGCACTTTTTCTTTTATCTGCACTTTCTCTGTAGCTGTAACACCATATACTGCACGTTGCCTAGTTTCTGTTTTCCTCTCCATGATGTATTCATGTACGATATGATCTGCCTGGATAGCACATAGAAACAATAGAAAAAAAATAGGTGCAAGAGTAGGTCATTCGGCCCTACGAGCCAGCACCGCTATTCAATATGATCATGGATGATCATCCAAAATCAGTACCCCGTTCTGGCTTTTTCCCCATATCCCTTGATTCCCTGAGCCCTAAGAGCTAAATCTAACTCCCTATTGAAAACATCCAATGGATTGGCCTCCACTGCTTTCTGCGGCAGAGAATTCCACAGATTCACAACTCTCTGGTGAAAAAGTTCTTCCTCATCTCAGTCCTAAATGGCATAGCCCTTATACCCCTGGTTCTGAACTCCCCCGACATCGGGAACATTTTTCCTGCATCTACCCTCTCCAATCCTCTAAGAATTTTATATGTTTCTATAAGATCACCTCTCATCCTTCTAAATTCCAGCGAATACAAGCCCAGTCGACTCATTCTTTCATCATATGTCAGTCCCGCCATCCCGGGAATTAACCTGCTGTACCTACGCTGCCATTGAACCTACGCTGCCATGAACCTACCATCAATAGCAATAATGTCCTACCTCAAATTAGGAGACCATAATTGCACACAATACTCCAGGGTGCGGTCTCACCAGAGCCCCGTACAACTGCAGTAGGATCCCCTTGCTCCTAAACTCAAATCCTCTTGCAATGAAGGCCAACATGCCGTTAGCTCTCTTCTCTGCAAAAAAAAAACCCAATAGCAAAACCACCCATTTATGTTTGTCTCAGATAAACGCAGCATCGCAGAAGAGATTCTTTGGACTTTAGAGGGGGTCCAAGGGTATTGATAAACTGATGGTGATGGGGTAGCAGTCGGTTCTGCAGTTAAGCCAGGTCGGACTGGCGTATTCTTGAGTCTGTGGTTTAACGGGTGGCAGATGTGGATATGCCAGCTTTCAGCTCTGACCAACACTTCGCAAGGACCATCCATTTGCTTAGAGTCACAGTGTTTCTGCCATGGAATTTCAACAATATACCACGTACACACCTTCTTAGCTGAGATTATCCTGTTCTCAGCCAAGGCCTATAACGAAACACGAGAAAGAAGAAAGAACGAATGACATCACAGCCCTGTTTAATGCAACCTCCGATTCACCACAACCCCCATAAACTAGGGCACAGTGTAATTCACCTCTACCCAATTGAGGACATTGGAATTTGTCTATGAAACGGAGGCACTACAATGTGCTAAAATGCCTAGAACTATATTCTGGAGTAACTAAGGAGTATCAAAACTGTGGGTGCATAGGTTTAGGGTGTGAGGAAAACATTTTAAAGTTCATCTGAGCCGTAGGGTTTTTACATTGAGTGGTTGTTATTTGGAACTCTCTGCCAGAGGAGTGGCAGATATCAGATACAACCATTACTTTTAAGAAACATTTAGACAGCCATGAAATATATAGAACGACAGCACGGTGGCGCAGCGGTAGAGTTGCTGCCTTGCAGCACCAGAGGCCCGGGATCGATCCTGAACGTTCTCCCTGTGACCACGTGGGTTTCCTTCGGGTGCTCTGGTTTCCTCCCACATTCCAAAGACGTGCGGGTTTGCAGGTTAATTGGCTTGTTTGCAACTGCTCCGCGTGTGTAGGATGCGAAACTAGGATAACATGGAACTGGTGTACAGGTGATCGATGGTTGGCGCAGACTCGGTGGGCCAAAGGGCCTGTTTCCACGCTGTTTCTCCAAAGAAAGAAGGACATAATGCTAGTAAACGGGATTAGCGTAGAGGGCAAAATGAGCAGTATTGGCATGGTGAATCAAAACACTGGTGTCTGAATCGTACAACTCTGACTGTGGAATTCTTTGCCACAGAAGGCTGTAGAGGCCAAGTCAGTGGATATTGTTAAGGCAGAGATAGATAGATTCTTGATTAGTATAGGTGTCAGAGGTTTCGAGAGCTTGACAGAGCTCTTAAAGATAGAGGAGTCAAGGGCCATGGGGAGAAGGCAGGAACGGGGTACTGACTGTGGATGATCACATTGAATGGCGGTGCTGGCTCAAAGGGCCAAATGGCCTACTCCTGCACCTATTGGTATTGTTATGGGGAAACCTATTGTCTATTGTCTAAGGCAGGAGAATGGGATTAGGGGATAGAGATAGATCAGCCATGATTGGTTGGCACGGTAGACTTGATGGGCTGAATGGCCTAATTATTGAACTCCTATTCCTTTATGACTTTATGTCTGTGTCCCCCCTGGGGAAAGGACAGGGGTGCGGAATTAATTACATTGCCCCTTGACTGAGTTCGCAGAGACTTAGCAGGCCACTAAATGACCTTATCTTGTGCGTATCATGTACGATTTTATGGCAATATTGCAACACTTGCCTCCAACCCATGCACATGCTAGACAATGGGTCTTTTTGTGAACTCCACAACTCTACCCGCGTCAGCACATCTTGTAAAAAGGCAGAATTTAAAGCGGAGCTGGAAAGATCCGGTGGGATTCTTTACCTTGAAATTTCTTTCATTGTTCCCTTGGAAAGGTCTTAACTCTCTCCCCGCCCCCCCCCCCCCCCCCCCCCCCCCCAGCCCCCTCTTGTAAATGCCAGCAGTGGTTGCAGAGTTCAGTGTATGATTTATGTGTAAGAAGGAACTGCAGATGCTGAAGATAGACAAAAAAATGCTGGAGCAACTCAGCAGGTCAGGCAGCGTCTCTGGAGAGAAGGAATAGGTGACGTTTCGGGTCGGGACCCGAACTGATGAAGGGCTCGACCCGAAAAGTCACCTATCCCTTATCACCAGTGATGCTGCCTGACCCGCTGAGTTACTCCAGTATTTTGGAGTATCCAGAATCCAGTATCCAGTCTATCTTCAGTGCACGATTTACTCCACGCATTCCTTATTTGGAGTTGTAAAAGATCACTGTTTTATTGAAAAATCTGTGACAAAAGGACAAAAGATGGAAATTCAAGCATGTGAATAATATCCTTCCTGTAAAGAAAATGCAATGTTGAGACCAAGGTTAAAAAATAATTCAAGTTAAAGTTACATTTATGGTCATGTGCACCTTAACAGCATATATTTCAAAATGGGATTGGTCACTCCTTATCCACTACAACAACAATACTGATATTCTGTGGACACGCTAGAGGCAGGAAACATGTTCCCGATGTTGGGGGAGTCCAGAACCAGGGGCCACAGTTTAAGAATAAGGAGTAAGCCATTTAGAACGGAGACGAGGAAACACTTTTTCTCACAGAGAGCGGTGAGTCTGTGGAATTCTCTGCCTCAGAGGGCGGTGGAGGCAGGTTCTCTGGATGCTTTCAACAGAGAGCTAGATAGGGCTCTTAAAGATAGCAGAGTCAGGGGATATGGGGGGAAGGCAGGAACGGGGTACTGATTGTGGATGATCAGCCGTGATCACATTGAGCTGGCTCGAGGGGCCGAATGGCCTACTCGTGCAACTATTGTCTATTGACTGTCTTTGGTTAAACTGCAGACTTCACTTTTGAACCACTGTGGTACTTCGTCTTATTCTTATGTATTTAATGTATTATTAATTATTATATATTTATCTGAGTCCTGTTGCCTTAACGGACTTGTTAAGCTGCAGCAGGTAAGAGTTTAGCAGCAAAGAACTGCAGATGCTAGTTTATACCAAAGACAGACACAAAGTGCTGGAGTAACTCAGCAGGCCATGCAACATCGCTGGAGAAAAAGGACCCTTCTTCACAAGAGACTGCAGATGCTGGAAACTTGAGCAAATACGAAGCTATGGACATATGAGGTGCTCTTTGGTTTTCTTTGCCTGAAGTTCTTTTTCATTCTTTGGCTGTTAAATCTTTCTTAAGCCCCTGAGAAAACAATACAAAATATGCTAGACAGAATATACACAGATGGTTAATCATCATTTGGAATCATCTGGGCATCACTGTGAGTTGAGGCTATTGTTTTGAATGATCAGGTCCAAACCGTATGACCATAAAAGGGCGGTCACGGTGGCGCAGCGGTAGAGTTGCTGCCTTACAGCGAGCAGCTCCGGAGACCCGGGTTCGATCCCGACTACGGGTGCTGTCTGTACGGACTTTGTACGTTCTCCCCGTGACCCGTGTGGGTTTTCTCCGAGATCTTCGGTTTCCTCCCACACTCCAAAGATGTACGGGTTTGTGGGTTAATTGGTTTGGTAAATGTAAAAAAAAAATGTCTCTAGTGGGTGTAGGACGGTGTTAATGTGCGGGGATCGCTGGTCGGCGCGGACCCGATGGGCCGAAGGGCCTGTTTCTGCACTCTATCTCTAACTAAAACCTAAGAGCAGAAGTAGGCCATTCGGCCCATCGAGTCTACTCAGCCATTAGATCATAGCTGATCTATTTTTCCCTCTTAAATCCATTCTCCAGCCTTCTCTCCATAACCCTTGACGCCCTTACTAATCACGAGCTGACCATCTACCACGAGGTTACCTTCACAAATCAGCCGTATAGACTCAGTAACTTTTAAAATTCTTTCAGATGACCTGAATTCAATCACTTTCAGATGTAGACCTTTTCGACATACTGTACAGAAACAGGCCCTTCGGCCCACTGGGTCCGTGATGGCCAGTGATCACCCATACACTAGCAGTATCGTACACATTAGGGACAAGTTTTCCAACTTACTGGAGCCAATTGAGCTACAAACCTGTACGTCTTTGGAGTGTGGGAGGAAAGCAGAGCATCTGGAGAAAATCCACTCCCACACTGGAGAAGTTACAAACTCCGTGCAGACAGCTCCCAAGGTCAGGATTGAACCCGGGTCTCTGATGCTGTAATGCCCCTGTCCCACTTAGGAAACTTGAACGGAAACCTCTGGAGACTTTGCGCCCCACCCAAGGTTTCCGTGCGGTTCCCGGAGGTTTTTGTCAGTCTCCCTAATGGTCGGAAGTGGTTTCCGTTTTAAAAATCGGTAATTTTTTAGTCGAAGCCGGTTGCGATGCTAGTTGAAGGAGGTTGCCGGAGGACAAAAACCTCCGGGAACCGCACGGAAACCTTGGGTGGGGCGCAAAGTCTCCAGAGGTTTCCGTTCAGGTTTCCTAAGTGCTGCTGCGTCACCGTGCTACCCCAACCTACATTCAATCATCTTCAATTATTTGCTCCATTCGACCTTTGTGAGCTCGGTTTGTTCTGAAGTGTCTCATTTCCTAACTGTGCTGAACAGTGCACAAATGGTCCCACTCAGACCTATACATAATGTAGTTGTTTACATTGTCCCCGAGCTGTACGGCTCTCGGTATGTGTAGTGAGGAACTGCAAATGCTGGTTTAAACCAAAGACAGACCCAAAATGCTGGAGTAAAGGGCCTGTCCCACCAGCATGCAACTCTATGCGATGAACGCGATCAAACTAGAAGCGGGGGCCGCGCGGAGGTCGGTTTATCCCCTGTACAGGGCCGTTCCCATCAGCATGCGCCTGCATGCGGCAAGCGCGACCAAACCGGCAGTAGGGGCCGCGCGGAGGTCGGGTGAGTGGCGCAACGCGGCGCAAAGTGAGGCGAACTTGGAGGTAAGTTCGCCAGGACAGAGAGGGGCACACAGAGAGGGGCACAAAGGCACACACACACACACACAGGGCCACAGGGCCACACACATAGAGGGTCACGGAGGCACTTACAAATAGGTTCACGGAGGCACGATGTCGGGGCGGTGTGTAAATGTCGAGGCGACTGCGAGCCGACAAGCCGTTGCCGCGTGGAATTTTTGGACATAGTCAATTTTTCGGAGCCCCGCGCAGTGTCGGAACGAACTCGGGACGAACTCTGCACAATCCCGCACGGCTCCGGCGATCGAAGTGGGACCGGCCCCGCGACGCCGGACGGCTCAAGTGACCACGTTAGGTCGCGCTAATTGCATAGAGTTGCATGCTGGTGGGACAGGCCCTTAACTCAGCAGGACAGGCAGCATCTCTGGAGAGAAGGAATGGGCGACGTTTCGGGTCATGACCCTTCTGAAGAAGGTGGCAGTGTAGACTCCAGATATGCTGAGTGTTACTCCAGCATTTTGAGTCTCTTGACATGAAGGTTTTTGAGTTGGGAAGACTTATCACGGCCATCTGCATGAACTGGAGTGTTTTCTGTTTCGACAGAAGGTGGCGTACTGAACCATGGGCAAGTAGCTTGTTGAGGCAGGAGATCTGATATCATTACAATTTCTTCAACAACAAATCCTATAACTCCCCAATGCCTAATACCTAGAAGAAAGGGCAAGGACTGGACCTGCATTTCTGCCTCCAAGTCACACAAATCTTAGTTGGAAACATGTTTTTCCATCATTGTTGGTTCTAAATCCTGGAACCCCCCATCCACCAGTGGTATCTACAGTTAATGGACTGCACTGGTACAAAAAGGCAGCTCACCATCATGTTCAATGGTTCTTCCTTTGTACATTGAACTCTTGTCCATAAGTGCACAAGTTCTAGGAGCAGAATTAGATTATTTGGCCCATCAAGTCTATTGCGCCATTCAATCATGGCTGATCTATCTTTCCCTCTTAACCCCATTCCCCTGCCTTCTCCCATAACTCCTGACACCCGTACTAATCAAGAATCTCTCTATCTCTGCCTTAAAAATATCCATTGACTTGGCCTCCGCAGCCTTCTGTGGCAATGAATTCCACAGAATCACCACCCTCCTCATTTCCTTTCTAAAGGTACGTCCTCTTATTCTGAGGATGTGCTCTCTGGTCCTAGACTCTCCCACCAGTAGGAACATCCTCTCAATAATCAACTCTTAGAAAAGAGGGCAGTGAATCTGTGAAATTCATTGCCACAGATGGCTGTGGAGGCCAAATCTGTGGCTATTTTTAAGATTGAAAGGCAGAGTAGACTTGATGGGCTGAATGGTCTAATTCTGCTCCTGTGACTGGTGGACTTATGAACAGTTTGATTGAAAAGGCAGATGTGGAGCCAACTGATGGACTCAAACCACTGTTCAAAATGACACCTGTGAAGATCGGGAAGCTGTTGACGTGGCCTCACATGTGAGAAGGTGAAAATGTCAACGGTTTGCACGGACGCATGCACTAAAATTTCCCATCTGAATCCCTTCAGTTTCCCTATGAGAGATCCACTCCCACACTGTTTCAGATTACACACCACTCATTATCACGATGAGCCTCAGAATGAGTTAAATGTATGAACACAGCCCATCCATTGTGTAACATGCAATAGAGAGCTGCTTTGGCTACTCCATATATAAATATATATATTTGAAAACTGCTCATTAGAAGACTATAATGTGAACAAATTAAGTATCCTGGAGATTTATAGCAATGTTCTTGATCTAATATTCCAATATACTCAGAGGGTCGAGAGGGAAAGATAGATCCGAATAGTGAAAGGCTTGGATAGAGTCGATGTGGAGAGGATGTTTCCACTAGTGGGAGAGTCCAGGACTAGAGGTCATAGTCTCAGAATTAAGGGCGTTCCTTTAGCAAGGAGACGAGGAGGAATTTCTTTAGTCAGAGGGTGGTGACTCTATGGAATTCTTTGCCACAGAAGGCTGTGGAGGCCAAGCTAATGGATCATTTTAAGTCAGAGATAGATAGATTCTTGATTAGTGCATGTGTCAGGGGTCGGAGAAGGCAGGAGAATGGGGTTAGGAGGGAGAAAGATCGGCCATGATTGAATGGCGTAGACTTAGATACATAAAAACATAGAAAATAGGTGCATGAGTAGGCCATGCAGCCCTTCGAGCCAGCACCGCCATTCAATGTGATCATGGCTGACCATCCAAAATTAGTACCTCCTTCCTGCTTTTTCCCCATATCCCTTGATTCAGTTAGCCCTAAGAGCTAAATCTAACTCTCTCTTGAAAACTTGATGGGCTGAATTGTCTAATTCTACTCCTATCACTTATGACATGTCCTTATGATCTTTAGTGTAAAACAGCATCTGGGATTCCTTCCTACACAGGGATGCATTGGTGCTTTTCACAAAGGGGCAGATGAGATGAGCCATTTTGGTAAGCAGCAAGATCTCACAGATACCACAAACAACTGTTCAGTCTTTAAAACAAATGATCGCTAATGGGGCTGTCCCACTGTATGAGTTCATTCAAGAGCTCTCCCGAGTTAAAAATAATATCAAACTCATGGTAAGCACATAGAATGTACGTTGCCTATTTCCTTCGCTCCATAGATGCTGCCCTACCCGCTGAGTTTCTCCAGCAATTTTGTCTACCTTCCAGCATCTGCAGTTCCTTCTTGAACGTATTACCATGCTGTATGTTTGAAGCTAGAAACTATAAGAACTCTTCCAACTCTATATTGAAGAGCCATATGAGTAGGTTGATAAAGTTGTGCTTGACTTTCTTCAAGTTTGGAAAGAATAGTGACAGAAACCGCAGCATTACAATCCAATTACTCGAACATCTGTTGTTGGATAATTAAGGCTGGAGTGGCTGAACATCCTGAAAATTTTCAGCTGATGAGAAAATACTCACTAGGATTTGTTAAGTGGAAGTCACAACTAATGAAGCAGACTGAATGTTTTAATGAGATGACTGGCGCAGTTGGCAGAGCTGCTGCCTCATAACGCCAGCGGCCCGGTTTTGATACGGACCTTGGGGTGCTGTTTGTGTGGAGTTGGCATGTTCTCCCTGTGACCACGCAGGTTTCCTCCGGGTGCTCCGGTTTCCTCCCACAGCCCAAAGACGTTCAGTTCAGTTTAGTTTATTGTCACGTGTACCGAAGAGACGTGCGGGTTTGTAGGTTAATTGGTCTCCGTAAAAACGTGCCCGAATGGTGCAGGGAGTGGGAAGGAAAGTGGGATCGTGTATAATTAATGTGAATGGGCGATCGATGGTCAGCATGCCCCGATGGGCCAAAGGGCCAGTTTCCATGCTGTTTCTCTAATCTAAATAGTGAATGGATGTATCTTGAATGGACTGACAGAAAGCACTTGATAAAGTTCTGTTTGGCAAACTGCCTCAGGAATCAGAATATTGGTTTCTCTAATTTCAAGTCACCCTTGCAATCCCTGTCTCTGCATCCCTGCCCCACGTCCTGCTCATTTTACCGCTCTTATCCCTTCGTTGTCACATCCTCCTCAGCCAACAATGGACCATTGATGGCTCTTCAGCCATCGGAGCCTTCTCTGATCTGAACTTTTCATACCTCTAGTCTCCCTCTCCCCTGACTCTCAGACTGCAGAGGGAAAAAGAACTGGCTGAGGGATTAGTCAGAGGTTACAAGTTTGGAGGATTCAATGTTCAAGAAGGAACTACAAGAATTCCATAGAGTCACCACCCTCTGACTAAAGAAATTCCTCCTCGTCTCCTTGCTAAAGGAACGCCCTTTAATTCTGAGACTATGACCTCTAGTCCTGGACTCTCCCACTAGTGGAAACATCCTCTCCACATCGACTCTATCCAAGCCTTTCACTATTCGGATCTATCTTTCCCTCTCGACCCGAAGAAGGGTCTCGACCCGAAACGTCACCTATTCCTTTTCGCCAGGGATGCTTGCTGCCTGACCCGCTGAGTTCCTCCAGCATTGTGTGTCCATCAACAATGGGACCTCGGTGTACAAGCCTGGTGATCCCGGAAGTTTGCAGCATGGATAGATAGGGAGGTGAAGAAACGTGCCTTCATTAGCTGGGGCAACAGCAGGGAGAATACTACAGCAGGGAGATCATTTTGCAAAATTATAAAATACTGGGTATCCACAGGTGGTGTAGAGTGTGCATCAATGTTTATTTATGAGGATGCCCCTCTACTGTAGAATATTAGGTTGTAAAGACCAAAGAGATTGTTAAACAGTAATGATGGCTTAGTGTGCCATTAGAAAACTCAGTTACATCTTATCCAATAAGTTGCACCATTTTTTCAACAATAGAAATACTTTGTAAGTGTCTAAAGTTCTTTTTAGATCACCGATTCTGTCGCTACACTGAGCAAAACAACCACACACTACGAACTCCAACTAAACTCCCAACATTGAATCCTCCATTGGGCGGTCTGCATTCTCCAATTTCCCATAGTCCTTGCTGTCTCCTCCCCTTCTCAGCTCTCCCTCAGCCTTCTGGCTCCTCCTCTTCCTTTCTTCTTCCCGCCCCCCCCTCCACCCTACATCAGTCTGAAGAAGGGTTTTGGCCCGAAACGTTGCCTATTTCCTTCGCTCCATAGATGCTGCCGCACCCGCTGAGTTTCTCCAGCAATTTCGTCTACCTTCGATTTTCCAGCATCTGCAGTTCCTTCTTGAACATTGAATCCTCCAAACTTGTAACCTCCGACTAATCCCCCAGCCAATTCTTCTTCCCACTGCACTCTTCCCCCCCCCCACCCTGTTTCTCCCTCACACTACCCCTCCCTCCACCCACCATCCCTCCCCCCCTTCGCTCCCCTGTGCCCCACCTGGATTCCCACCCATTTCTCCCTCCGCGCCCCGGCCCCCGCTACACGTTACTCTGGCAGCGCCCTTTAGGTGGCGACTCTTTGCATACCTGGAATGCAAAACAAAGAATTTCACTGTGACTCGTCACATATGACAATAAAGTATTCATTCATTCATTCATTCACTCACTCATTCCTCTCTCTGGCTTCACAATCCGCAGCTCTGCAAACCTCTCAACCTGTCTCGCACCTTCTGTTCTTATCCCTGGCCTTTGTTCCAACCATCTGCCTATTCCCAAACACCCGACATATTACCTTTCACGCTTCCTCCTACCTCTCCCCTTTTCCAGCTTTCTTCTCCCACACTGCAATCAGTCTGAAGAATGGACCCGACCCGAAACGTCACTTATCCATGTTCTCAAGAGATGCTGCCTGACCCGCTGAGTTACTCCAGCACTTTGTGTCCAATCTACATACTGTCTGGGTTGCACTGTGGACATAGGGCTTGGCTACATTTTTTAAACTATATATTTTTTAATTTATCGAAATTTAATTTGTTTGCTTGTTTAGTGTGTTATCTATAATGTACGGTGTTTACACACCTGTTATGCTGCTGCTGCAAGTACGAACGTCATTGTTCCATTTTGGGATATATAGCAATAAAACAGTCTTGACTCTTGACTCACATTGAGAAGGGTCCCAACCCGAAACATCAACTGAACCACCCAACCACAACCAGAGAGCAGTGCTGAACGACTATCTACCACTTTGATGTCCATCAGACTATCGTTTGCTGGCTTTACCTTGCACTAAACGTTATTCCCTTATCATGTATCTATACATTGTCAATGGATTGATTGTAATCATGTATTGTCTTTCTGATAACTGATAGCATGGA